>CM017893.1:3742315-4368282 GCA_008369825.1 Triplophysa tibetana
GGTCTCAACAAGTGGTGCAGGACATTGATGGGAATGTAATGGATATATGATCGATTGTTATGACATGACAAGCATCCCGTCTCTCAGAATGCCACTGAATCAAACCATTGTATTAATAGCATTGTCATAAGAAACACAATTGGTTTAAGGGTATATGTACACACACTAGATTATGTCCTATTTTCAGTTGTAGACATAGAATTCTTGTACGATTCTGTGCATTACACAGAACTGTGCATCACAGTTCTTTTAAAAAACTTCAGAAATCTACTTTGAGAAGTTTGAAGTGTTTATATACGCACTACCATAAGCAGTACAATTTCCTTTTATACTATTAATGTTTAAAATTTTATAATAATAGTAATCTCAAAAAGGGGGATTATGATCATACTCAAGAAAGTTCAGAATAAATCAGACTGTTTTTCATCCTGAGATGAGTATTGGAATTCTTGTGGTCATTTCAACTTTATTTATTTTTTACAAAAAGAATTCAAAACATTTACCTTCAGCTTGAAAGATATCTATGATTGAAAAACATGTCAGTCAATTGACTGTAAACCTTTGAAAGGTAGTGTATATACAACTATTGGAAAAAAACATAAGAGACCACTCCAAAATAAATTTTATTTTTGAACGTACTTTTTATATGACTGTGTTTAAGTAAAATTATTATTTTAGCTTAATTCTGTAAACTAGTGACATAATTTTTCACAAAGTACAAAAAAAAATGAAATGGGACAAACTGGTGAAAATTTTGGAAAACATATTTAACAAAAAAAAAAAGATAATATGTTGGTTAAAGAAAAAACTGAAGTGGTTCCTTAAATCTATACCTTCTCTGATAACTACAGTATTCACAATTCACAAATATTTGCAATTTTCCTGAATCCATTTAACCTGCATTAGGCAACAATGGTAAATGTACATAAATGTGTCTTAGTGACCTTCTGTCATTTGCAAATGGAAAGTAACAGTATATCCTAAAATACATTTCCATGATGGGATGCAAGAGACAATTGAAAGATTCAGTTCCAAGCAGCTTGTTTTGGTAAAAAAACTATCTTCTAGGAATTGTTGCGATGAATAACTAGCACCCGTCAGTGTTTGTTGGAAAGAAACATATTTCTCAGGGATTGTGATTTTTTTGTAACTATCACCAGCTGGTTCACATCGTGAGAAAGTCTGTCAGACAATATGCTTTAAATGCAGAAATCATTTATCCATCTTCAATTATCACTAGACAGTAAAAAAACATTCAGATATACAGAAATTAAATTTACATTGGGATGTGCTCCAGACAGGATTATTCGGGATGGTCAGTGGTTTCTCCAGGCAGGTTGCTTTGGTACTCCCCAGAGACTGGAAGATTTTCAATTGTGTTCCATTCATTCAGTGTTTAGAGTCGTACCTGCCGCAGACTCCTCTATAAACTGTATATGTGTCCATGTGTGTAAGGTAGATCTGTCTGGAGTGGATATTTATAATAATGTTTAACTGTTTGCTGAAAAATTATATCGGATTTCTGTCAATAAAGACCCCAGAATATTACACACAGCACCTTTAATATTCTTTTAATTGTGTGTTTCATAAAAGCAATTTCTATTGTAATCAATACACATGTGGCATGTACCTGTTTTGTCAATGAAACATCAGCATAATGATTATTTAGTGTGTAGGAATATGTGTAGCAGTGAGTTTTTGCATTTTATTTGAATTTGTATATAAAAAACATTTTGTTTTGTCAACATTACAACGTAATGAAAACATCACATAATGTAAATAAGTTGTCACAGAATGCAAATATGTGACCCTGGACAAAGAAAATGTCTTAAGGGTCAATTTTTCAAAATCGAGATTCTTACATAAACTGAAAGCTGGATAAATAACATTTCTATTGATGTATGAGTTGTTAGAATAGGACTGGCTGAGAGACAAACGTTTAAAACTGAGGAATCTGAGAGTGCCGAAAAATCAAAATATTTCGAAAATTGTCTTTGAAGTTGTTAATCAGGGGCAGGACATCCACTCACAAAAATAAAGGTTTTATATATTTAAGGAAGGAAATTTACAAAATATCCTCATGGAACAAAATCTTTACTTAATATCCTAATGATTTTTGGCATTAATAAATCTATGATTTTGACTAATACAATGTATTTTTGTCTTTAACAAAAAATTTCCCTGTGCTACTTAAGACTGGTTTTGTGATCCAGGGTCACATATGTGAAGTCAGTTTTGATCAAAATGTCAGATAGAACCTTAATTCAAAGGTTATGAATGGTCAACATGAAAAACTGCTCAAATCTGAAGATTATACTAAATTATGTCAAATGAAACTAAGAAATGCTTAAAAAACAATAGAAATTTGTGACAAAAATTGGTTCAATAGGAAAACGGATCAAATGGAAAAATAGTTGTTCTGTTGAACACAAAAATAGATATTTTGAAGAATGTAGGAAAGCAAACAGTTCTGGGTCACTTTTGACATCCATCATTTTTCCTTCAGTGGAAAAAGTTGTACAGTGTTGTCAATGGTGGCCAAGAACTGTTTGGTTGCAAGCTTTCTTCCAAATATCATTCTCAGAAAAAATAAATTTATACAGATTTGGAACAACTCCAGGGTGACTACATGATGACAGACTTTTCATTTTTAGGTGAACTGTCCCTTTAATGTAAAAAACAGGATGAGAAACATCTACAAGACATATAAACAGTCAAATCTGCAGGTGAAATGGTTCTCCTCTTGACAGCGGTATCACAGAATTCATTTCAGGTGTTTTCAGATAGTTTCTTTAATCTGTGCTTAGAGCTGGATTTTAAAAAGACTTTGAATGGATTCATTCTTTGGAAAAGTGATTCCAATCCAAATACTGAAACTATTTGTAACGGCTGCTTGGAATCATATGAAGAGATTAGTTTTTTGGATGGAGTCAGACGAATGCATAAAAATGTGGCAATTAATAAAACACCTGGGTCTCGAGATTACACACAGTTTCTCTTGTGGTCTGATATGCCCGAGGGCTCTGCCTTATAAGCCAAACAAATGACCTGATTACATTTTAATATCTGCTGTGAATGATTCTGCTTTGTGTGTTTACTGCGGGGGCGAACGTGTGCGTGTTTGAATGTGTCAGCATTTGACGCACTTGTATCGATTCTTCTGCTTGGTATGGAGGCACGATGATGCATGTTAGGAACAGGCTGGTGGCTTCGACTGGGCTCAACTCTATTCATTATGCTACAACACCGGCTGGCAAACACTAGAGGCAGAAATTGTAATGAGCTTTTACCAGACATTGCTTGCATCAATCTAACCTCAGTGCTTGCTTACGTTAACATCTGTTTGTCTATTGATTTAACTATCTATCTGTGTGCTTGATAAACTAAACACTTAGAAAACATTGACCACGGTAACCACACTGTCTTCTGAAATGGCATCATTCACTGTCACTGTAAATCAAAGTGATATCTGGTGATCATTTAAAAAAGGAATTATATAAAATAGGTTATTAAATGGACGTATGGACGATTTTGTGTCCATGCAAGGGAAGTCAATGGGGTCCCGTGTTGTTTGGTTACCAGCGAAAGAAAGTCATACAGGTTTGGAGCGACAAAAGGGTGATTAAATGATGAATAACATTTTTTGCATGAACTATCCTTTAAATGAGCAATGTGGAGATTTTAGCGACATCTAGCGATGAGGTTGTGAATTGCAAGCAATGGCTCACTCCACCCCTCCCTTTCGAAGGCACTATGGTGGCTCTTACAAGATTTAAGAGATGTTGTTGTGTTTTTCGCTTTGTTTCCGAAGAATAAAACGTATTTATAAAATGCGATCTGCTGAGCAGTTTGTCCATTTAGGATTACTGTAGAAACAACATGGGGAATTCCATGCTAGGGCACCCGCATGTAGATATAACAGATTGGACCCTTTAATAGCAGGCCCCCTTTCATAAACTATAAACTTATCATCTCATATTATAAACTGCACAAAATATTAAAAATTACACTGAAGTTGTACACAGGAGTAGTGCACAGTTACTTTCCTCATCAGCTTCTTGAGATCAGTGTTTCTTAAAACCCTTTTAAAATTTCAAGCCAGAACAAGTAGTGTTTAACAGCCAGCTATATAAATGCTGTCGGCATAAAACATGAGCTTGTAAACTGTGGTGAACTGAACAAAGACGGTAATGTACCACAGACAAACAGACAACCGATGGAATAAAGCCATAACACATCATTTTTACAACTTCTAAAGTAAAACGCATACTACCAGTCAAAAGTTTTGGATCACTTAACTGAAATGTGCATTGTGATCTAAAAAAATCATTTGAACTAAAAGCAATTTTTGTAGCCATAAATGTATTGGGAAAACGTAATTTATTATTTAATTTGAAAGCTAAAATTGAACCCCCCTCAGAGTGAAACCTAAAGAAACTGATGCCAATTCTGCAAATTGCAGGCAAACAATAGGTACTTTCAAGGCACTAAAATACAACATAGCGTTGATTTAGTTTTATTTAGTCACAACATAATTCTCATCATCACATATTGTTTTGATGAGTTTAATATTTTATATTCTAGAAAAAACATAAATAAGGAATGAATGAGTGATCTTAAACTTTTGAACTGTAAAAAATGACACAGAAATTATGTAAAGCCTGCTGGGAACTTTAAATTCACTGCTCAGTTAGTGAAATTAACTAAATGTATTAATGTAGTCCCATCACAAAATAATTAAGTAAAGATCATTTATACAATTGTAAGTGGTTTAAACATGATAAAATAAAGTTGAATTCACTCAATAATTCAGATTTTTCTTATAATTTAAATTGTGGTTAATAAAAACAAGAACACAATTGTATTAAGTAAAGTTGACTCAATGAATTTCATGAAATCAACAACGACACAGAATCATTTTGTACAGTGTATGTACATAATTTTTTTTGACTTGATCTCATATTCGTCCTCTCTTTTCCTTGTCATTATTTCACAAGCGGCGTATACCTCCACCACGTTCCATCCAACAAGGTCGGCCTCATTGATTACGGATATGTTGTCATGGCAATGCTCTAAGGTCTGTTATTGGGTCTGCTTGGTAAATTGAAAGTCTGGCACTTTCTAAATTAGCTGGATAATGCTTGACTGACTAGAACCTGTAGCTATTTCCATAAACATACACAGCACGCACACGGTCACACAGGCACCTCCTTTCTTTCATCTCGGAACGGACCGGTAATGGTGCAGATGATGAGAGAAAATAACTGCTTTATTTCCTTGACTATTATTTATTTATTTCGATCAAGTTAGGAATCTGGAGTACAGCCGGTGTGGCCCTAAGGCATACGAGTAATGACTTCACCTTCCAGATGAGCGTTGGTCCGCTCTGCTCTGTCAATGAGACATGACTGTATTCAGTGTATGTGTGTTCAGAAAAATGATGAAATAATATTTCCAGCCAGCAAGATAATGAGATCCATAGGAGAAAATAGTTTTGAAATGTTCTCTGCGATTACATGTAATAAGATGTGTAGATTGTAAACTGCGGAACTTGTCAATATGTTTCGAGACTTGTTAGCTGGTATATTTTCTACCTCCAGCACCGCATGCTTTTCTCTATTATCATCCACGCTTTGTTGTTTCTGCATGGGCCTTGATCAAATAAACAGTTTAAAGGACAATTCACCCTAAATAAAAAAATGATGTCATTTCAAACTTGTATGACTTTCTTCTGCAGAACATTAAATATATTTTGAAGAATGTTGATAACTAAACAACATTGACTTCCATTGTATGAACACAAAACCACAGGGACATTTCTCAAAATATCTTCTTTTGTGTTTCACAAGTAAGTCAAACTGGTTTGAATAACACGAGGGTGGATAAATGATGACAGAATTTTTATTTTGGATGAACTTTCCTTTGAACCCTCTTGATGTGGCATTGCTTCCACTAAAAATAAACTTGTGACTAGACGATAAGTAAATGGAAAAATGGCACTGAAAATTGCAAAAAAAAGCCAAGCTGCATTTCTTTGCACAATTGAATATTTCACACCAGGCACTCTTCACCTCTTATTAAGGTTTAGATATAATAACCTGAAACCATCTGTACTCACCTGAAGCGAGTAAAAACGATTTCGTGTGAAATGGCCCCTCAACTAGTGACGGGTGACAGGAGCGCGCTTTCCCCTTTCTCATTTTTCAACAGTGTGATACATCAAATCTGTCCTGCTGTAAAGAGAAAGATACAATGTAATTACTCTGACTACTCTCTTCAGCATCCTCATTCAAAAGGAGAAGTTAATCATCTTTTGTAGCGATGTCATTTCCACAAATGAAGACAAACGATTAAACTTGAAACAATACTGAGGCTGCAGGAAAAAGGGACGGCGCTCGGGAGATGATAATGCTGTTTTGACTCAAACGTGCAATGATGTGATGTCAGATGGCCCAAGGTGTTTCTTAACATTTTAATACGTTTGACATGTAGAGTTTAACAAATTATTTAACTATTCTGACTTGCTATTGGTTTAAATTGCATACATTTGAACAGTGAATAATAGTATTTATCATTATTTGGTGAAGAAAGTTTCAATATTAGACGTTACTGTGGCAGAAAAAGTGGTTTTAGATTCACTTAAATGGACTAGTTGTTATACATGTATATGTCAGACATGTATACAATAAGATAACTATAGAAAACAAAGACTATATTGATAACTTTCTATATTCAGGCATAGCGTAACAAGAGTTGTCAAGAGTTTATGATTTATTTGTTTATTTTTATGTTGGTAAATAATATTAGTTTATTTTAGTATTTCGTTTCTTAAGTTTTTCCAATCCGTTTTAGGCCAATTATTTATTTAAATGAACATAAATGCTTTCAAATTGTTTTATCAGGTAATCTAAAATAACCTTAAGCCATCTAAAGTTTTTTTGTTGTATTGTTGTTTATTGTTTTAACATAATAAATGTTGAACCATCTCATAAAGTTGCATTGATGTTTTATAAACATCACGTAAAAAATGATTTTGTGAAATACTGAAATAAAAGAAAAGCCTGTTCATTATTATTTATTTATTATTATCACTTTATGTTGTTGGTGTTAATTTATTTATTATTTTTTGCAATATTAAATTCTCAATCCCTGTTCACACTCTGTCTATATAATGCTTTAAAACATTCTCACTAAAAAGTAAAAATGCAAAGAAAAAACGTGTATATATATTTTAAATGAAATTGAATAATTCTATATAAGATAGATTTAATAAATCCTCTCTCTCTCTCTCTCTCTCTCTCTCTCTGATTTACTGTTTACTATATTATACCAAAAATCCTACAACTGAACACGATAAAATACCCAGAATCCCTTTCAGCTCATTCAAGAAGATTGACCTAGAGGCAAAGCGTTTAATACGGTCTATTTTAAAATCAACAAACATATGTTTACCCCACAACAATTGACCTCCAGGTTCAAGCCTGTCTCATGGTGAGCTCTCCGTCATGTCACAGTTTCCAGACCGCACGCTGCGGAGCGATTACTCCTCTGCGTGTCATGAATTCTCACCACACTTTCCCTGGAAAACAGATAGGACGAGTGACAGAGAGCATGAACTTCAATGTGACCTTCTGATACAGCTTTCACACGTCACTGCCATCTATCTGCTGACCCTTTAATGGATGTTCTCCCAGTGTCTAACCTATGACCAAATGCAATATCCACCACCATGACCAGAGACAGAGTCTGCCGTGGTCAAGGTGTCTTCCTCCTCAAAAGGTGTTACAAACGGTCTGCTTGACTTCAAATATCCATTGTAGTCTATGGAGCATGTCATGGCTGCTTACAAATGAATTAGTCAATTATGCCATGACGTAAAGTAACTGAAAAAAGTAACTTAGATTATGGTTACATTTTATTTCACAGTGCCCATGTTACAGCTGGTAATTTACATTTAAGTAATGAGCAATACAGTGAACTACATGTACTTACTATAGGGATTGGATAAGGTTTTGGTTCAGGGTTAGTTACATGTAATTATGCATAATTCATGGTAAATACATGTAACACCTGTAACAAGAGCACCGTAAAATAAAGTGTTACTGAATTTTCATTACTTAGTGTTGTTGCAAATTTTTACAAAGATTGTATTAAGTAAAATTTGCATAAGTACAACTCACTTACCAGAATCAAGTAAATTCTACTTCTAAAATACATTTAGTTTTTGTTAAAATATCAAGAAAATGTTACTTAAAGCAAAAATAAATTATGCTGAACAAAAGCATGTGTCTACTCAAGCTTCACGGATGACTTTCATATTGAAATATTTTTACAACATGTGTGGCCAAGTATGAAAAGAGTGGTGGTCTCTTTACTTGCATTAGCACAGTTACGGCTCAAAAAGTGAAATAAAAATTACTCATATCACGCCTCCATCACACTTGGCACAAGCGCCGCTCTTCTGAACACCGGTATCAAGTTAAAAAACCCAAACTTTAAAATAATACCAAAGCTCCCCTAAATCTCAAAGATAAATCAACAAAAACACAAACAAGTTTTTTTTACTGAAAAGAATGTTTTACTTAAAACAGTTAATATTAAAAAAATTATCTCCCAATGCAGTCAGATACAAAGCATGCTGGGAACTACAGATCGTTTTGTGTTGACTGAGGACAAAGAGGCTTAGGTCAGACCTCATGAGAACCACTGTGAGCTCTTTAAATATTCAGTTGTATATTGTTAATATTTATAGCATGCCCAAAAGTAGAAAAGTAAAATAAAGACAAGTAATACAATAATATCTGTTTAAACAAATAACCCAAACCGTATTTGAATCAATAAGCTATGACTGCATGCATCATTCTTCACCTTGCAAAACAACAAACTGATTTTCATCTTTAAGACACATGGGGTTTACAAGGACATGGCTAGGACATAGATTAAGATTCCAGTAGCCTACAACCAATCTCTAAGCGCAGTGCTTTTAAACATAAAGTGGGTGGCTGGCTTTCTCTTCATTCAACTCAGGCAATAATTGTTATTCCGCTCAGCTCAATACAGTCTGCAGGTTAGTGGCAAAGTGTTTCTCATTTTCCATTCTCAAACAATTTTACCTGAGTTTCCTGTTTGACCTCTGAGAACCGTTGTGTCTATAAATGCCTCATTCATTCATTCTTTCATTGCGTCGATCTGATGTATGAGAATAACAGAGTGTGACCCAACTGTTTGCCATGTAAATCAGTCGTTTCAGCAGAGGAAACTCTTAAAGTGACGGTTCACAAAGTTCCTTGTTACGATTGAAAGACAAATCAAAACTCCAGGACAATGAATGAATGGAGAAAGCATCTTCTCCTGTGTTCCACAGAGGAAAGAATAGTCGGTAATACTTTACAGTATGGTGCTGTTAGTAAACATTAGGAAATGCATTAGCTAACATTGAACAATTTCGTTCTTCACTATATATTAATTCATGTTAATGTTAGATATGTCAATACAGTTATTGATGTTAGTTCATGGTGCATTAACTGTTGTTAACGGTGACAATGTTTGAAAAAAAATCTGTAGAAATTACAGTATCTCTGGCAGCACTTAGCCAGTAACTTACTGTAGATTTACTTCTGCTTTTTCTTAAAAGATGTAAAGTATAAAAGTCTTTATAATTACAGAAAAAAAGGTTAATGTAAGTCTCACGCAAAATTATTCGGGGAACGAAAAAAATAACAACAAAATATGAAAAGGTTGATGGGGATTTCTGGTTCCCAGAATGCTTTGCATGAGGATGTTATTTCATATATTTTTTAGGGCTGTCAAACGATTAAAATTTTTAATCTAATTAATGAAAAGGTTTCTTGAATTAATTTCGATTAATCACAATACTAAATATGATTGAAAAATTCACAGAAAGATAAATGACATGATATTACATTTGTCTCTTCTTTTTTATTATTGACAAATCCAAATGACTATTTTAATTCTAAACAATTTTGGCAATTTAGCCATTGCTCTTGGCAAATAAGTGAATGGAACGTTTTTCTTTTCGAGAAATCTATTTTATTCTTCAATTTTCCTCTTGTGTGCCACGATTTGAAACTGTTGAGTACATACCTCTACAAAGTGACGCTCTTCTGTTCTCATTAAGGTTAAAGCGAACGACATTACTTTCCAGGTTTTAATTATGTGATGCGGCGTCACACCAAGATAATTGTTGTTACTTACGGAGCTACAGTGGTCTCCTGTCAAAGGAACATATTCCGCTGAAGCCAAATCCTAATGTTTAATCTTAATGTATCTTTTAACAAACTGTTGCCAGTTAATGATCAGCAGTCAGTTTTCTGTGATGCCGCCTCTTGATCACTCCCTAACCCCAGACACACACTCGCCCCCGTCTTTCTCCCTCCTATTTGAAGATGTTGTTTCCAAGGTCACATCTTCGAACCACCCAACGACCTGCCCGCTAGATCCCATCCCCACTCATCTCCTGTAGGCCATCTCTCCATCGGTTGTTCCCTCTTGGCCCACATTATCAACTCGTCTCTCACCACTGGTACATTTCCCGCAGTCTTCAAAGAAGCTCGTAATACCCTATTACTGAAGAAACCCACTCTTAATTCTGCACTTTTAGATAACTTCAGACTGGTATCGCTCCTCCCCTTCATTGCTAAATCACTTGAGCGTGTTTTATATAGCCAGCTCTCCTCCTTTAGCAACCAGTCTGGCTTCAAGAGCTGTCATTCCACTGAGACTATGCTGCTCTCTGTTATTGAAGCCCTGAGACTGGCAAGAGCTGCTTTGAACTCATCTGTACTCAGCCTTCTGGATCTATTTGCTGCCTTTGACACCGTTTACCACCACATCCTCCTGTCGACCCTCAACGCTATGGGTGTCTCCGGAATGGTGCTTCAATGGTTCAGGTCTTACCTTTCAGGTGGGTCATTTAGAGTATCCTAAAGAGGTTAGGTCTCAGAGTCCATCTTGATACAGGGGTGCTCAGGGCTCAGTGCTTGGGCCGTTGCTCTTTTCTTTATATATGACAACCCTTGGCTCTGTCATTCAGAAACATGGTTATTCCTATCACTGCTATGCGGATGATACACAACTCCACCTATCATTTCAGCCTGACGATCCAACTGTTTCTGCACACATCTTGGCATGCCTGAGTGACATTCCGCTCTGGATGAAGGATCATCACCTGCAGCTGAACCTTTCAAAAACAGAACTTCTTGTAATCCTGTACAACCCTAAACTACATCACAACTTCTCCATTCAACTGTGCTCATCAACAATCTCATCCTCCAGAACGTCCAGAAACCTGGAGTGGTGATCGATAATCAGCTAAACTTCACAGATCAGGTTGCCAGCACCACTCGGTCCTGTAGATTCATCCTCTACAATATCAGGAAAATTAGACCTTTCAAATCCGAGCATGCTACGCAGGTCCTGTCCAGGCTCTTTTCTGTCCGCTCCTGGCCTACTAGACCACAACTGGTTTGGCCCCCCCTTATCTTCATTCACTTACGCAGACTTATGTACCCGCCGGATCCCTACGCTCTGCAAACGAACAACGTCTTGTGTTGCCATCCCAAAAAGGTAAAAAAATTGCTCTCACTAACCTTCTCTGGATCGGTTCCACATTTGTGGAATAATCTTCCTGCTGCTACAAGATAAGCAGATTCTGTGGCCATCTTTAAGAATCGGCTGAAAACACATCTATTCCCTCAGCACCTGACCGGTCATTTCGGATTATTCTATCTTTTCTACAATATCTAAAAAATTAAAAGAATGCTTATTTAAGCTTTGATAAACTCTGTACACTGTAGTAGGCTTTGTGAGACATGCTTTTATTGCTCTTATGCTTTTTGTTGTCCTAATGTTTGACCCAATTGCTTCCATTGTTTACCCAACTTGTAAGTCGCTTTGGATAAAAGCGTCTGCTAAATGACTAAATGTAAATGTAATCTAAATTAGATACATGTAAATATACAGTAAGTTACTGGCAACTAGCTGCATATCTACAGCATTTTTTACAGTGTGCTATAGAAGTATTGTTTATTGCTAGTTCATGTTAGAAAATCCAATAACTAATTGTTAACAAATTAACAATTTTTATTCTAAAGTGTAACCGAAAAGTCATACAGGTGTGGAATGACATGATTGTTAGTCATTTTTTTTTTTGGGTGATCTGCACCTTTAACATAACATTTAAAATAAATGCATGTATTTGAAAAATGTCATTCTTTCTGTCTGGAATTGAAAGAATTCTGAATGAATTAAATCTGCGAAAGTATCAGAAAAATTGTTTGAATGTTTGTCCGCTGTGTTTCAGAATTGTCTTAAAATCATCTGACATAATGTACTTTGTGATTTTGGCAGCTTGATGCATAGCTCTTGTCAACAATAACATCATGCAAAACATTTGCTCACGGGAAAACTACATGAGAGCCAAATTTGTCTTTTTTTCTTACTCATCATCATCATCATCATCCAAAAAGCTACAAAATATGTTTTTCCAGTTAAATTGTAATAAAAAGCTTAATTTGAGAAGGACAATGAGGGGCTTTTAAAACTGTGCTGTAGGGATCCTGTTATTAGTTTGATAGAATATGAGCCTGCTTGTAATTAATCATGTAGAAATAAAACAGGGTCGCTCTGTAACAGCTGTAATGCATAGTTTCAGGAGAGAGACGTTCTGAAAACCTCAGTTACGTTTGGTAATTTACTGCCTGCAAATTGAAGTAATAACTGACTGGTTCCAGACCACGATTCATCTGCACTTTAAGTCTGAACTACCAAACACTTGGTTTGGAGATCTGCATCAGATCATCTTCACATATTAGCATTTAATTTCAATACCATCTTCTTTTTTTGATCGATTTAATGAAATAAGTCCAAAAATTGGTATTGCTTTATTATTTCCTCATGTCATATCACTCATGATTTATGTTTAAGCATTGTGTAGACACTTTGTAAATGACAAATATTTAAGAAAACAATGAAGCAATACTCAAAATGCGGGGTTATTTTCAACCCAAAATTGGGTCAAAAAGGGACAAATCCAATGGGTTATAAATTCTCCTATTCTGAGTTGTTTCGATTCATAATGCTTTAACCATTTGTTGGGTCAAACCCAACAACGCACGAGTGTGTCAGGGCTGACACGGAGGAGGATGAATGGAGATGCAAAAGGTATAATCCAATAAGGTTTAATGAAGATGAGTCCCAAAACAAACACGGGAGCAGGAGAACAGGGAAGACAAAACCAGCTTGATAATACATTGACATTAATAATAACCGACAAAGAACAGAGGGAGACACAGGGCTTAAATACAAAAGGAAGACACTCAGGGAAAACAGAATGAGGTGCGGGACTAATTAACAAAGATGAGGGACAGGTGAAAACAATGAAACAAGTGAAAACAGGGAAGGAACAAACGTGACATTACCCCCCCTCCACAAGGCGCGTCATCGCGCCAAAACAGTACCAAAGGGGAAAGGGGGGTGGGCCGATACGTCCTGATCAGGGGTTCTGGAGGGCACCGGCCATTCGGGAGGCCTGGAAGGCGCCGGCCGCTCTGGAGGCCTGGAGGGCGCCGGCCATTCTGGAGGCCTGGAGGGCGCCGGCCGATCTGGAGGCCTGGAGGGCGCCGGCCGTACCGGAAGGCAGACGACCTGTCTAGCCTGGAGGGCTATCCCTCCCATATGGCCCCCCCCAAAAAATATTTGGGCTTAGTCCGGGAGCTCATATGGAGGAAAGCCGGACGGGACCGGCTGGAGAGGCCCTGGAAGGCCGGACGGGACCAGCTGGAGAGGCCCTGGAAGGCCGGTCGGGACCAGCTGGAGAGGCCCTGGAAGGCCGGACGGGACCGGCTGGAGAGGCCCTGGAAGGCCGGACGGGACCGGCTGGAGAGGCCCTGCAAGGCCGAACGGGACCGGCTGGAGAGATCCTGGAAGGCCGGACGGGACCGGCTGGAGAGGCCCTTGAAGGCCGGACGGGACCGGCTGGAGAGGCCCTGGAAGGCCGGACGGGACTGGCTGAAGAGGCTCGGGAACGCCGGACGGGACCGGCTGGAGAGGCTCGGGAACACCGGACGGGACCGGCTGGAGAGGCTCGGGAACGCCGGACGGGACCGACTGGAGAGGCTCGGGAAGGCCGGACGGGACCGGGTGTAGAGGCTTCGGAAAGCCGGACTGGACCGGCTGGAGAGGCTTCGGAAAGCGGGACGGGACCGGCTGTAGAGGCTCCGGAAAGCTGGACTGGACCGGCTGGAGAGACTTCGGAAAGCCAGACGGGACCGGCTGGAGATGTTCTGGAAAGCCGGACGAGAGCGGCTCCGAGAACAGGTCCCCTTTAACCTGCTCACGTTGCTGGGTGGTGGAGGAGTGAGGAACGAACCCCTGGCCTGTGACCGATACTGGGCGACCCCCGCTCAAGTCCTCTTCAGGCACCCCGACGCAGAACTCGGAGCCGATTGCTTCCCTGATAGCACGCAGACATCTGGCTTACGTCTATTTGACGTCTACATTTACATCTTACAGACATCTACAATACATAGTTTGCTCATCTGCAATACGTCTCGGAGATGTCTGCTGTCAGACGTTATATAGACATCTTGAAGACGTCTGTAAGATGTTTATGATTTAGAATGGATGTAAATCTGCTCTTTCTAAGATGTCTAGCAGATGTTTTTACGCAGCAAATCTCAAGATCTTTAACAGACGTATTACAGACATTCAAACGTCTCCTAGACGTATTGCAGATGAGCAAACAACGTATTGCAGATGTCTGTAAGATGTAAATGCAGACGTCAAATAGACGTAAGCCAGATGGATTTTGCTATCTGGGTTGGAGTACTCGATTTACGAAGTCCTCCAGCCGGTACTCATCTGCATCGGGAAGCATGACGAGGACGAGCAGAATGTCATCCAGACCGGTCAAAAATGCCAGGTTTAGAGCTCGATCGCTCCAACTCACCCGATAGCACACGTCAACAAACTCCTCCACGTAGTTCTCCAGAGGCCGTCCGTCCCGCCTCAAGTCCATGAGGATGGCCTCTGGAGAAAAGGTATAGCAATCCATGTTTAGCGGTCGGTTATTCTGTCAGGGCTGACACGGAGGAGGATGAATGGAGATGCAAAAGGTATAATCCAATAAGATTTAATGAAGATGAGTCCAAAACAAACACGGGAGCAGGAGAACAGGGAAGACAAAACCAGCTTGATAAAACATTGACATTAATAATAACCGACAAAGAACAGAGGGAGACACAGGGCTTAAATACAAAAGGAAGACTCTCAGGGAAAACAGAATGAAGTCCGGGACTAATTAACAAAGATGAGGGACAGGTGAAAACAATGAAACAAGTGAAAACAGGCAAGGAACAAACGTGACAGAGTGCGTGGCAGAGGATCGAAATTTAGAATCGATTGATTTATGTTCATGGACACGGATTTCCCCCGTTTTCGTGTCAGCATGACTTTCAATACACAATATATTTCAATACATTTGTATATCTGGGTTTTTCTACAGCTACGGCACTCTAGACTTTCCAAAATAAAAAAATCAACCTTAAGAATTTTGAGTCTTAAAAAACATATTACAAGGTAAAGTCATCAAGATTTTAATCTGAAACATGTTTATTTTTATATTTGTCATTTAATAAAATGTGCTGCGGTAAAGACATGTTTACGTGTTTGCTAATATTGCAGCGAATTGGCAGCTAGTAAGTTCTTCAACATTAGTTTTGACTCTTAGCATCTTAATGTACATGAATGAAACAGTAATATACATTTAATTTTAAAATGTAGTTCAAAGTAGAGAATTATTAAACTGTATGATTAGGACACAATAAATACTGACGCAGAAAAGATAATATTTACCTTATATTTTTGGGATCTTGTGAGTGAGGTAGCGATGTGGCCTGATCTGTCATGTTTCCATAGAAACTAGACTAGTTTTTCTTTGATAAAACTTCATTATAAAAGCCGTTTTTCATTGTTGTGGTAAGGACTCAAAACTGTGCAACAGGCACACTTACTTCATAAAATGATAAAAAGGATCAGAAAAATATACAAAAACATTTTTGTGGAGAGTTGTGGAGTCATGAACAAAAATGGTGTTTGGACCTATCAATGCTATATAATTTTATATTAAATCACATAAATCATTTATTATATATTTTTCAAGGTGTGTGATGTAAATATATATATAAAGCGTCATATGACACATTTAAATATATAAAAAATTCACTGCTGGGACTTAAAAGTGCCGCAGTTGCAGACATACCCATTTATAACCTGATATCAAAATATGTCCTACATGTTTAAGGAGGTGGCTTACCAACACCTTACTCCAATCAAACCCTTAAATCAAAGCCGCAAAGGCAAATTTTGCTAAAACGCACAATGAGCTGACAATGCAATGACAAAGGCCCGCCCTAACCCCGCCCCCAAATCTGACATCACAGGTGCAAAGTCAAATCCTAATTAAACGTACAAATGAGGTCGTAGGAAATTCACACAAATGAGCCACCTCGTAAAATAGGTTCTATGAATCAAAATGTTCTTGTACAGTATATCTGAGATATATGTGGTTTAATCATTGAGGAGAAAAAACGAAGAACATCGAGGTACATATCAAGGAAAAAAATAAAAATGTACACTGAAGGTAATTCAAGTACAGTACAAATCCAGTAAAATAAAACAAACACCTGTATTAATATACATGTCAATGAAATGAAACGAATATTATATATCAACACACACATGCAAAAAAATAATACACACAAAGAGGGGAAAAACAGATCAAAGTAAAAACGGAAAGAACAGAATGAAACTTAAGTCGTTTTTTTACTTTTAGCTTGCTCAAGAACTGACATCAAATCTGCGAAACGATCATACGTTTCAGAGCTTCAGCAGATGGGAAAATTATTAGTAAATAACAAACAAAATGTTGCTATTCCAGTATAGTGTTTTTGCCCTGTTTTCATTCCAAATATGTTGGACTTTTTTCGTCTGGAGCGCAAATAATCTCTTTTGGAAGCACATTATCGTGAATAAATGATGAAATAATACATTTCTGAATATTATGTCAGACATAGAAGGCAATAAACATAAATAAAGACATTTAAAGTGTCTATAAAAGATGTGTCGGAACTTTAGAACAGAAGAGGAAAGAAATCTTTGAATCCTTTAGTTTTTAGACGTAAACTCACTGCGCTTTACCTCAACTCTCTCTCATCCGATATCTTATCTCATCCCGTTTCAAAATGCATCTTTACTCTTTTCTACTGCAACAGTTTTCTTTTTTGTAGGGTCACATTCTGTGTAAGCATGAATTAAACATTTGTTCTTCCACCAGGCAGCTTCATGAAAGTGGCAGACCAGGAGACGAGGAGCCTCGATAAAAACAAACTCTGAACTGTTGTCATCTTCCATTGATGCCTTCATCTTTTTTTTAAACTTAGCTCATTCTTTTATTTGCATTTTAAGAGGTTAACCTCTTCAGCAAGTTGTCTCTATTGAACAGACTGACAAGGGACAGGGCTATGCAAAAATCAAGATGCATTGATATATGAAACCCCAAATCCAGCTTTTGAGATATTGTCACGTCGGCTCAGGGGGCAAACCACATTTATGACAAAAGCCAAGACCGTTCCCACACTTCACATCAGCTAATCTTGGAAGTCTGAAGATGTCAATCAACAGCTCTCTTCGACCGGGGGTCAAACCATCACGGCAGCCGCATGCCTACACTCAACCCTGCCGCGTGCGCCGCTCGGCCTCGACTCCATAAATACACGCTCAGGTCTTGTGTTCACTAGACGTTTAGAGAGGCTGACAAGCTGAGACACTTTAAATGTGCATAACCATTATGCAGTCGTGCCCTGCCCGAGTTGAACAAGCGCAATGGGATGTAAGTGAGTCCATAAAAAAAGAACATTAACTCAGCGAGTGTTTGTAGGCCTTTCAGCGAGCGCAGGTTCCCACTGTGTGGAGCGGATGTTGGGTGATTACATGTGCTCACATGCAGCATGTGTTTTTCATCTGACAACGTTTCAATCTGAGCCTATTTTGTGGGCTGGATTGTACAAACCGTGTGTCTAATAACTGTGTCTAATGTTAGGAGGGGGCTGCCGATAATTGATGCTGCCGATAATTGATGCTCCTGACAATAGCAGAGATTAATATTGTGAATCAAACTTTTGAGCGTTGATATGAATTTGGTCTCATTGATTTCTTATTCATAATTAGGTATGACCATAAATGTTCTAAAATGAAAAGTACATTTGAAAACCTTTTATGTAAAGTTTTTGTTGTAGACCACTTTGCAATATGTTAACACTGGTCCAGCCAACCTTGATCTTACGGGAATTCTTAACTATTATTTGGTGGCTGATTCAAACAAATTTGTACGTTGTGAATTATACATACGATTACTAGAAAAAAGCAATAAGGAAGCCCCGCCCCTGAACCTAACATCACGTGCCCATGCAAATCCGACAAAATAAGATCGTAGAATTCTTAACTATTACTTGGTGGTTTATTCACAGGAATTTGTACGTCGTGAATTATACATACGATTACTAGAAAAAAGCAGTACTCAAGCCCCGCCCCTGAACCCAACATCGTGCGCAAGCAAATCCGACAAAATAAGATCGTACGAATTCATGCGAATGGGCCAAAATGAGCCACATAGTAAAATCGTTACGTTTTTATTCTGTAGATTCTGTAGGTCCAGCAGCACTTTAGGTTTCGTTTTTTTATAATTAAACCATAATTACCATAATTAACATTTTTATTAGTTCTGTTAATTGTATTCTGGTAAAATGTGTGTGCAGCATTGTGTAAGTCTTCACAAGTGGTCTAGTGTTACGATTCTTCTTTATTTGATGGATGGCTGGAGCTTAATGAGAAACTGAAGTGCAGGATTCTGTCATAAAAACAGCTTTTCTGCATCTTCTAAATGTGCATTTAGAGTACACGGTTTTATAGATATTCTTAAGGCCAACAAATTTATACTTAAACTTTCAGATTTATATTTACGCATTTGGCAAACGCTTTTTTCCAAAGCGACTTACATTGCATCATCCTATACAGTTTTGTTTTCTGGTACGTATGTGCAATCCCCTGGGATCGAACCCACGATCTCGGCGTTGCTAACACCATGCTCTAACCATTGAACTTCATGAAACCTCAATGGTTAGCAGGTTAGTCAATAGTTAGACAAAGCAGGTATAGGAACAAAGTGAATACAAGAAGAGAAAGACAAACAAATGTTTTTGAGATGGTTTTCCCTGCTTGGATAAATTGATTTGATTTCACTTAAAATTGTTAACCTTAACATAACTTCTGAAGATAAGGAAGAACATGTGATTTCTAAAGAAGAATGAATGTTATTCTGCAATGCATAATCACTATTTTAAATTCTTAATTTACCATCAGATAATGTAAAACCAAACAGAGCAGCCCTTGTGTGTTTAATGAGCGACATCTCATCGTTTCGATGTCCTCTTCAGACAGAAACTGGCCTTCCACGTGTTTGTAAGCAGCGTAATGTGTGAGCACATCTACTAATTACACGTCTAACAGGCTTGTTAGTGCTCACTCATAAGTAGAAATCAGACATTTGTACTTGTTAGTGAGGTCACAGGCTCAATCACAAAAGCAGCCATGTATCACCTTATAATTAGTGATGAAAAAGTGTGTTTTTCTGACTGATACTAATCTACGTTTTCATGGAAACAAAAACTCCAAACTCTAGTCCTCCTAAGAATAAAACCACGTCACTATGTGATCTTTCTGCGGAACACAAAAGAGGATGAAAAAATTGTGTCCATATAATGAAAGTCAATAGGGGGCCAGTGTTGTGTGGTCACCAACGTTCTTCAAAATATCTTTAAAATGTGGTGTGTTAGTAAATGAAGGTTTGTTAAACATGAGGAGATGGGAAACAGTCAGGTGTGTTTTCTCTCTTTCTCTCTCCTGATCGCTCGAAAGAGCTGCAATCACACAGTGTTGACTAATAGATGGAATGATTGAGGACCTTTACCAATGAACGTCAAAGAGGGTCTGGTGCTCTTTAGTCTCCTCATTTCAATATAACATCAGGCACATTCACTAGTACATGGAAGTATTTTGATTTATTATTTTCAGAAATTGTCATTTAAAAACACAAATAATAAAAAAGATTCTTTGTTTATTCTAATAATAATACAATCATTTTAATAAAATAATAATAATTTTAAAGATAGACATGTTTCAGTACTTCCGTATCATCAATGGGAATTGGAATTACCTGCAGGTCACATGGTCTCTCAAAAGCAAACACCACTGCAGTCAAGATTGGGATTTACTTTTAAAGAGCTTTATAGAGCAGGTCTGTAAATCTGGGAAGCATTCCTGCATTTATGGTCAATGGAATATCACCTGCAAATTCAGTTAGGCAGACCGACAAGGGCAAGCGTGTGTGTCTGGGTGGATTGGTCATGCCTGAACTGTCTGATCTTCATATCTGCCCCGGCCAGCCACAGTCTCTGGGGTCATCTGTTTCTCCTCTCTGGCGTCCAGAACTTTACTCATAATCGTCTATTCATTTCAGTGTGAATATGGTAAACGGGAGCTGTCTGACCACACCAGCGGCCTCGGGGGTATGAATGTAGGCTGACACTTAACCTTCATTTTCACCTGTGACAAAGCAGGTATGGGAACAAAGTGGATAAAAGAAATGAACGTTTTCTCATGGCTTGGTTAAATACATTCTCAAATGGTATTTAATGAATAACAGACAAAATCCTACATATTTCATTAAGTTTCGTAAAGGAAAGCTATTCATGTCTAAGTGAAACATGTTCTTTAATGGTCATTTGCTACAAATAAGTAACAAAGTAGCCTGAAACACTTAAAATCTATCATAACCTCAGGAGGTCAAGGAGTTGATTATATAATGATACATATTTTTTGGGGAAATAAAAAAATAAAGAACATAAGAAGCATGAAATACAAGACGCAACAATGTTCCTTTTAATGAAAGTTAATTGTTAGATAGACAATAGTATAGCATATAGTTTAACATATGTAATATTGTTAATCATTTTTATATATCATATTAGTGTAAATATGATATGTTAATAAATAAACCATAATATTTTTACTTATGAATCAACAATTATATATTTCTTTACTCTGTTTGTTAATCGTTCCTATGGTAAATAGATGTATTGATTCGCTGTATGTATGTATAGATGTATTTTTTTTCATGATTGAATCAACCTCATGTCATTTCAAACCTGTATGACTTTCTTATCTCATCAGAACACAAAAGAAGATATTTTGTAGAATGTCATTAACCAAACAACACCCGACCCCATTGCCTTCCATTGTATGTACACAAA
The DNA here is from genome assembly GCA_008369825.1 of Triplophysa tibetana. Classification (NCBI taxonomy): domain Eukaryota; kingdom Metazoa; phylum Chordata; class Actinopteri; order Cypriniformes; family Nemacheilidae; genus Triplophysa; species Triplophysa tibetana. Next base: position 3,763,702 of record CM017893.1, read on the forward strand.
ACCACAGATACTTTTCTCAAAATATCTTCTTTTGTTTTCCACAGTAGAAAGTCACATGCAGGTTTGAAAGCCATGAGTGTAAATAAATAATAATTTTTATTCAGGGTGAACTGTCCCTTTAAAGGGAAACAGCACAGACTTTTCCAGTTCTGAATACACCAAGAGAAGCTCAACTAATATTAAAGCTTTAGAAAAAAGTGCCTTAAGCCAATTGAAATGCACTGTCAGAATGAAACCCTGCTGGAGGAAACTTCCTTTCTTGAGATGCCAACGTGTCTGACCACTGAATAACACTTCGGATAAGAAGCAGCGGTCCATGTCAGATGCCTAAAAACCCATACGGAGATCAAAGCACGTGTGATCACATCATTATCAAACCGGTGTGATGCAGACAGAAGCAGACAGAAATGCTGCTGTGGTGTGGTAGAGGACACATGCAGAGAGATGACATGATAAAAGAAACGCACAGACCGCAGTCGCCGTCAGATTCCAGGAGTGAGATTGTTCCGTCAGCTTCGCAAAGCTTGACTCATTTGACAGGTGACACGTAACCACTCCCCTGTCCGCAATGTCATGCTGTCATCACAGCAAATGAACGCTGCCACTTTCTATAGAATCAAACCATTTTCTTTACTGGCAGCCCTGCATCTTTATTCCCGCTCGCACACACACGTCAAAATGAATATTGGGCTGCCATATGTACTGAAAAAGAGAACGGGGGCGTGACTCGAGCCGAAAGATAGAGACCTGGAGGTGCAAAGCATAACCATAGTGTGTCAAACTAATAGGAATTTACAAGACTTTCATTAAAATGATTCTATAAATTATAAATATTTTAACCAAGACAAATATGGTGGCCAATGGGAGTTACTTAAATACATGAGGACAACTTGAAAACACGTCTTAATATCTAATTCTCTGGTTTTAATGGTGTTTAAACGTATTTGACTAGAAATTAATATGGTCGTGATTCGGTCGAGTAGATAACCCGCATCTTCACTCCAGTGCTCCTGTTTTTCTTTCAGTACCAAAGATCAAACGAGAAGGACACGAGAAGCTGGAACACACGAACAACAACACGTTAACAACAGGAAACCAACCGTTGAATGTCTTTGCCTGCCTCCAGCATCCAACCTCCCACAGAGTATTTGGAAAACTCGACAGGAACGTCCACAGGGGCACAAAGAGAGAAGCACGCAAACTTGAAAGATCGAAGAAAAAGCACAAAGAGACAAAGAGGATACAGAACAGGTGAAGGAGACCAAAATGACAAAAATAGATTTGAGTGCTAATGGCAAACACACCTGCAAGCGATGGTAGGAAGCTAAAGGTCACTGAAACATTCCAGTTCCGCCGTCAAGAGCTGTTGCGACGCTGCTAAATAATGAGACACAAGAGTCAAGATGACTTGAATGTGAAAATTATATATTTAAAACATTGTAGGGAAATATTTTCTGCAAGGCTGCTTTGAAACAGCGCATTGGGAAATTTGTGTTATAAGTACATAAAACTGTGGGGAATTGAATTCAACTCCTAGTATAATTTCTTTTCTCCATTGAGCACAAAGGGAGGATTTTTAAACAATGCACCGGTCTCTCATTTTCATGCCGTTACAAGTAATGCAAAATACCATTTATTCCCGGTTGTTTAGTCATCATTCACAAAAACAAAGCCCTGATTACTGAGAAACAGAACAACCGGATCAAGAGTCAAGATGAGTCACATAAATGAATCATAAAGCAGAGGATAGATTACTTCCTTGTACAGCAGTGCGAAAACAATAAAGGTGTTGATGAATAAAAAAAATTAAGAAACTATTCCAAATGTTCATTTAATCATATATGTATCGCGGTCATTTCTATTCAACAAAATCAAAACTTAGGTGGGACAAAGTCATCCAGCAGCAATGTGAAAGACTAACAACATGACAAGATACATGAAAACTGTGATGAAAATCCAGGTTATCACATAAAAATATTATTATACATTGAACTTTCCCTAAATACATTTACAAATATTACTGTTTGTAGTGGACTAGGCGGGACGAGACCGTGAGCCGAGGGCGGTGAGTGAGCGTCAGCTGTACGCGCACCGGTCTTGTATCACGGAGGAGATCGGGAGCATAAGAGGACGAGCGACCGGACCGTTAATGAGAGAGGACCAGGCCTGCCGGGTGTCTTTTTACTTTGTTGTTGTTTTATTAAATGTTTAAATGTTTACCGGTTCCCGTCTCCTTCCTTCTCTACTTTGAATAGTATTACACTGTTGTATTGTTTAAAAGTGAATATGAACTTTCTGCTGTATTTAAGGCCTAAAAAATACAGTGCATGTTTCTCCATTTTTCATTTTGTGCAAATAAATATTTATATTATATTTGAAATTTGGGAGAAATACTGTTACTTGTTCACAGAATAAAATTTTTTTTTTAGCTAAACACATTCAGAAAAACTAAAATGGTCCTTGAAATAGTTAAAAATGTTCTTGTAAATCTGTAATCTGTAAATCCTTTATAATAAAACAAAATGAAATACATGTAATTGTACATCTGTGTGGTGACTACGACGGCGTTTAAGTTCAATGTAAAAAAAAAAAAAAAAGATTTCGAGAATAAAGTCAAAATGTTACGAGAATAAAGTCAAAATGTTACGAGATTAAAGTCGAAACGTTACAAGATTAAATTCGAAATGTTACGATAATAAACTCTTCGTAAAATGTATTTTGTTTACGTGAATGTTGTATTTTAAGAGTTTAAGTTATGTTTAATCACGTCATCTGAACCGGTGAGTTAGTTCGGAAGGCCTTGCAAACACCAGCAGTCATTTTTAAAACCTCTTTAGTTCACATTTGTACATTTTTATAAATCCTTAAGGATTGTTGCTTTTATAAGCTTGATGCAACCAGATTTTTGTACATTAGGTAATCAAGCATTGTTTTAATATTTTAATTTTGTATTCTATTTCAATGTTTGCTTCGGTTTATCATATGAATCCATATGCCACAACCCCGTTGGGACCCCCGCTGAAGTACTTCAACCAAATCCTCCACAGCCATTGTTTCAAGCAATTCTGTTATTTTTCTCAAAATATTACGAGTTCGTTCTCGTATCACTACGAGTTTATTCTTGTAACATTTCGACTTTATTCTCTTAACATTACGACTTAATTCTCGTAACATTTAGACTTTGATCTCGTAACATTTCAACTTTATTCTCGTAACATTTCAACTTTATTCTCGTAACGTTTCGACTTTATTCTCGTAACATTTCGACTTTGATCTCGTAACATTTCGACTTTATTCTCGTAACATTTCGACTTTGATCTCGTAACATTTCGACTTTATTCTCGTAACATTTCGAATTTATTCTCTTAACATTACGACTTTATTCTCAAAATATTTTCTTTTTTTTTTTTACATGACACTAAAACGCCGTCGTAGGTGACAATCAAGGTCTAATGGCTCTATTGCATTTGTTCTGTTGCATGGAAGTCTTAGAATATTGCACACTTTAAACTTTTGCTGTAGATTTTGCAGGTTTGCAAATAACTTACTGTATATTTAATTACTACTTGATATACATTCCAATTAGGACTGTTTACAATTACTTTAATCAAAATTGAAACACTGACTTTTGAGATTCAAAACGATAAAGGAAGAGACAGTCATTGGCCAAGCAAGACTGAAAAAATGTCATTCTTCCTAAGCATTTTTCTCTTGTTTTCTGTAAAAATATTTAAAAATTCTTAAATTGCGATACATTTACATAACCAGAAAAGAGACACAATATGTTTAGTCTTGTTTTATGAAAGAAAATTATATAAACTAGGTAAGTTTATGCTTAAAACAAAATTGCACATTAAATCTACAGTAAGTTACTGCAAAATTACAGCAAAGCTTTACAATATTGAGTCATGTTCCTTTTATGCTGCTTTTGTGCTTCAAAAGCATCTGTCTCATCCGTTATAATTGCATAAAAAGGAGCAGTTTGAAAAAAACATTTCTGATCCTTGAAAAAGTTAAAAGGGTTTGCTACAAAATGAAAGGGAGTCAGCGATGACAGGATTTAATATGAGGTGAACTAATCCTTTAATTTGATTATTAAAGATAAATTGAAGTATTTATTTTGCTCTAGCCGTAACAACGTATGTCATTTGCCTTTTAGAAAAGACTTTATACCAAATCAGCCAACAGGAAAGTGCATTACGGTAGATAATCTAGTTCAAATAGAGAACATTTTGAACACATGTCCTTATTCATGTTTGTTCAGGCGCTGCGATTTTCGTTCTGCAATTTAGACATTTCAAGAGGTTGCTTCATGAATCTCCTCCGAAACATTTCCATTTCAATCACATAAGATGCTCACATAACCTCCACATCTTTCTGCCTTCCGTTGTTGCCGTTTTCCCAGAAGCCCGTCTTTCCTCCAGCCCTGAATATCTCATAACTTTTTGTCATCTTTTATAGTAAGTAGTCTGTAATGAAAAAGCAAAGATGATTCTCTGATTGGGTCCAATGTAATGTTCCAGTTTTATTTGAGGTATGCAGAGTTATGCGTCTAAACTGGTTCTTCTTTTATAGATTTTGTTCCGAGCAGTCATGAGAGGTTCTGTAAAGATGACTACCCCCTCCATCCCTCAAGTAGAAGTAAAACTTTTTAACTGCTGTAAAATTGTACACGTTAGTGTCTGTCCAAACATATTGCAGTATAATTTTAGAAATCTTAATCTTACCTCAGTGCTTTTAATAGGTGTTAAACATACACCTGTCAGGGATGTGCTGTAAAACGTCTACCACTGAGATGAGATGAAATAACACAATTCAGAATGGTGGAGATTTAATTTCTACCTACGCTAATACTATTATCAAGAACATCAGCATATTTAATGTCCATATGGAGTGGTGGATGAAGGTGACCTTTAAACATATTATGCCAACTAAATTTATACTGATGGAAAATATGATTCAGTTGAGCCAGCTGTTTAAATGTGACACACAACTTTTTTGGTAATAGGCTAATCTTTATATCAATATCTCTTAAATTTGCACAAGTACTCACATTGGAAGGCAAGCAAATCATTTCACTGGATGTTACACAATTCCTTATTTAATGTGTCACTTTTTTCCGGATCTCAAGTAAAGCACCATTGTTCTCTCTCTCTCTCTATATACTGTATGTCTGCCTGTCTTTATCTTTCTCACTTTCTAAAAAGGGTAATCCTGTAATCTGCTCTCCAGCTAATAAAGTATTTGGACTGGTAATGAGTCTATTAGTTTTTACACATAAAAATAGGATTGAGAGAAGGTGAGAAAGCGCGAAAATGAATGGTTCATATCTAAAGAATCCCGCAGAGCTTTCCCCAGACTACATAGATCTCTGCTGGTGTACTATCACACTGTAAAAAAATTGGTGAGAAAAGATAAGGCAACCTGATGGATAAGATGCTTGAGTTCTCTCAAGAATGTTTTACATTTTATTTGTTTTAATTATCCTATTTAAAATGATCCCATCTGCCTAACCTCTGCCTGTCATGGTTCCACTATCATGTCATGTTTTATTTCTGTCTCAAGTGGAGCCATGGCATTGCCTGATGGTTTTGTGTGAGATTGAATGGTTCTTTCTCGTGTCTCGTCATTGTACCCTACATCTCGTTCCTCGTCAGCCTCTCCTTAGTGCTAATCCCCAGCACCTGTTTCTCGTTATGACCCTGTGTTTGTTCCCTATAAAACAACCTAATGTTTCATTGTCCTGTGCGCGTTCATTGTAGGCTGTATGTTAGTCTTACATTGCCTGTTTGCTGCTGTTGTTGCTGTCTGAAATTATCCTGTCTGTAGCTGAGTCCTTGTTCCTTGCTCCTGATCCCTGATTCCCTGTCTTGTAAGTGTTAGTTTAGTGTTCATAGCCAGTGTTTGTTTTGTTAGTTTAGTCAGTCTATTTCCTCATAATCGTTTATTATTTATCCTGTCTTGTTTTCCCCTCGTGGGTTTTGTTTTGCCTGTTTGTATAGTTTGTTTTGTTAATAATAAACCCCTTCACCTCCTGTCGTCCTGCCTCTGCCTGCAATTGGGTTCCCCTCTGAGTTTCATGACACTGCCTGGTATTGTTTTAACATTGGTCATTGGTTGAGACAGGATAGATGAAATGACATCACCTTAACATCAGGTCAAAACTATAGACAACAAGCTTCTGTAAAGCTACTTTGGAAGAATGCACATTGAGAAAAGCACTATATATATAAACTGAAAAACTGTGTCTGAAATATTTCTGTGGCTGAAAAATATTTCACACCATTCAATCTTGCCAAATCAAGAATGTTTGAACAGATGACAAGGAAATATGCATAGTTTAGTTCCTGATGGTTGAGATGAAGACGTCCCACAGAAGTTATTTCCATGGAAAAGTATGCAAAAGAGAAAAAGCATTGAATGTCTAAGGATAGAAAGAGGCAATTAAAACTTTATCTTTAATCTATTATCATCCGCTTGAATAGCTAACATGTCTACAAACATCTCAAATTCACATACTGTATACAAGGATGTTTCTAAGGACCCGGGCCATAAACCATTTCGTATCCCATACAGTAACATTTCCGGTATAACATTTAAAACATTAAAATTGGATTTCACAGGCATTTGGGCACTATGAATTCAAACTCCTTTGCACAAAAGTCTACAATAAAAAGAAAAAAATGTACAATTAAATCTTCCAAACTCTCTGTGATCTGCGCCATCCCATAATGTATTTTAGAATTAAAAAATATATAATTTGCAACATGTTTAATGATCATTTTAATAAGTAAATTAGTAAATCAACTCTTCGTTTTTCTCTCCTCCAAAAAGTGTCTCTCAGCTTTGACTATAATTTGTAATTTTTCACAGCAGTTCTTATATTTCTAATTCAAATACATTTGTATTATTTATTTTCCTCTCTATTGTAAATTGCTTTGAATAAAAGATGCCTAAATGAAATAAAAGGAACAAAACACACAATGCATAGCGACATGTCATGCTATCATTTGTGCATTTTGAGACGATTGTGCGATTGTCAAACGAGACAATATTTGACATACAGGAACAGTTCAGAGCTATAAAACTAATGGGCACAGCAAAGCTCTGATAATGTGGTCCTGAAACAATTAATTGAGAAACAATCTTCTGCAGAAACACACAACAGACACTGAAAGCCAGCTGGTTTATTTTGTCTTTGCTGCTCACTCATATTAGGGGGAGTACGTTTGATTTTATTTTTCTGGCTTCCAAATGAGTTTCCTCTCTTCACAGTCCGTTCAAGCAGCCCGATCGCACCGTGGAACGCTGTGAAAATGTTACAGCTAGTGCTGAGAAGATAATTGCTATCATTAAACTGTCAGGCCATCATCCTTTTCAATTTACTGCGAGGGCTTCACCGACAGACAGCCAGTGCATAAAAACAGCGCAGGACTGCGAGGCTGACGATTGGAGAACATGAGGGAGGTTTTGCATGCGCGGAGTCTTGTAGCTGACACTAGACGTGACCTGTAAATCTGCTGTTTTGAGGTTCATAATAAGTGAGGAAATACCACAGGCGTCTGGCAGTGTCACTGTAAACTATTGCAGGCGTCACCCTGAAGAGTAAACCCGATTAGCTGTGTTCATACAGCAAATACACTTCATTGATTAGTTTTAGAGTCAGTTACAGGTGCACAGGTGCAGAAAAAACTAAACGTACCTTCACACCAGGGCAGAGGTCACCGATTAGTGGATGTCGGGCAGCTCCAGACAAGACCAGACCAGAGATTTCATCCATCCTTCAAAGACATTTGTGACCCTGGACGACAAAAACAGTCTTAAGGGTTTGAAATTGAGATTTTTACATCATGTGAAAGCTGAAGAAATAAGCTTTCTATTGATACATGTCTTGTTAGGATAGGACACTATCGGTCAGAACAACAACTGTTTACAAAGCTGGAATCTGAGGGTGCAAAAAAGCAAAATATTGAGAAAATCACCTTTGAAGTTGTTAATCTGAGGCACTGTAGCAGCCCATCCGCTCACAAAAATAATGTTTTTTTACATTTACATTAGGACATTTATAAAATATATTCATGGAACCTGATCTTTACTTAATATCCTAACTATATTTTGCATAAAAGAAAAATCTGTCCTTTTTACCCATACCATGTATTTTTGGCGATTACTGAAAATGTTCCCGAGCTACTTGAGACTGGTTGTGCTGTCCAGGGTCACATTTATTCTAAAAACATTGAATTAAAAACATTCTACATGGATGTAAAAATGAAAAAAATGCTAATCACATTTGCACAAAAATAACACATCATTCCAGTTTAGCTTGCAGTCAGAAACCATACAGGTAGCGTAACAACCTTCTCTAATGAAAATTGCAATGAGGCAGTTTTTTTCTATTTTTGGTTGCACAGCTGCACTTTCAACAATTTCTCAACAACTTCATTCCTCAGAAAGACTATTGTAATTCTCAATGACCATGCTTTAAATAATGAACGTGGAATATAGACCCCGTTTGTATTTTTTGTACGACGTTTGAATTGTTTATATCGCAGATTCCGCATCCGAGATTTCTGAGGCGCATGCGCACTTCTCATATGCACGCATACACATTAACAGATATAGGAAAAATGTCAATATTAAAATGTAAACTTACTGTATGGATTTTGCTCAAGATAATTATCTATTTTGCTCAAGATAATTGTCAATGTAAATCCAGTAATCATCATACTAATGACAAGCTGCAGACAAGTCGGAGGTTATAAAACATTCAATGAAACATTACGCCGTATAAAAGATACGTTGAATTGTTGAAAAATATGTTGAATTAAGCAATACTGTATCCGATCATTTCGTGGTATGAAAATAATTGTTAAGTTTATTTTTACGTTTCACATTTAGCAGCTCCTCGGTGAATCATCCTGGCCGTGACGTCAAATGAGGCGGAGGCGATCTGCCTCGAGTTCCCAGGTCGAAGTTCCGATTTCGAGAGGCGTCCAGTGGTTATTACCACGTGTGAGGTGGGAAGTTTTCAAGCTGTCTCGAGATAAATCTACACAAGCTCGAGCTAAATCCAAACAAGGTTTTTCTTAAAGTGGCAGTAGGACATGAAATCAAACGTTGATTGAAAAGATTGTGTTAGGTTTGCTGCACACTGACCGACTACTGATCCTCCAGTGATTTGCCAAGCTTGTAGTCTTGCTTATTGTGTGTTTTCTGTGTGTTCTATTTTTGTGAAGTGGCACTTCTGACTGTTTACAGTGTGGAAACAGCGAGATCGCATTTAGGATCCAAGACAGTAGGTCGACATCACACCTAAAATCACCTGCAACATTAAGTGCAAAGCACAGGTTTGTTTGTGGTCCGACACATGCTGTGCTTTTACTTTCTCTTCTTCTTCATGCTGTTTTGGTGCTTTTTACTCTCTGTCTTGCTGTTTGTTAACATTTTGCTCTTTTTCACAACATAAGATCTGGATACCAACATTCTTCTAAATATCTTCTCGTGTTCTGCAGAAGAAAGAAAGTCACACGTAGGGTTGATAAATTCCCATTTGCATTTGGGGTTTCAAATCTTGTTAGTTTTTTTTTTGTGGTGGGTCACTAAATAAAGTGCGGGACAATGTCACTGGAACAGTGGCAGGCGAGTGTAAGTGACAGGAATCTAATTTATTAAAAGTGCAATAGGGTGGTCATGAATAAAATCTTGCAGAAAGCCTTTCCAATCATTGTCTGCTCTGCAAATATGTGTGATCTTGTAATAAAAGCAATATATTCTCCTTGACTGGTCACAGGGAGCTCATGTTCCCTGAGCGAGAACGGTGTTATCGGCCTGAGAAGTGACACGGTTATGACCTTTTCCACAGGGTAACACTCTCTGCCACATTTATTAATAATAAAAGACCTGTTAGCTGACACTTCAAGATGAAAATTTATGTTTAGACATTGACCTGCTTCTGTCCCAACCGTGCAGTATGAAGAAGGTAAATTGAGAGAGGAAGGAATTATGAGTGGGGAATAAATGAGAAATTTAATGTATCATGGTAATAGTTTATATGATTAGCTTTACCAGAAATGTAATTAATAAAATAAAATTGAATTAGACGTATATTGACATTAAATGTTTTTTATATAATCAAGTCAATTTAATAAAGTACTTTGGTTTATTAATATGTTAAGAAATAAACCTCAACATTATTTTTGCAATTGTAATTGATGTGAAAATGCATTTTTATTCCACTTCATACAGTTTTTGTGTGACCTTTGACATGTTAATATGAGTTAATGATTTATATCATAAACAAAGGTAAATGCTTGTGCGATTCAAGTAATGGATACTAAAGTTTTGATGAATAAAGTGCTATCAATATCATTTTTGTGTTGCATTAAAGATTCAACATCATGCATAAACATGTTTGTAAATTATAGCATGTGATTTGAAGCTCATCCTAAATGGATTTTGAAATATAAAAACAGTCTAAGAAAAGAAGAGCTGAAGATTGGATAGCATGATTAAGCTTTTCCAGAGCGTCACAACAGGAAATGTGCTTGTTATTTCCCTCGAAAAGATGAATTCAAAACCCCCGGCCCCTTTAATTGAACACACATGCACACAAAAACACACATTTGCACACTATATAACCGTCGGTCCGCTGCGTGACCCAGATACGCGAGGACTAAAATACCCTGGAGAAAAAGAGCCGAAGAATGAGTGGTAGAGTGTCACACCGCAGGGCGGAGGGGACGTAAGGTGTACAAGTGCAAACAGAAACAAATCACAGACAGAGAGTTCAAAAGAGAGACTAAAAGGTAAAGGTGAGGTCACATGTTAGAGAAAAGTGCATTCAAGTTTTATATAGAGTGAAAGATGCTTGACCAATAGAGGAAAGCCATAGCATTACATCATTGCCTGTGAACAATATTTGCTGGAGTATGTGAAATAATTATATGCTGAAAGCATGATCATTAAAAAACTAGTTTACCTTTTATTTCAATAATTTTCTCAATCTATTTTGTGAAAAGAAAAGCATGCATGAAATAAGCACTAGGGATCTCTGGGGTTCACTTGAATTTTGCCTTAAAAAAAGTAATTTACTGTGTGGGAGCACTTAATCCATAACCGTAAATATAGGCACTTACTATTAACAACAGCAGCAAACTTTTTGCTGAGTGCTCAAATTGGCTCCAATATGATAAATTGCCGGTGTTTTTGCTCATTTGTAAGTTGTCTTGGATGAAAGCGCCAGCTAAACGATTCAATGTAAATTCAAAGATTAAAAAGTTTCCTATGCATAAACATGCATCATAGATCCTTAACTAAATATAAATTTTATTTTGCCAGCATTTAGTTTCCAGTGGTCTAACAAGCTCCAGAGCACAAGTACAGATCAGCAGATTTTTTTACTCGCTGTCTTTCCCATGGAGGGAGTCATTAAGCAAATTAGTAATGACAGCATCATTTGCATATTCATAAGACGCCCTAGCTGATGCCCTGAGGTGAAATAACACAAAACCAACGGATGCAGAGGTATGTAAAACCTATATAAGTGTTCAAAAAAAGTGTCCAATGAGGATGGTTGTCTCTAAAGAAAGGGTGTGGTGTTCTTGAGACAAGTAAATAGAGCTGCAGATCGGAGATCTCCAAAACCCCTTTTGGAGCTAAAGTCAGTGATATCTCAGTGTATAATTCAAGAAATCTCCTTCCCTCTCAGCACTCCAAGATTAAAGAGTACTTAATAACGCATCTCATATTTAGCTCACTATGGTGAGAACATTATATTAGCAAATTTAATCTAGGACCAGACTTGAAGTTCTCCAAAAAATGACAATTCTCTCATCGTTTGAAACCACTCGAGATTGCTTGTAATTAAACAGATCTTGGTCACCACTGACTACCATAGTAGGATGAGAAATGACAAGGGTAGTCAAAAGTTCCACAGAACTGTTTGTTTTCCTACATTCTTCCAACTATCTTCTTTGTGTTCAAAAGAACAAAGACATTTATGAAAGAAGTTTTCCTATTATGGTAGTCAATAGTGGCCAAGAACTGTTTGGCTATAAGCATTCTTCCAAATATCTTTCTCTGTGCTCATCAGAACAAAGATGTTTACACTGATTTGGAACAACTCGAGGGCGAGTAAATGAAGACAGAATTTTAATTTATGAACACTTCCCTTAACCTCATGTCATCCCAAACCTGTTTGATTTTCTTCTGCAGAACACAAAAGAAGATATTTTGAAGAATGCCGGTATCCAAAAACCTTTGACCCCCATTGACTTGTATGAACAAAAAACCACTGAGACATTTCTCATAATATCTTCTTTTGTGCTCCACATAAGAAATATGCAGGTTTGATAAGACACAAGGGTGAATAAACAATGGTCAACAATTTTGGGATGAAATATCCCTTTAAATGAAACTGCAAAATTGTAATTTATGCATTTGGGAAATTGTCTTATAATACATGCATAATGCACTTGATCAGTTTGTTATGCAATGTAATACTAAAGCCAAAAAACTGTCTTTTGCTTCTTCACAAACCAAGAATGTGTGTTTCCAAGTGGCGTTTATTTAAGAAAACAGTTTATTACAGGACTCAACTGTAATTGCTCATGTTTAGCCCTAAAATGATTTTTTACAACAAATACAAGTCTATACAATTTCCTCCGGGGACCGTAATGTCAACGTCCTTCCGAAGAACAAATAATTACTAAATTCCTTGTGTCTTCAAAAAATAAGAAATCCATATTCGATCTGAAATCATAATAAATAGATAAATACATAACAAAACAGTACAACCTGTCTCAAAAGCCTCACAAATAAATAAATAGAATCATAAATAACAATCGAAAAATATCTTTGGCCAAACTAGGCCAATGTAGACGTTTCCTTCTTAGAACGTTTTCCACGTCACCGTCGGCTAGAGCGACACCAGTCATCCTTAAAAAGAGTGACACGACAAACTGAAACTGTAAACAAAAGAATAATAAACCAACTCCATTGAGGCACTTTTAAGGATGTCAGAAAAATGTTGCATCTTCTATGTGGTTCTTTGTTTCAAAAAGCAAAGCTGAATAAACAGGACCAGAAAACTTTCATTTTTGCAGATAATACAAAAGGGTGTATTTTAATCTGGCTTCCTTTGTCCTCTTTCTATTATCAAATCAAGGCAAACAATAAGTCAAAAGTATAAAAACAAACCTGCAAAGCAAATGTTGAGGTTAAATACAAATTCACATCTACATTTATTCCAAAGCCGATGTAAAAAAAAAGAAAATCATCATCAGTGTTTGTTTTCAGACGTGGCCGTGGACGTTACATCTGATTGGCTCTCTGATCTTTCTTTGAATATCCCTGCCAGGGTTTTAAAGCGAGGTCCCCACTCATTGAGGTAATCGAAGTTCTCCTCCGGTTCACCTTTGACAGATTCTAAAGAGCTTAAGCTCTCGGCCACCGAGCCCTCGCCCTCGTAGGCGTACGTGGCCAGCGAGTCGTAGGGCGGGGCTGACGTGTCGCCATCGTGTTCCTGTAGTCTCTGACTGATAAAGTTGCTAATGTCAGCGCTGTTCTGCGAGGCTATTGGCCGGCTCGGACCCAAGCCCAACTCGGGCTTAACATCTCGGCGAAACAGGTTTTCCTTGATAACTTTCGGGTTGCGAAGAGTTCCCATGTCAAAGGCGTGCGTGTCCTCTTCTCCCCCGCCCTCGTCGTCGTAATGAATGACATTGTCGCGGATGTCCTCTTTGGACGTCATAAGGGTCTCTTTCTTCTTCTGTCGCCGCACCCCCACGTAAAGCATCACGATCACTGTGAGAAACATGGAAACAGAATAAAGCAAAACAAAGTTGGATGGTTTAAGATGCACGCTCACGCGCCAGGATGAAAATATGGGGTTTAAGACGCTAACTGAATGTGCTACAACAAAGTTCTTTTAAAGAAGAGGCCGTGTACTGTCTCCGACTACAATCAGGCAGGGAGAAAGCTGGCAGAGGCTAGTGGAAACAGTCTTGAACCTTGTTCAATCAAGTAGACAACCCCCTCATTTGTCAGAGGTTTTCATGATTGGCAAACAGCTCCTGGCAAACAGTCATCATTTAGAGACAGATTGAAAGCTGTAGCCGTAATGTGTAGCCTCTTTCTGATGGACTCGCACCCATCGTGTGGCACTATTTCACATCCATGTGATGAGACTGCCCATACCTCTCTCCTTATCATTCACTTTTTATTGACTTACCCGATCCTCACTCCTGTGCCTATAACCATACATAGAGAGAGAGAGAGAGAGAGAGAGGGAGAGAGAGAGAGAGAGAGACAGACAGACAGACAGATGACTAGGCGGATGGACACAAAGACAAAAAAAATTAAATGACAGCCAGACAAAGAATTAGACATTAAATACACAGACAGACAGACAGAGAGATTTGTATACAGATAGATGGATAGACAGATAGCTAGACGAACTAATATGGAGAAGGGCAGCTAGACAGACAGGCAGAAAGACAGACAGACAGACCACCAGACAGATCGATGGATAAAAAGACAGAAAGCTAAAATGAAAAAGAGAGAGAATATACAGACAGACAGATGGATGTATAATCAGATAGACAGATGGATAGAGAGATAGCTAAATGAACGACAGACAGATAAGGCAGAGAGACAGACCACCAGACACATGGAAAGGTTGACGGACAGATGAAAAGACAGATGGATGGATAGATAGAAAGACAGAAGGATGAAAGACAGCCAGACATTAAATAACTGCTTAGATAGACAGATAGTCAGATAGACAGCAGCAAGACAGACAGACGGATATATATATATAAAAATAGAAAGATGGATAGAGAGAGATCTGAACAAACAAATAGGGAGAAGGACAGATAGGCAGGCAGACAGACAGACAGACTGATAGACAGACAGATGGATGGAAAGACAGCAAGATGAAATAACAGCCCGACAAAGAGACAGACATTTAATAACTACATATACAGACAGATAGTCAGACAGACGGCAAAAAGACAGATACGCAGATGTATATAAAAATAGACAGATAGATACCTGGACAAACGAATAGGGAGAAGATAGACAGAAGACATACAGATAGACGGACACATGGAAAGATAGACATTAAATAAACACATAGACAGACAGATCGTCAGATAGACAATAGACAGACAAGATATGCAGATGCTTACATTATAAACATACACAGCTGGATAGAGAGAGAGCTGGACGAATGAGAGTAGGACAGACAGATATAGATTAAATCAAATGTATATGATAAAAAAGTTAGAGAAACAGACAGATAAAAGATGATACAACAGAGAGATGAAGCTTGTTTGTGGTAAACACCTGTAGTATGTTCATTAAAGAGCTGGAAATTACATTCAATCAATTGCTGTGCAAAAAAAAAAGGTTTCAAATGTGTACTCAACAGTGTCTGTGAGATGTCAGCGCCCCCAAGGGACCGTCATGTGAACTGCTGCATTCAATCCTTCACACAATTTAAACACGTACAGTAGGACTGGTTTCCAGTCCAGGCCTTAAGACTAGTCCTAGACTAAAATAAATGTTAGAGCTGTCTAAACTGAAAACAAAATTGTGTTGTGTTAAATGCTTTTAGTGTTATGATGCTGGTCGTCACCTTTAGGTGCTGGATGAATGTCACAACTACAGCATCTCAAATGCACGCTGTTACATTTATAATGAGAGACAAATCATATTGTATACATTTGTATATTCCATTAAAAAGGAATAGTATCATATAAAGTTATGAATTGGGTTAAGAGTAGGTACACTCAATTTGTTCTTCTTTGAAATGTAAGCCCCTGTCGCCATGTGTGGAAGGAACAAGGAGATTAATCTTTGATAAAGAAAACAACAGCAACACTTTTCGAAAAGAGATGCACACAGAAGAGCATGGGAATAGAACCAGATCCAAATAAACGGAGATGTTAGAGCTTATCAACACCCCGTGTGTCATGAATTGCAAAGTCAAATGTATTATTTAGGAATATTGAGATTTGCTGCCTCCTGCAGAACTGCTTTAGAAAACAAACGTTAGGGAGGTGAATATAAACTCTTGGGTTTGAAAACTTGTGATTTGCATTTACTTTGTTTTTTCGCTATTTCAAAGAATCACAATGTTTATTTGAAAGGTAATGCCTTGGTTGTTGGCCTGTTCTCTTTTTTAGAAAGCATTTTTTGTGGACAATTATTTGGATCTGCCAAAAAGAGAAAAACTGTGTATATATAAAACAGTTTATTTAAACAATTTATCCATGCTGATATATACATTATGCCAGGGCAACAAGGCGGATTAATAGCAGCAAACTTACATTTTGGCAATAAATTAACGGCAATGAATTTTTACTTAAAACCAGCACAGAAAATTTGCCTCACAATAAGCGGATTTCATTCGGGCATAATTTTGAGCCAAACAAAAGATGCAGACTGATTTACACATGAATAAATAAACTGAAGCATGGGTGGGTGGACCAAACGAAGGGTTTAGCATAACAAGTGTCAATCTCTGCACAACACACACATGACTTTCAGAGTAGAACCAGCAGTCCACTGCAATCGCGGTTCATTCGGGGACAGACGAGAGCTAACCTCATTTCGTCGAGCATGCTCTTACTTAATGACCAGCCAGCCCACACAAATTACCATGGAAACGGGGCCATAAAAGTCTCAACCTCATTCCTCACCCCCCCACCCCTTCTCCTCGCACATCCCCTATGCAAATGAAGCAGGTTTATAACTCCCGAGACTTCTTCATTTAGACTTTAGGGGGTTAGGTTAATGTGGGGAGTGATGCAGATGGGAGATTTAGGGCTCAGAGTGTGGTGTTGATGGGAAAAGATATCAAACTCATGCTCATTTGCTTCAACAAACACTCCGCCTCTTTACCCGTCTAGATTGGCTAATAAAACGACATCTAATTTACAGCGTTTTAATTAAACCACCCAGGAGAGTTTCATATGGAATCAGATTTGTGACTATAAAACTGAACGCGTACTTTTCAAGAAACAAATAAAAATACAGCAACAAAAAATTAAGAGACCGTTTCAAATTTTCATTTAATGAGAATTTCTAGATGTAGAAATATTACTGTTGTTTTGATTAAAAGTGCATATGAACATATGCAGTATTTGAGGTCTGAAAAATTACACAGCATCTTTTTCTGTTTATTTGCCTGTTTCCCTAATTGTCATTTTCTGCAAATAAATGCAAATAGATCGATTTTTATTTCAAATTTGGGCGAAATATTGTTAGTGGTTTTCAGGATGAAACGAAAATTATAATTTTACCTAAACACATAACAATAAATACTGAACTAAGGAAAACTAACAGAAAAGAATTCTGAAATGGTCTCTTTATTTTTTCTGGCTGTATATGAAAAGAAAAAACGTTATGAAAACCAAAAGAAGTCAATGGCAAATATTTCAAACATTTCAAAATGCAATGGCAGTTTTTATACATCCAACCAAATATCAGTGAAACAAACAAGCCACGCCCACAATTTTTACTCATTCAAAATTCCGTTTCACTCAGAAATGCGTCAGAAAACAGAAGTAAACACAATCAGAATTTCAACTCAACCACATGTTTCATCATTTTTTCTTTTTGCAAATCTCAGTTTATAAATGCTCTGTCAGAGACTTCACACGCGTTCACATTCGCTTTTTTAGCACAATCCTCTCATCTGGTTGGGGCTTAACAACACTACACTCTCATTGGCTAGTGAGATTTGGATTGACATCTCTCTGACAAGTCTAGACATAAAATCCCCCAGCACCTGAAGTTACGATCGTGTTTACATCCGTATTCTGACGCATGTCCGAGTGAAACGGAATTTTGAATGAGAAAAAATTGTGGGTGTGGCTTGTTTGTTTCACAGCTATTTGATTGGATGTATAAAACAGCAATTGCATTTTGAAATGGAACTGGGAGCAGAGCGACACTTGAATGGGAGGAGTTAACGGATGCTTCGCCCAAGCCTACTAACATAAGTCATTTAAAATGGATGGTGTCTAGAAGACGGAAGTGGATTTTCAGGTTTTCATTCAAGATTATGAGGGCGCGTGGATTTTAAAAAGAGAAGGACCCATATTGGACAGCTTTTTACAATAAACGCTGAAATATTTCATGAAAAGATTGGAATTGTTATTTTCAATTTCACTGGGACTTTAAATCCATCTAGAGACATGCATGATGCCAAACCTGCCTGATAATCAACATTGTGAAATTTAAGTTTTTTTAAGCATGTTGCCAATCTTAATGAGTAAAATTCATGTGTTCATAATCGAGCATCAAAAACAAACAGGATTTCCCTTCCTCCAATCAGCTTGCTTCATTCTGATATGACAGACGGCCTCTCCTGTTTCTTTCAAAATAAGATTCTGTTGGCTACTGCTTTGCAATATCTTTTGTCACTTCATATTGAGTGAGGAACACACCATGTAAACAGAGTCTCTGCGGATACACGTTTGCTTACCCAGCAGTATGATGATGCACACTAGAATGGCGATCAGAGCTCCTGTACTGAGACCCACGGGGAGGAAAAGAGCTTCTGCGTTGCACGTCAATAAAGATCCGTCTGCGTCGCAGCCGCATACGCGGATGGTGAGGGTGCTGGTGCTGCTTAATGTCTGGAGACCCCCATCTTCAATGACCACCGGCAGATGATAGATCTCCTGAACGCGACGCCTGAAGCCGCTGCGCAGGGTTACAACTCCCGCTGTGTTATCTGGAGAGAGCATAGAGGAATAAAACGAATAGATTTCTGTTATCTGTCTTATACAATGAAGGGGACTGAAAATGTTTGGGCGTTAGATGACACAAGCCAGGACTTTTCTCATGACCCTGTGCACTTACTACACCACGGCTCTCTAACTATCATGAGACTTTTAATGGATTGTCCTTTTCGCGGCAGGGATCCCGAATGTATTCAGAAACTTTTTGAACACTGATATCACAGTTAAAAAAGTATGAATTTCATTCATTCGATAACGAAATATCAAACCAATTGGCATTTGGAAATAAATGCTGCTAGACCTTTTCTCAAAACTAACTTGACATTTCCTTGCCATTTTTTTGGAATTGGAACCATTTTAGTGGATGTAAGAAGTACATGGAGTACTGACATGTGCCAGTAAAGTCTGAGATCCAGAAAACATCCAAATACTTTCTCTTTTCATTCCAGATGAAAACTGTATTGCTTAGATGTTGCTCCATCATCACTCGGGAGATCTGATGGAAATCTCAGTTGCGTTTCATTCAAGTATCAACTTAATCTCAAGTGTTGCTCCTAAAACTGCTTCGAAGAAATAAAAGACACAATGCATGCTGGGTAGGATGTGTTCTAGGATGCCAAGACAGTATATTGTTTCCGCATTTCTTTTCGGCAGGCCGCCGTGTCGGAATCTTGCAAAAACATGTGGCTTCAGTAGCCCAGTTGACTGGATCTTTCCACCTCTCTCTATCCAAACACCACCGCAAAAGCATTTTTACAAGACTCTCTGCCTTGCAGCAATCCCCCAAACCAGAAAACCAGATTAAAAGTCAATAAATAATGTAGCTGTTCATGTTTTATAAAATTAGCATGGAGTGCTTTGTGTGTTTAGGCACAGAACACTGACATTTTGACAAGCGGAGGGTTTGTCTGAACTGCATGGCTCTGGTGTGCGCTGACTTCTGTCGCTGTGAGTTTACGCTGAGAGCGTTTTCTTGATGGGAGAACATTTTCGAGAAAATCTCGCACATTACAGGCTAACCTGTTCTGTTTGGTTATCGCCTACAGCAAAAACTTTCACCTTGTCCCACTAAATCACATCTTAAAAGCGCATTCAGGCTTGAAGTGAGGACAGATATTCCCAAAGGTCCAAAAAGTGGATGTATATGTGCTATGTGTGAAAGGTAAGTGAATAAACTAGACCTATATACAGTATATATACATATTTTACAATCTTGACCCTTCAAAACTTTTGCCTCATAAAATGCTAAAAAAGGAATGTAGGCCTCATATTTGATTTATAGCATGAAGATTTATAGAAATGTGTTATTGTAAATAGATGAAATTATCCTTAAATATAAAAAACACCAATTTAAATAATATGTCAAAGATCTTATCACAAAATAAAAGAATAAAATAGGTGTGGGGATTATCCTCAAAAGTAAACCTACATGAAAATAAACTTGTATATTTTAGCATTGACTATAGAAAACTTTAGTATACTAGAATACAATAATATATATACTGTATATATACTACATTTAGTTTATGTACATTATTCTTTAGTGTTAACTACAGCGAACTGATAAACTGCAGTAAATTCTGTAGTATACTTTAATTATCACTATTCTAAGGTTAAAAAATACTACAGTATAGCAATGTTACTATAGTCCATATTAAAGTATACCATAGAATGTCTTTTTTGGTGGGAATAAACAGAGTGCTGGACTCAGACTCACTCCCGAAGTCTCTGATGGTGAAGTTCTTGGTCTTCACTCCCTCTTGAGGAGATTTGAAGGAAAATCGTTGTCCGGCTTGAGGGAGATCCTGATCTTTTGCACCGATGAACTGAATCACCTGGAGGACACAAAGTTAATAGAAAAAAGATTGGCAAACGTCTAAAGCATGTTTCCAGATAGTACTGTAAAGACACATGCTCATATTTTACCAGTGTATAAAAGCATCCTTTTAAAAGGTATTAAAGGGGATGTGCAACAGTGTTTCATGCATTCGGACTTCTTTACAATGTTAAACGTGCCGTCTTCTCATGCTTCACATGGTCAACTTGTCAAAAAACGAGTTGGATGTATGACTTAGTATTTCTGTGCTCGAAACACTCCCCCAGCATTCCTTTATATAAAACAAGGATGTATCTTTTATCTCTGTATAATGTGGTAGGCTTTGTGAGACCAGTTTTATTGCGTTATTTTTGTTCATATGTTGTTCCTATTGCTTCCATTGTTTTCCTCAGTTGTAAGTCGCTTTGGATAAAAGCGTCTGCTAAATGAATAAATGTAAATGTATAGGTCTCTTAAAGTTGTTTTCGAACATGAAAATCCAGTTTGTACAACTTTTCTCAGTCCCTTATAGGAAAATACTCACGAAAACACGTCCACTGCAAGGTGAAAGAACTTGCTGACCCATGCGTCAACAGACAAGAGATTGGAAGAGCCATTTACCATCAAGATTGGCTGTGCTATGTCAAGATTGGCTGCGCTGTGGGCTTCCAGCTGCAGCTTGTTACTCTTGCAATAGTGAGAGAAGTTGAGGTGTTTGATGTTATATAGCCGGTGGATATAACTCTGGATTTTGAGATCACTTGAAACTGATAGATGGTGCGGAGTGAAACGGAGTCATTTGTCTGTGTTTTTTGTTTGCAATGGAGCTTACATGCTTAAGTTCCGCCCCCCAATCCCCCCTGCATGCGTTGTATGTTTTCTGAAATAATCGAACAGCTGTATCTGTCATTTATAAATGTTATCAAACTAAAGACTCTACGGATATTTGAAAGGTGCGATACTATTATATAAGTACTCAAGATTAACATGACAAATGCAGAAACTGTCCCTTTAAATAATACAAATGAATATACTGTATATTAAAAACATTAAATGTTTTCTTTAATCTTTAATCTCTTGCGTAAATGCTTTATGGTGAATATTTATGAAATCCTTATTATGATTAATGATGGTTACAGCACACAGGCATATAGTCTTTTACACACAATTAGACCGGACAAATAACAAATATTAATTTAAACAAACTACAATAATAAATAAATAATAACTGTTGCCATGGCGACCAGTGCACACATGCAACACAACAGCCTCCTACTGAGTGTCCAACAAACAACTCATTAGTAAGACAGTCTGTTTATTTTTAATGAATTGAAATATATATCCATCCAGCTAATGGATTCTGAAAAGATGCTTCATATCTCAAACACTTAAAATCTCAAACCTAAATGAGGCACATTTGATCTTACCATCTGATAATTGAATAACTGGTCACAGCAGCGTTAAGTTTGTGTTGGGTCGATAATAATGTTTTAATAAGTACTCGTGTCGATTTTATTCCTCTGAACCCAAGAAATCTCCACTTATGATTATGATACATGGTGAACTAAAATCACAAACAGATCAATCTTCGATGGCTCACAGACAATCGCTCTGCTCACCCTCCCGCTGGCATCACCTGTAAGGCTGTCATGAACAACACAGGTGCATGCTGGGTAGGACGATAAGCGCAGCGCTAATGCATCACTTACCCAAACATGCTCTTCCTAGACGTATTTCTGATAAATTGTAAAAATTTGTTTTCGTAAAAGTGGTATAATTCTATCACGCCACAACTTCCGTAAGTGATGGTAAAACTTGAAATAAATCTGAATAAATAATTAGGCAACTTATTTTAGTGTTGGACATTATCAAGTGCACTCATTCAATCCCACAATGCACTGCAAAGGTACAATCGATGTGCACTTACAGGCAGCCATACATGAGGTATCAACATAGGTATGAATTTAGCTTACTTCGAAAATGCACGGGCTTATGGATCGGACACACACACCCTATCTCAAACAGGATATACCTCACTTTAAGGATTTAATGAGAGTGTCAGAGTTTGGAGTCTGTCATACATCATCTTAAATGGGTCATTAGAGCAGAATTGGTTTTCGGCATGCAAACATGCACATGCATACACACATTTGCATAAGCTTACCTGACCGGCTTTAGCGCTCTCACACACGAAGGTCTCGTAAGGCATGGTCAGCTCTGGAGGAAACTCATTTATGTCCAACACATGAACTGTGACGGCCACTTTACTGGTCAGCACTGGGTTATCTACAACAGAAGACAAATGTAAGACCAGCAGCACCCTGGACTCTCAGAATCACTTTTTACACAATGTTTATGACCATGTTTTCTATTAAGAACGGTTTTATAAGATGCTAAATCACCTCTACTAAAATAATAGATAGCCTATAATATCACATTAGTTACTGTAAGGTTTGTGGAGTTGGTTGCAAATCATTTTAAAATTGAATTAATGCAAAAAGAGTCTTTGTCGCTCAAGGACGGAGAACATTTTGGATTCACAAAATGATCGTTTTGTAAGATTGTAGTACACCTCTAATCAGAGGGTTAAATAATGTTTTGGACAGTAGGGTTCAACATTTTGCTTAAACTACAGCTAGCGTACAGTAATAGTGCCACCATGTGGTGAAACATGAGGACCTGTAACAAAATAAAAAATTCACTTTATAAAATCATGTTCTTATTTATTAACAAAACAAAAGGAAAGTATAGTTGATTTAATAAATAAAATTGAATACACAAATGGGTTTTTTTTTCTGACACTCGAGGTCAGGGTTGTTCTCTCTGACACAGCTGTTGATCTTCACACGTCTTGCTGAAATGCTTGAATTCTGCTCGTGCGAGCAGTGTGTTGGTAAAGGATAAATTGTATAGATCTGTTGAACGAGATGAGCTCAGTGTGTCTGAGTGGAAGATGAGACAGGCTTTAGAAAGTGAGAATTGAAGTCATTCCTCCCTGGGCGCCTGTATAGCAGCCAGACCTGTGGGCGACCTTGATGAAGATGAGCAACCTACAGAGACAGCGCGTGTTTGTGTCTCACTGTTATTTTATAGAGGCTTTGGGGTTTCTGTTCTCGAGTAAAAACATTACTGTCACTACAAATGATCTCGGATCAGAGCCAGACATTGTATTTTTTTCTTTGTGTAGCCATTACTGAAGTTTTGTAGAGAAACAAACAGGTCTTGCAAACTAATTGTAGTTCACCTCACCATACAAACTGATTTTTTTTAAACAATATGTCAAATATATTTACTCTACAATATTAGAATATTATTGCACAACATCAATAGGTTCATTTTTTAAATGTGATTTACCAGATTTATTATAGTGTTGTATAGTTGTATTCAGTTTTATTAAATAGCTTAAATTAGCTTTTATTTTTAGATTTTTAATTTTTATGCATATTTCAGTTAGTTTTTCAGCGATTTTGTTATGCTTTTGTTTATTTATTTTACTTTTCGTTTATTATTGCAATTTTAGTGTCTCAAACTTATTTCAGTTTATTTCTGAGGCTGTTTCTGTTCTAAGTTAAGTTTTCTCAATAATTTTTAGGCAAATATTTATATTTTAATAAACAGAAAAGTCTTCAAAGATTTAGCTAATAACATTGTTATGTGCATTAATTCATTTTAAAGTTTACTGATTTAGTTATCATAAACTAATTAAAGGTATAGTTCATCCAAAAATGAGAACTCGGTCATCATTTACCCTCAGATTGTTTCAAACCTGTATACATTTCGTTGTTCCATAATACAGAGAAAGATAACAAATAATGAGATATTTTGAAGAATCTTGGAAAACAAAGAGTTCCCGGGCACCTTTGATTACCATTTAATTGTTCCTACGATGAAAATTACCAACATTCTTGCAAATTTATATAATTTATACATGTATGAAAGGATGAGTAAACTTTCCCTTTAAAGGGTATACTTTTATTTTATTTATACAAATATACATTAATATGTATGTGACTCTTTCTTTTGATGAACACAAAATAAGATTTTGACAAATGTTTCAGGGATTTTAAATCCATTGGAAGTTAATGAAGTCCAATATTGTTAAATTGCCAAAATTCTTCAAAATATCATCACTTGTTTTCTGAAAAGGAAAGAAAGACATTTGATGTTGACATATGATGGTCAATAAATAATGACAGATTTTGTCAGAATCTGACATCAGCTTTAGGAGTTCATATATGATCTTCTCCACTAGATGGCACAATGGTTTAAGCTAAGAAATTGCTCATATCACTGTACATCAAACTGTAGAACAGACTAACAGAAAATATGCCTTTGTAAAAATCTTTTATGAAGGCTTTTGATATGTGCTTGCTTTATTTTTTCTGCTCAGGGAATGCAAGATGAAACGTGATAATGGTCATTGCTGTTAGCCGGCTTCAAAACCAATGTAAATGATCCTCTGATCACATATTTTAAAGGTGCCTCACATTTAGATCAAAACAATTCTGCTTTTACAGTTTGACAGGTGGTTTAATACACATCTAAGCCTGCGAGAAACACTATTATTTTAACCTTTGATGGAATTCTGTCCTTTACCCAGTCATAAAAGTTGACTCAAAATTGAATCTTAAAAATAGTGAATTTCAAACTTTTTTTACTTCAAAGCCCTCAATATCTCAGGACCCCATATTTAATAAAAATATTTCTAGAGCTCAGCATGATTCAAGCAACAGTGTAAATTTGAGACCGGATTTTCTGTTTGTTCAACCAATGGAAGACAGGAGAAGTATTACTTTTTATTGCAATCCCACTTGGAAAAGACACACACTGTCACAATGGAGATGATGTGAATCGAGTGTATCCATGTTTTCGCTGCCCTCACGCAAACTCAAGAAGTTTCAGCATGTGCAACAAGCATATGACGTTTAGAAGCAATGCTAACTCATACTTGCTTCAGCAATTTCACCTGTATTACATATTCTAGAACATCTGGAAATGCACCTGGCGTGACATTAACACTTCTGAAAAACGCACGAGAGAGAGCAGAAATGGAGGGAGGCTGGATTGTGTTACACTATTGCATGATGGAGTCGAACAGGTGTTCCACGGACCTCATAAGCACTGTTTCTGCTAGATTTAAAAGCCATTAGGCACGTTTTACAAGACTCCATACGGATCGTAAGGGTGTTAAACATTTCTGGTATATAAAATTGGATGATGTGGACAATAATACATCACAGGACTGAAAACTACGGCTTTTAAATACGTTCTCTCTCTAACAGCTCCAAATGTTCAAAATAGGCCTAAAAGTTTAAACTGACTTTCAGGGATGTGCAAAGATTTTTTAGCAACTAGGAGATTACCTGGTCTTACATTTACATGCATGCATTTGTCAATTGTAGGGATGTAAAGATTCATCCTGAGCTGGTTGAAAATTGATTATAATATGTGACAATTCAAGCCGGTTTAAATGATATTTGAATCGCAGTACATGTTTTGAACGTGTTTACTGCATATTTTGTTAACGTGGACATGCTGATATTTCCAAGAAAAGCACAGACTAAGTCTTAGTTTGTTCATTTTAAAGAGACTTTTCTATTATTCATTTGTTATTTGATTTAGAATTTGTGTTAAAAGTGCAGTTTTGTTATCTGACTTTTGAGAAATAATAACAGGGAAGTCGTTCATTTCTAATTTGTCTCAATTCATAAAAATAAACCGTGAATGAATCATACCTTGAGATCAGTATCATGAATCGCATCACATCTTGAGCTGAGTGAATAGTTACATCCCCAGTCAATTGCTTTTATGCAAAGTGACTTACTGATCAAATGTATGATACATTGTGTATAAGTTGGGGATCGAACACATGACCCTTGCATTGCAAACCCAAATGCACAGTTTGGAACGTGGAGTTATGGAGCTGGTTTTGGTTCACTTGACCTCAATGAGATGCAATTCTAAGAATGAGTCTGTAAGATGTGCACAAGAGTTCTTGCATTTAGAAACAGTTTGACGGAGCACAACGGCCCCTGAAAAAACACAGGGGTCTCGTGACTCTTGATCCTATAAAAAAATACAACAACTTAAAACAAAATGCTCACAGAGATGCGCTGCTGTTGCAACAGCCAAAACCTCTGGAATAAAAAGTGTATTTGTAGCATTTAAAGATGCAACTTTTCTTTGAGGATTTACGTTTGCATACTAACAAACCATGCAAACAGAATGAAACATATATAAATTGAAAGAAGTATCTTGATAAATGAATCAAGCATAGTGAGACATTCCTACTAACTTAATTTTCATGTTCATCTAGTTTCTAATATTAAATGACATCCATGTACGAATTATGAGCTCGTGAGCGTTCTGCAATATATCAGAATCCATCCACCTGGGCCCCCGGAACAAAATGTAAAACCTCTGTGTGGAAACTTATGATAGTGAGAAATACATATTCATAAGTAGGAGGCTTCTGACACATGGTGGACAATTCCCACAGCAGAAGTGAAGTGAAGTTTAACAGCCCTGACTCCCGAACTAGCTTCAGAAATCACGATTAGCATTTCACCACTGCAACCTTGAGAGCCGGTGACTAATTACCGTTACCATGGCGATAGCGGCTCAACTTTTAATGACCCCTCATCCCCATTCCGCCTTAATGAATGGAAGCCTGCACTTTTTTAATTTTGATCGAGTATCACGGGGACGGCGGGATAATGGCGATGGCAACTTCTTATTGGATTTCATGGCTCGAAGACGATGGATTTGCTTATTTATGAGATGATTAAACTTAAGGATCTTTTTGGCACCTGGACGACTGAAGTCGAGTTGATCTTTTGATATAAATTATTTAAAGTAGCAATGATAACAAGCCATTTCATTTCCGCTATCTGTTGTGTTTTCTAATAAAACAAGAGATGCGGTGAGAAATAAAACTAAATTGTATGCCAAAAATGGATCAGGTTGTAAAAAGTGGGCATTTCAAAATAATTTCAGCACATAAGACCAAAAACTTGCAGTACTAAAATAAATGGTCCACATTTTTATTTCATGCCTTAACAAATATCATAGGGTTTTTGGTTTTATCACTCAAGCTTAATTTGTTTCTGTGAAGTTTCCGAAGACGTGATGCGAGATAGACTCTTTCATAATTGACCAAACTAATGAGAAACAATTAATCTGCCGGCGGTTTCAGAACGTGGGAATACATCAATTGTTTTATTTAAGGGGGTCAAGGAGACAGCAAAGTCAATGTGGTAATGACACATATTTCAGAAGAGTCGTCATATTTTATGAATGCTCGTAAAAATCCCCGAGACTTAATAGAATCCGCCACCGACTGGGGCCGTAAATCAGTTAGCAAGAAATACCCACGTATTAAAACAACTGGATTTTTATGAATCGCTTTTGAGCTTCACAGCTATACTTACTAACTTTAGTGGCCACAACAGAAATGTTGTGCTGGGCTATACTCTCCCTGTCCAGAAGCTCATTGGTCGAGATGGTTCCTCTGACAGGATCGATGTCAAAGAAGCTGTCCAGGTCACTCTTCCAATCGATGGAGTACCTGAAAAGAACACAAGAGGGAAACGATTCGGTTTGACATATATGAGTGAATTAATGGCTGTCAAGAGCATAACATTCCCTTTTGTATGATAAACATTTTTCAATTTCTCTGAAGAAATATCTGAGAAGCAGGAGACTGAAGCAAACCTTTCCCATTTGCTCTCAATTTTATCTCACTCATGTCTACGAGAAATGCATGTTAAGTAGCATTTTGAAAGGAAAGAACGACTTCCCTTTCGCAAGTCACTTTGCGTTTTTCGTACTTTGGATATAATAGAGTATAATATTGCCATTTTTATTATTTTCCCTCTGATGTTGCATGGCGCTGGTTTTCTTCGAGCCAGTCATGCAGCAAGTTGGGATAAAAATATTACGCACTCTGAAGTGAAGTGAAGTGCTATCTGTGGTCCACTTTAAAACAGCTGTAGTAATAGCCCAGCAACCTTGTTAACAGACCCCATAACCACTCTCGCGGGGTGTTTTACACGTGTCTTGCCGAAACAAAGCACCACATTGTGCATAACTATGAATTCACTTTGTGCCGATCTTCACAGAGCGCCTTTTTGATTCGCACTCATTCTTTCGTGAACACTTTTTCAAACCTGTTCTGGGTGCATTAACGCAGGTTAATATTTTCAAGGGGGTTTATTTATTTATTTGTAGGTTGACCTAGAATCGAGGGAGGAGAAATGTCGCGGCAGCTTGGTTGCGGCGGTGTTCACAATTTCCATTTTTTACATTGCAGTTAAATTTCACTAAAGGTGGTCGACAGAAATACATCTGAGGATTGTGTAAGTTTGCATTGGACTTTCAACAGACACCTTTGATGTTTTGATCCTAAACAGTCAGGAGGCGTAAATCTCCATACTAATTGTAATAAATAGCAAAGAGCGTCGGAAGCTTTGAATACAGAAATGAAACGAACGTCGGATTTTAACAATCTGTGTTCATTTTAATACAGAATAGGGGAGTTTCGAAATGGGTTGCCTGAAAACGACTAAAATGAAAAAGTGTGTGTGGCATTGGTCATCATAAACTTTATTCTGCCTCTGAAGGCAAAATGCAGATCAAAAGAGATTTGGAGGCACATCATGCAACCCTTTTTAAAATATAAAAAATCTTCAATATACAATCTTAGCGTTTTATTTGTTCTTCAATCGGGCCGTTTATTGCTGCGGAGTTCAAATCAATGTTGTGTGAATTTGTGTTTTTCTCAGAGCGAGAGTCACAGAAATGCTTGCTCATTTCCAATTAGGTGATCGCTAACCCAATTTATCTGAGGAAAGCCTTTTCATAACATTTTTTATATTATTACTGTTTTTTTACAGCAAATGCTGTTGCCACAGGAAATAACACTTCAAACTGAATTTCAATACGCTGCTTCATTAATCTTTACAAGATTACAAAACAAACACACTGGCGAACAAATGATTCACTGTAGAAAGTATTTAGAGGTCCGCTTGACAGACCCTTGTCTATGCACAGAGATGAGCTATAAACATTACATTTATCTTGTTTTACTCACTTAAAATTCCTGTTCTATCCCTATATCCCTATCCCAAAATATCAAGACAATCAGAGGTCAACATGTACATTCATCAAACTGTTGTAATTTTAAATATTAAGTTACAATCTAAACATTTATGAAATACTCTTTGAAGAAAGAATGTACGGTTTTGCAGTTTTAGTGGGACCCAGATACAAATTCTATAATACGAGGCCTATTAATCTTAATAATTAAATAGGCCTACAAAAACATTTAAGGACAGATAATGGTATTTTTAGTCAATGTGAAATGTGATTACATAACATTTCATACCAAAACAGGATATTCTATAAGAAAAAAATCAGTCAGGTACAATTAGATTCATAAAAAGTGGGCATTACAAACAGTCTTTTACCAATATCATTTATCTTGCTTCGTACACCCTCTTAGATGGATTTTTCTTCACTGGGCTTGTCACAATGCATTATGGGAATGCACTCTCTGCAAAGAATACATCTGATGCTGTCTGAGACGTTGCCCAAACAAAGAAATCTTGTAGATACGCAATACGGTCAATATGACCCCTGATTTTGAGAGACTTTCTAGTAGCTTAGTTTTCCTCTCTATATACTCTCCTCTTAGTGGTTAACCTCAAGAATTATTTAGTCAGCTTTGGCTCACAAAACTATGTTCAGTTATCAACAAATTTGTTTCTTTCAAAAGCCTGTCCATTACTGATCTCCATGCGGCTATTTTCCAACCACTGTAGCTTGGAGAAAACTTAAAAAGCTTCGGTAAAAGCTGCAGAAACTTTCGATTAACTGGGCACTTTATCTGTTTTGCCTCCTGCACGCCATATGTGGTGGACACAGCTTTTAAGATTTTAAAAGCTTTGTTTTCCTCGCACAGAACCTCACCAGGGACTATTGTTTCAGATGAGAAAGCGCACATCCCCATCTAACAATGTCAATGTTACAGTACAAAGTTTCTAAATAATTCAAGAAAGGCAAAAACAAAAGCACAACGTTGCACTTTCACACATACAAATCCTTCCTTTGTCCATTTTGGTGTCTTATTTTGTTTCTATATGAATATTTCATTCGGATGAACATTTGATGTATGAGTTACTTGGGTAGTGTTGGGACCCCACAATGGTGCATCAATGGTCTTTCTTCTTGAGAAACTTTAAAAGCAATCTTTAAAAGTGCAACTGTATAAAATAATGTACTATATAAACCCAGATTTATTTTTAACATGCTGCTTTTACTTCATTGAACAAGTTATTGTTTGTATAACGCACGCGCACATTCGCGCACGGGCCCACAACCAAACAAAAGTCTTAGTTGTTCTTTAGAAATATATCAATATAGATTTCCTCTACAGGCCTCTATAGTTTCCTCATTGATTGTCATTGAAATACAAAAAATGTCTCAACCCAAGTCACTGCCCTTTCAAGGCCACAATATTGATGGTTTGGGCTTGTTTCTTGCAGGGACAAAGAAGCAAACCTCTGGATTATGTGTGCTTTGTCGACATACCTGACTGGACTGTTTCCTGCGTCGAGATCTTGTGCTGTCACAGCTCCTATAATGGTGCCTTGTGGTGTGTCTTCATAAACATCCATAGTGTAGGTGGGTTTGCTGAAGACAGGAGGCTCATCCACATCCAGAATGTTTATTTTCACGGTCGCAGTGTCTTTAAACGGGCCAAAGCTGTAGAACCGTGGGTCCAGGTGTGCATTGGAAGCCTCCACTTTAAATGTATAGGCTTTCTTTGTCTCATAGTCCAACGGCTGAGGGAAGAGAAATAAGACAAAGGCAAAAATAGAAACAATGTTGAATTATGCTATGAAAATGTAATTGATCGTTTTTAAAATAAATTAACATCACATTTTATTAATATCTTGACATTAGAACAACTTTTCCTATCTCAACCAGCAACATTCTTTCAAAACATTCTTGAGTGTACCTCTCTTTAGTCTACTGTGTGTACTCAAACTAACTTAGTCATACAAAGTATACCATAACCATATAGGACGTTGTATATACACTAAGTATATAGTATTAAAATCATCAAATTCATTTAATTGTGTGAGTGAAAACCATACCCTTATATTAATAGATGTTACTTAACAAAACCCTTGTGAAAATTCTGAATAAATTACTCACTTTTTAATAGGATGGTCGTATGTGAGGTGACATAATCTTTTTGTGTTTTGTAATATGTAGGCCTACACAGCCTATGTTTGAACTCTTTATAGCAATTTTTATCTACGAAAACCTACTTTACGAATGGTAGTAATGGCATTACAGCAGCAAGTCCATCGTCAATAAGAGCTTTAAATAACAGTATATTTCGAACGCCCGGGTGTCACGCTCTCAAGGCTAAGATTGACGGCGTCCTGGCGCGGCTTTTGTAAATGGCGGATTTCTTCATCTTCATGGTGCAGACGGATGCCGCGATACTTTGATGTCTTACGCTGAACGATCTGCGCACGCAGCAAAAAGTTGAAGACACCTCTTGCTTAATTGGTGTAATTGATTGCTTTTTTGGCTCTAGCATTGTGCTGTCTACACTAGAGGTCACAAAGAGACAATTTTTGCTTGTGATCAAAAACTTGAATGCTTTAATGTTGTTTGGTCTTTTTTTAATTTGTAATATACAGTAGGCTTATTGCAGAAGAAATAAAATGTTACACACTCAATGCAAGAGAGTTTTCAAATATTGCAACGTTTATAGTAAATAGCTTATCAATGTGGGTCGTTTTCTTTTAAAAATTCATGCACCCTCATAATCTTCAATTAAAATCTGAAAATGCAATTCGGCCCTGAAATGACTATCCATCTTACATGACGTTAATCACACGGCTTGGGTGCGGCATCCGTTAACTCCTCCCCTTAAACTGCTGCCAGTTTATTTTTATTTTTTTGTTTTTACACATCCAATCAATTCGCAGTGAAACAATTGACTACATGCACGTAGTCTTCCGCATTCTCCTCGATGCGACTCAATGCGATTTCCGGTAACAGTGTTAAGCGTATCTACATGCGGAGATCATGGTACATTATTTTTAGGGTCATTTCATTAAAACAAAATTCCTGTTAGTGATGCTAACATGCTTTAATGTTGGTCTTTTTGGCAGATTTTAAATTAGCATAAGTTCACCTTCTTATATGTTTTATAAACGTGCACTCATCTGCCGATTAATAAAGCCACTGTATGCCCTCCAACGCTTTCCTAAACTCTGTTTCCTACGCTTTAGTTTTTTATTCATAGATTATATTTAATTTGAACGACAATAAATTGACACCACACAATGATGTGGATTTAAATTAATTAGACCTTCATTCACATTGCAAAGTATTTAAAAATATGAGTATTTTAAAAATAGCACTGCTCTCGCTGAGCAGATTTAATGCCAAATAAATACATTAATGGCGCAAATATTTTCTGGCATTTGTCCTTAAACGTAATAACTACACTAGAATATTTCTTCTTATGTCACTGATAATGCATGTACGTGTAAGTCTTACATTTAACCATTAAGATTTCACAGGGAGCAACAGCCAATAGTTAAAAAATATAACCGGAAACTAGTGAGGGGTACGATTTCAAGTCGGAAGTACGTCACGAGGCTACGTGCAAGTAGTCCATTAAATTTAAGTATGATTTTCATCTTGCAAAATGTTAATAGTTTTAATAGCACTTGGGTATTATGGGAAATTTCGACTTTGCCTGTTCGTGCAAATGTCCCTAGTTGTGATGTCTCACATATAAAACTAAACACAGAGCTCTTCATTATTTATTTATTACATTTTTTATGTTTTGTAGAAATTGCTCCCTTTGATCATGTTGATAAAGCAGGCCTTTCTCTGATCTCTGTTGTTGATGTCAGTCTGTCTGGAGTCTGGGGAAGTTTGTCACAATTCCTCTCAGTCATGTCAAACAAACAACACACTCCAAAAATGGTTCTCTCACGCTCCCCTGCGTATGTTTTTCTGGGTTTCCCACCACCATTTTGATTCACGGGTATTAACAGCCTGTTTATACTGAAAACTATCTTAAAATTTCTCCTCAGGTTATCTAAGCCTGTCTATCATCAGTATGACAGCCATTAAACGTGTGTGGATGTCTGTGGTCTTGCACCACTAAATCACGGAGATGATAATCATAGAATGTTATTTTTAAAATATCTCGCTCTCTTTCTTTCAACCTGTCTTAGAAATCTGTCTGAAAGGGCAAAAGAGGTTAAGGTCAGATATCTGACCTGTATACGGTTTCCATCATGAGCAATTTAGCTTTGTATGATATTTATACGAAAAAAAAACCACCACCACAGGTGCAGTATAAATGGCTATCACATGCATCAGTAAATTGGGATCCATATTGCTTATGGAGCTCCCAGAGTTAATAGAAGAAACTTATATTTTGCACCTGACATTTCCATACAATTTCCATAACAGACAGATCTCAAGCTGAGTGGAAATACATCAGTTTTGGTTGAATGGCAACATCAAATCATTTGGGGTTTGGGCTTGTCAGATGCCCCTGTCTGAAATGGCAGTCTCAAATCATTTGGGATTTCAGGATGTCAGATGCCCCTTGCCGAAGTTCCAAACACAAACCGAATCAAACGCTGCTAATTAGATTTCCAATTAGGTAAAAATGAATCTCCAAAAACTGCACATGCTAAATAACAGGAATAGAGATGTGCTGTTTTTTACTGAAGTCTACAAAGTTTACTCTGTCGTCAAAAATGGAAGATAAGTTTGTCATAGGCTATTTTTCTTATCAAGTAATTGGAACCCATGTTATGCAAAACTTATTTCGAATTATTCAGACTTGCATACAAACGACCTTTCTATGTCCCCAAAAGAAGCTAAACAACGTTGTCCCTATGGGCAAGAGACACATTCCTATTAAGGTCACAAACTATGACAGAGAGGCAGATTGTTAATAAAACAGCTTGGATTTAAAAAAAAAGGACACATGGAGGTCTCCTACCATCTTTATTATGCCTAACACGTGTCGAGATTTATTTCCTTCCAGTGGATGTTATTCTACGTCCCTAATTGTAATAAGAACTTGCAGCTCTTGTAATTCGAAGTTTGAGATAAATGCTATAAATTGCTCTCTGACTGTTGTTTCATGCGCTTATTTTCCATTTAGTTCCTCTCAAAGGAATCTTTAGTGATGCTCGTATTGAATTATGGCTGGATCTTCAGCGTTGCATTGGCAGAGAAAGGCTCGCACAGAGTCTTTGATTTACTGTTCTTTCACGACACAACATTTTCATTTATTCACCCCTGGAGTCTGTTTTCAAGGTCATTTGGGCTTGTAAACAACTTAACCGATTTCATTCGGTACATATAAGGACTCAGAAACATGGCAAAAAGACAGATATTGGGACAAAGAGGAACACCTGTCTTATCTTAAAGGGACAGTTTATCCGAAATTTAAAATTCTGTCGTCATTTACTCAACCTCAAGTTGTTCCAAACATGTATAGATTTCTAAATTCTGTTAAACACAAAGAAAAATATTTGGAAGAATGTTAGCAGATGAGATTCGTGGGGCACCACTGACTACCATAAAAATGGTTCTCAAAGGTGCTCTAGAACTGTTTGTTATCTTCAAAATATTTTATTTTGTGTTTAACAAAACATTTTTTTACAATGGTAGTCAATGGTGCCCTAGATATCTCTTCCAAATATCCTTCTTTGTGTTCAACCAAAGAAATGTGTAGGTTTGGAACAACTTTACAGTGAGTATGACAGAATTTTCATTTTTGGGTAAACCGTCCCTTTAAGCATTTTTTTTTATATTATGTGTTGTTAGCCTCAAAATGTATTGCATCCAAATGTATTGCATCCACTTTAAAATAACTGAGAGAAATTGAGTACGATGCATTTTGGCAAATAGTGTTGCGACATACCCGGGGCTAAAGGGACCATTCCAACCAGCTAAACCTCCAACCCTTGCCATCAGCACATTCATGAAAATGAAAACTTTCCTGCAGTCATGCAAATTTCAAGCCATTTTCTTTGCTATAGTCACATTTTATAAGAATGCAAGATTTGATAGCCTTAAAGATTGGAAAAAACTCATGAGTCGTGCACAGCCTTGAACCTCAAGCACTTGGGCCAGCAGTCCGTCAAAATGACAAATAATGAGAAAGAAGACAAATTAATATCTCCTCTTCCTCTCTTTCATGTGAGCTGAACGTAACTGGGGCGATCATATGTTCTTTAAGCATGACTGATGGAAAAGAAGCGCTCCATTACTCCGCACCCACATTCCCAGCACCTGCTCTTATTTCGAGGTGCATCAAATTCCCATTTTAGCGTTCACGGCAGGTGGTGATCTGAGGTGGAGAGGGTGAGCCAGACGTGACGTTTCTGTCCGTGTCTGGTATTGATGGTGGACGGACATGAATGGTGATTAAATGTCAAAAGGAGCTGCAGGATCATTGGAGGTGAGGAGGTTTAGCCATGGAAGAATGTCAAGACTATCGTTGCCCTTTTGGTAGATGCGAACGGCCACATCACCCCAAGTAGCCTCGGCTAATGACTACTGTGAGACGAAAGGAACGTTAAAGAGAGAAAAAGAGAGAAAGACAGAAAACTATTGAAAGGATAATGATCTTATAGTGTCTCAATCAAAAACTAAACTGAATATAAAAACTGATGAATATGATCATAACTGTATATATACAACCACGGAAGAAATTAAAAAGCCATTCCAATTATTCTTTCAATTAGCATTTCTAGATGTATCGTGGCTATTTCCATCCAGTGTCTGTTGAATTTCAACAAAAACAAACCTCCGAAGTGACATAAAGTCATCCAACAGCAATGGGAAAGAATGACAGCATGACAAGACACATGAAAAATGTTATAAAAATAACCTTGACTAAATACATGTACACATATTACTGTTGTATAGCTTAAAAGTGAATATGAAATTTTCTTTGCAGTATTTGAGGTCTGAAAAAAATACAGAGCATCCTTTCTCTTTCATTCTTTGCAAATAAATGGAAATTTTTATTTGAAATTTGGGAGACATATTGTTAGTACTTCACAGAATGAAATAAACGATACATTTACCTACAAATATACCTAAAAATAGAAAATTCAGATTTGGTTTTTATAATTTTGAAATGGTCTCTTATTTCTTTCCACTGCTGTATATATAAAACATTAATATTTAATGTAAATTTTTTAGCCTAAATATAGCCAATATGTATACTGCATACTGTGTATACATGAATAGTTTGGTTCCAAAATAAGATAACTCCGTTTAAAAAAATGATGTAATCATGTTTTTTATTATGTTATCATGTTTCTATTGTGTTTTATTGTGTTAGTTAGCTGTTTTTTTTAGTTATTAGGGCTTAAATCAAAACAAACCAACTGCGGTTTGATTGATATTAATT
Organism: Triplophysa tibetana; assembly: GCA_008369825.1. NCBI lineage: Eukaryota > Metazoa > Chordata > Actinopteri > Cypriniformes > Nemacheilidae > Triplophysa > Triplophysa tibetana. Next base: position 3,800,756 of record CM017893.1, read on the forward strand.
GGGATGCACTATAAAAAAGGAGTTCTCATTTTGAAACCAAACTCTTCATATATATATATATTATTTTTCCCCCTTATAATAAAGTGTACCAATGACAAATAAATATTAATAAAGAATGGCTAAATGACCAGAAACTTTTGAACAGAAGTACATATCGCATGTTTCTATACTTTTGTATGCTATATATCTTTTTCGACATAAATTGTTTTGTCTGTCAGATATGGTTTCATATTTTCCCACATGAGACAAATTGGGTGTACGGTATATGGCTTTATGTATTTGTAACAGATGCTTTTGGTCTGAGAGTGATGCTTTGCTGAAGGCTTTCGAGAACGTTAATCAACAGCACAAAGATCAAAGGCCTCAGGAAAGGTGCCTGCAGTTCAGGCGGTATGTGCACGTGTGCGTACGTGAAGGAAATACTAATTTTCCTCTCCGTGTGCGCGCACACTCGTCCGTTACCAGAACAAAAGACGCTTTAAATTCAGCACTTCATGCTGGTAAATCCTTTGATATGCTAATGTGCTCTCTCCTTGCACTGGTGTGAGTTCCAACAGAGAAATCGAGACGATCGCAGCCCGTGCCATCAATGCCAGTCGTGGGAATTGAATCATTGTGCACCTGAATCTGGAACAAGCAACATCCATTGTGTAGGCGCTCAATGCAACGTAAATATGTCGGTGGTTAGGATCTTCTTCATTATTTCCTCAACACTACGGGCCTTTTAGAAGCGACTTCATCTTCCCCAGGAGAACTTGCGATAGACGTGAGAGCGCTTTGATGTAGAGTTCTCTTTATTTCCATTAGCGTTCTGAGCTTGTGCTTATTCTCAGCGACCAATAGAAGCTCCCGACGTTTTGCCCACACATTCAAACACTGAATTACTTTTATGTAAGAAGATCTTAGTGAAATCAATAGCTATTATTAAAGTCAGCCCTATAATCCTCAGGGCTGCGCCGCTCGCAGCTTTTTAAAGTGTAATGCACTTTGCCTTCATCTGGATAAGATTACAATACGAGGCGCCCCCAAAAAGTACTTTTCTTGTTGTGACAAGGTGAATGTTAGCCTCGCCCTGCGAGAAAGCTCAGAGTTTATCGCGGTGTTTCCTTAAGAAGGCTTTTCTGTTTGCAGGGGCCGTCCTCTTCGAGAGAGGGAAATACAAAAACACATTTTTAATAATAGCTGGATTTGTCTGTGTTGGGAACAGGAGCAGTACTGCAATCCGACCTTAACTGCTTATCTTTTCTAACTCATTCGACTGAGGGAATCAAGACGGGGATTAAAAACAACAAAGGGCACAGGAAACGCGTGTGATGAAGATTCCCCTTCTGTGGACGTCCCACATGTGGCGGTATAGATTTGCTGAAGCTCTGACTTCTGTGCTAGCACATTTTTATACTTTAAATAAAAATGTATGGAAGCAAATTCACTGGTATCAAATAGCAATAAACCAGTTTATTTGACATTCCATCCTGTTGGATGTAAAAATATCCTGGCCTACATACAGTTTCATGTGCCACCTTACCTGTTTTGAATGCCAGAATACATGCATACTAATTATAAAATTACAATGACACACTTCTAGCAGCAGAAATTTTCCCTGGACACCGGCAGACAGAAAGGTTGAAGTGAAACAATATGACCCAATTATATATTTCAGATTGTCAAAACGTGTAATCTGTAGATTCAGTCAGGATCACATTAAGAGCAAAGGAAACCTGTCAGCACCTCTTGGTGATGTAGTTGGCAGACGAAAGACTGTAAGCTTGTTGGGTTTTAAAACTGCAGAGTGAGATCAACTCACTCGGCTAATGAATAACTTTAGAGACTTTCTAAAATTGCTCTAGTACAGTTCTACAGTGATGAATGCAGCATTTATTTTATGGACAATAGTACCATGAAGTATATCAGTGATGTATAAGGTGGCATATAGACTATTCCCTCGGACACGCGCGCACCTGACCCCCAGTTTCGGTGTTTGGCTAGTGTCTAATAATATGAATATTTATATTTTATTATATTTAAGTTAATATGTCTTTGCAATATTATTTTACTGCATAATAATTGTCACAAACTAACTAATGAATTTTGTTGAATGTTTATTTTATTAAATAAACAACTCTGTAGTTCCTGTAGTTCTGTCGCAACAAACCATGGTACATTGCGGTTGAGCATGGTATCACAGTCTAAATTAAAAATATTGGAGAGACAAGTTTAGCCAAGTAACGGTTCTTCTCTGTTTCTTTTGATAATAATCTACCAGCACTCTATTGTTTGTGAATGTGTACCAGAAGTTCAGCTGAGGTCACAAAAGCCTGTAACATTCGTTTATGTTGTTAAAATGAAACTGTCTATAAACAGCATTATAGAACACCGGAGGGATGTGATGTACACTATTTCTAAAGTTTTGTTAACACTGTAAAAACTTATCTCAGACAAAATGTACGTTTCTTTGTGGTGAAGCCTTTAAAATATTTCTGTGAGTTTCAGAATCTGCCCTATTGATGCAAACCAAGTGCATTAATGGAAATCGTGTGTCCTATTTGTTATAAAAGAAATGAAGGATGAGTATGTCTGTGGTCATTCTAAGTACGGCATAGAAAATAACCTTGAATGGCTCTGTAACACTCTTGATATACAAAGACTGCAGGTTTGAACCCAGGTGAAGGTGAATTCAAGTATTTACATACACCATTTTGCCCTTGAGATGAGCTTTAATCCTGCGTTTGACTATAGCGGTTCTCGACTCAGATATTGCTATAGACACCAAGTGACCCAGAACAGTACAAGTTGCTTACCTTATAAGAGTAAAGTCCTTCAAACCAAACCTTAAAATGTGTGATCCTCATTTGTCTAACTTTAACATGTACAATACGATTTGGGCCAAAGTTTGGATGTTCTTTAAAATCCACTAGAACTATGGAAGTTGAAAGCATTTTGTCAGTTCCTCAAGTTCCTTAGCCATCATTTGTTTACGAACCATCTAAAAATGGACTAAAAATCACATTTGGGTCATGACTCACAGAAAATAATAAAGGCTATTCTGAAGTGCAGCTACGCAGCTCTTTTCTTGATGTCGGTGCATGGGCCACAGTATCCCCAAAATCCTACAAATCTGTATCTGAAAACACTGATCCAGTACTGTAGGTGATATATTAAACCTGACGTTGTGTTGATACTGTACGATCGCTGGCAGTAAACACAGCGGTGTGTGTTTTGCATTGAATAGAACTTGCTGGAAATAGATGGTAAGGCCTATTCCCTCCGCAGCAGGGTTTGCAGAGGAATACAGCCCTTCATTTGGAGCCAGCAAAGCATGGCGTGCTCTCTGCTGCTAAAATGAGTTTTCTGTGTCAGTAATTTATGTTGCAGCTATGTGATGTCTTCGTTTTCTTCGAGGTTGTCTCTCCTCTCTCCATACTAAAGAAGTGAAGCTTGTGTTTACGAAAAGGACATTCTTACACACACACGCATACAATTGGGCGAAAAAAGTGTTTTACTCTTTTATGTGTATTGGCAACACACAGCAGTGAACACAATTTAGTCTTTGCAGAGGTTTAGTCATTTGGAGATCTACAGTATCCCCTCTAATAACCTCATTTCACAGCTCTAACACACACACCGCTAACACCTTATCTTACAGAGACTGCTGCTCTCAGCTAATGTTTTTTATATCTCCTTTTTTGCCTACAGGTACCACATGGTGTGCACTTTGACATTCACACGCACAAACACACAAGGTTTCTGTGAATAATTTGATACGCAACATCACATAACATATATGTATTTTCAGATCTTTGTCACGGCAGCATCTGTGTCATCATCTCACACACGCACATACTCGCCTGAAGGTAAACAAGCTGTCCTTTCTGCTTCCACCTTCCTGCTGTTTGAATTAGCATACTACTGGCATACTATTGATTACAATATTTTACAGTATTTGTATGCATACTTGACATATTATTATTTGATATGTTTTGTATGAATACCCGATTGCACAAAGTTATGCAAAATACAACAAACCATGCGGCATAGTGAAACAGTCACGTGACAATGTCCGTTTAAATGATCATCACATAATAGCATACTGTGCATACTTTGGGTAGTAATCTTTCAATTTAAACAAGTTTTATCAGTTTATTAAAAGCACCTAACCCGTACTGTAGGTGGCACTGCTAACTGCAGTTTACTCAACCTTTTCATGGTCGAGGCCTGCTGTAAACCCATTTAAAGAACGTCCCCCCCTCCATACTGTACATTGAAGATAAGATAATTTGTCAAATATGTTAGATATAATTAAATATATATATATATATATACATATATGTAAACAATATATATGAAGAAGCAAAAATAGCTCTACATGAGGGATTGATCTCAAAAGTTGAGATTATAAATGAAAAACAACTCTACTGATAAAAACAAAAGAAACATCATAGAAATTAGGTTTCCATTAAAATGCAATTGTGAAAAAAACTAGGCAAACTTCATATTGTGTGCCTCAAATCCGCGCTACCCTTTGTTACCGCCTTTACTAATGTAGAAACCGCATGACAACAGTATCGTCGACAAATGTGGAAGTAGTTTCGAACAGTCATTTATGTACCACAATTATTCGCAACATTTGTAAAACTTTACGTCATCCGCTAACATGATTTCTCGTTCACGTCTGATTGATGGCCATCAGCGGTGGAGTTGAAGACAACAGAAATTACGTCATGCGGGCGGCGCGCGGACAGCCATACTTTACATCTGGCTTTAGACAGAATATTGCCCTCTGTCAATTTGCAACAGCGTTCTTCCGTGTATTCGCGATCGAGTTCCAAGGTTGGGGTTTCTAGGAACAGTAACTCCCCACCTGCAGTACATCTGCGTCGCCCCTGGTTGAGACCCAGATAGCACAATCCATCTGGCATACGTCTATTTGACGTCTGCATTTACATCTTACAGACATCTGCAATACGTAGTTTGCTCTTCTGCAATACGTCTCGGAGACGTTTGAATGTCTGTAAAACGTCTGCTAAAGATCTTGAGATTTGCTGCGTAAAAACATCCGCTAAACATCTTAGAAAGAGCAGATTTACATCCATTCTAAATCATAAACATCTTACAGACGTCTTCAAGATGTCTATATAACGTCTGACAGCAGACATCTCCAAGAAGTATTGCAGATGAGCAAACTATGTATTGTAGATGTCTGTAAGATGTAAATGCTGACGTCAAATAGACGTAAGCCAGATGCATGCGTGCTATCAGGGGAACCACTGGGTTACTTATTTCCCGCCCTCAACTACAACACACTGAAATGTGCGTGAGGAGTAAATTTGCATGAACAAGGCCATCCAAGGTGCGTAAGTATGCATATCTTCTGGAGACTATTTTCCTTTCTCAACTGATCTCATATCAGGTAAGGCTGTCATTCGTTTTTTTATCTGGGGTGAGTCATTAGGATCTCTGGCAGTTTGAGCGCTCTGAGCTGATTTATAGATCAAACAGCACATTAATGACACACTTAATGGAGAGACCAGAAGCTCCTGCAGCAAGGCAGGAATGAGTCATTAGACTCACAGGCCTGAAAGCTTTTGTCTGACTTTCACAAGTCGAATTATTTCACTGACGAATTATTTCAAGATGGCTTAGTTTGTGTGACAAGGTCGAACACTGCTTGTAATGGAATGGTAGATGCTGCTTATTATAAACTTTATGCTATGGTATATATTGTATGTCTGGCAAAATGGCCATTGTCAATAATAAATATTTTGGCGTCATGGGGAAGCATTAAGCAACAGGTACACTTGACTTTCCTCGTCCATGTCTGCTCGCGCACAAACATGCGCAGTAGGTCACCGAGTGGACTCGACCGATATATTTTTTCCATCACGCGCTAATTACGTCATGCGGGTGGTGCGCGGACGGCCGGACTATGCTCGCCCCTTTGGCGCTGGCCATGCCCGCCATGCCCGCCTTAGTCTACCGTCTAGTAGACTAAGCCTTTGATGTCCAACATTTTTTTTATGAAAGGTGTGAAAAACGAATTTGCCAATCCAAATAAAATCTAGGCCTAAACATGAAAAGAAGAAACAAACCAGGCTTGTTGGTAAAATTTGCATTAGGTGACGTCAGTGTTGCTAACTTAGCAACTTTGTTGCAAGTTTTCAGACCGTCTTTTGTTAAAACGCCCAACTGGCAAAGCAAACAACATTTACATTTACATTTGGTAGACGCTTTTATCCAAAGCGACTTACATTGCATTATCCTATACATTTATACTTAGGTATGTGCAGTCCCCTGGGATCGAACCCACAACCTTGTGTTGTTAACGCTCTAACCACTGAGCTACAGGATAGCTAGAACAAGGAGAAGAAATGAGAAAGCACAATTCTAGTTGTAATGGATCTCTTTTGTTGTAATGGATCTCCATCCGTGTTCATTTTCTTCAGCTTTTGCTTTTGTTTATTTGTTTAACTGAGCTGTCTGATAATAATGAGCCCATAATCTCCATTGTGCTGCCAAGCTGGAGACTAGTGAGATCCAAAGGGATCAAACTTTAAAGAATAATTGCATTTGTTTACTAATGGGAGAAATGAACATCATTTATTTTTGATGACTTATCATGAGCTGACCCACTTGCAGGGAATTTGGGGCTGCTGGAGCTTTACATCACTGCACAGAATGCTGACTGATGTGAATTATATCGCTCCCTTAGTGATTACAATATAACCTGAGTTTGCTTAGAACTGGCTGTCACGTGGAGAAGCTGTCACTAGGGTTTTAGTCATTAAAGTTAGTAAATAAAAATAGGGTTTGAGTCAAAAGTCTGGTTATACACATGTTTGATGGTTGTAAATGTAATGTCTAATACTTTATGCAGAAGTATTCATACGGGAATCGAAGAGTATAGATACCAAGAGGCGAAACTCTGGTGCTTTTTGGGAAACAGCTCTGTCGCCATTTTTAAGTTTGAAAATGCTTGATAACTGACATGGTTTCTATAGAGCCAAGGCTTTTGTCATCATATATTATCATCATTCATGTTGAATGCTATATTTTGAATTTCTTGAATTTCGGCTCTATTCCGGCCGCTATCGGGACTGCAAAATGCAGAGTCTCTCTCATCCCCAAATTGGCGGCATCATCGGTGTTTCAATAGAACGTTCTATTGAGCTTCGCCTCTTGGTATCTATACTCTTTGTTGGTATTGTCCTATATTTACTAAATACCGCAAGTACTTTAGATTTTAGCTGAATGTGTGTTTCTTTATAGTTTTATTTTATACATTTAGAAAAAACTTTGTTCAGTTGCCTTTAATTTACCTAGCATTTACTGTCAGTTTTTTTCCTCATTTGGTGTGACAACAGTCCCCATGTCGTTTAGTCACAAAATGTGTTAAATGAACTGTATCAGTCACACTTTTGGTGTAATTTTTTTTTCATTTAATGTGGTTTTGAAAAGCTATTACAGCCCTATAATAGGTTATTGGCAGGTTGCCATTACTGCAGCTATACCGCTCTGTTGGGGCACGTTGTCACAAAAGGTAATTTTGTGTTCACTGGACTATATCATTATTTTAGGCAATAATGAAACGTATTTATAACCAAGACCTGAAGGCATTTATGGTATCTTAAAAAATTATATCATGCATGTAGTGCATAGTGTATACCTATAGCCTTGGGCTTTACACATAAGTATGGGTAGTTGACAAATTAACCGGACTGGTGACAGCATGAGATATTTACCGTCCCTGTTATTTATTTCCAAATTTTTTTTTTTTAGTTAAAATATTATTAATTTAAATATTATTAACAGTTGGTTTCCTAAAATGTAGCTTTCACACGATAGGACACATAATGCTTATTTTTTCACGCTATCTGAAAATTCTCTTTTTGCGCAACATTTACTGCTTCAATCTGATGAAAGCTTCTTATCTTCTTATAACTCAAGATAAGGAAGTCTGCAATTTGCTGCGTGTGTTTCAGCATATATGCAGATGCATAAACGCGTGTCTGTGCGTATTGGGTTTCTGCGTGGTTTCTTTGAGGAATTGTAAATAGGGATGTTCTGCTTGCTTGTTGTAGGGATCGGCATTCGTATTGTTTGCTTTAATCGCTGGTTTAGCCGAGAGGATGTCTAAACATTTTCATGATCTCCCGTGCCGCCCCATGTTCAGCCTGACAGTAAAGCAGGTAATCACTCAGAATCCTTAAGCTATGATGATCCTCTCTGTACACACACACAAACACATATTTCATTGAGACGGCTGGCGTTGAGCACCGCTTTATACTGCTGGAGTCTCTAGATTACCTTTCAGTTCCATATGTTTACTTCATAAAAACAAAACAACAACCAAATTGAATTGTATTGTATTTGTTATAAGTATTTGAGAGAGTTTGGCTATTTTGGGAATCTTAAATTGTTTATCGTTTGGTCAATGTGGCAAAAATCCATGATATACAATATAAATATATTGTCTTCAAACAGGTAACCCATCTTGTAGTTGTCTTAGTGTATATTTTAATGATGACAGAATGACACAACATTGAGTTTCATTTTTTCTGTCTCATTCATCATGCTATCAGTGCATTGTGGGATACAGTAGGCAGCTGTACTGCAGTATATTTCACATTATGGAAAATGTGGTATATTCTACTGAAACCATCATACATACGGTGGTGTGTTCTTCTGAAAACAGTAGGAAACAGTTTGCCATTATATACAGACCCAATGTAGGGGAAATGTTTTTAAAAATGTTATTCTGCTCCTGTGTCGCTAAACTACAGCAACGCTCCATCTTGGTTTGTCCATTGCTCCACATCACTGAGGGGTCAGCATGCCTCATTGCTACCAAACACACCGACTTTTTATAGTCGCCTGAGGTAGAGAAACTGATCTCTAATAGAGGAAATATAACCCTAAAAGGCTTTTCCCCTCAAAAGATGTGCCTTGTCGTCAAGCATGTGCTTTAGCTTTCTCTTGGTGGATGGAGAAAGGCGGAGATAGAGAGTGAGAGACAGCCAGGATTGGTCTCTAGACCTCCTGCATTGAAGAATGCCTCATGTTGTCTCATTGTGGGCATGAAGCACAGTCAAACTGAGGGGTAACAGAGACAGTATATGCTTACAATAAATCTCCCTTTCTCTCTCTTTCTCAGCAGTACACATACAGCATAAAAAAGAAAGCGAAAATAACCTCACTAATGGTGAGTTCGTTCACCAATTTATCGTGATTAAGACTATGATAACGCTAGGTTTACGATCATGTCTGTATGCGTACCGATCTTTGATCAGTAGTAAGTTCTGCCCCACCTGAAATCACTTTGAGTTTGAGGTGCTTTAACGTGAATTTGAGAAAGCAACACCCGTTAAACATCTTCATTAAAAATATACTTTATAATCATGAAAATATCTGAGAGGGCTTGAAAAACAATCGCTAAGTCTGAAATCGCATACTGTGAGTTTGAAGGGCTTTAACGTGCTTTTGAGTAGCAACACCCGTTAAACATCATCATTAAAAATATACTTTATTTTCATGAAAATATCTGAGAGGGCTTGAAAAACATTCGCTAAGTCTAAAATCTCATACAGTGAAAGTAAGTATTGAATTGAAGTAAGTACCAACCCTATCGGACGTTAAAACAGTATGTTCTATATAGTATGAGTGGGAGTAGTATAAATACATTTAGGACATACTGCATCCGCCATGTTTTATGGTCATGTATGCTGTTTGACTTATTACGTTTTAACAATATCCTATACGGGAGCGTATATAAAAACATAATTTAGTTATGTTTTGGTGGTCGGAGATTGTGGTCTAGTGGGTTAAACCACTGAACTGGTAATCAGAAGGTTGCTGGTTCGATCCCAGCAGCCACCACCAGTGTGTCCTTGAGCAAGACACTTTACTCCATGTTGCTCCAGGGGGATTGTCCCTGTAATAAGTGCACTGTAAGTCGCTTTGGATAAAAGCGTCTGCCAAATGACTAAATGTAAATGTTAATTAACGATCTATTGTGCAGCCCTAATTGAACAGTCCTAGAAGAATGCAAACCAAAATATATAGTAGATGTGTGTCACCTTTTATGTCCATTCAGCGTTCCTGTAGCTCAGTTTGTGTTAGTAACGTAGAGGTTGTTGGTTCGAAACCAATGAAACCAAATGCTGAAAAATGTAAAAATTATATTATTCAATGAGTACATTTATTTCTGACTTGACTAAGTTGAACTGTGATTGGAGCCATAGTAGTGGTATAAAATGTTCTATTTTGGTCTATATTGTGATTTATCAGCTTTGAAGTGGCATCTGTCTGTGACTGAAAGAGATGCTCAACCACACACTGGCAATAACTGAATATAGATGTGACACGAACCCTCCAGTTGTTTCAACAGCATCAGTTGAGATGTCAGTTTTGTTTTAAGACTTTTTTGAGCTGTGCTCCTCTATCTTCTCACATCCCTCGCGATAGCTTTTGCGACGTGTTGACAGAGAGAATTCCATATCACTACCAAAGCTTTTATAGCTTTAGCAATTTAATAAGAGAAGTGTTTGCCACTCAAAGTGTATGTGTGTGTGTGTGTGTGCTCGTCACATTTGACGCGAACGCTCTGAAATCGTGTGTTTCTTTATTCCTAGAGGTAACCGGCAGTCATCTTTGCTTTCCGGAAAAAATGAAATCATGATGTCTCTTTGTTATTGCGGTGGTGTTTTGCTGTGTACATTCAATTATTTCTGGATGCAATATTGCAACCGAACCAATGGGTCAATGTTTTTCTAAAAAGAACCAGGCATTATGTCGAATTGAAATAGCATTGTGATTCCGGTCTATTGCTGAGATGTCATTTAAGAGGCATTTAAAAGTCAAAATCTTCTATGTTTTCTTTCTTATCTTCTCGTCATATATATAGTAGCTCTTTTCGTGTGCCTTTATTTAAATACTTAACACACTTGATTTAAAGTGAGTTCAACCACAAATAAAAATTCTATCATTTATTTCTCCTTATGTCATCTAGAACCTGTGTACAGATATTTTTAACAATGTTGGTAATAAAACTGGCCCACACTGACTTCCATTTTATGGACACGAAACCACAGAGACGTTTCTCAAAATATCTATAAAGAAAATGAGAAATCATGTTTTAAATGACAAAATGAAGAATAGTATTGTTATTTTTGAGTGAACTAATCCTTCATGCAATACTCTTCTTCACGATATCACTCCTCATAAATGTATTGTAGCAGAACAGCCTCTTGTATTACCTATACACGGTACACTAACTTTTACACAATTGACGTTGTCTTCCCCACAGGTCTGCGGCGTATGTGACTTCTCTGTCATTGATAGATGCGACGTAGCGTTTATTGTGGGAAAATCACGTGGATTCCTGGCTGTGATATTGTCATGCATGCTGTGTGCATTTAGAGAGCAGCATATGGGCACAGTGAGAACTTCCCTCCCTGCTAAAGTTAACAGTGATCCGGATCAGTGATCCGATATTAAAGTTCGCTGTTGTGCATTCCCCCAAAACTACAGTTGTTTTTATTGACAGGGCTCGTCTCATCACATTAGTTAAAGACACAGATAAGATAAGTGATAAGATATGTGCTTAAGGTAATAGGTCCTGTCACTCTGCCAGCAAGTACTCAGTTCATTTGCAACCAGAGAAAGTCACCTTGTGCACTCCTGCCGTGCTAAACGTTCCAGTTTATCTTTGGGGGAGTTAATGTCGGACACGATCACTCTAAAGTGCTCTTAACTGCGATTTAAGACGTGTTTTGATGATGTGGTTGGTTGTGCTTAAATGAGTGATTTGCTCACTGATGATTTTAGCAATTTTTATTGTCACAACAAGTGGGGAAAAATGTCCTTTTGGGCAATTCAACTGTGCTGAAATAGTGGGATTATTACAACAACTCGTAATAAGCGAATCTGTTGCGTGAAAAGTGAAAGATTTATCGCAGCTAACAAGATGTTAAATATGATATAATTACCGCAAAGGATGTGAGTTTGCTTGATACATTTAATGTCCTCATGATCTGATTAGCAATGTACGCTTCTTAAGTTTATCCAAGGACTATCTGATTTATTTAGTGGAGAAACAGTTTGAGATGTCAAGTTCAAGGACTATTAGCTAAACATCTGATGCATAAGGCACATTTTTCTGGAAACACTTCAGCGCGTTCAAAGAGGTCTTCTGATTGGGTGAATTGAATTCCACAGGATTTCCAGGAGACGTGTGTTGTGTTCTTTAACGGTTCGCATGCTCCACAAAGCCGTCTGGTCAAGGAAGTAAGTTGTCGTGTTTACATCAATTACAATAAGAATTCATCACAAACAGTGTTGGGCAAGTTACTCCGAAAAACTCCTGCTGTGTAAAAACATCTGATAAACATCTTGGTAAAGGCACTTTTACATAGAATTTAAATTATAAAGATGTTGTGAAAATCATCTAGATGTCTATATGACTTCTGATAGGAGACATTTAAAAAACGTACTGCAGATGAACAATCCATTAAAACATATGTCTTGCAGATGTAAATGCAGACATCAAATAGTTTGATGTTTGATGACATCTCCCAAATGTTTGACGTGTTTCTGGAATGTTATGGTACGTGATTTTACATATTTAAAGAAAGATAAATAATGATGAAAAAATGGTTTCCATTTCAGTAAGTATTTCTTTTGAATTGCCAGTAAAAAAACATGTCAGGCCAAGATAAAAACTCAATTTGAAGGGTAATGGAAGCACATCTGTTGTTGAGTCATTTTAACCACATTTTACTCATATATCCAGAACTGCCAGTCCCAGAATACCCAAATTCCAAAGCTTTCACACATAAAAACTATTGTAATGGACAGCTACAGTTCTATATCTCTGCAGTTAGAAGTTAGTACACTTTAAATCTCTTCGAATCATTTGGGTGAAAAAGGTTGTTTCATATACCCCAGGAAAAATCCTCACTGATGTTGTCATAATTTATGCATGAAATGGTTTATAATATACAATAGGCTACACTATGTTAGCCATTAGGGTTGGTTACCGGACTTGGTACTTTTAAGGGCACCGGCCGAATTACCTCGGGACTACCAAGTACCGATACACATTAGGCCAATTCCAGCGTTATGGACGTGATATTTTGCGTCATGGATGTGATATAAAAATGCTCAGAGAATGAATTTGTTACGATTATAAAAAAGGGATTATTAAAAAAAGGGAAATAAACATGCGTTAAGGATTTGACAAAAAAAGGATGCGGTTTTAGGGAGCCGGTAAACCTTGTAGGATTTCTGTAAAATAAAATGCACAATCCTGAAGCAATAATACCCAATGAATGGAGAAGGGATGGCTCTTTATAGAACATAAAATAGTGACTTTAAATTAATTTTCAAATTTCCATTTATGAGGAATATGTAGCGTTATAGATGTGACAATCCTGAAAATGCCACTTACCTGACTATGAAAAATTATGCAATTAAAATAAAAGAATGCTTTACAAATTTAAATAGAGATCTCACATGGGTTTTTGAGCCACCAAATGTTAAAACCTGTGTGGTTACCATAGTAAAAACTTTTCTGGTAAGGTTGACATTTTCATGGAATTGCACATTAAATCTATCGGTGCCAAATTATGGTACCTGAGAACGCATCGAATGCTGCGTGAGAGCAGGTACGTTATAGAGAGTGAGAGAGGGGGAGCGCAAATTACCTCACGCAAAGCCAATAAAGCAGGCTGTCCTAATTAACATACAAACACTTAGGGATGCACGATAGATTATCTGCCATATCGGTATCGGCTGGATTAAAGTTCTGCCGATGTATTACACCCGATAAATTATTAATAATTTCCTCTGGTTGAACCGCTTCAGCTGCACGCTACAGACTAAAATACAGTACAGTACTGCCATGATCCTTCCCTTTACTTTTTTTTAAAAAAAAAACATTTTACAAGAAAAGTTTAAAAGTTAAACAATCTTTTAGTAGTGTAAAGTAGGAATAGTACATGATTTTCAGTGAAAAGGAGAACTAATGGTTACCTTGTTTGCCCAGTGAATGTTTTCAAATAAAAGCAGTTGTCCACTTTTTGCCTTTTGTTTCAGTCTCGAAAAATGTTATATTAAAAGTCAGAAACTGTATATTGGCCAATACATCAATTTTCGGCCTAAAGTGTTAAAGAATTATCCGTCATTGATATCGGCCAAAATGTTCTGATCAGTGCATTCCTAATCCTAGAGACAGATGTCATATTTAAAGACACATCATTCAGAGATATATGTCAGGGAATAGAAACAGTACCTGTAATGCAATGTGCATACTCAAAGTGTTTTCACGTTGTATTTGGCTCTGAAATTGTTTCTTGCTGCAGTGTGTATTCATAGTTATTGCCAGAAAGGAAACAACTTTTGTTTGGCACATATGAGTCATTCATTTATGCAAATACTCCTCTATTTAAAGTCTAAGATTACTTGACTGAAATGTTTCTCATGATCATAAAAACTGAAGGTCTAATCATAAATGTTTGACATTGGGTTGGAAGAAAAATAGGGTTGTTCAGAGGTTGTATGTCTTACTTTTTTCAGCATGATTATTCCCTCCTGATTGTGTTCGTTGGTGGTGATGTCAAACATGTTCCCTCCGTCTCCAGGGACGATGTTGTATTCCACCTCAGCGTTCTTTCCGATGTCGAGGTCATGAGCTTTGATTCGGCCCACCGCAGAGCCGATTGCTGAAGACTCTGGTACACGCAGGTGGAAGATACCTGAAAAGTTGTGTTGACAAGTGTTGAGGAAGCTACTTTGAAACTTCAGCTTGGCAAGATACAAGATGATCAGAGTCTATGTGAATATTTTCAGGTGAAAGATGTAAAGGAGGCTCGTCCAAATGAGGTGCATCAGTTTTTGGAGAAAATACGTTTTAGGCAGAAAATTACCAGTACATTTTCACTTTGTTTTATGGACATTTATGTTAATGCTTAAGTGTAATGCAGTACAGGATGTAAAATACAGATAAAACAACTGTAAAAAATATATTAATACTGATATTGTGCCCTGCTTTTTATAGGTAGATACCTGACGGTTCCAGACACTTCCATATGTCCGCCATCTTGGAACAGTCTACATTTCAGTTGCTGTTGTCACCTGTGTTTTTATATGCCACAACATTGCTCAGCGTCTAGTAGTAAAAACTTCTGAGATTCAAATTCTCAATGAAATGGGATAAACTCTCATAGGTTAGAATGTGTTGGTTTGTTTTTTAATAAAACCAATATCTTTGGTTTTTAAACTATGGTAACATTTTAATGTTGTATCATCTAACACATTCATCTGATTGTGTTGTGTTTGGGTCTAAACAACAGCACACAACGTTTGATGTTCATAAATGTGTACAAATATGCTTGCAGATACAAATTTAACATGCTCTTAAGGGTTCATGGCCTGGCTTTGACTGTTCCAATATGGCGGACAACTTGCATATAGTTATACTGTTTATCTCTAATGGAGTAGACATAAACATTATGTGGGCATAAATAGATCATTTGTAGGCATAAACAGATTATGCTTATTGGTTAAACCAATGTGTAAATAGATCATATGTATGCACAAACAGATTATGCTGATTGGTTAAACTAATGCGTAGAGTGGCCATGCCAGCAGAAAAAAAAGAAAACCTCAGCTAATTAAGAAGTCATTAGATGCATCAGTGCATTGCACCAAAAACACAAACAAGAGAGAGAGATACGCAGAGACTCGGCCCAGAATGCAACAGTCATCATTGTAGACTCCTCTGAGACGTTCTGATGGAAATCTGCTACTCTCACAGGGTTTTACCAAAATTTACACTCCTTAAGAATCAGTGCTTATAACTACAGCTCAATGCCATTTTTGTGAAAGTAAAAAATAACCTGTGTGCGTTTTGCTCAATGCAAAATAAAAATGCATTAAACATGAGGATGTTAGCTATGTAGGTTTTCTAAAGTGTGAACAGTTGAGTTTATCCAATATTGCCATGAAATTAGTGACAAATTCTTACTTTTAGAGAACCGTGGTGGGTTGTCGTTGACATCACTCAGGGTGATGTTGATAGTGGTGGTCCCTGCAAGACCCCCTAACTGACCGCCCATGTCTTTGGCCTGGATGAGAACTTGATAAAGCTCTTTCACCTCACGGTCCATGTTGGGTAGAGCTGTCCTGATCACTCCTAGAAAGAGAAATCACAGGCACACAGAGAGCGAGAGAGAGACGGTTAATAGAGAAAGGAAGATAAAGAAATGTTGAGGTAGAGAAACTGTAGATGAAGAGAAGCTGTGAATACAGGCAGCTATCAGCGTTTGCCGAGAATCGGATTAGAGAATAGCAGGTAAAGTGAGTAGAAGAATTGGGTTTAGAAAGCATGCTGTTGGAAATCTGAAATAACAGCCGCAATTACGATGGAGAGAAAAAAAAAGGATGGCGTGCTGATGCAATGGATGTCTGTGGCACTTTGAAGAAATGGATGCAAATTGAACTTCAAGATGCTGTATGTCATTTATGCACCATTAACGGCAAATGGAATTGCAAAATAATGACTTTCATGACCCTCCCTCCTCTCTTTCAGGGAAATTGCCATATAAATGGTCCATTTGTAGATTCTGTACATTAAGTCTCTGTATTTATATTACTGTACCTTAAAGGGAATGCAAATCTAGGTTTTTTGTGGCCTATTTCTTAAGGACTGTAAATCATTTGTCATGATTGGGTAATATTGTATATGGGAAGAACCATTTTCTCATTGAAAGCTTTTTTGTTTTATATAATTTTTCTTTGGACGTTCTTGAGGTTACATTACAGATTTTTCAGATCAGTTTACGTAGGGATTTATAAGCAAAAACGAGAAGCTGATCTTTGAAGCAGTAATACAATAGATGTTATTTTTAAAAAGAACCACAAAAACAAAGTCTCGCCTGATGCCTTTGGAGAACAATTCTGAGAGAGTATACTGAACTTTACCTAAAAGTGATTTTAGCCGTCTGAGAGATGGAGGTCACTCCCAAACCCTCTCATGCTCTTAACAAGTTAACAACGGCAGTATAGTACAAATTTTCTTCCATAAAGCACAACCAATGTGTTTTCCAAAGCCATGAAATGCTTTCACCGATCAAGAGGGCACTTCATAGGAAGAATTTGACACGGTAGTGTGCGGCTAAGAAGGTCACAAACCTTTATACATTACTCATTTCAGATGAAAGGGAAAAGCAGAATTGAGTGATTTTCTGGGCCTGTTACGAGAACCGTCAATGAGATGTTTTGTTTGCTACTTATTGCCTTGCATGTGGTGTTAAGACTTGGTGAAGTGTGTGAGGTAATTAAAAGAACAGTTTTACATCATTTACTTCTCTTTGTGTTGTTGCTGTATCATTTTCTCTGTTTTGTGTAAAACATTAAATAGGATATTTTTATACATCATTCAGATGTCTTCTGTTTCCAATGAAAGGAAAGTTGATAGTGATCTGATAATGATTTATACTGCCAAACTCTCAAAAAGAACGAAAAGCATTAAAAACATAATTACAATTATGTTTAATTTAAAAAGCGGAATGGATTCTCATATCTGTTGCTTTAAGATATTTAGTTCACATGGAGAAACATTTCTGTAAATAACAACTTTTGACTTTTTTTAATTAATTTTGTTTTTTTGTTTTTTTAACAAATTTTGGTTTGTGCAATCCAAAATGAGGACAATTTCAGATATTCAATGCTACTACTGTATGTCTGTTCATTTATACTTGTGACCAGCAGGGCTGTACGTTAACTTTTTTTGCACATAGCACCGGTGCTACAGAGGTTTAAAGTTTTGTAGCTCGGTCCAGACAGTTGTATCACAAGTATACATCATCAAAGGGAACCCAATGTATAGAGAGATGTATGGTTAAATATGTTGTAATAGCCTTACATTTCCTCTGGTTAAACTTCTTCAGTTGCACGCTGCTCACAGTTAAAGTTCAGTTCTGTCTTTCTGTCGTGATCTTTCACTTACTGCTATTAGAAAACATTATTAATGTAGGTACATTATGTACTGTATTTATGAATGTGTAAATGGGAACAAAAGCATTTTCCTTGAATCAGTCTGAATCCTCTCCGTCTTGCGACGTCTTAGAAAACGTTTCTGGGTTCCTCTGGAAGAACATCTATGATTTGTTTATTGTTGCCTTTGTGTTTTCCAGAATAGAGAGAGTAAAGTGCAACGACGTGGGGGTGAGTAAATCGTATCAGGATGTTCATTTACCAGGGAAATATTTCTTTAAGGTGTGCTTTTCTTCGCTCTGTTCTCTTTCACACACTTCATTCTCCGATTATACGTGATTCTGTTATGTGTGTTTACCCCCCGCCTTTGTTTCCTTTTCATGCCTCTCAGCTTTTGTTTACTGTCATTTTGGGTTGGAACATTTCTTTGACATAGCTTTAAATGAAAAACATATTTTCTTCCATCGTTCTACTCATTTGATTTGTTCAGCTATGAAATGTCACCCCTTGAGAGCCACCGGATCTGCTGATATCAGGAAATTATATTTTTATTCATTTATTCCTGTTTTTTCCATGCTTCATATTTGTTCCACAGGGCTGTAAGAATATTGAGAAGAAGCGAGAAGTTTGGGCACATGCTCTGTGCATCATGATGTCCTTCGGCCTGATGTTTTACAATGTTTTGTACTTTAAATGCAGGGAGCCTTTTTGTAGATATTGTTCGGTTTTTAAACAAATGTGGAGCATTAAAAACAGTCTAATAGGGTCAGAGAATGTAATAACCATGAATCGTTTGTACTGTGAAATGAATGAGACAAATCTGTTGTATAACACAAACAAAGGAGAGGACCCAGTTTGTTATTTGTACTGTAAAACATTCACCTGTCTTAGGATCCACGGAGAAGTACGGCTGTCCGTGTAGTATGCTGTACACCACCCTGGCGCTGTTGCCGTATGTGGGGTCGTCTGCATCTGTCGCTGTGACCTTCATGACGTAGGTACCTAAAGAAATTTACAAGCATTTATATGATGAAATGCATACAACTATTGAATATATGAGAGATGAGGTAGCGTCCCTCCACAACCTTTAGCTTACAGTTGCTACTGTAAATTCTTATTATCAACTTTAAAATAAACATGAAAGACATGAGGTGGTGTTGAAAATGCATTGAATTCTTGAAATCTGTTTAACTGTAGTTTTTTGCCGGTTATGTCAGTAGCAACTCTAATTAATTTTATGCAATCTTAATGGAGATGCTAATAAAGAAGTAATAATTAAAATATAATCAAAGTATTAACGTGTCGTTTTTATGATGCTTTTTAAAACTTTGTTATTTTACACATTTTTTGTAATTTTGTTTTAAACAAATAAATGTAACAACACAAGTTAAAAGAACACGAAATGTGTTACCTAGAAAATACATTGTATGGGTCAAAATTATAGATTTTTCTTTTATGCCAAAAAATAATTTAGAAATGATGTAAAGATCATGTTCCATGAATATATTTTGTGAATTTCATACCTTAAATATATAAAAACTTTATTTTTGTGAGTTGATGGCCTGCCACAGCGTTCCTGATTAACACCTTCAAGGTCAATTTTCTCAATATTTTGATTTCTCAGTTTTAATTGTTGTCGAGGGTCACAAATTGCTTTACAGAGTTACATGTATTAGGATTAAAAAAACAATAATAATTGTAAAACAAGACAAAATAAAATAAAGTATAGACAGTATATTGTATTGAAATACAGTTTTTATTAATAAAACTTATCTGAAATAATGTTGGATTGTTAGAAACTGTACATTTTCTAATTTAAGTATATTATTTTATTGAAATGTTTTACTGATAAATATGTTCAGTACTGGAAACTTTAAATTATGATATGCCAGAACTTTTTCTGATACATGCAAACAGAATGTGTATGATTAAGTAATGCTGTGTTCAAACCAAATGCAAATCAATCAATTTGAGTGAGTAAATAACATACAAAGTCAATGCAAAAGCGCGATCAATTATTTCTTCCACACAAGATGAAAAATTTGAACTCGAGTGATAAATTTGCTCGATGCTTCGCGATTGGTGTGAACACAGAATTAAACGCACAAGTTAAAATATTGTAAAACAATATTGAAGTATAATGGGAGATTTAGCCATTTTAGGAGAGTTAAGGGACCAATTCTTTATGTAATTTAAGAATGATGATTCCATGTGTGTTGGTGCTTATTATACGCCAATGCTAACACAGTTATTTTCTCTCTTTGACTCTTCTGAACTTCTTTTTTTATCTCATAGATGTTATAAACATTCACAGCAGGCTTCGGCTTTATTTTAAGAAATGAGTCTAAACTGCCCATTGTCTGCAATGTGCCTTTATTAGCATAGCACCCTGCAGCAAACAGATGGCTAGTGCTGGCTTTAAAACATTAGATAAACCAGATCAAAACTTTAATCGCACAAACAATCCCAGAATAGATAAATGTAGTGACCCTTCAGTGCTGCATTGAGCACCGCTAACAGGATCACTGATTTATTTTCTCATATATTTTGTTGAAGCAATAAGGCCATGATTATATTATAACATATTAAAATGCATAGCACAATAGTAGCAGCTTATTGCTTTTATGAAATGGTGGCATATGGTAAAATAATAGATTTGCATTTTATTGATATAAATAGCATAGCAGTTTGGCAAATGAATATAAAATGTTCTGGTGTGTTTGTCAGAATATTAAAATAGCTTTATACTTGACTCGACCAATCAAAATTTGAAAGTTTCAGTTGTCTGTTTATAAGTGAAGTTATTGCTTATTGTTATCAATGTTGGTACCCTGGTTAAATCAGCCGAATTGAAATTTATACAATGTAATTTTTTTTTAGAAACAATTGCTTCCTTTTTTAGAATAACAAACCAAGATAAATCGTGAGAGATAAGTCACATTAATTGAGAAGGCACACAGTCCATTTGGATTTCATGTTGTTCTTAAAACAATAATCACAGAGTGTACTGGAACAAAAAACAGAAAACTTAAATGTTGAGAGAGTGAGAGACAGAGAGAGATAGAGAGTGATATAGATATAGAAATAGATATAGAAATAGATATAGATAGAGAGAGACAGGCAGAGAGAGAGAGAGAGAGAGAGGGGTAAAGGTAGAGAGATAGAGAGAGATACATATAGAGCGATAGAGAGATAGAGATATATATATAGAGAGAGAGATAGAGAGAGATACATATAGAGAGATGGAGAGATAGAGAGAGAGAGAGCAAACTTAGTAATCACACAGATTATAAATCAAGGCCATTCCCCAATGGAAGTCCTTTTCGACCGTCTGATGCAATTACCTTTGATTTCTCTCTTCTCTCAACACAACCACCTGTCAATATGCTTTAGTGCTGTTTCTATACAGAGATGACAGGCGTTATTTTGAAATGTGCCGAGCTCCACTCTTTTAAATGACCTCTCAGTCACTTTCATAGGGACACGGTCACGAGATTGGTGAAACTAAGTTTTTTTACAGGAATTTTCATCTCTTGGTTGTGTTTATTGGATTGGTTTTGGCTTTAAAGAGTACATAACATGTGATTTTTAAGGTCCTACTTTGGTTCATGGCGTGTCCAACAACAAGTTTATGTACATAGGTGTAAAAACACTATTCTATCATAAGGCAGTTATTCTATAATAACTGATGGTCTAGTCTGCTGTGATTGGTCTACCGCGAATGAGGCTCACGAGTGAAGTTTTCGCGGGCAGTCCTAGGCAAACGTAGGCTGTGGACGTTGGCTAATCGGACTAAGGATGACCCGTTTGCGTGATTCAGAGTCGACTCATTATTTTCCAAGCCAATAACTTTGTTATTCATTCACATTCGGATTTAGAACCTGGCAGACTGCTTACTTTCATTACACACTGCATGAAATGTCATTTTCATGATCTCATGTTATGTACTCTCTAATGATGAGAGCAGAAACTTTATAAATTACAGGATTGTGCTATTTTGTTCAACAAAGAGGAGTGTGATGGTGAACTTATAATCGCATCTATACATTCTGCTCTTTGACATCATGAAAAGGTTTGATTCACCTGAGGAGTTGGGGTTCATTTTATTTTTATTGCAATTCAGATGAAGACAATCTCACAGTGAATGACTAGGATCTGTCTTCGTCTGACGGTAGGCCTACACGAAAAAGCCTTCGATGCAACGTAAAGTGTGTAGTTCTCTTCAGAACTTGAGGGAACCTTTCCTCATGTTTTACCTCTATTGCAAAGCGTTTCCATTTACTTCTGTTTATTTAAATATTTTCTTGACATTTGTACAATGGAAACCCTTTTAAACTCATAAGATGTGATTCTAAAAAAAATCCTCACCGGGTTTCTTTGTTCATAGCGAATGAAAGAATGTGAATCATGTGCGAGAGTAATTTATAAGTTTTCCATAAGGGTGTAATCATGTGCTCAGCATTTTAATTGTTTTATCTTCCGTATTATCATGAACGGGAATGTCACGATTATCTGCCAACGATAGAGGTGCGCTTTGGTAATGATCTTACAGGGTTTAGTCGAGACGTTAATTTAATATCTCAGTTTCATACTTATAATTAACCTGCTTCTTGCCAGCGAGACAGAGTTATTTTTAAAGGCCCTATGAATCTGTTTTATTAGTGATATATTTCCTGTTAAAACAGGTAAGGGAGTTTTCAAAAATTAAATCTATCATACGCAACAAAAGAAGATATTTTGAGAAATGTCTTGGTGGTTTTGTGTTCCTACAATGGAGGTCAACAGGGGACGATGTTGTTTGTTTACCACCATTCTTCAAAATATCAAATGACATACACTACAGTGACTACACATGTTTCTGTTGAATGAGTGCATCATCGGGATACTTAAAGTGCAGTTCATCTTCTTTGAAATTTGAATGAAAACACTATTTACACCACAATACTAATAAACACACTAGTTACATTTTTATACTACACAATGGTGTGTTACAGTGCATACGGATACAGTTTGGGATAAACCTATAAAAATATATTTTGTTCACAACTCATTGATGTTCGATTATTTTCTGCTACCTGTTGCTAGTGGTAGCTGGAGCTATTTCTGTACTAAATTATTTTTAAATGCATACTTTATATTTTCAGCAACATTTTTGGAGCGCACTATAATGTACAAAAATAGCCTCAATATTGGCAGAAATGGATAAAAATCCTCAAGTGTCATTTTGATTTCATGGGATCTTTAATAATTCCCAGCATCACACTGTGAAACAACTGGGAGCCACTTCAGTAGACAAACTTAATTACATGCCACAAAAGACGACTCAACGGTGAAGACAGTCGTCTAGTAATGCAAATGACACAAAAATATTGGATAAAACAGTTATGTCAAATGTTATGGCGACCTCATATTGTTTTGAAGACTTTTTTTACTAGTGTATACATGTCCTATGTTTCAATATTGTTATGCAATGACCCTTCAGACTTGAGTGTTCTATTTTAAGATTCAATCTCCTCTTTGATGCTCTTTTAATTGCAGATTTGCTTAAACAAGATTTTTCAATTCAGTTGGATGACATTGAACTAAAACGTTCATTCGCAAGCCTTTGCAACTGTTTCTCATTCTGACAATTCATCTATTTTAAAGTTTGCAAGGAACGTAGCGTCACATTACGCCATTTTCATAACATGACCTCAGAGATGGATGCATCTTCTACAATCATATTTGACATCATGATAAAGATTATTTGTCCAGGTAATTGAAGCCATTATGACTTTAACCATCCCTGCAATATGTTCCATGCTTGCGAGAGGATAGCGTTAAATTGATCTGCAAGTAGTTATGGCGATCGGATTAGGCCGTGTGGAAATCAATAAAACTACTGGCCGACTTTTGAGATGAGGTTTTATAGAGAAGCTCAGATAGTAACAAAATAAGGTACAGCCGCCGTCCTCACCCACAGCGGAGCGTGATAGCAAACGCCTGGCTGAAATAATCACTAATACAATCAAGAAATGTACCGTGTGAGATGAGGAATCCTAGAAGGAGTGTGTAATCCATTTTGCTGGGGATTTGGGGCCCGTGCACTTCTCATTATCTGACGGCTGTCTGGATTAGCTTGTCGCCACCATACCGACCGATATCTGGCAAGCTTTAGGATTTAAGTAATATGGAAATGGGCGGTGAGGAGCGACCATCATCGTGTAACCTTTAGACTTCATCAGGTTTTCTTTAGCTGCTTATAAGACACCGTGAAAATTCACAAACATGGATAATCTGTCATTAAACGGGATACACCTAGGGGATCATTGTTAGCTGGTTTTCTCAGCCTTGTGCATAAAACCGACAAAATAGGGGACAGAATATTGATTGTTTCATTCATATATCATTCAGGTGGTCTATTGGATGTTCCTTGGCCAATAATTGCTGCTATGAAGTTCTGAACCTCTGCCGTCAAACTGAAGGTCTGACTGTGGTAGACTAGCTGGTAAACTTTGGGAATTCGCCCCTGCTGGTAGATGCCAGAATTACACCTTTTTGTTTGGGGAAAAATCCTTTTGACAGCATTATAATTTTTTTTTTTTAAGCATTCTGCAATTTATACAGTTAATATAGTTCGAAATACTGTAGTATACGGTATCATTTAGATGTGTGTATTAAGGAAATGTGGTTTATTGCAATTTATAAACATGGCACAGCATCGCATTTTCCATTGATGTATGATTTGTTAGATTCAGAAAATATTTGGCCTAGATCTATTTAAAACTCCGGAACCTGAGGGTGCAATTTTTTTTGAGAAAATCGCTTTAAAAGTTGTTAATCAAAGCCACTGTAGCAGGCTGTTGCTAAGAAAAAACAGGTTTGTTTTGAGGGTCTCTTACCGTTGTAATGACATGGTGGAATGTAGATGAACCCGAAATCTGAAATTCTAAGCTTATCATCGATACCAAACTTAACTTGGTAATTCCCAAAGAGAGGGCAGCAGTGAGTGAAGTTTGCTGGAGTGTTTCCGAACATTTTTTTAGCGAATTGCTGCATCTACTCACAAAATAAAATTTTGATATATTTACAGTAGGAAAAAAATATTTTAATGGAACATAATCTTTAATTGATATTGACTTTTGGCATAAAACCCTTCTGCAATGCAAAGGTGTCTTATTTGAATTGAATTGTTTTAATTTATCAATGTAGTCTTGTTCGATATGTTTCATACATTAATGGAATACACAGTATGATCGGTTCTCCTCAAGTAGAAAAAATGCATCATGCATCAAAAAATGTCATATTATACCCTACAGAGACTTTATTTATGATCATTTTTAAGGCCGATATTAAACTTGGATAATGAATACTTGACCTTCAGTGACTATAATCGTTGTGATATATAGAAGCTTTAGACAATAACTATCATTCAATAAATTGAAAAAGTATCAAAATAATTGAATCATTAGTTGCAGACCTAAATTCCGCCACATTTACAATTTCATATACGTTATAGTACTTCAGATTTGTAGTTTTGATTTTAGTTCTATTTTTATTATTAATATTTAAAATGAGCTTTTTTAATTTTAATTTTTTGTGTTAATTTTAGTTAAAGTAATAGCAATTTATTTATATGCTTATGTCATTTTATATTAAAAAAAAATGTTGCTATTTAATAATAATACACTTTTGTTTAGTTTTTGTCTATCATTTTTAAAGTGCTTAAACATATTTCAGTTAAATTTTTAGGTAAAATTTAAATTTTTGCTTTAGTAAAAGGGGTCATATGGCATGGCTAAATTTAATATTATCGTTTTTTTCAGATGTATGCAATGTTTATATCCAATAAAGGTTTAAAAACTGTATTTTCCCCATTATGTGCATGTATGCATCTCCTCTTTGCCCCGCCTTACTCTCTGAAAAGCGAGGTGTGCCATGATTGGCTAGTTAACCAGTGCATAGTGATTGGTCTAATACTGCAAGCGTGTGACGGAAATATAACGCCTCTTACCATATTTGGAACATGAGATTCCAAAGAAATTCTACTGACTGGTAGACTTACTCAAATCATACCACGAGGGATGGGAATTCGCAACTGTTTTAAAGAAAATCGACGATATAGATTATACAAAAATTATTATTAGAAAAAAGCTAAAAGCTCCTCCCATAACCCCTCCCATAACCTGTCATCACTGAAACGAAAGCAAATAGCATTAAAACATTCAAATAGGATCGTACGAACTGTGCTTGACCTTCACTGCTTATAACGTGGATCAAGATCAAGTATCTATCTCTAAATTCTTACCCACAGGTGACATTTCGGGTACGCTGGCCGTATACGGCCCCTCCAGGAACTTTGGCTCATTGTCATTGATGTCCTGCACCTTGATGATAAATTCTGACTCTGGTTCCAGCGGCCGGTTGGTGTCGAGATCCACAGCCTGGGCTCGTAGCGTGTAGTATGGCTTCTCCTCGCGGTCCAGACTGCGCAGAGCGTGTATGTCTCCGGTGGTCTGGTCGATGGTAAAGATGGTTCCAGCGCCGTCACCCGAGAGAGTGTATTTCACCACGCTCTCTCCTTTATCCAGGTCAGTGTGTAACTGGGGGATAAAAAAGAGAGACAGAATGCGTCACATAAGACAAAAATAAAGACATACTGCTTGAATGATTACATTTTTAACCTTGGCTTGTTTTTAGCAGTGTGATGCATTGTATGATGAGTCAGTAATTTGATAAGATCAGCTAACTGTGCAATACAAATGACTGAAGAGTAAAATTGAATAAAATGTTATAACCAAAGTTAGTTTAGAATATTACACGGGGTAAAAATAGACTTTATGGTATTTAAACTTAAAGGATCTGGAAGTATAATTTTATTATTTTTGAAGAAAGATCAGTCTTTGAGAGACAGAAGTGGTTGACTTTACATCTCAGCATGTTTAAGAGTTTCTTTGATTTTTGTTCTCAGTCTGATTTCTTCGGTTATTCCCCGTGTGAATTAATCTGACCTAATTCTATCCTCACCATATAACCTCGCTCTTCTTTGTCTTCACTTAAATCATGATTTTCTGCAGGTTTCCAACCTCTAAAGCTTTAAGAAAGATTTCACATATTTTCTGACTGGCTGTGGTCGTCTTGGAGACAGAATTGACTGACAGAAGTGATTAACTGAACTTCAACTTGACAGGACGAAGAATCGAATTGACATTTGTTTTAAGGCATTACATGTGTAGGATATAATTTAGGATATGGCAATTATCGCATTTCAGATTATGAATTGGAGTGAAATGACAGGAAGAGGATTTCAAAGGCTAACACAATGAAAATTCTCAAGAAAGGGTAGAACACCCACAGGTGGGCAGAGTAGCCAAAATCATTACTCAATTATAAGTACAAGTAACTAAAGCCATTTTTATTTTTAAAATTGAAGTAAAAAGTATGCAATAAAAAAACACTGAAGTAGCAATAATAGGTCCTTTGTATCTGATTATATAGCCTACCATTAATAAAATATTGATGCCGCTTTATTTGAATCAATGTTTCTAATTATTATCATAAGCAGAAATCTTTGCAATAAACACACAGAAATTAAAGATTAGACAAACACAGAAGAGACAAGCATTTCTGTAAATTAAATCTAGTCCCAATGTCAATGTAGCCTACTCAATTTATTCAGAAAAATAGACCATATGTCAATCTAAAGTGAACCTGCAGAGTTTTGCGTTCACAATCCATTTAAACTCAGACTATTTCCTAAGATGATCATCTAGAACATCTGCAGTGCTCTCTTATATGAAATACAGACAGATTTTAGACAAAAAGATGTTTTCTCATGTTCTGTCTCATGTGTAAGCAAAAAATGTAGCACTTAAATTTGTTCTTTGCTCTGAATCATAGGGGAACCACTTTAAGTGCTATATAGCACCATATCTTGGTGCTTCGGTGGTTCTTCAGAGGTTCTTTGGGGTAGAAATATATTCAAGAAAGAGAAAAGATTATATACATTACATTCAAAGTACATCTTTTCCAAAATGTTACTGAAGTATATGTCACAACGTAAATGCAGCGTGTTACTTCAAGACTTCATCTGTTCTCTTCAAGGCACACAAAACTCTGCTTCATGATGTTTGCTTTATCTTTAAATTGAAATTTACGTAATTGAATGTAATTTGAAGTCCCTGGAACTTTTTGGTTAAAAAAATAATAATAATAATTGAGCAAGAACACTAAAATTTGTGCTAAAAAACTGATTCACAATGATTAGCTTATAACAAATATATATTTTGAGTTGTTTGTAGAGTCACGATTTTGATTTCAAACAGGCAAAAAGATTGTAGCTCTAGTCACCATGAAGTCAAAACTGACCATTTTTTTGCTTTGCAGTGTTTATTATAAAAATGAAATCCATGCACATGATTATTTTTATATACATCTGCCCTTGTCATTTTTTATGAAAACATTCACCTCGCAACGGCGTCTCTAATAGTCTTTACATGCGCTCTTAAAAATAAAGGTGCTTAAAAGGTTTTTCACATTAAAGCCATGAAAAACCAATTTTGGTTCCCTAAAGAACCATTCAGTCAAAGGTTCTGTAAAGAACCACCTCTTTCTAACCTTTTTATATTCTGAAAAACCTTTTTTGTTAAATTCTTCTGTTAAAGTTTCTTGGTAGAACCATTTAGACCAAATGTCTTGGCATTTGGGTGGCACTACCGTAGTTTTAGTTTCTAGTGGTCAGGCAGTTCCAACTATGATCAGTTTCCAAATGGTGAAATCAAGTCCCGCCCCACATTTTCTCATTCCAGGATGAAAAGACCACCACCACCATCCATTTCTGTCTTAATTCCATGAGTAAAATTTACTTCATTAAAATCTGATCCATTCAATATTATTGTTGATGAAATACGGCGCATCAGAGATGTACATTGCACATTGTCTCACATTAAACATCTGCAAGTGTATCATTTGAGGGAGCGTCAAAGTTGTTAAAAACACTCTCAACTTTAAAAAGATGTAATTTACCCGATTTGCATAATATCCGGAGCTGCCAAATCTCAAATCAGATGAATAAAGGAACGCTTAATTATCAGGTCCATTGTCCCCTTATCTGTACATTCAAAAGCGAATGAAAAGAATGACAATAAAGCCAGCAAAGATTTTTCAAAAGAGGAAAAAATACTTAATCACTCCTGTAATAACCAGAGTGTTAAAGTTAGGTGATACTAATTAAAAAACTGGATTATCATTACAATAGCAATCTTTTACATAAGGGATCCACAGGAAGTGCCGAGTCCAGGGTCCAATCTGCTCGAGAGAACTCACACCAGCTTTCCTGCTGTGGTGGTGAGAGCAGATTTTCTCTCGTTCATTTTAATAACGAGATAATGACAAATATTCCAGCGTTGAGCGGAATGCAGCCGGTGAAGTGAAGTAACCTTCCAGACGCTCATTGCTGTCTGCCAAAGCATTTGCCAATAGTTCTTCACGTGAATCTCAAGTTCAAGTCATTCGATGTGAACAGCCAAGCACAGAGCGGTGTGAGTGAACAGCCAGTTATTTACATGCTGTGTAGATAAATCTAAGTGTGAGATCAGGGAAAACATGGGAAAGGAAGCAGAATGCATGTAGAGGTTCAGCAATACCGGATTTAGCATTCTCGATATTCAGAATGTTTTCTTAGAATGTTTTTTAACGTTATTTTCAACACATACACACATGTCTGGTTTATTATGACCGTGGGGACAGTCCATATAGGCGTAATGATGTTTATAAGTACAAACCGTATAGTTTATCCATCTACCCTAAACCTAAAGATCATAGAAAACGGTTAGCCTTTTTAGATTAAAAAGAAAATTCTATAAGATTTATTTACTTTTTTGCCCAATTTTGGTCCCCACGGTGACATGAGTCCCCATGAGTTGGTGTCCATTCAGGTTCAGGTCCCCAACGGGATGTAATGCACACACGCATACCCACAAGCTTATATATTTATATACTCTTTTTTTAAGTTTTATAGTTTCATTGTTGTTTTGAATAAGCTACATTTTCTAAACTGTTTATTTTAATGTTTAGGTTTATTTATTTATTTTTAGTTTACTTAATCTTTTATTCAGTGTTTGTTTTAATATTTTTTTTTGGTTCCACAGCTTATTTCAGTTTATTGCTAATACAGAATTTCCAATTTTTGTTTACATTTTCAGATATTATTTAGGCTTATATTTGATTTGATTTCAATGATTTCATTGAACAGAAATGTTTGGTTTTGGTTTCAGTCTTTAGTCATGTGGTTGGGTAAATATGGTTCAAATCAAAACATTGATTTACATTAACTTACAAAATATCCATATTTGACCCAGTCATAAGTTTCAAAAACCTAGCATTTCTTGTAGTGTTCAGTTTAAATTTTCACAATATTGTCAAGTGCTGTATGTACGACATGATAATTTCACAATTTTTCGTGATCTAAGCTGTTATGGTTCTGGAAGCACTTCTTGTGTGTGTTGTGGTCACAGTCAACAGGTGCCAAATGAGCAACAGTGAAATACATGGCTCCTCTCAAAACAGATACAATTAGAGGGCTGATCTACCGCCTGCGGGCTCGATGGGGTCCTAGAAATAATAGCCCATCACAACCTGTCAGAATCACGTCCTCTTGCCGTATTTTTAGTGTTTGCGCGACAAGCTCTCTGTGATTATAGGAGCTGAATTCTCTCACAGAAAGAGACGATGCAGAGATGCTCTCTAATGAGTCAGATGTGTTGTCACGACTCAGTTTAGCTCATTGATTTAAACAGCGCTTGAACAATTTGCATGATGTTTATAACTTTTAAATATGCATACATTTTCTGCTTTGTCCCACTGTTCTCAACATCACATTCTTTGGTTTCCCAGCGTGCTTTGCACAATTGAGTTCTCCTCTACAGTGGCTGAGATCCAGAATTTCAACAAAAGCGCATAACAAGTCTTTTATTTTGTCTTTTGAAATATCTAATGATATTATCTAGCTCCTGTTTTAATGCTAAGCGTCTTGAAAGATCAGTTTCTACCAGGGGAATGTAAACAGGAGATCATATCTTTTATTGATCTGTTGTAATGATATGGAATGCTGATACACTCAGGGAAGCACTACGTGTGTTTGCATTGGTGTGCATGTTTTTTACAGTCCAAATACAGGTTTTCGGTCAGTGATTAATAGTTGTTTGGTTAGCACAGCAGGCATCAGCTCGATGGCTGGATATTTCCTACACGGAAGGGTGCGGAAAGCCTACGAGGACCGGCGTTCCTGTACGCTCGCGGCATGTTAATACACTCTGACTGGGCCGAAACACTTGACCAATTCAGTTCAATAAAAACATTCTCCTCGTGCTGCGAGTCAGAGGAAACTGCACAGAGCCCCAGAGACATTTACTCCAAACTTGCAAGTATTTATTCATCTGTTTACAGATAAGAAGAAGTCGACATCTGTGCATGCTTATGCATGAGTATCATTAATTTGGTTGTGTGTGTGTGTGTGAGGTTATGGGTGAATGTGTGTAATTGTATTTCACAGTAATGGTATAAATTACGACAGTATGTTATTGAAAATAAATAAAAAAATTAGAAAATTCAGTGATTAAAATCTGCCATCTATTACTATCGCTTCATTATCATTTGCATCTCTTTTTAAAAAATGTTTTAGTTTATGCACTTTCTTTATGGGTTGAAGTCAAATGATGTCAAACTGACATTGATAGAATCCATGAAATTTTATCCTTAACTCAGTTTTGTTTATTTTCAACCAGAAAAGTTACAGATTGCAAATTGTCCGAAGCAACATACATTGTATCAAAGGTACATATTTTTTTTCCTTAGGAATTGAACCCCTGATCATGATGTTGCCACTGCCATGCTCCACCAACTGAGCAACTTTAAAAAAAAATCACTTGTTTTGAACTAGAACTCTTCAACGATTAATCGTGATTCATCGCATCCAGAATAGAAGTTGGTGCTTATAATAGTTCATCTGTGTGCACTGGGCATATCAATCTGTATTTATAAACGCACACATATATTTAAGAAAAATAGAAAAATGAATACATGTTTATGTATAGTATTATAAATATTTACGTGCACACATTCCCTTACTATATACATCTACTATATGTGTATGTGTACGTGTATGTAAAATACAAAATAAATATGTGCAGTGAACAGACATATTATGTAAACAAACTTTTATTCGGGATGCGATTAATCACATTGATTGTTAAACAGCCCTCCTTGATGCACCAAACAGAAACAACTGATATTAAAACTCTGTCAGACATAAGGTACAAAAGATTGGAGAAAGGTCCAAATACAGTATGTACCATTTAGGTACAAATGTATTCATTTGGTACAAATACGAACCTTTAAGGTACTAATAAGCACTGTTTAGATACAAAACTGTACTTTCTGAGGATGTAAGATGTCTGTATGGATCAATGCTCCCATAAGCGCTTGCGTGCTATATTGTGACAGTGTCTAGTTTTTCATTGATCATGCATTTCTTCAGCTTATTGATCGAAGCCAATGATTATCATCATAAATGTCAGCAGTCACTTTGGGAGGCGGTCTGTTGGGTTTGTCTGCGTGAGTGTGTGTGCGTTAAGAATCAGGCTTACATCTCTAGCATGATACTTAAAGATGAGTTTGAATGAAGATGGTTGAAGTATATGTGGTTGTTTTCATCATCATTATGATGCTCTGAGGTTCAGTGTTGTTTATACAGTAACATTTACATGTACTTTAATGCATTTTCAGTTCCCTAAATCGAACCTTTGCGCTGCTCGCTCAACACTACATTACTTGAGGTACAGGAAAACAGTTCACCGCGACTTTCATTTTTTCTAACTGTATGTGATGTGCTGATGTGATAGTGTGTGTGCGTGTGTTATGAAACAAACACGCGTGCCCCGACAGATGGAGACAGTCTCAGGTGGATAACTCGCTGATCAGATCACAAGCAATTAAGAAAAACTACTTTCCACTTCCACATCAAAACCACAACGAAATCACGACAAGAGCAAAAGGAAAGTGTAAAGGCTGCGAATAAACAAACAATCAAAGTCTGTCAGGCTCAAAGGGGAATTCAGTCTGACTGAAACTCAAACCTTTGGATCTTTTGTAATACAACTAAAACGTTAGGAAGCAAAGGTTCTTGTTTCTGTGTTTCTCTCTCGTGAGTGAGTTAGGACAGTTTATATATTACTATATTTCTTTGGATAATTGTATCTTTGGATATGGATGTTTACTATTTTTATATAAGAAGGTTTCTTATTATCGTGTGCAGTTTTGGCCTACTTTTAGAAAAGAAACTTTCAGAAAAAGCACTCGTTTTTTTATTTTATGTGTTTAGTAGCTTGTTAAACAGACATGCAAAGCAGCGGATTGTAATTTTGTTTTATTCGTTTTATTTAAAATTGAATTTGTAACTCATTATGGATGATTTCTCAAAATATCTTCTCTTGTGTTCCACTGACTAGAGTCATGTACAAAGACATGAGGACGACAAAATGATGACAGAATAAAAAATAAAAAAACTCTATTTGACCAAAGCACAAGAAAAAAGTTAAAAAGCAATTTTAAGTACTTTCACCTACATAATATCAGCTCATTCTGAATTGCTCTGTTTTAGCGAATGAGACTGCCAGAAACATTAACGTTTTAACTACGTCTTTAGTGCAATTCAGAAATCCCATTATTAAAAAAGCTAGACTAAAATGTACAGAACGGTATAATATTGGCAGAGCAGATAAATGACATCATTATATCCTCTTTTGTCGTGGCATATGTGTCAGCGTGTTCGTCATCTGTGGCATATGTTACCACCGCAAATGTCTTTCCAAAATGCATTCATCCTGTATTGCTATCGTCTCACTTGCATAATTTGGGATGGAGTAATCCATACAAATGACATCTGCAGCGGCAGAATTAGTTTGGCATCAGGTTTTCGTGAGCTTTGGAAGGGGTGAGGTTACTGTAACAGGATTGTTCCTGAGGTGTCCGATTTTTGTGGTGTTCAGGCTCCTGCGTGATCGATACCGTTTTGGATCAAAATTCGGCATATTGGATCATTGCAGCATGCTGATTTTGGGATTTGGTAACAATCTTGGAGGACAAGAGGCATTGGTTGTCTTTACAGTGACTGTTGTGAGCGATGCTTACTGAAAATGGGGACAGGCAGAAATCAGCTTTCGTGCTGTGGTTAATAGATTGTAAAAAGGTTATGTTATAGAAATCAGTTTTTCTGGTTCTTACTAAATACAAAAGACTCATAATTCAGTGAAATACAGTTTTTTCTTGAAATCTTATGTCTTGCACATGTTTGTGTGATTATTAGGCTTAGGTGTTGAGGCAGTGTTAGTAAAGGGATAGAGTGCAGTATATCATAAACAGGATATAATATAAATGGAAGTCTATATCATGTCCCCACTGGTATAGCAATACAAACGTTTGTGTGTGTGTGTGTGAGAGAGAGAGAGAGAGAGAGAGAGAGAAAGAGAGGTTTCATAACTAATGTATAAATTAAAGTAGGAAATTTGGGCTTTCGTTTTCATATAAAAATAATATTTTTATAATCAAATATTATACAGTAAAAGTTTGTTGGCTACAATAAATGTGACAAAAACTGTACTTTTGAATGGAGTGTTTGCATGTTAAATATACATTGTCTGTTGGAATACAGTGTTTGCGTGTTTTTTATATCTTTCCAGGTTTCTTTGCAGTGCATGCTCTCTTATCTTTGCATTGTATGCCTGAATGCAATGTGTGCATGTATGTTGTGTTTGTTTTGAATGAAGTGTTGCATGGTCTAAAAAAAAGTTAAAAGTTTACATATTTTTTACATGGTTTGTCCATGCTTTAAATATTTGTTTCCTTGTTTTTAACCAGGGATCTTAAACTAATTTTCTTTGAGGGTGCTGGCCAGTTTTTATCATATCCTTATTTCTTCTATTATTTTGTATTTCTGTTATTCAATTAATTTGTTTCTTTTATGCGTTATGTTGTTGCTGTTACGTGGGACATACATTAAAACATGCACCCAAATATTTCGCGCAGTATTTTTGCCTTGTCATGATATTAAATTCAAGGGGATATTGTCCTTTAGTTGTATTATATCTTCCTCAATGTGATCCTTTACCCAAAATAAAATTGGTGTTAATTTACTCACCCCCAGTCCCCCAGTCAATCCAAGATGTGGGTTGCATTGGGTTTTTTCAAGAACATAACACGTATGTTTTTTCAATACAGAAGTTATCCCTGACCCTTGTGGGGTTAAATTAGGGTCTTATAAAGCATATCAATTGATCTGTGCAAGAAACAGAACGGTAATATCGCATCTTCTGGTGAATTCTGCAGTTACTTTCAAGGGCACAAGGCGCGTTATGGAATGCGACCTATCGCATGCGCAAACAGATTGCCTGAGGCTGTGGATTGCGAATTATAACGTTGTAAATAAGATTAAGTCCTTGGACAGACCGATCAAATCGCTTTATAAGACATCAGTATATTGTTATGAGCCTCGGGAATTACTTTCGTATTGAATGTAGCAGCATTTTGGACTTTCAAAGATGTGGCGTCTCAGGACATGCATTTCTTATAGCACACGGTTATTAAAGTCTCTTCACTTATTTGAGATGTTAAGGCGGGTGATTTCACGATGATTTCCGTGTTTTTAATAAAGTGTTTTTGCATGTTTTGAATGCATTGTTTGCATGGTTTATGTAAAGTGTTTGCATACTGTATTTGTAACATGGTTTTCAAAGCTTTTGAATATTTCTTGTGTGCTTTGAATGCAGTGTCTGCATTTTTTTATTACAGTGTTTGCATGTTTATGCAATGTTTGCTTGATTTGAATGCAGTGATTGCATGTTTACGTTGTCTTTGCACATTTATGTTATTTTTGAGTGTTTATGTTTTGTTGTGTGTTTGCCTGCTTTGAACGCAGTTTTTGCATAGTTCATATAAAGTGTTTGCCTATCGTTGTTTTGAATATTGATAACATTATTTATTGAGTGTATAATGGACTTGCCACAGTGCCACATCTATTTGCATAACAAAACAAAGTATAGCATTTGCATGTGTGTGGAGTGTTTGCAAACACTGTGTTGAAAATATTCAAAATTTGAATTCAAAATGAATATAGTGTTTGCATATTTTTAACATTGTGTGTGCATGTTTCTGCAGTATCTGCATGAATTGAAAACAGTGTTTGCATATGCTGTTCCGTCATAGCATGTTATAAATATACTATGTGCATGCGCATCCAGTATTGCATGCATAAAACATCTGCAGCACTCAGTCTCATTAACATGTTTGAAACAGAGCCACACGATTCGTAAACCGCATTACCGCTCCTAACGCTACAGATCTGTAAACAAATTTATCATTTGCATGTCTGAGATCACGCTTAGACCTCGTTCATGCACAGTAAATCTGACCTCTTTGTTTTCACCAAACAGTGTCGTGAGACATACAGGTAACGATTAAGCCTGTTTAAGATAAGCTTCCCAGCACAAAATCCATTATTATCTGCTGCTGCTTGTTGACAGCCGCAAGGTCAACAGTAGATGAGAATTTCAGAGGAGGCTCAATCCAGCTTGTAACATATTTGGAGTAGAAGAAATGCTTTGAACCCAGGCAAGGTTAAGTGTTACTCGAGCGCGCTGTTGCATTCTGAAGCGCGCTGGTGCACAATTATCAGGTTCTTGAATACATGTAATCATATTCATTTGGAAACTCAAAGCAATTCTGTATCAGTGACTGCGATCCATATTGTTTATAAACATGACAGCAAATGTCTAGTTTCAGCATCATCCTTAAGCGACAAACGCATCCACGGCCGCAGCGCTCTGAAGCTCTGCTAATGGTTTCTACATGCCTGATGAGGAGAGGGAAGGGATAATTGCAGTGTGTCTTCCCGGGTCTATGTACATGCTAACCTTGATCAGTGTACAGGTCACAAGAGATTTCTCTCTGGTCATTTGATGCTGATTACAGCCGAATGCTGCCGGTGATTGCATTATACAACTCGATGTTACAGCTGCATCTGTGTATTTATAGAGTTTGATGTACATTTAAAGGTCAGTTTAACCCTTTTGCTTTAAACTTATATTTAAAAATAGCAAGCTTCAATAAAGGGAGGGTTTTCGATGCACAAAAATTATGTTTATAATCATTTTTTATGTGGTAATGTCATTATGAAACAAGCCATTTATTCCTCTTCTGAAATACCATGAGCAGCTTCTTCTGCAACTCCTACTGGGACGTGAAGGTCAAGATCACTATTAAGAGCACTGAGATGCATTTTAACAGTAATTTGACCTTTTTAATATCAGTTTTTTCAGTGATTCCCTTTCATTGTGCTTGTGTTAAGCGGAACCATTGGCATTATATTGGAAAAGCCAAGTATTGAGAAATAAGTGATGGCTATTAACCTCGTTGATGTTACCTGAAAAGGAAACCTATTTCATGGTAAACGCTACAGTATTACTGTACCTTCATTAAGTTTTTGCAGTACAATGACAGACATTTTTTCCCTGAAAAACTAGTTTTAAAATTGCCCTTTAATTTTTTAGTTAAATCAAATTGACTTTACAAGTCATTTCAACTTAAATTATATCAAACTGAATTGGAAGATAGAATTGTATTTTGTTTAACCTTACTTTATAAGTTCTGCACAATACAACTAGATTCGATTTTTTAAGTAATTTTAATATATTTTAAGTTTAAATAAGTTTACATTTATTAAGGAGTATATTTTTTTATATTTACTACGCATTCACAATTTTCACACTAAAAATAAACCAAAATAAACCCCAAATTGTATTATTATTAATACACTAGATTGGGTAATTTAATGTTAACTAATGAGTGTTGGATTAAGTGGCTGGTGTTCATCCATGCTCAACAGAAAACTAATTTCAGTTTTTTATTTTCTCTTTGTTAATACATAAGTAATAGAAAGTGCAAAATCAATTTCTTAGGCTGCTATTACAAATCTTGCCACATTGATCATTGTGTTTTTATTATTTTGTCCTGTAAGCTGATCTGGTATCAAAACTCATTGTCTTTTTCACATTCTTTCACTCTACATAACCTTTTGATTTCAAAGCGCTGTGATCAATGTGTCCATAAGAGACTTTTTTGAGCTTCTGTCTCTGAGAGATGAGATTGCAGAGTCATTGTTGGACATTAATCTTAGGATGGAAAGCTTGAGGTCATGAACACGAAATGGACGAGGAAAAAGCACCAACCTGCCAGCTGAGAAGAGTTCACGCAAACAAGCTGTAAAACAGATGCCCTTTATGACCAGAGAGCTTTATTGTATTCAATTGAAAGACCTTTCTGGTAAAAGGTTTTTTTGTGAGTTTGAAAAGACGTAAAGCTCACCAAAAACCGAATGTTGTTTAAATCTTAAATAAATATATAACAAAATCTTCTTTTGACTATCACAGGGAAATGTTACATCAAACAAATAATAGCAACATGATAGAAAATAAACAATGTCATATCATTACTGGGTAAATGGTTCCTTTAAGAAAAAGAAATAGAGCAAACCAAATACGGACCGGAAAAGAGTAGATGAGTAGATGGTTTGTTGTCAGCAATAATAGTTGCATCGCTACATGATTATCGCGGTCACAATTTATAATAAAGACATTATTGCGATATCTACGAAATATGACATTTTAAAACTAATATAAATATTAAATATGAATAATATATGAATAGTCAAATTCATCCTTTATTTTCTTAATTTTATATATTTTTTTGGCCTTTTAAATCCCAATCAAAATATGAGTGTATAGGTAAAAGGAGATCATTGTGGCACTTAAGAAAAAATGTGTTTGGTGTGTTGTCCAAAAGCCGGTGCAGAATAATTTATAATATTTTCATGTGTAGTTTTAACACGATATTGATAGGCTTATCATATTAGCAATGTTGCAGTTATTGTCCATTGCAGTATATTGTAACACCCCTAATGTGTATAAAGATTGTAGATACTTAACATATTGTGCTGAAAATTTATGAAAAGTTAGAAAGTGAACATCTGAGGTTTTTAAACTTTTCGGAGCAGAACTCTCAGCAAGCATTATTGGGTTCGCTTTGTAAATATCCTTCTCTTACTTTCCCAGACAGACGTAGTGTATATCATCTTCATTTCTCTCGCATGTTTTGTCTCTGTTTCCTCTGCATAGAGTTTAAATGTGCCATTCTCAGAAAAGCTTGCTGTTTGATGGACACGCACACACACACTCACAAAAAAGCCCAGCTAAATGGGTCTTTTGTAAATACAGTATAAACCCTTGATCCGCTTGGCCCTCTTGATGATTCGTCTGTGCTCATCTGGGATTGAAGTACTTAAATATGAGGTCCAGCATGCTTTGGTTTAAGCTTTTCTCTTTTTTATGTTTTTGTCAATCTCCTGCTCTGGAGTCAATAGCAAACTGTTCTCAACACATTTTTCTTCTGTAATCTGACGTATTTTAGAGTAAAACAGGAGAAACAGGTTGAAAAAAGTAGAGCAGGGATTTTGATTGATAGGCAATGTATTGTGTAAAGTGGGGGTAAAATGCACTGTTTGAATTGTGTGGGGTCTCTTTGGTGGTCCCCAACAGTAGCTATATGTATAAACAGTAAATTCACCCCTATGAAACAATAATAATGCACTCTACTCTGCGAAAAAACTCTCTTTAACATGGTTTAAATAAAGTGTTATGTTTTTTCTCCATCTTTCAAACACCTGACTTCAGTTCAGGTAGTACCTAAGTGTTACAGTGTTTATTAATGTACTCTTATTTCTTTATTATCTACTGTAAATGTGACCTAAACCAGTCTCGATGCCATAGGTACCACATTTTTATGTTAGATACTGATATACAACCCCCAGTATCTGCCATTACGATTCTACTCCGATTCAATCTTTTTCTTTCTTTCAAGCATCTGTATTTTCAAAAAAAAATGATGGGCCTGAAAATGTTATCTTGACTGTGAAACACAGGTGAGATACTTTGGTTTGGGCGATATCCAAACCAGTATTTTTGGCCAGTATCACCAAAACGACCCATGACATTCCTAGGGCAAAGTAAGTTTTTACATTTTGAAGAAATACACAACAGTCTTACCAATGATGCCTTAGTAGAACTATTTTTGGTTCCCCACAAAACATTTTCTCAAAGATTCGTATAAGAGCAATTTATTGATTTATTTTCTTGTCTAAAGAAACTTATTTTGTGCGACTGAAATGTTCTTCAAATATTAAAGGTTCTTCATGAAATCATTCTTCTTTGGCATTGTTTATTTTAAAAAATGTGCTTCTGATATAACGCAAATCATGCACAATACAAGCAGTAATATGCAAAGAAAATAGATGATACAAGTACTTTCATATATGGATTCATTTGATTTAAAAATCACCTCTATCAGGTATAAAAACATTGGACACGAGGGATGGCAGTTTGGCTAATGATGTCATATATTCATCCTGTGTCTTTGAGATTATGCATCGTCTTTATTATGTTATTAGCTCAGATGATGGAGGGAAGAGTTGAATTGTGGGTAGTCATAACAGACATGGAGGGTTTAATGGTGACTGAAAGGCTAAACCAGGACAGAGAGAATGAAGGCAAAAACATGATTTACAATGAATGGAATGAGTGGATCTTCCTCCCAACAGCCATCGCTCAACACCAAGGGCGGTAGCACGTTATATAATTGAGAAAATGTAGCGTTATTGCTCTATTCCCAATGGCTCAATGAGGCTTTTATTTCTCAATAATAAAGAATAAAATGCTGATGTGATGTAAACTTGCTCCAGTGTCTGGAGGCCGTGATGTCCTCACTCCCACTAAACAAATCCTTCCTGCTGTAGCGAATTATGTCAATCCATCATCTCGTCTGCGTGGACTGCATATTGATGCTTTCATCAGCATTTAATCGTAAAATATGTCTGTTTGGTCAACGCTGTCAATTCCATGTTCCCGGCTACAGCAACAGGGTCATTTGTTTTTTATGCGTAGGCCACACATTTTGATAAAGCTGCAATCCGTAACATGTGCCTCTAGTTCGCCATCTCTGTTTAATACTTACAAAATTTCAGGTAAGTTCACGTACTTCATGTTATCCATTATTATAAGCTTACAATTGTGATTGGGGTAAAGTAAGAAGTTTTTTGTTTATCCAAAAATAGTCAAGATTGGAGCTTGTGGGTAAAGTCATTGCAATAATGTGAGCGGTGTTTCCAAGGTGTTGCTATGGGGCTGCTAAGGGATATGGGTTGAAAAAAGAAGGGCACGTTATTTACACATCACTATTAGAAACTAATGGATGTTAATTGTAGGCACGACACGGAAACAACGCAACGTTCCAAGTGTCATTTATACCTGAGATTCCTGAAGCATTGCAGGCATTGTTTCTTCTCCTTTTCATCTTGTTTATTCCTTTGACACCACGCCACATGACGCTCCCCCTCAAATCCTCTCTCTTCCACAGAGCCGTAAACAAACGTTAGGAGAAGCTTGCATTTATTAATCCAAAATAGACAAAAGCAAGTCCCAGGTTTGAGGAAAACAAAGCGAAACGAGACAAAAGCTTCTTTGGGTTGGCTCTTACGTCTAAACCACAGGCTAGATCCGTTAAGGTCTGCGCTGCGACATTTGCCTGTTTATTTATTTATTTTGCATTATGATCATTCGTTTCAATGGTATTTGGGCTCATTGTCCCGATTAACACTTCTTGCGCAAACAGCTCTGAAAAGAATGCAAAGCAGACAATGCCGAAGGTGACGAAGTATTCATTTGTGTCACGAATCATGTCTCCTGATGTGTTTTGGCCCTGGGCTTTTAGTTTTTTTGTCACTTGCTGTTTCTTTATGTCTCATTCGTTTCGCTGTAAATTCATATTTGTTTGTAGAAATCTTAATTGAATGACTGTTGTGAAAAGTGCAGACTGAGTTGTGTGAGTCACTTTTATTTTTGACATCTGCAGCATAATGTTAGGTTTTGGTTTGTTTTGAGGGGGGGACATGAGATGAACTGAGTAAAGTACAGGGGGCATACGTTCATACTTCATTTAAAGGAAAATCCTCTGTTAATGTTATATAAACTGTTATATGAGGTGAACAAATCAGGTTTAGCTCGGCAGGGGATGTCGCCATCTGTTTTAGGATGAATCTGGCACTAAATGAAACCCTAATCGGTACTAAGAAGGAACTTCCCTCTGAGTTTTGTTGAGCCTCATCCTTAACAAACGTCAAGGAGACAAAATGTACTTTTTGTTGCACCTGCCAATGGTAAACAAATCGGGAAATATTACAAGCTGTAATAATGTTTTTTTGGTTAATATTTGTAAACTGCATTTTGCTTTTAAAATATAAAATATATACTTTTAGTTGTAGTTCACTTCATAATTTGCCCTCATTGACTTTCCATAGTAGAAATAAGAATTACTAAGTAAAGTAACTGGGGGGAATATTTTGAAGTGAACTAACTTTAAAATATAAAATGCATTATTTTCTTTCGTAGTTTGTCCAAACATCCTGGCTAGCTTTTGTTTTTATCTCCATAGCAATTTTTATTCCTACTATGGAAAGTCATTGGGGACTTATTTTGAAGTGAACTACTGCTTTAAGTTGTGGAAGTTGTGACCTTTAACCCTGTTGAAAAATACAATTTTCAGAGACAAATCTAGCCTAAATGTTTGGACAAACTAAAGTAAAAGTAAAGAACTTCTGTATTTGCCTTGTTTAATAATTTAAAATTTAAAAAAAATTAATTAAAAAGGTGTTTGGATCTACTCAGTTTAAGCAAGTGAAGTGATTATTTACCAAAAAAATACAGGTGTTTTCAGACTTTTCCTTAAATTGCACATGACCTACACCACGGAATGTAAGACTTTTACTTTAACAGTCTAAATTAAATCTTGTATTCTGTCACAGATCCTTATAAAGTTAAAGGTCATCTGACAACCGACTCTGTAGCCAAAGCCATGGATGTTAATTTCGGGCACTGTCTGCATGTATTTGGGACACCAAGACAAGAGTAAGATAGAGGCAAGACCCAGCAGCTATGAATCTTAAATAATATTCATAAACGTCTAATTTTACTGGATAAGTGTGTGGAAAGATCAGGTCAGATTACGATCTGCTGAAGGCCATGTGCTGTGAAAGACACAACTTTTTTTGCATAAATTGTGTTCTTTGATGCACTTTGTATTTGTTTATGTATTGTTGTGGACAGGTGGTTATCCTGGTGACAGTTTGCATGCAATTGCATAAAAATGATGGAGATCATTGATGACAACTTTATGCTACCAGATAGACGCTTGTGACAAAAGCTAACTTTGATGGTATGGTGTCAATTTTAACACTAGGCGACTGGTTATTTATAGAAGGGATTCACACTCGTTGCCCCCAACATTGATTTATATGTGCATGCTCAGAAATACAACTTTGAATATAAATGATTTGTGATTAAAGAAAACTGTCAGCGTGCACAAGAACGTCTGCATCAAGCTAAAGCCAATTTTCACCTGATGACAGATTCTCTAATACGATCGAAACATGACATTATTTTCCCTGTCAGCTGCGTCATTATTAGAATGAATGGCGAAATCTCAATGCTCGTGTTGTCTTGTGGGTGGATTTCATTGCTCCCATAAGTGCTAATGTATTCGCAATAAATGC
Source organism: Triplophysa tibetana (assembly GCA_008369825.1). Classification (NCBI taxonomy): domain Eukaryota; kingdom Metazoa; phylum Chordata; class Actinopteri; order Cypriniformes; family Nemacheilidae; genus Triplophysa; species Triplophysa tibetana. Next base: position 3,844,431 of record CM017893.1, read on the forward strand.
ATCAAGACGTTGTTGTTTTCATACCCATCAAGCGTTTCCTCTGGAGCAATAGACACAAACAGTCCTACAAAAAACACAATGTGCTTTTCAATTGCTTAGACTGCTGTGATGAGCCGAAACCACAAAGTCTAAAATCTAAAATCAAACTGCTTAGCTTGCATTGCTTACATCGGTAATTTTACAGGCCTTGAAGTTAGTTGAACCCGGCAGCTGTTTTGCCGGCGGTTAGGCAGCTGTCAATGTGGCAAAAAAGCAACTGTTAAAACCATCACCCAATCGTATCTATCCCCAATTGTTTTTTTTAATACAGATCGAAACATATTGGTATATTTGGTACTTTAAGGGATGGTTTCCCCCAAAATGAAAAGTTTTGTATTTCCCCTCATGTCATTCCAAGCCTGTATGATTTTCGTTTTTCTGCACAACACAAAGGAAGACATTTTTGACATTGACATCCATTGTATGGACAAACCCACATTCATATTTCTCAAAATATTTTCATTTGTGTTCCACAGAAGAAAGAGTCATATACAGGTTTTGTATGACGTGAGGGTGAAATAAATGATGACAGAACTCATGTCTCTCCAAACTTGTGCTTTTGCCAGTGGATGAAAGCCTATATGAAAAAGCATGATAATAACAATGCTGCTTATAAACTGCTGTCAGGTTCAGTTGCAAGTTAGCTTTTATGTCTTTATGTGTTTTTTTTTCTGCGAATCTTATTCCTCCTAAGGCTCTAAGTGAGGAAGACATAATGCTAGGTGCAAGATGCTCCTGATTAAAACATGAATGCGATGGAGATATAATGAGAGATTATTCATGTCCTTTAGCTTGTCCTTAGCATCACCAGAACTCTCCAAATCCTTGTAATATTTGACAGAATGTGTTAATTTGTTTAGGTTTGGATTAAGAGATTAGAAGGAGGGTCAGACAGATTTCTCATCAGCGGTGGCATGTGTGAATCAGGCTGAACGCTTTGGCACGGTAGCAGATAAATCACTGGAACAAGCACCTCGCCAAATAATCTTTTTTACCCTTAAGAAAACCTCGCATGGGATGTGGATATGATTAAGAAACATGTCATTCTAAGGACTCTGTAATAATATGTTAATTCTTATTCAACATGTTTTTAAGTTTAACCGGCTACGGTACTTTAACCATTAAATAAATTGCTAACCATGCTGATGAGTCAGAAAAACAACCTCACAGCCGTTCAATTTACATTAAATTTCAATATCTGCATTTTTGAAAATTGTTTTATCCAAAGTAACGAATATAACAATGCATTCATATTACTTATTTTTTCTCTAGGAAACGGTAAATGTTCCTGAAACCTTTAACTTTCATTAACATTTTTAATTAAATATGTTATTGAAGAGTATTTAAACAGTAAATATGTTCCTACTTTGGTTTATGGAGTTTCGTGAAGTTTACGTACATTCATGGGATAAAAATTTAATTTCTAATAATAGGCATATAATATAGGTTATAATTACCTAAGTTCTTGACTGACTCTCAATTCATCTGTCTAATCCACAGAAAAAATTACGAGTGCATTTCCCTTTATTTTAAGGACATTTCTGTTAAATTTCTCTACGCTGTCTGCGTCGACCTCGCAGCATTCTCAAGGACTCCTCTCACCCCGCTCATAGACTGTTTACTCTCCTGCCTTCCGGTAGGCGCTTCAGGTGCCTCCGGATAAGAACCAGCAGACTAGGAAACAGCTTTTTTCCCAGAGCTGTTTCATTATTGAACTCTGCTCCCCACTGATTCCACTAACCCTCATAACTTTAACTTTAATGCTGCTACTACATTGTTTACATTGCACTACAGGGCTGCATCCATGACTGAACTGTACACACCAGTACTTCATGTTATCTGCTCTATCGGACTGTTTACACACACATAGCATCATTTGCACTCTATACTGCTCACTTGCACACCAGGAATATTACACTGAATGCTCATTTGCACTAATAAACTACTTTCATAACTGCATTAACTCATCTACTGTACTGTAACTCATCCATTGCATCTATTGCATAACTAACTGCATCCACTCATCTATTGCACTGTAACTTCAATAACTGCATTAACTCATCTACTGCACTGTAACCTTAATAACCGCATTAACGCATCTACTGCACTGGAACTTCAATAACTGCACTAACTCATCTAATACACTGTAACTGTATTATCTGCATCTACTCATGTATTGCACTATAACTTCAACAACTGCATTAACTCATGTACTGCACTGTACCTTTAATAACCGCATTAACTCATCTACTGCACTGTAACTTTAATAGCTAATGTCTGTAATTAATGCACACTCAAGTCACTTGCACTATTGTTTTGTCTATATTTTTATCTGTTCATAACCACCTGTACATTAATGTTCACAGTATATAGCCTTCTGTATATATTGTTCATAGTACATACCGACTGTCATATTTTCATACAACATTTGTATAGTATTTCCCTAAAATTGTATTCTGTATTTATTCACACTGTATATCTGCACTTGCTAATTGCACTTCTGGTTAGACCTAAACTACATTTCGTTACACTGTACTTGTATATGTGTAATGACAATAAAGTTGAATCTAATCTAATCTAATCTAATGCTAAAATGCAATTTAATACAGTGCAAAATGTAAAATACAGGTATAACAACTGTAAAAATGAATGTGGAAAATTCCTTCATATTAATACAGTATATTGTGCCCTATTTTATCAGATTTTTTTAGAGTGTAGTTACTCTTTAAATATTCATGTTTATCAATTTTTAATAGTTTGAAGATGATTTTGTGAATCACATCAGTACATCTTGATATTTGTACTACTAATATTAGCATTGTAATTGAAATGGATCATTCATCTCATTTCCATCCAAAACTGTCCATACCTTTCCCACGTACTGAGGGTCCGAGCCCATGTACTCCTCCAACACGAAGAACTGGTTCCAGACCCAGCCTCTCTTGACCCTCTGGAATCCCCTGGAACCTCCATTCCTCCCCCCCGCAGACGGCCCCGGCAAACCGCGGGACCACTCCTGCCCCGGCCCGCTCTGGAATGGAGCGCAGGAGCTCTGCTCGAAGAAGAAGCACAGGACCAGCAGAAGACAGTTCCTCCTCAGCATTGGGCGGTCCGTTCCGGCGCTGTTCCCGCGTCAAGATCCAGAGGTGAGAGAGATCCAGGGCTCACGAGCTGGAGCGTGAAGCCGGTCGAGTGTTGAGGAAACGTCAGGGGTTGACCCTGGTGCTCTACCGCTCCCCTCGCTTAAAGCTTTGAATCAAGTCACCCAGGTAGTAGATGCATCACCCGACACTGGAAAGTAAAATAAGGGAATTAGTTGCCAATTTATGAAAGGGAGGTGAGAATGGAGTCTGAACGGAATTTGAATTAAGATTTGATTTTGAATGTAAGAAATAAAAGGAATTAATTTAACAGCATTAAAAATGGTCAATGTAAAATGTTTTATTAATGATGAAAGTACATTCAATACATTTTTTACATTTTGTCATGATTCTGCCCCATTATGTCATGTCTCTATTGATCTAGTGGAAGGATCATGACAGAGCCTCGTGTTATGTGTGGAGAGGCATATTTTTGTTGTTATTACTTAATATGCATTCTCTCAGTCCCATATTTGTCCCCGCCCCCTCGTTTCCTCATTATTGCATGTTATTGATTTCATGCCCTACACCTGTTCCCACTTGATTTGATCCATTATTAATGCCCCTGTGTTTTCTGTCCTGTGCTGGTTCATTTTGATTCATGTGGGTGAGTTCTTGTCTTGTCAGTGTGGTATAGTCTTTTGTAATGTATGGTAAATTTAATTTTTAGTCCTGTCTAGTTTAGTTAGTCTATGTTCCTGATTTTATGTCATGTTATACCCTTGTGTTTGTTTACCCCTTTGCAGATTTTTGTTTTGACTTTATTATTTATTAAAGTCTACCAACTGTCTGCGCCTGGGTCCTCTGTCCTTGTCTCATTCCTTACACATTTTTTGCTATGAAAGCTTTCTATAGCAAGTGTCAGGTTCTGTAGCTACTGTACATTACAATCGAAGTTAATGGATCAGTTCATTCCGCTTAGCTAAGCTCTATAGTGTCCAAAAATAATAACTGGAAATAAATATTAGCTGCGTTTGGCCAGCCCGAAGCCATAGACGTGGTGGGACCATGAACCGAGACAAAGCAAACATTCCACAAAGCCATAGTTAAGACTGAGATGAGCATGGCTTTGGACTCATGGACCGGGGCCGGTTATATCTTCAGAATTAGCACCGCTTAAGCTTTTTGAGATCCGTACGGGCAATTTATGGAAGCGAAAATAAATACACTGAGTCACAGGATTTTTATAGCTTTGCATTTGGCTTCTCCAATGCTGACAGCCTAACTCAAAATATCCGTGTGTACGTAAGACCAGAACTGGAATTTGAAGGGATTTCTAGAGATCTAGAGGAAAAATGTGTAGTCTGAGACAACATTGAAAAACGAGGAAATAAAGATCATATGATGTATCGACGGTTTCAATGGAATTTCCATAAACCAATATCACATGGCCCAAACTTAACTGTCAGTAGACCGCCATAAAAAATCAATAACTATTGAGTAGTTTGAAATACAATAAAATATCCATATGACACAGACTGAAAGTTAACTCCACAGAAAGGCCAACAGCGTGCGTCCGATTAAACTGTGATGCAGATGGGAAAAGTAAAAAAAATGCATGAGAACTGCCAACGTTCTGAAACGTTCTGTATATCTGCACTTCTAGTAAACCAGCATTTCTCCTGTTCCAGATGTCATGCAACAACAGAGATGCATCACATACAATATGAGTTCAACACCTCATCGATCCAGTAAGTCTTTAAGATCGTATTTTTAAGCATTTTCAGTTTTGTTGGCTTCCGCACATCCTGCCTCGTAACGATGCCAAACCAATAACTCCTCGATACACCTCAGCGCGTCCTGCCCCTCTCGTGTGGTTCATTGGCTGTGGGATTGATCGCTAGCTGTTGTGTTCAGGTCAATGTGCTTATCGGTGTGCCAGGGCTGAACCCCACCTGCTACCACCCAGTGTTCGTCTGGCAGCGTTCATCCCCGTCGAGGGTGAACAGTAAGATGGACTTGCCAGGTTTTTTAGAATGCTCACAATAGGTTTGGAGGTGGCTGGTACACCAAAAGGTGCCGCGGAAGGCCAAAGGAAAAGAAGATATCCATGTTTACCCGACAGAATACTTCTGCAGGGAAAGTGTCGATGGAAAAAGCTGTTGACATCTTCTCTCTTGATGTGTTTTCACACCAAACTGCCTTTTTCACAGCCAAATGAAACCAAAGAGACACTTCAGACCGGTTCGTAGAGTGGAGTGGTGAAATTTACCCTGTCGGTTCTAATCATGAAAACAAATTTGAGCAGCTGAAAAATTATACATTTAAGTGAAGGTTATAAACTCTCTGCAGTAGATTTAAGCTTTTAGTAGTTTTATTTTCAGTTGCTTTGGTGAAATGGGGATTACATATTTGCTTCGTAATATTCTATGCACTTTATGAATCCTGTTTACAATGCTGTAGGTGAATGAGGGAGGGAAAAAATCGGGACATTTTCTACCAGACCGTTGCTTCTGATGTAGATTATAAAGTATCTCCTGTCATTTGTATGCAGTAAATTGTTTTAAAAACCACACAGAATATCTAAAGTTGTTATCATTTTCCTATTTTCAAAAAACTTGATGGTACATTTAACCTGTAAGGGTATGGATCATTTTAAAGACACTGGTCCAGAAGCATGTCCCTTTTTCAGTTATTAGCCTTTTTTATTTTGCCTTTATAATAAGTCAAATAAGCCTTAAATGTGTTTTTTTACATCTTAATTCAGTCGTTATAACATTCTGTTAGTTATATCTTGTAAAATGTGAAAAACAAACGGGAAGTGCTTCTGGACCTGTATTATAATAAAATAGTCTTAAGCAGGGGGTCCCCAGAAAATCTCAGAGAAATAAAAAGACAAACCAAAAACTTTTTAAATTATTATCTTTCCAGAATTGTTTCTTTTTTGTCTTTATTGTAAGTTTTTTTCTCACTATGTTTCCTTTTTTTCACTCACTGGGCTTGTAAATATGTAATAAAAATTGCTACAGTACAAATACTTCAGATTTTTTTCTCATCAGATTTAAATATTCAAGAATGCTCTCATTTTAGCTTATTTTAGTCTTTACAATATCACACTTATAAATGATTTTACACATCTCAAATGTCTTTATACAAATAAAGAAACAGCCTGCATAAAATAAAGAAGTTACACAATGATAACATATGTAATAATCTAGTGTTTTTTGTATGCACAGGGGGTGTCTCCAAGTCGCAATAACTGTTTTTTTAAGGGCTTTTGCACATGCAGTACTAAGTTACGGTTGTTTAACGATAAATAAATGTTTATGCATAAAACTGTATTAACATTAGTAAAGATCGTATGTTGCCATTTCAAAATGTACCACAGAACCGAGCACATGATTCAAATTTTGTTGTTAAAATCGACGGTGCTAGGTGATAACATTTTTCAAATGTGTATTCTTAGTCTATATCTGTATAGTGTGATTGACTTAAAAATCAAAGCAAAGTTATTGATTCTACCGTATTGAGAGAGGTTAAGTCAGCGCTTTCTAAACCTCCGTCACATCACTACAGATTGAGCTGACCTAAGTGTCAAACTCATCTCAGTTGTTCCACGCCTTTGAAACACACATCTCGTTCTGGTACTGGGGTCCATGCCGTGTTAAAGCTGCAAATCTACTCTTGAATTTTAGTCAATTACAGAATCACTTCTGCGCTTTCAGCCCAGTCATTCAGCCTAACTGTGATCGGTCCAGCCGGAGCCGTGTGTCAAATTCAGAACGAGCAATTTCATTTAAACACAAGCCGTCCATTTGCAGACTGATCTCTCGGCAGGAAAAGACAAGGAGAGGAAAACATTCATGCGGCATCTCAAGGAGACCATTGAGGATGGAGTAGATGAATTCCCACACAGCCCCTGACTGCCAGACTCCATTACGTGTTTCTAATCTCCATAACCTGAATGACTTAAACACATCTGGACAGTTAGTCTAATTATGGCTCCGTGATTGATCCTGTTAAGCAATTAAAGGATTGGATTAAACAAAGTTCAAGGAAAACCAACCCGCCTGCAGGAGTACATTTGGTGATTTGCATTTAATTAGTGTTTGTGGGTCTGAGCAAATTACCCGGCCAGTCAGAGAAGGCCAGACTAAAAATATCGATCCAATCAGAAGGCTGGTTTTGTCCTTGGAGATGTTTTCTCATTTGCTCAATATTTATCTCAGTTTTGAAGAGTTGTCCGGAAAATGTACTCTGAAATGCAGGAGAATGTTGAATTGGGTCTCTAGAAATAAGCAAAATTTGATCTCTGAGACATTGAATAAAAATTGGAAACGTATTTTTTGTGATTTAAAATAATAATCACGGAACCAGTACTACAACAACAAATAAAAATGTCAGAATAAAAATCAGTTTGTAAACAAATTGTCCAGAACATATGATCTAACTCACACAGTTTGTCTTTCACATTAGTTACCCAGCATGCTTTGCCTTTTTTCTACCGTACAGTGGCTATATGGTGCTAACATTTTGCTTTCTTCAATGAGGTCATAAAGGGACAACTAAAAGCTTTATAGACGCGATAACCAAACATGAACAACCAGGTATGTAAACATTAAAATTGGAATGTGCAAGAAAAGCTAAAAGTGATTTTATGTGATTTGATTTTTCATGTGATATTGTGATGCTTCATCAGTGATAAACAGATGTCTCTGTGTAAACGCATTTTGGAGAGTCTGGGATTTGTAAATCTTATTTAGTGGGTAAGTTAACTGGACGTAATTGAATGGCATCATTTGGTTTTAAGTCATTTTATCTAAAAAACAAATTTATGCAGCTTCTGTGGGTAGTAAGACAAAATATTTTGGAGGAAAATATTGGGTCACACTCCCGCATAGGGGCAATTCTCAATTAACAATACATTAACTATGACTTTTCGCCCAATAAACTCTTAATTTGTTGCTTTAATAATAGATAGTAGTTGTTAGGTTAGGGTATTGGGGAGGATTAGTGATGTATGGCCGGTCATGCAGAATATATGCTTTAAAGGTACTAATAAACATCCAATATGCCAATAATAGGGATGCTAGTAACAACTAGTTAATTGTGAGAATTGCCCCCTTCCCTGAAGTGTTAGCGCTGATTTTATTTCTCCATTTTATTAAAAAATGTGGTAGCCTAAATGACACATTGGTTATATAAAGTGTAAACTACCCAGTCACTTCTCTCCACTGTCTGCCTTTCAGTCCCATTCTAAAAAGATTAAAAGTAACATAATTCTATAAGCCAACGTCAGACTAATTGAATTATGCATTCTCACTGACACTCATTGTCTTCGCTAATTCCACAGACGGAGTTGCTGGCACGCGAGACGCGACTTTGTCAAGGTTACGCAGCATTTCCTCTTTAATTTACATCCGCAACATGCTGCTTAAAAGTCAAAACCCATCACCCCCCCCTCCCTCCTTCTCCACCTGTGCCGGTATCCAGACAAGCTGTCACGCCGTGGGTTGTCCGCGTGACGGCGAGGGTCAACGCTTATTGCGCGCTGACATAATGGGATATGACTGCTCCCTCAGTTCTAAAGCGTCCGGGATGTTCTGCCGATCGCTTTCGAGCCGCATGCTTGATGAGGGAGAGCTTCATCAGAATGTGTCAAGCCTCGCGTTTGGAGCCCTGACCCGCGTGTCGGTCCCCCGATAACACGGAGCCCGTGCCTGACAGCGTCCCTGAGTGTTACCCGGCGTCGAACTCGAGCGTTGCCCGCTCTCATCACCTTCAATAATCAACGAGCATATGGAGCGTCGAGCTGCCTCTGCCCATTAAGAAGCTGGAGACGAAACTCCCAGGGAAAGTTATTAGTTGTCAGGACTGTCGTAAACATGATTAACTGATAAGCAGCCGCAACTGTGAACTGGGGTACGAGACTCGGAGCTCATCTGGAGGAAAGTCCTTAATCTGGAATCTTTTTATTACTTCACGTTAGATTCGGAGGTGGTGATGTTTTAATTGCGTCGACGGCGGCACAGGTGCGCGCGTACGTTTCCTTGGTAACCGGTTCTCGTCCCATGCGCTGAAGCCCTAGGTTAAACGAATGCTTGGATTGTGCACTTTTTTAGATTGATGTAATAGCACTTCTTGTTTCGCATCCCACTTGCATATCATTATTAAACGCATAATGCGTTGTTTCGTCTCTGAGGAGACTCTAAGCGCATCACCAATAATTGACAGAGAGGGAATTTGCAATGGCTTTAGAGGAGAAAAGTGTCCATAATTCACCACTCCGTTTTATTACTGAGCAGCATAATTATATAGGCCTATATCCTTTTCTGCCCTTTAAGGAAGGGTCAGAGATTTATGGGTTAATAAAGAGCCCGAAAACTAATATGACATCAACCTTTGAATCTAAGATGTGGTTTACTCTGGAAATATGAGGTGAAGTTGAATACTGCTCTTATATTTAGGATTTGGCCACAGTTCAAAATTAATTATTTGGTCCTGTGATGCGTTCCAGGCACCTCAGATCTGGAATATTTCCCACCTCAAACCCAAAAATAACATCTGGATTTAGTTACATTTGAAGTGTTCATTTAAAAGATTGTTACTTAGATTTTGTTACCTTTAATGTATGACCGTTCCAGAAATGATTTCCGGATAAAGGTGGGAAAAGTCTAGGTGTCTGGAATGCAACATTGCATTTTGTTTATATTGCTTGGTTCGGTTTTAAACCTATGCTTGGTTGTTTTAATCCAAATGGATGCATTGTTTCAACACACGGTTGACTTAAAACAACCCAGCATAAGTTTATTTATAAACCGATTGTAGGTTTTCTGCATTTTGTACCCAAACAATTAGTTGAAGCAACACAGCATTTTCATTAGAAGGAACTGTAGGCTACTGTTTTTATACAATCCAATACTTTTTGAATGTATTATGATTTGAAATGTATTTCTCATAATCATTTGTTATTTTTTGGTTATTTTTGTTATTAGATTTTGTCTTTTTATATGTTTTTAAGTATTTATTATTAAATATTATTAATATTTTTAGTTATTCCTTTTAGTCCCTCAACTGGATGCCCGATATTTTGTTTGATTTTATTTCAAAGAAATCTATCAATATTAATAGAAATGTATTAATAGTTAAATTTAGGGGTCCGAACTGGGGTATGTCTGCATCCTTAAGACATATGAAAATCTGATTTTGCAGTTAAAAATCTAAAGTTGATAGGAAAAGTTTACATACTAAGAGACAGTAATGTTATAAAACATGTTTTATCTTTTCCAGGTTAGAACAAAGGATTGTTTAGCGTCATGCACTTCAATTTCGTACATCAGCGAGAACGTTACGACGTGACGGATCGCCTTGCTACCCCTGTCAAATCGTGACCTAAGTTGTAAGTTATATCTCCCAGTCTGACCGTTGTGGTTGTAAAGTGTTCCTTGTTTTTTTCAAGATCTCTTCTGGATTGTCACACAGTGTGAACAGGAGCAATCTCAAAATCAAAATGTTCATCTGGTATTAAAACGTGCAGCAAATCGTAACAAGAAACTGAAATTAAGTCATTGTTTAGAAGTCCATGCAAGCCGAGACTGCAGCAAGTAAAGTTTAACCAAAAAGAGAATGCGGTGATTTATATAAAAGACAAAGATTTATAAAGCTAATGAATTAAATTAACAACAAGTGTGTACAGGACTCTGCTAAATAAATAATGAAGAAAGGATTCATTAATTAAACAGAGGGAGACTCAGAAGTCGGTGAACCCGATTGCACCGCCGCAGAGAGTCCTGCGGTTAAGACACTCAGTTTGATCATTCCAGCCGAGTGCTGACAGACGACAGCGCTGAGCCCGGGGCAAAGGCTATAACACCTGAGCACACCTGAATCACAGCCAAGTCCCCATAAGGCTGTTCATTTAGCCTCTGAGATGCTGACTCATTTGAAGGCGTTCGGTCAAATTCTCATATTTTGCTTCTCATTGTTTGAGTAACAGTCTGAAAATGATGCCTAATATCAGACAGTCACTGTGATCGATGTTTACGTGTTCTTGTGCAGGTTTTTTATTTAAAGAATCAGTAAACAATTGGCTGGTTATATTCAGAGGGGAATCATTGTAAAGTAGGCGTACCTGATGATACTCAGCAACAACAAAGTACTGAAGATTAAATAAGTTTTTTAGTGTGAGCATTCTCAGAGGATTATTACCCAAAACTGATTTGGGAATCCTAGAAATCTCCCTTTTCGAATCACGAAAGAGATCTCAACAATGAGATAAACTGAGATCAGATTTGCCATGTATGCATTTGTAAATCACTATTATTAATAAATTCCAAATGAACTCAAATATTTCTCATGAAATTTACTTGTATCCAGATTATGTTACCTCTACAATCTACGTTCATTTTACACCTCCTCTTTGTGGATTTTAACAATTCTCTGATGTGTATTTTTTAGTGGTGGGCATAGATTAATTTTTTTAATTTAGTTTAATCTTGGAATTAATCTAGATTAAAATGGCCCATTTGAATTCTGCCGAAGGCATTCAGAATATGTGTGCTACCCAAATAATGACTAAAAGTAAGTCTTTGAGGACGGGTTTCTCAAGCCAGGTGGCGCATTAGACCAGGGGCTCATCTCCTGTTTCCAAAATGCATCACAAACTGCTTTAGAAAGCTGTTCTACTGTGATAATTTGTGATGAAAATTAAATTATGTTCAATAAGATGTACTTGTGTTTACTTCCGCATTAGCTATGGGATGCTTTGCGTTTAGGTGGTACTTGAGACTGGAAGAGCTCCTACAGTACATTTACATTTACATTTAGTCATTTAGCAGACGCTTTTATCCAAAGCGACTTACAAAGAGTTAGGGAGCAGCAAGCGATATGTCATACAGGAGCCAATACAAACTTACTGGTTTCAACTAAAGCTAGACCACTACGTGTAGAGAGAAACTACCTGTTTTTTTTAAACCAACTGTATGTAAACCAATTCCGTACAGTAAACCAATTCCACATTGAACAAGGTGCAAACAACCTTAGTCTTGTCGAGGTTTCCATTGGGAAGCTTCTTAAAAATAAATTTTCCCTGAAGCAAACCCGGCGGCTTCATAGCTGCATCCACGTTAGAGCGTAACCCAATTTTGATAATAGATTAACGGCGTATGCAACATGTTAACGCCGATAACGCCCCACCACTATTATTTTTTCAATTTTAGAACATCGGAGTCTTACTTCAATGAAAGACAACTGAAGACTTCATCTCTTAAACTATGAAAGCGCTACTTCTGATGAAAAATAATTTTCTTCTTGGAACGGGAAATGTTATGTTTCAATCAGAGATGGCGATGTAGAGGCAGAAGTTACAGATTGCTGCTTAAAAATGTTGTGGCTGTAGTGAATTCTTGTTGATGTATTATTTTTTCCAGGCTCGTCTACCAGTGTTTGGTACCTTCGCAGATGCCGGATGACCTGATCTGCATTTACTGTCTCACTGGTAAGTTTTGATAGATGTGGTGATAATATCAAGGGATTTTTTGTTGGAAGAAACTTAAATCTGCTCTGAAAACAGACCCAGCAACATTACAATGTAAAAAACGTGATTGCATCAACATTTTCTGTAAGTGCAGGAACACTTTTGTGTATGATGTTGAGTTTTCTTTCAAAATTTAGAGTCAGAAGCATCAGTTTTATAATTTTTTTTAAAATATATACAGTATATTTTTTTAAATATCACTTAAAGTGATACTTTACCCAAAAAAGAAAATTCTGTCATCCCTTACTCACCTTCGAGTTGCTCCAAATGGGTATACATTTATTTGTTCTGATGAACACAGAGAAAGATATATGGAAGAATGCTTAAACCCAGACATATATCAACCCCCATTGACTCCCATAGTAGGAAATATTAAATAATAGATATGTTTTAATAGTTAATATTACTAGACATTTTCTCTCAACAGGACTTGGTATAGCTTTTGCTGAAACTACTAGCTTTGTATTAGCACCTATTATATTATAATATATTGTAAATTATACTAGCCCTCTCTAATAAATGACAGACTGTTCAGGGTAAAAGACTACTGAGATGTTTACCCGTGTGTTTCATACATTATTTGTCCTTTCTTTCATTTACTTTATGTCCTAGTCGATAACACATCTCTATGTTAACACTACAGGACCAGGAGCTTTACTCTGTCAAGGTTTGTCAAAGATGCACTCCGAGCTAAGCTTTCTATTAACAAGCCAGCCATCTGAAACGAACGTCTGAAGCTTCAGGCTTGTGCCCCGAACATCATCCCATGCACATCCTTCATCTCAGCCCTGGACGAGAGACAGAGAAAAGGAGGAGAAACTAACCCGCATGGACAGAGCTTACTTTTTGAGAGACCACGGGCAGACTGGATTAAATGCCAATCATATTGGTCACCTAAATCTCACGGCTGTCATTTCATTCCACTGTTTATTTGTTTTCATCGTCCCTCAAGAGGAGAGGAGAGAGAAAAGTCAATAATAATGATCATTTTCTACTAATATCAGTTTTTCAATTGAACACAAATAGAGCGGTTTAAAAGAATGTTCACTCCTTTAAAAAATATATATATAAATAACAGAGAATGTGTAAGAATTACATTTCAGTTGTGATCACCGATGAACATAAATTACAGGATTTAGCCCAGAGCGCTAAACCAACGGCAGGAGGTGAAACCAGCGGAAACGATGGCGCCGCCATCTTGGTATGCACAACTGACAGAGAGCGCCATTGATTTACATTCAAAAAGACGGCGCGGTAGCTTCAGTGTAATGACGTCACGAGCAATCCAGGCATTTATATAGATCAGGGGTTGTGATTCATGGAATATCTTCCCCATAACTGCAACTCTCAAATATCGCCCTCAAACGTGACTTATTTTTGGTTACCGCTCAAGCAAGAGGTGTTTTTGGCATCGGTGATGTAAAACCTGTTGCTACACGGCAACGTGCGGCTTTGTAACCTTGAAAATGATCGCAAACTGCATTTTAAGAGTTTTGCACTGGGAGGATTTGGAACACAGACGTGAGTTGTATGAACTTTATTTAATCGGTTCTTATTTTTGTTTCCTCTTTTTAAGTGTCTCCATTTTAAGAGATCACCAACATTCACACAAATATTCTGTTATCATTTTTTTTGAGACTCATGTCATTACAAACTTCTTTTTGCTTAACACAAAAGAAGATATTCGGTGAAATGTATATGGTTTTGTGTCCAAATAATGGATGGAGGTCAACGAGTTTCAATGTTGTTTTCTTCTTCGAAATATCTTCTTTTGTGTTCTGCAAATGAATGAAATTCATACAAGTTTGTGAAGACATGAAGGTGAGTATAAAAAAAGAGAAAATGTAATTTATTTACTTATTATGGTCGTGTCCTTTACATTTGGCAAATGCTTTTATCAAAAGTGACATTCAGCATATGAAAAGTATGCCTTTTATCAGTTTGTGTTTCTTGGAAGTCGAACCCAGGACCTCTTGAGCAGCTAATGTGTAGTGGTTTACCTATTGAGCTACAGGAACATCAGGAATCATGATGTAACCCACATTTTCCGAATGCTTTTATTCTGTCCTTGATCTACTGTACTTCCAGCTCCGTCTGGCCGGCTAAATAACAATGCCGTTCCCGTAACGTTTTCTGATATGAACTCTCCTTTACCCTCAGAAGGCGCAGCGGGTGTGAACGCGCAGACAGAGATGGCCTCCGGCTAGGAGATACGGAAGTCACTGAGTCAGCAGAGCCCTATGGGAGCATTCCAGGCTACGCTGCCAAGAATCACGGCCTGTGATGTGAGCACCAAACAGATGCAAACCAAACTTCATGTATAGGAAAGAGAAACATAATTTGACAGTTCAAAAACGGCTCGGAGCATCTGGACTTTTTATTTCCCGCAGTTTCCGAGGGACCGGTCTTAAAACACACGGCGAACAAAAGCGAGCACATCCAGATGTCAAATTTACAGCTTTGTGTCTTTTAACAAGCGTGAGAAACACACGTCAGGTTCACAGCCCTTGGCGTTAGAGCTCTGATCTTAGCGTCCGAGCCGTGTTCAGACATCAGAAGAGGCCCGAGGAGAAAGCCGAGAGATAGCGCACGGCGAAAGGGAGAGAGAGGGATCAGTAAGATGTTATTGTCAGAGAAGAGAAATTTGAAAACACAGAATTCTTGAAAAGACCAGCGGCAATGACGCATCATTTATGGGTTTGAAACCCTTTTTGTCCCGAACATAAGCCATGAGTCCTTTGATATCAGTTCAAGGGCTGTATTCACAAAGCGCTGCAGAGAAATGGAGCCTGTTCCTAGAGCAATGTTGTCTTTAAACAATGAAAAGCAGAGCACACAGGGACAGAACTGGTGATGTTAAATAAGTACAGAATCTGGCTTGATGTGGGCATAGCTTACACCAAAGAGATGAACACTTCATGAGTAAGTTTATACATAGGCTTCTCTCTAATATCGGAACCCTGGACGACAAAAGCAGCCATAAGTTGCACGAGTATATTTGAAGCAATAGCCAATAATTCATTGTATGGGTCCATTTTTTTCTTTTATGCCCAAAATCATTCGGATATTAAGTTAAGATCATGTTTCACGAAGATTTTTGTAAATTTCCCACTGTAAATATATAAAACTTTGTTTACAAGATCACCAACCAAAATGCCCGAAAACATGCCTAGGAACATCGCTCTCTGCTAAACGCTCTTTGAGAATTACCCACTCAAGTTTGGTATCTATGTACAGATTAGAATTTCAGATTTCGTGTTTGTCTCCTCTTCATGACGTCATTACAGCGGTAAGCCTAAAGAGAGCTTTAAAACAAACCTGTTTCATCTTAGCAACTGCTTTAGCTACAGTGCCTCTGATGGACAACTTTATATGTGATATTCTCAATATTTGGAGATATTTCGATATTCCAGATTTTCAAGTCGTTGTATTACGGCTAAATAATGTCCAATCTTACCAAACTATTCATTATGACTGAAGTGTCTACATGGGCAGCTCCCTTCTAAGGCAGCTTACTTGAATCTGATAAGTGACCTAATTGGGACAATTCTAGCAGATCTTAACTAAGCACTCAAGGAAATGAACTCACAGGTGAATTGAATAGAGTTTGATAGACAATGTGACTCTCTAAAAAGCATAATATCATTGTCGGGCAGAGATCTTGCTGGTACTTTTCAGGATATAGAAAAATCACTCCTTTTAAACACTGTTTTATCAGGTCATTTTGTATTACTTTTCATTAGTGAAATATTTGCAAAACCTACAGACAAACATGACCAACAGTAATGAAAATAGCAAAACCACAAAATATGGAGCGAACAGTTTTCTGCCCGACAGCCATGATAAAAATACACAACACATATTAATATTGGAAACAAAAGTTTATGTGAATTCATTTGAAATGTTTTTAGTGATTATCAAATATTTGTATGATTTGAAATGTTTTTACTAATCTTTCCTTCTCAATTTGTTGCACTGCATTATGGGATTGTCTTCTCCTGCGAAGAGTGCAAACAACACTGCTGTCAAAATCTGGCCGTGTAGACATCATATCAACCTTCTAGTGCAGTTTTATTTTGTCTTGATTACATCTATGCCTAATATACACCCTACATAGTTAACTCATTGTTTCGAACGGAGCCAAAGTTTTGGTCTTATATATTTTTTTCAGAAAGGACCTTCTTGTAAGTCACTTTTATTACATTTATTAAACTTTTCGAATGGCCTTTGTCCTTTCTGACACCTTAACTTTCAAAAGAGGTGTTTGTGAACTCCACCATATGTTGACTGGGAGATTTGTTTTGAAAGAGCCATATTAATGAACATGGCTATATCTTAACTTTTAGGCGAGACTCATCTTTATGCATGAGTACACTGTGTCAGCACACAGTGATGCTGTTGTTCAAGTATATCTTAAAGCTATTATTATTAATATATTTGTTATCTTTATAAAGTGCAACAGAACTTTAGAACAAGTAAACGCTGTCAGCATTTATTTATCTGGATGTCACGTGAAATGTCTCAGTGGTTTGTTTCCACACAGTGGAAGTCAATGGAGGTCTATGTAAAATTTAAAAAAATATCTTCTTTTGTGTTTTGTAAAATATAGTATGTTATACAAGTTTGAAATGACATGAGGGTGAGTAAACGATTAATTTATTCAACAGACAAGATGTTACTGTTGGTGACATTTTTCACTTTTAACTGAAAGTGTGTTCTTTGGTGATTCTTTGAGTGTCAAAATACAAAAAATAGATCACAAGAAGTTGAGTAAATCAACCGCAAATTCCATAAACTGTCTTAAAGGGATGATATTTTCACCTGTTTAAATTAAAAAAAGAATCACGTTTAATTTGTGAATGGCAACTTAAGAACCATCCATCATCTCAAATAGTCACTGTTGCCATGGAGATGGGACCAAAGAGCTCAATGGTTGCTGTCCACTCCCATAGTGAACATACAATTAGTAGAAATTCATACTTCAATTTGTTAATGAGTAATGATATTCACGATATTTAATAGGAAGAGTAGGCCTAATACAGGATCACGTTCTGGTTGTCATATTGTCATTTCAGAGCTGTTTGGTACATGTAGTTTCACTTTATACCATAGTTTAACCATATAGTATTTGTGGTAAAAATATGTTAGTATGGTATTTAGTCTGTCGAAAAACATGGTTACCACCCTTAATAAAATAAAAAAAACATAGTAATTTCCGAAATCAGGCCCTGAATTAAGTTTGCCAAAAACTTGTTCACTTTAATTAAATTTGTTCAAAGCATGCAAAACTATAAACCGCATCATGAGAGCGTCTGATTAACAGGAAAAAAGGGAAATGTTTTTAACTACAGTGTCCCTCGTTGAGAACTTATTAAAGACAAGGCAATGAAATCTTCCGAACCAATAAATTACTCTCATGCCCGATTCTCCCTCTCGCTAAAGTTGATTCCTGTTAAACGGGAAGCATCATCAGACCGACGCAACAGAACTATTCCCCCAGCTCTCCCGCAAGAGCCTTTCTAAGCAAATGATTATTGTGTTAATTCGGAACGCTTGATAGAAACACTCATACAAAATAATAGTTTTTGAGTCTTAAGCATGCACGTAGCCTTATAAAGTTGGGAAAACATTTTCATTTAATAACTGATTGCTTTTCAATTCAATTGACACGCCCCATATGTCTAAAAAAGTCATCAATTACTGTTCAAATTGTATAATAGTTGTATACTTTTTCAATCAGGCATGCTTTATGTCAATCTTCTTGAAGCCTTTCTCAGAGTAACCATGAGTCGTCTTACGCAACAACAACATCTGAAGAAGGACACCAGCGATATTTTTGTATCCTGTTCAGCAGATGCCAAATGACAGCGCATTGACTTAAATTGATAGACAAAGTTTACTTGCAAAAGTTTCAGAGAGTTGTTTTGCTTTCTGATGTCATTTAACTGGTGTGTGATTAGTAGAGACAGTGCATCCATAATTCAATCCACTGCATCATGTTTGATCATTATAATAAGTGCTCAAGATTTACTGTGTGATTTGCTGAACATTAATGTGTGTTAACTAATTTCACTTAAAGTGATAGTTCATTGAAAAATGAAAATTCTTTACACGATCTCAGGTTGTTCCAAACCTGTATAAATGTATTTTTCAGCTAAACTAAAAGAAAGATATTTGGAAGTATATCTGGTCTAATTTCATATAACCCTGACTAACAGATACAGTGAGTGGAAACCCAGTATGTTTTTCTGTTATTGTAATGCTTGGGAATATATGAATTTGGGATACTTTTAAACTGTTAAAAGGGTTGCTTTCTTTTCTGCAAGTTGTATACCTAGAGCTCTTTTCCAAAACATTATAAATCCATTTTAATAGTTTTAATGAAAATTACATTTTTTTACCTAGACCCATAAATGTTGTTAATATTCAATTTGTCCTGTTAAAATGGTCTGTTGCCTCAGTCTGAACATGTTAAACAATTATTGTTAAATGAAACAACAATATTGTCGATTATAAATTCAATTTTTATTTTTTATCTTTTTTATTCCAAAAAATAAATAGTAACAAACTAAATAGTAAAATATAATAAATATTTTAAATTTCATGTTCATATATTTTCCACCACATACAATAAATAGTTGAGAAATAACACATACAAATATCACTAACGAGCGAATTCTGATTGGTCGAGAGGACATATCTAGGCTGAAAACAGGTTCGGGACTTATAGTGTCTTGGAAAGAAACTGCATCTTGCAGTACATTTTAAACAAGGAAATATAGCGATTTGGCATGAAACATTGATGGAGCAGTGAATAGGTTTAGTAAACAGCAAAATAGCATGACAAACTCATTTTTTTTAACTGCCGTTTAATGCCCTTTGGAAAAGAGCTCTTCAGATTTTGTTAATTAGAATCATCATTTTGAAGGTAACATATACATGAACCTACAATAATATTACAATACCATAAAATTAATTATATATGAACACACATTGTGCCTATGATTCAACTATTTATCTTCGAGGTGAAAATGTGTGCAATGCTTAACGTTGAACGTAAAATGTATATATTGCAGTTTGGGTATTTGGGCTGGGGTCCTTAGGATAGTTTTGGGATAGTTTTGTTTGGCCATTCGGCCTGTTTGTAATGTGGATCTGGCAACCCTGCCTCACTGTAAGTGGATACAAACTGTATGTAATGCATAACAGTGACTATAAAATACTTTATGCATTTAAGGTATAGGAGTGGCGTATTTTGAGTCGGTCATTAGTCGAGTTTTGTATGGTCATTGGGATGGATTTGTTACGCTGATCTGGCAACCATAACTACAGCTATTTGTATACCAATTTTGCATCAGAATTTTTCCACATATCAGCCCATATTCAGACTAGATGTATTTAAATGACGTTTACATGCATCCATACATTTCCACCTGTCAGTAAAGCATTATCCGTGTCGTTTAATCTTCACCGCACTGGCAAACACAGATCCTGCTTACGATCCCTTTCCAGAATCTCACGCACGGTGCAGCATATAATGAGGAGGAAAGGCGTTGCGATGATGTCAGGGAGATATTCAAGACTTGATGCGATGGTTTGTTGATGTGCATTGTGCAAAGATATTTACAGGGAGATAATAACGATTGCCTGTTTACTGCATGACTTGAGGTCACGCTATAAATGAAATGCTTATGAAAACACTCCCAGAAGCCCTCACCCGAGCATCGTGTGGAAGCCCCGTGATACTCTTCAGCTTTCGCTCGGCCCTGATCCGATTTGCATGATTATAAAGAATGAGGAGAAAGGAAAACACACGAATCTATTCCATCCCGAGGCTGCATAGGCCTGCCATGAAGTAAACCCATCGAATTTGTATTTCGGAGTCGCACGAGTAAATAAAGGTGCCGAGGCGTCAAATTGAGAGCAGTTAGCAGCTGGTCTTAAATAGCACTCGGTGGAGTGTCACGTACTGCTTTTATTCTCCGAGGGAATCCAGGGGAATAGAGACAACTCATGTCTTCATCGCTTCTGCACTGCGACTGATGTCTGGTGACAGTCAAATGATTGCCATCAAAGAAGTGCAACAGGTTTGCAGATTGAGACTAGCGAGGAAAAGGATGAATGTCTGCTCCTAAAAAATACTTGATGTTTTTTAGGAACGGTCGTGAGGACAGGCTTAGAGAACAGACAGTGGAAGCTTGAGAATTACGTTCATTGTTTCTGTAGGTTACGTGAAGTGGGTATTTGCTTTATTGTTTAATTTTACAATTTAATACAGAGGCTTGTTAAAAATCACGCGTGTAATTAACTACCTTTGTTACTCGAGGGTCTCGGCTGGTTTGAATGGCAACTTTGGGCTCTCACAAATGAGCTTTTCTTGTGACACTGAGACGGGAACACAGTCCAGAGACGTTAATATTAAAAACGTTCCATCTTTTTTTTATTGACTGCAAGGCATAACGTCGTCTATACAGATTAAGATTTTTAAAGCTTTTAGATTAGTTTTGTTTCTCGGTAGACATCAAATGCAATCGTCATTGATTACAATATCATGTTCAATAAAAGAGCTTTGAGAAAATGAAAGTCCTCATCCAAATACAAAGTCCATTTGTACTGCTGGAAGCTGTAATTGTAACTGCATTTGGTTAAAATATCAAGAATAGGTTATTGTGTAAGACAAATGAGACATATAAAATCAGTCCCATTACCTTACTCTGAATTACTACTGTAAACTAAACATAATGATTTATAGACCACTTCGGAAAACGTAAGCAGCGCTGGTCGAGAAGAACTTCCTGTTTCAGTATTTAACACCGACAAAAACGTATGAACAGAATATCATTTATGACCAAATACAAATGTTAAACTGCACTCTTAGAATTATTTAATATATCACTGTTTTCCCTCTGAAACCTCGTATCTCCATATTATGTGATTTTTTTGCAATAAATAATTATTATTAGTCACCCTTTATGTTTGTTACTGGGTTTTGCAAATATCTATAAAAAGTATTAAAAAGTTCTTGTTAACTTTGACAACACAGCATTTGAACCATAAGTGTTTTTGGGCCAGTGTTTACATCTTGCGAATTGGTCTATAAAAATTATTTATAAGTTTATGTCGTTTGTGACCCTGGACCACAAAACCTTAAGTCTTAAGTACCGTGGATATATTAGTAATAGCTAACAACACATTGTATAGGTCAAAATTATAGATTTTTCTTTTAGGCCAAAAATCATTAGGATATTAAGTAAAGATCATGTTTCTTGGAGATATTTAGTAAATTTCTTACGGTAATTATATAAAAACTATTTTTGGTGAGTGGCTGCAGCAAAATTGCAAACAAAAATGGCCGGAAACACGCCTAAAAACATCACTCGCTGCTGATCGCTCAATGGGAATTACACAGGTTTGGTATCTATGTAAAGTTTTGTATTTCAGCTTTGGGTTCACCTACTCTTCATGAAGTCATTACAGCAGTAAGACTACAGAGAGAGTGTTAAATCAAAACTGTTTCGGTTTCAAAAAATGTTTGTTTCAAACAGAGATGGCGAAATATTTAAAGCATATTCAAAGGTAAAAAACTTTAAACTTTTTTTAGTATGTTTGATTCCTGGGACCTGAACCCAAAACCTTTGTGCTACAAACGCAATGCAGTAGTATCTTACAAACTTGCTTTGTTTTAAAATATATCTGGTTTTATTACTTTATAATTTATTTTGTGTGACACTAAAACTGTAAAGAAGAATACAGAGCGTAATAAATCTTTTTTCATGGTATGGAAAAACGAGTTTGAGGTGAATCAGGGAGAAAATATGATCACAGCTCTGGGTGAAATATTCCTTTAACATGTCAACGCTCTAAGTTTCTCTTCTGATGTAGGAAAATGTTTCTAATGTTTCTTTTTTATTTTAAGTTAAAGTGTACTTTCTGTCCTCTGTTTTCTTTAATCCCACAAAATTCATCAGTTAAATACTGCAATAGATGGCAATCACTGTTCCTCATTACACAAAACCATCTCCATATATTCCCTTCAGTATTTTTATTTGGCAAACAAGAAAATGTGTCTTTTTTCCAGCATGCATCTACCTATTTTTTCCATTACAACTCTAATCTAAATGCAAATTTTGATTGGCTTCATTCTCATAAAGACTCGAATACAATCTGTGTCTTTCGCAGAAAAAGCTTTTCTTTGTGTTTTTCTGTCCTTTCTGAATGTGAACATCGTATTTACAGTGGGATTCAATAAAGGATGGTGATGTTCCACCAGAGTAATAATGAAGCACCTCGGGTGGAGAGCAGGGGTTTGCTTTAAATGACCAAACACACGAGAGTTTGGAGAGGCGATAGACGCCTACACTATTTCAAATCCTCTTCAGGGACTTGAACAATCCACAGCTTCTCTCTCTTCGCGTGTTTGGGTGCGATCATGTGCGTCTTAATACCCTATAACAGGCGTAAAATGTGTTTGTATCGACGTGGAGACTCAACAGCAGACACTCTGTTGTCAGGGCACAGTTCAGTCAGCTGCAGCATTGATCCGAGAGCACTGCCTCTCTGGTTCGTAATCACACATGTTCGTCCCCAGCGGACTCCAAAATTAACACAGTGTCTCTCATCGTTCATTGCTATGTGTCTTCTGTCGCGTGTTGCTGTCTGAGCCGATAGCCCTCATGGCCGGTCAAGCCGGCGAGGGAACCGATTCTGACCGAGCACTTCAGGATCACAGCAGCAGGGCCTGTGGAGGATGATATGGACCGGTGCTGGTAAAAGGCTTCATCAATTCCACTTCCCGCTACCCTGGTCATCAATCTTGGCTCTGCCCGGCTGTTCAAATGAGTGACTTGCCATTTAACTACAGTATCACTGCCTCTCTGACACACACAGGCGTTAGTTTTGGTATCTTTGTGGGGAATTGCAATAGACATCTATAGTACACAATCGAATGTCCTATGCCGTTTCCCTTACCAAATCCCAAAACCCTCACAGAAACCTTTTTGTGTTTTTACATTTTCAGATAACTAAGCAGAATGAAATAAAATTATGTTTATTAATCACATGGCATATTTGTGTAAATTTGCTTTTGTTTCCCCTCAGGTTCTGCAAAACTCTCCAAATATGTAGTGGATACAGAAAATACAACTAATAAGGTATTTGCTTTATTTGACAAAATGTATCCAAAAAAGCAAACTATTGTATCAGGGAATATGGTTTTTATTCTAGAAAATTAAAAAGAAAATAAAGCATACTGTACCTTAACCACAGTTGCAAATGCTTTTTTTTACAGATTTTCATCGTACAATGTAAAAAAACTGTTATTTTATGGAATTTTACCGTTTACAGTAAATTTATCAACAAAAAAAAACGTAAACATTTTGCAGGGAAAACTGTTATTTTACGTTTTATTTCTGGCACCCCAGCTGCAGGAAAATGTCAGTTTTCTACGTGATTTTTTCCCCCACGGTTTATTTAAAAAAAACGGTCAAAAAACATAAAATTACAGAAAAAGGCCACCAATTTATAAGAAAAATGGAGAAAACGTAACTTTACTGGGAAAACAATATTTTACAGTTTATTTCTGGTACCCCACCAGTTTTTACAGGATTTTTTACAGTGCGTTTTTTCAAATGTTATATATATATTTACATTTGATTGTTGTTATATACAGTAAATATAATTTTTGACTACAGCAGTCATTTTCCTTTCTTAACTCGGTTTTCTCATGGATTGTGGAATTTGTCTTCAAATTCTTCACAAAGCTGAGCTTCAGTTAACACTAAAACACAAATACATTTAATGCATGAAAAACGTAATATATATATATATATTTGAATGGCAAGGTATATTTTTCCCAAAGTTGGACATCCCCTTTGACCACTACTGTGTATAAATCAAACGGTTGTCTTTGTATCTTTGTTTTCAGATTGAATTGCCTGAATTCCTGCTATATTTAGTAATACTGTGTTTGTCATTGAGATAGTTGTAACTCATCCGAAGCTTTCAAAGGTCACCTGTGCTTGTTGCTTTTCAGGTAATCGCAGCACTCTCATATGGTAGAGTATCACGGCATCATCGCAGAAGCACATACTCGTCGGTGAACCCCTGGCACGCATTTAGCGCCTCACAACAGTCATACGGTCAATAACGGTGATTCATCGCTGATGTGATTCAGCCAATTTGCAGTCTGCTCAAACCGTCGTCTTTTACAGGACGGGGTGGAGAGAAGCTAATTAGCATGTCTGACATGCACACGTAGCTGAACTTTCTTTAATGAGCCGATCACTTCTCTTAACGTAACGCTGCTGATTTTCTGGGCGCGCGCAGCCCCAAGGGGACGATGTGGGACGCTGACATCACACTGGGAGATGTTTACTCGATGGTGCAGGATGGTTCAGATGGGTTTTAAGGGAATCACGTGACGTGCTATATTCCTAACAGATTAATGATGCTTTGAGGATGGCAGGCAGATATGTATGAACAAATATAAAGTGAATTAAATGTGTCAGGACGCCAAATCTTTTTATATATTCAGGGGTATTTTACAGTTCTCAGTGGCAGTTACTTTATGTCATAAGAGAAACTAATATGCTATATTCTGCATAATTCTTTATTTTAAAAGTTAAAAGCTAAATTGGATTGTAAATCTTTATATATACAAATAAGGCATATAATCACAACATATAGAGACGTCATATAAATGTCCTATATAGATCAAATAATATTTTTTATATTATGTTTCAATGTTGATTAACCATTGAGAGTGCTTTGTGAGCATTAGGGGAGAAGCAAGGGATGTTATACCCTAGGCCAAGGTCAAGTCACAGGCAGAGGCTTTCAACGACTAGCGAGAACACAATAGATTGAATAGCTTTTTAGTCCCGTGGATTTGTTGAGGGGGGGATGTCTGGTACTGGCTCCTTTTACAGGAGATAAAAAACACAATTTGAGTTGCTCCTCGACCTTTACAGTTTTTCGATCCTCCAATTTTTGTTCTACAATGGAGGAGTTTACAAAGGGGACTCATTCCATAGTCTGCTCTTAATGGTGTGCAAACTAGCGTGAAGTAATAAAAGGCTTTTGTGCATTGTGTTTATAACTACTGAGGAACCGTTACAGCGTGTGAAGTTACACGTTCAGGCTCCGCGGAAAGAATGAAGCATGACGTGTCTACGTGATCGCCATGCCGTACGTTTGTATCATTAGCTCGTATAATGGGTTGTTCATGAAATTGCCTGTTTTCGGTTATAATCCCCTCGAAAGTAAACATGTTAAGGTGCACCATGTGTAATTACTGAGCGCAGCAAACCTGATATGGTCCAATAAGTATTTTGCATAAATAATGAAGTATTTTTAACTTGGAGAAAGGTCTGCTTGATTATTTAAAGCCCTAAATAGGTTTACCATTTTACCTCGGATGAATTATGGCTCGGCATTACTGGAGGTTAGATAACAGATGCTTATAGACAAAAAAACAATTAAAGAACATTGATGATTGGAAACAACATTATGGGGAATAAATGGCAGATTTTTTTTTTGTTGTGATCCGTTTAATAAGCGTAATAGCATTTCACATATTCAATTTATTATAGTGACTTGGTGTGAAAGAAAAGAAGAAAAATGATATTTACAGTTTGTGTATGCGTTCATGTTGACTATGACTGTTTAGGAGACCAAATAACCTATAATGTATAACTTCTTTGTTAAAATATGTGATAGTGGAATGGAAAATCAATTTTGCATTGATTAAATTCTCAACGGAGGCATGACTTTACCATATCAACAAGACATAGCTCTTCGTTTCACAGCGCACGCACAAACAAACACACGAGCTGCTACATTCAGAAAGACGAGAATTTAATTTCCCCGGCTGTGAAAACAGGTCTACGCTTTGGATAATGAATTACCGAGAGAGATTGTCTAGTTGTTCCATTACTTACTCGAAATAATGAGCTCGACAATTGCGCACAAATAATGAAAATATTGCACCGCTTGGAGGAAATAAAGCGTCTTTTAATACAGACGTACAGAGGAAAATATGCAGGAGTCATTCCATAAACATAAATCACCATGTAAATACTCCAAACTAAAATTGTGTCTACTAGACATATGCACAAGCACAATCATTTCCATTCATCGAGTGCACTACCGTACAAACCTAAAAGATGTTGCTAAACTCTTTTTCTCTCTTTTATAAACAGAATCAGGGGCATAGACGACCTCCAGGGGCCGTGCCATTAATATATCATTTTCTTCAAGGATGAACTCGAACAGATGAACAAAACAGGCCGGCCAGAGGTGTCAGCTAATGATAAGGATACTCTCTCCACCTGGATGTGGTGATATGTCACATACAATTTGTCACCGGCGCCGCATGACAGGCAAGGGGAGTACAGAATGGATGCCGTACATTATCCCTCTCTCCACGGCAATATCGACCGGTCCAACTTTCTCGAGCGCTTGATATTCTTTGCACGCTGGTTTACGGGTTGCGGGGGTCACGGTACATGGAGAACGGGGCTGTACACGTGCAGGGTGAGAAGTTCCTTGACTGTGGGAAAATATCGCAGTATTTGGAAATAAATCACAAAGTGCTGCTGGAAGAAATAAAATGACCCGAAAACGAGCATTGTTTCGTAATTTAGTCACCCTTGTACCATCCCAGTATAGGATTCAGTCATACTAAATAATTGTATATAAAGGTTACAATAAAATGTCGTTCAAAACCTTTAGTGGAACACAAGATATTTCGAGAGATGTCTTGTGGTTTTCTATTTTGGCAATGGAAGCCATTGGGGGCCAGTTGCTAACATTCACCAAAATATCTTCTTTTGTTTTCTACAGAAGAAACTCAGGTTGAAACGAGAATGAGTAAATAATGAGAAAAAATGTCATTTGGGTGAATCATCCCTTTAATGGATGTATCAAAAATCTGTCTAGAATTAAAAGTCTAGAAGTATGAAAAGAAGGCATTTATTTCTAGTTTAAGTTCCTTTGAAGATTTTCTGCCCGGGTAGTTTTTCATTGCTTTATTGCTTTAACATCATGAACGTACCGTGGCAAAGACAAATGGAGGCTCTTTAAGGGATTTATTTTCTATTTTAATTAATACTCTACTTGAGTACATATGAAGGTCCTTCGCACCCGCGGTATGTGTATTAATTAATTGGGAACATAATAAATAGCCACCTGTCAGGGGTTTATGTGGTATGGTCTTTTCTTATTGTTCATTATAATATCTGATAGAATCAACCTTTTTGGCCAGGTTGATGAATTTTTGTGTGTGTCGGTTTCAAACAGTGTTCCTCTATAAAGTTAGTCATTATTCATCTATATCAGATTTGCGTGTCAGTGTACAATTGTAGGCAGTGGCGGTTTTAGGCACGGGCGAACCGGGCAGCCGCCCGGGGCGCCAAATTTTCACGACACGTGGGGGGCGGCAAAAGCACTTGAAAAAGAAAAATAATCCGCGCCGCTAAACGGGTTTCTATTATCTATAATATAACTGTCCGTGTGGGGAATTGGCAAATTGCCGACCCTGCTAGCTGAGAAGCGCAGGAGCTGTGTGAAAAGTGTAAAGGGGAGGGGCCGCGCACGCGATAGACAGTTCACCTCCCCTAAATGGAGCGGACAAGGAGGGGATCCACTTAGTGGGCTAAAGTCAGTCACACCTTGACTTTCTTCCAAATAACGCACATTTCATTCATAATATTAAAGCACTAGCATATAATTTCCATGTTTTTTTTCTGAATTGTGTGTGTGAAATGGCTAATAAAAAAAGGTAATCTAAAACGATTATGTGGAGGTGAAGTGGTTTAGTCTTGACTTCTGGTCGTGAGTGACAGTGTTGGGGGGGGATGGGAAATCTGTTGATTGTCGAGTGCCGGATAAACACAGCGAAAGTGATTGAGAGAAAAAGGTTAAAGCCGTCAAATGCCCAATACAGGAAAAAATAAAAGTAGAAGAGGAGAAAGGAGCAAAAGATAAAGGTATGCTACGTTCTCTCTGTATGATTACGGTGACGTTATCCATGTCATCAATCAAGGGCTAATGTTAATGGGTGGTAACGTTAACTCTGAAGTTTGTTAGCATTTCTTGCTATATGATGCTTGCTATGCTTATACCACAATAATTCGGTTTTAACTCAACAAACACGATATCTAATTTCATCATAAGATTGTGCTTTGCAACAAAACTGTTACAAGTAAAGTTAATATTTATTTCCAGCATTGGGGTTAATGTTGGGCCCTGTGATTAGCCAACGAAATTAACATATGTGTAGGAAGTTTCATAGACGAACATTTGCTATAACTCTGTTGCGTGACAAAGAATATAATTCGAGGCAGTAACCAAGGAGTTTATTGTTCCTCCCTTAGATTAGATTATTATAGCGTCTAATGAGTCATTACAGACATTTGTCATGTAAGGGCATGTTTATTTAAATTTGCAATTCATTAGAGTTATACTGTAGCCCTACTCTCTTTTGATGTCAATTTCAATTGCAAATTTAGTGGCACTTCTAAAGTATTTTGGAGAATCCTCTGCCACTGGTCAGCCATCAAAAACCATCAGCCTCCTTGAACTTATCACTTTTATGCATGATAAGGATCTATCGCAGATCTACTCCAACTTTTGGACTGTTCTCAGGATTGCGCTTACTCTGCCAGTCACTGTGGCTCAAGCAGAGAGGAGCTTTTTAAAAGTTGATCAAGTCGTACCTGAGCTCAACCATGTCTCAGGAACGGCTCACTGGCCTTGCTATCATCAGTATCAATCACTCAATAGGGGGCAGATTTAGTATGATGACATTATTGATGATTTTGCATCAAGGAAGGCCAGAAAGGTCTGGTTTTAGTTTGTGTTTTCTGTTGGTGCACTAGTGTAATAATTAGATTTGCTTTTGTGTGATTTGTTTGATGAAGGATTTGTGCTATTTAGAATATTTATTCTATATATTATTCTTAATATTTTATATTGTTGTTTTTCTCCGCTCGTGTTACATCATGATTGTACATATGTTGCCAGTTTTATGTACATAGAGTATATTTAAGTTCTGATAACTTATACTGTTTTGTGCAGAATTGTGTTTTTAAAATGTTCTGTTGAAGGATTTGTGCAATTGAGAAATATAAGGTTCGTCTTACACTTATATAGTTATGGTAAAACATGGCTGTTTTTTTTTTTCTCGGATGGGTGGGAGCAGGTGACTTATAATTGAATTGTTTTCAATAAACCCAAACGGTTCCAAAGTTTAAATGTTAAGTAAACAAGCTTCCAAAGCTCTATTTGTTTGTCTCGAGCAGATGCCGCTAAATTGGCCAGAGGATAAGTCAGGACTCCCTTATTGTCCAACCAATGGAAGACGAGTGTAGTGTTTTAAATGGGAAACCTGCCAAAACAACAAGAACTTCCTGTACATCCGGTGAAACATTATCCACCTTGGTTTATAAGTCCGCCCTTGAATTCTTTTTCACCACAGGTTCTGATCACATTAAACAGTGGATTTTGCCAAGTCAGTAAACCTAAAATGATGCGGTTAACCTTGTGGCTCGCTGGATGCTAAGTGCTGTGTGATTCAGCTGTTTTTCACCAGGATGTGCACATGCAGGTCATTACTCGCCTTCGGTCGTCTCTCTTGCTCTCATCCTCTATCAGTCCTTTGACTGCTTCACTTTATTATTAGAGCTGAATATTTCTTTTGTTATTCTTTTGTTATGTTTCTTTCGTCTTTGCCTCTTTCATATCCTTTGTGGCTTCACAATATTGTTCTATTTTCAGATGCGGTTGATAATTTGAAACTTGCAGTGAAAATGTAAATATTTCTCTGGTGCTGTAAGGGTCATTAGTCGCATTGAGACTCATTAGCGAGAGGAAAGAAGGCAAACTGAGTGTGTGTGTAAAGTGTACGCCTGCGTTTGAAAGAGAGAGATGAAAAGATGCTGATTGGTTGAGCACTCTTGATATGAATGGATGAGCAGGAATTGCTGTGTCATGACATCATAGGTCATTTATAGTCAAACGCTAGCAACAAGGTGACAAGAAGTCATTCAGCTGGGAGTTGGAGGCAACATGCGTCAGTGAGATTAATTGATTGATTTTGAAAACTGTGGTTCAACAAATATGGTCGTCTTTAAATTGTACTTTTCTTACTCTCATGGTATCCTAGATGTACATTTCTTCTTGGGTCAAATGCAGTTTTTTCAAATATCTGTCACTTTACATGTAGGTCCCAAAATGTCGAAGGTGTCGCCTGTTAACTGTTACCCGTTCCGTATACGGGACACCTAAGTCTGTGTCAATATTGTGCATGTAATTTCTAATTGAAATAATGACAAACTATATATCATTGTAAAGATCTAAGACTCTAGAATACAGATTTCTTTGATGTTTTTCAAAATTATTTATGTAGGGAGAGTAAATGATTATTTTTTATAAAGAGTGTGCATAGATTTTTTGTTATCCTTTTGCGACCCGTATTTTTTATAAATATTTTTTACAATTAACCTAACAACATACCTTTAAAATATGTTATGTGTGTGATTGTTTTGCAAGAATCAGCTACTTTACTTTTTTCGAACGAGACCAACCGTAAATCGGAATTCAAAAGAATTCATGAGTTACCGCCATTCTAGTACCAACATGCGTTTTCATGTGTAGGCCCAATTTAGTGCTGCATGTTAACGCCTTTACCGGGTTTCTCTCAGTTTTGTTAATGTGCGCATGTCAGATGTCAAAAGTAAAAGTCCTGAACAGAAGTTATAGTAAACAACAAGTAAAATAACGCATAAACGTCCGCTCTAGAAATATCAAATTGATGTAGAAATATCAAAATGAAGTGCTATTGTTACATAATGCAGGTACTTCGAACATGAGAAGAGAAACAAAAAAGCTTCTGACCGTTTTCCAGCCTTTTTATCAATTACAAAATAATCCTATCGACGATGACGTCATTGCACGCGAGAAGCCCATCAAGTCTCAGACTTTCATGTAAACGCAGCTTTCTGTGTAGCCGGTTTATTACCATGCATTTAAACATGTGAAAACAGGTTTCTTATTAAGCTGATTTTTGATTGCTTTCCGTTTTTTGTGCACTCATTATTTGGTGACTGTAGTCAATCTACATTGTCATGATGTAATACTCCAGCTGGAAATTACCTGGATCGTGCCCATGAGAAAATCTGTCAGATTTTATATCATTCTGGGGGGTCTCATTCCAGCCGAGTGACAGCCATTAAAATGAATGGGAATGCTAATAGCTCGCTCTCTCCAGGTGTTATAAACCTCCTGGGTGTAATCGCCCCTTTAAAATTTCTTAACTCTTATATAGCTAATGCTTCTCCAGTTAGGCCTATATAATTTTCAAGTAATTTAACAATACCACAAAAGCGGTTATGTAAAACCGCGGTGACGGGCCTATAATCGAATTAACGCTGTAAAAGAGACTGTCTATTTATTAATGCACGTAGAGCCTATTATAAGCCGTCATTTTACTTTTCTGTCCAATTCTCAGTAAATAGCTCCATCAAATTTGATTAGAACACATTATCTATCTGTCAGCGCTCTATATTTCACCCCTTGTCTCGTGTATATAGCGGTTCGCGGCTCTGATGAAGGACGTTAACCGGCACTCGCTGCCTCGTAACGTGAAAATTTATGGCTGATCTTTGCAGGCCTAATTTGACTGGGCATAAGTCCGTTGCAATCTCGTGCGCTCTGAAGCGACGAAAACAATATCTGGCAAAGTTGACAGGGGAAGTTAGGCCTTGATAGGGTGATGAAGCTTTCTGTGCGCTTCGTCCATTAAAATAGTCCACTAGTTCACGCCGTGTCTTCGTCTCTATGCCTGGTGCAAATTTAATAAAGGTTCAGTAAATATATGTTGCTTCACTTTGCATCGGTATTCTCATTTATTTCCCGTTTAAGTACATCTCGCAAGCCCCCGCAGTGGCTCTCGGTTTACTCTCCAGTCATTTGAGAAATAAACATCCGTGCGTTCGCCAATAATCACACACAAGCCTTGACCGGGCATTGCTCATAGATCTGTTCAAGGATTTGTTCATGGTGGCAGTAGCTGTTCCTGCAATCAGCCCATTTGTTGAGTAGCTAACAAAACGCTCTTGAGGACGAGTTGGCGCTCGAGTGCGAAGCCTTTTTGTTTGCCTTACACAGCTATTTCACATATGCTGTGTATTACACAAAGATCTGGTGAGTCAGGCCTCGATGTGATATGATATTCAAACAAATGGAGGCTTGTTAAGCTTGCTAGTGACCGTGGAAAGGCAGAGAGCGCAGGTAACAGTTGCATACTTAGTTACTACTCAGTGAGGGTAGAAACTATAATATATAAGAGGCATCCATAAAGAATGTGTTATTTGCATTTGTCACACACTTGTCTGAGAAGAGCGGCAACAGATGCAGTTCATCTCAATAAGTAAGGAGTTTTTTTAGGTCTAGGAATCGATTCCAAAACAAACTGAGAGTTGATGCGAAAGGTTAAGGGCTTTTTTTACACAAACCCATAGGCAATATTTTTATTTGATTTCTCAGTTATTGTGCCATAAGTATTCCTGAACATTTTTGCAGAATTTGCTTTGTTTGAATTAATTTAATGATTAATTGTAGTTTTGTTGTGATGTTGTCAAGGACAGAGCCTCTTAATAAAAAATACTAATAAATTAAACATATTTCACACACATTTTATAAATTATGATGTTTTTTTTATTAATTGATTAATTATTCAATACATCGCTTTGGAATAAAACGTCTGCTAAGTGACTTAATGAAGTTATTTATATTATGGATACATAATTTATGACTCTATAAATAATCCTACATCATGTTTAGTTGTCATTATATATCAGAATTATTTATAATATAGGAAATGTGCAATCGATTTTTGAAATTGAATCTTTAGATCCCTGAATCAGGAATGAGTTAAAAATATTCTTAAATCAAACAGCCATTTCTCATATTTATATATAAACTTTTTATAAATGCCACTTGTTTTTAAGTGCACCCAAAAAAGAAAGTTCTGTCATCATTTACATTTAGTCATTTGGCAGACGCTTTTATCCAAAGCGACTTACAGTGCACTTATAACAGGGACAATCCCCCTGGAGCAACATGGAGTAAAGTGTCTTGCTCAAGTGTATTGACACACTGGTGGTGGCTGCTGGGATCGAACCAGCTACCTTTTGATTTACCAGTTCAGTGGTTTAACCCACTAGACCACCATTTACTCACATGTTGTGACTTTCTTTCTTCCACAGAACACTTTTATATATATTTTAAAGAAATAAGGCAACCGAACAGCTTTGGTCCCCATTCACTTCTATTTTATGGACAAAAAAACAATACAAGGGAATAGGGACCAGTTGACACCATTCTTAAAGAATGTATTATACAGGTTTGAAAGGACAAGAGGTTGAGATGACAGAATTTGTATTTTTGGGCAAACTAGAATGGAAAGCATAGGATGGAAAGAGGGATGCAGGATTGGGACTTCGAGTCGGGATTCGAACTCAGGTGGCCAAAGGCACAGTTGCGCAATATGTCGGAGAAAAGTCCACGTGGCTATAAGTTTAAACCAAATTCTTAAAAGTAGTTGAAGTCCTGAAATCAAACTTTTGACCACTGCTTATTGCTATATAAACTTTTTCCACTGTACTGGTTTAAATGCTCAATTCCTTTTTTCCGCAGGTGGGGCATCACCAAAAGACTTTGGCTTCTTAAGTCAAAGGGAAGATTCTTCACAGTCCACCTCACGAGCGATAACGTATTTTCATTAAATAGCTGTGCCAGAATAAAACGTGAGAAGCGGCGGGCCGGCTTGGTCTCATTAGACCAGTAAGTGCAGTAATCAAGTAGCAGGAAGAGACACATTAGCCCCGGGCCATGTCACAGTAATCCCCACTGCCAGGTATTAAAGCAGGCCTATTTCAGGCAATGAGGTGATATAACTCGCTTAATCAAAGACTTATCATGCTGGGAAGACACACAGAGGCATGCAAATCCCCTAATGAGTGTGAAATACCTCCATCAAGAAATTAGACTCATGCAGTTTGGCATTTGAAATATAGGCGGGTTGAGTTGAACCCAAATGAACAACTAATCGCTGTCAACAAGAGGAGTCAAAATCATTGATACTTTGGTGCAAGTCCATAAAAAAATCAAAGGATGTCAATACTGTACAGGTATCTGCGTATTCGCTTGAGCAGAGCTCTGACTTTTTTGGATGCGGCCTAGACGTTGTGGAGAAGACGTTGATGCCACTTTAAATGGCACTTGTTATCGAAAATTAGACTCTTCTTACATTTTTTTTTTATTATTTTTGACTTAAATGTGCATTATTTAAACCATCCTTTTGAATTCTCACCTCTGTTGAGTAAAACTTTTAAGAATCGCATTGAAATGATCATTAATTCAAGTTTAAATAATCACTCCGAATACGTTCACAATGGAGAGTTTTATTGAGAAAACGTTTTTGGTACGTTGGCCGCTCTGCTCCATCTGCCATCCTTTTTCTCTTTTCAAAGCTCATTTTTATCTTCTTTCAGGGGGGCAGATCATCCACTACCAGGATCTCGGAGGACGACAATATTTTCCCCAGCTCTCCACTGCAGGCAAGCCTATTGAAATATTGAATAGCTCAATTATAACATTCACAAAAGCTTTGAAACCGCTGCGAGCGATTCTATTTCCGCGCAGGAGTGCTATTAAAATGTCCGGGAAGTCCCAGGTACCAAAAGTTCTCGAAACCCAGGATGTGAAAATGGATCTGATCCAAGTAAAGCCCTCTGCTGTCTTGAGTGTCAATAATTAAAACCGTCGAAGTGGTTGCCATTGTAAGCAGCAGAAATGATTTTGAACGCGTCTCGAGCGTGTTTGGCACGCAATTATAACCAGTTGTAAAGCGCGAGGCGGATTCCATACGTAGGCCTACGAAATGGAGCCTGAGGGCCGATGCTTTATTCAGTCCATTTATTTTGATTCACCCTCTTGTTTCTCTGCTTTGCATTCCTGAATACGTAAACCCTCGGATGTCGAGTCCGAAGCCGTTCGCGCACCCGTCGACAGGACTAATCGATAGTCTTTCTCGCCCCTCTCACGGCGCGAGTGAACAAACGGTGATCTATCATGTAAACTCATTTAGGGTGTCAGTGTGCTCGGGCGCCTTGTTAGGTGCGGATGGTCATGTGAGCGAGAGACACGGATTAAAAACAAGTATTGATGGAAAATAGAGGCAGTGAGCGTATGAGAAAAGTATGAGACCTTTCCAAACGCACAGACACACAAAACCCACTATTGATTTCCCCGGGGAA
The DNA here is from genome assembly GCA_008369825.1 of Triplophysa tibetana. Classification (NCBI taxonomy): domain Eukaryota; kingdom Metazoa; phylum Chordata; class Actinopteri; order Cypriniformes; family Nemacheilidae; genus Triplophysa; species Triplophysa tibetana. The sequence goes on from CM017893.1 coordinate 3,880,403, forward strand.
ATTAGTGGTATGGTGATGTAGAACCACGGCAGGCCCTGCAGCAAAATACAATTTACTTTTAATATATTAGTACCTCTTCAATGTGACTCATCAGTTATTTAGTAAACAGTGGTGCGGTTTTGTACCGCTTTGATCTGTTTTTCCTTTTATGAGAGGATGGCAATAAAGCGGGTCTGTCATGAGTGAAACGTTTCTATAGTGGCCGCGCAGCCTTGAAGAGATCACCGCTGTGGCAAAGTTTTCTAAAACCTCATCCATCCTTGGTTTGACCCATATGAAGCAGAATCCGAGTAGCCTTGGGTCTATTTGTGCAAGATTTAATTACAGGCACCGTCGGACCTACAAGAATTTACGACAGGGGCTTGTGATTTAAATGAGCGTGAAGAGGTTCGGCAAAATCTCGAGTCGGGCATTAAAAAGGCCGGGAAATGCTTAACTATCTCATAAGAGCCGGTTTTCTCAATCTCCCTCCTGATAGCTCCCCGTAATGATCGATGAAATACTGTATGCGCCGTGGCAGACTGCAGGTGCTGGAATAGGGAAGAAAGTAGGACAGTGTTTGATTGACCCTTTCTGGGGAAGAGCAAATTGAAGATGCGTGCTACATCTGTTCCAAATCCTGCAGAAACGCTTCTGTCGTGTCTCCGAAACAGAATGTGTGGTTCATTGGGCTTTGGCTTTTGGTTATTGATAATTCTCTTTGAATGAGTGGGGCTAACAAGAGTGTAATGATGTGTTTTAGATATCAAATGTGCAGTCTGGCTCTTGTACATCCTGTTTTCTTTTTCCTTCAGCTTCCCCTGTTCTTATTTGCAGCTCTGAATGATGTTAAGTGTAATAGTGGATTCTGCACGACGTCTACTGAAGTGGCAATCTGGGTTCTGGACTTTCATATTCATGAAAAGTCAAATGAGATTAGCACTAAACTTTGTTGTTGAGACTTGGAATGTTTTGTAATGTTTGTATTTTGATGAATGTTGATAACCGAACAATGGTGGTACCCATTGATTTCTACCACACGGGCACAAAACAAATGTGGGCACCGCCATTGTTCCGTTACCAAACATTCATTTAAAGTCATACAGATTGGGCAAACTGTCACTTTAAATGTGATTAAGTTATACAGCTTTGAATGTTGCTAAAAAACTCGAACATATTGCTTGGTGTAAAGGTCCAATGCATTATATTTATCGCCATCTAGTGCTGAGGTTGCGAATTGCAACTAATGGCTCACTCCACAACCCTCCATTTTAAAGCACTACGGCTGCTGACGCAAAACTATGTTTTTGCTTCTTTGCCGAAGGAGATATTGTATTTTCGAAACATATAGAAATAGCTCATTCTAAGTAATAAAAACATAATGCTTCATAATGGTCTTTATAAACATCTGAAGACATTTCTGTATATCATATTGCATTTCTGTCAAGAGAAAGGTTACACACAGCACCTTTAAAACTTCTAAAATCGAGTTTTGTCCTTCTTTTTTTCTCTCTTTGTAACGTGGAACTACCTGTCCCTCCACAATCTTCTTAGCTCTCTGTGGATCACAAAGATCACCAGCTTCGAGTAGACTCGGACTGAGTTAGCTTGAGTTCTCTGTCTGCAGGATGCTGTTGAACAGCACACAGACTGTGATGCGGTCAGAGACGTGGAAGTTTAATTACGGCTGTTTCACAAATCAATCACACACAGCGTGTTACAGCAGCCCGGCTCCCTACAGGACTGTCATGTCCACGTGTCTGCTGAGATCTTCTGATTAGCTCTCGGGAGGGAGACAAGTCAAAGTCATTCTTTTAAACAGATGCTTTGTGGCGGATGATATTGAACGATGACATTTCTGCTGGATTTGAATAACAAAATGATCCAGATTTTTGGAATTTGTTCTGTCACAAGTTATTCAATCACTAGGTGGATTTAAAACAGTTGTCTTAATAAGACCTGAACATGGTGATCATGAATGATGGAGGCAAACACACTCGTTATGAGCCTGTCAATTGAACATTTTGCGAATAGAGTTTATGAGAATTATTCAGCATTTACACTACAGCTGAATAGTTTGAAGAGTCACTTGAGTTGTTTCTCTTGATCCAACAACTCTTTAGATCTGTCTGTAACAAGTTCTGTAGACATAAAAACAGTTATTACATTAGTCACTAATACGGTTTCTTTCATTAGATGTATCAAGCTAAGAAAACTAAAGAAAATGATTTTGAAAAAATTATAAAGGATAAACAATAGGAGCCCAGTACAGATGGGATTTTTCATTTAATAGCATACCTTTTAAAAAGTCTTTGAGGATAAGAAAAGCAAATGAAATACGATGAAAACATTTCTGCCTATTTTATCAAAAGAATGACTTGGTGATAAGAAAATAACATTGATTGAATATATATTTTTTAAATAATAATTTGTATTTTTAAATAGTTTGAATGAGTTTATTATCATGCTGATGATTAAAAAAGGAAACAATTTTTGAATAGTGTTTATAAGCAAAAACATGCAGAATTGTATTAGATAAAATAATTATCTTTTCTACAATTTGGGTAAAACAACGTAAACAACGTAAAAAAAAGATGGTGTATATAAATATTGAACATCCTTCGCCTTATTTCTACACCACCTTAAAATGTTCCCTTTTTAGACAGGTTATTAGGTTTTGGGACAGAGTCACTGTATAGTAAACACTACTGAGATGTTTGTGGATCTGCAGGTAGCACCAAACAGCCACCAAACGGAGAAAATACGGTTGTTTTTTAACGGTATAAAAACTGCCGCTTGACTCCAGTTCACCATCTATTTCCTGGTTTGAAGAATAGTTCACACAGGTATGTGACTTCATTTATGTGTTTCTACATTTCCTGTGGTAATGCATTTTCCCTCGCCCTGTAGGTCACGTTTGATGGAGAGGGAACTGCGATGGATGAGATGAGAAATAAACAGCACCATCCCTTCACCTGCAGAGCATCAGGTCCAACCTCACCACCCCCGCTATCTCAGGTATGGCCGACTCTCGCTATTTCCATTTTTTGTCTTCCTTCTATTTATTCATTTTATGTCTTGCAGAGCTGTATAGATACATTACTCACAGGTGCTTCATATCAAAATGTGACACACATTTGTCACTTTAAGCTAACTAAATGCAAAAGTGCTAAAAATAGTTATTGTGCTTTATCATCGCGGTCTGAAGGAAGGAGAGGATTGGAGTGCTAGACATGCAACTCCGGAACATGCCATATGTTTCCAGTGAATATTCTACTTTTTAAAAAGTAGAAGAAAATAAATTATGATGTTAAAATTAATAGGTGTTCTTTTGGCGATGCCCGGCCCCTAAAGCCCATCCCACCAGTGCCAACACTGCACTTCTTTCAGCATGCGTCAGCGTTAAGCAGTGATTTATGGCAACGGAAAGTTTGGCGGCAGCATTCTTGTGATAACATCACGATAGGAACAAATAAAGCTCTCCCTGACCTCAGGTGCGTCTCAGAACAAATTGCTGTCTGCCTGATTTGTTATGCAGGATTCATCGTGTTGTCTCTGAATTTGGTTTTGATTAAGAGATGGGGTGATATCTTTGATCTTAATCTTCCTCTTACAAATCTAGTTTGTCGCTGCTTGTCCATCAAAGCCTCTCCGACCTTTCCTAAACTTAACTGAATAACTTGTCATTTCATCAACATTTACAACCTGGTCTTTGTTTATAGGGAAGAGTTTGAAACAAAGTGACCTTCTCTGATACTCGTTGGGATCTTTAGACGTCTGTTTGTTAGTTGTGGAGCGTTGTTTAATCTCTAGCTGGGGTTCATGGTTTCTACAGACCGGCTGTGTTGGCACAGAAGGGGAATGAGTATTAATCCAAACAGTAAGCTGTTTAGTCAAAGTATGTTGATGGAATAATGTCCTTCGCTGTCAATGTAATTTCAAGGGGGGATTTGGAAACACAGAGAATTTTGTTGAAAATCAGACACTTTCTGAATCATGGAACAATTTTAATAATGTGTCTTCTTTCTCTTTAATAATTTGGTTTGTTTTTTTGGATAAGGTAAAGAACATTGTGTTTTATACTCTTGTCAGGGGCTTGTGGGAAATCTGGAAATCTGTGCTTTGGGGAGCAGGAAGGTTAATCTGCATTTGCTTCCATGTGTGTCGGAGTTGGCGATGCGTTGAGGGAATGTTTTTTTTTTAACTGTAACACACATCCGTCAATGTTGTTGTTATATTAGCAGAATCTCGATGGCATTTAAATTTGCTCTGAAAGTTGGTCAAGGGGAGAGAATACATATTTTGGGGTTGCCAAATGTGACGCGTTTTTCAATCTGATACACATCTATTTAAACCATTTTGTCATTTATGCTGTCAAACATGAATTGGGATACGTGTCTGGATCAGCATCCCAGTCCTGGGACAACAAACCTGGGTCAAGGCTAGGTCAGGGATTATGGCCAATAGAACAACATATCCATTTTATAACTACCTTCTGTTTTTAGATTCAAGATGTATGTTATTTATTTGTCACATAGTCTTAAATATATGAATACAATTAAAAATGGATAGAACTAAATAAACTAAAGGTCGAGTATACAGGATGGGATGCTTTTTTAATATTACAAATGTAACTAATGTTTATAGGTCAGCTTAAGGGATGTTATGGGAGGAAAATAAGTGCTTTATGATGATTCTTAAAGGTCCAGTGTATGAAATTAAGCGGCATAAAGCGGTGAGGTTGCGAATTTCACCCCTCTTGCCTCTAAGCTCCCTGTCCAATTTAATACCAGTGTAAAATAACAGATTCATTTTGAAAGAATCAATAGCCTTGGAAATTCAGGTGCGATTGCTTTGCCTCCGACTGTCTGAATAGTTAACGGTTGCCGGTCGCTAATCTGTGACTTCCTGAGATCTGGCAAATGTCACTGGTATTTACTCCCCCAAAAGATATCAGACAGAGCAAGGTCTGACCGTGACCCTTCAGGATGAGAACGTGAGGAGGACGGAATGAAATACAGAGAGAAATCTCTATGATTGATGAACAAACACAGAGACTGTTTGCACCTTCCATTGTGCACAGGGGAAACAGAGAGAGACGGGACAGAATCTGAGCCAAGAGCGCTCAGCCGGCGCTGCAGCGTTCACACTGGCGAGGGAGGAACACAAAGCTTAGGGCTTGAATTTTGGATGGTTCTTGTATACTGTTTGATTTTCCTCTTCCAGTGTAACATCCTCTACTTTTCGCTTGTTTGCATATGACACACCAGCATTTGTCTTTTGTTTGCTGACGGTGAATTGACTGAGCTGCGCAGGCTGATGTGTGCGGGTTAAACATAGATAAGAAGCTTGTGTCAGAGTTTTATTCCACTAGGTTTCATTTATACTATTGGCTAAAAGTATTAAACATTGGTATTGTCCAGAAAAAAGCTACAATTTATTGAACACACGTTTTCCTTTTGTGACAACATGCCCCAGTAGTGGAATGAAAGAATTAGAACTTCTATTTATATATAAAATATAAAGTTATAGATATATAAAATATTTAGATATTATCTTAAATATATAAAACACAGACATGTAAAATATATTTAATATAAAGGCTTAAATTAGTACAAATGTTGTGCATTTGTTGTGTATATTTTTTAACCTTATAACCATGAAATATTATTAATATTTTATTCCAATAAGTTGGGCCAGATATAAAAAGAAGAAAAAATGTTCACCAAACTACTTGAAATATTATTATTATCAGACCAGATAAAAACAGAAAGCTTTTAGTACAGTATCTTAGTATAAAAGTACATAAAGCTAAAATGTAGGCAATATGTGACTACTTTAACTACAGGATTATATTGGTTTCTGTAATGTTTTTTTTTGCCAAGTATATATTTACATTTATATTTATTTATTTGGAAGATGCTTTTATATAAATAACATTTTGTCAGCACACTATATAACTCGGATGTTTCCATTTGTGCTCATTCCTTACTGAAAGTTTCACATAATTTCATGGGTTTTACATACAGTACATGAAGAAATGAATTACCATATAGCCTCTGAGTTATATATATATATATATATATATACATGCATTCTGTTAAATTTCCTTTAAAATCTTCGAGCCATTGGACTTGGAAATGACTTAATCACGGGAAACCCCATTTCCTCCTAATGAAACTCAGATAAGGTTTGGCATGCATGGATATAACCTCCAATTTTATGTGACACTCCGCAGCGGATGAAATATTAATATCAAATAAGCAGGAACTGGGTCTTGTGAAATGCAGAAATTGACACTACTACTTACTCTTACTGACAGTCTGTGTTCAAATGAAACATTTTGAGTCAGAGACTTTACTTTGACCTTAGTAGTGTTTGAACAGTCCGAACAGTTTTGATAATGTTAGATTTAGTCACCTGGGTGGCCACGGTAATAGGCACATTTTCAAAAAGGTGAATCTTTTGCGTGTTTTCCAGGAAAATCCAAAAAGAATAAGCTGCCAGGGATGAATGCTTCTTTAAATAGTCTTTTAGGTCGTAAAATATTTCTTTCTATGTAGTTGATGGACAAGATAACACAGATTGTGTGGTGGCATTTAGTGGTGTCGCTCAAAATCATCTCTCTTAATACTGTCAATGTCTTCCATGTTCCAAGATCGAATGGCTTTGCACTAGCATTTTCAAGGTCATAGCATTCACTTGATGTGTGTCTTCTACTCTTCAGTAATTTATAAGGATCGGAAGCTTAAACTGTAGAGCTCATGCGAGCCAGAGCTACGATTATTGTATAAGAATAGTGTCTGTATGTCTTCACACTGTACATGTATCCTAAGTTGACTATATGAAGGTGTGAACTGAGAGTGAATATATGTGCGGATGATATCGAAGGGACTCCTGAATGGAGCATCTCTGGTGCTTTGAAGTTGCTTCATTGATTTTATGCAAACGTTGGTCGTGGCTGTCTTTCTTTCTATTCTTTCTCCTGTCCTTTATCTTCGTCACCTCTTTTCTCTAGGGCTGAAGCTGGCAGCTTTTTGAAATACACTATTTTTAGAAGAGAATTGGAATATTGCAAATTGAAGTTTGCATATTGTACTCTATACATTGTGAATAAGTTTATGATATAAAGTAATATAAATGAACGCTTAAACCCCCTTGAAATCAGCAGAATAGATTAATGAACCTGTTAACAGGTATCAGGTGAAAAGGAACACAAACATTCTTGCCTCTCAACATAGTAACCTGTTACGTTAAAAGTAATATCATTAAAGTTTTTTTGTATCATTCCTCCTGTCGCTGTTATGGGTGATTTTAGGGAAGTCACATAATATGGTACCTCCAATAACCGTGATATTAAAAACATGATTATACTTGTTTAACTACACAGATATAATATCATAGATAATCAAGCACATGTTTAAACTTATATTTGGGTGGTATTAAGCCAAAGAAAGAAAACACAAAATTTGCAAAATTTGAAATTAATATAAAATCATTATTTATTTGATAAAAATAGATATTGTGATAATGCTGTTATCGTGGAACCTTTAATGTGTAGTAAAAGCGGATATTATGATAGTCCATTTAATTTAAACCATTTTCATTTCATCAAAGTGATCGCTCCTATGTATCGACAGGAAACAGGATACGATTTATTGAACACACGTTTATCTTTTGTGAAAATATACCCGAATGTTGACGTGAAGGAATTTAATTTTTTATTTATTTATATAAGAATAAATAAAACAGTAATATAATATCAATGATCTAAACATGATTTACAAAAATATAGGAACTATAGAAGTATAATAGGCTTAAATGTGTACACAAATTTTGTATGTTTTATTTTTTTGTACCAAACAATGAAATATTACAGAAATATGTTCAATATTTTATTCCATTTAGTTGGACCAGATAGAGAAGAACCTTATATTTAAGTGTCATTTATTGGCCCAAAAAAAAACACAAAATAAACAAAATTATAACGAATGTAAAACCATTATTTATGTGTTTAAAAATAGATATTTTGATATTTGTATTATCATGAACTCATTTATGTGTAGTGAAAATCTAAAATCATGACAGTCCAGTTCATTTAAAACGTGTTCATTTCATACAAGTAATCAACACGCACTATATAGAACATTGCTTTTAAATATAAGTATCTCAGAGGCTAATTGACAATTTAATTGTATCTATTAATTATTAAAGCCCTAAACTTTCTGATAGTTTTACTTTCTAATAATTTCGAATTATTTAACTTTTCCTATCTTTTACCACATCCAACTTTTAATAATCTATTCACAACCTTTCAGCCACGATAACCCGTCTGCCATCCTTCAAAAAAGTGAGTGAGTGAGAGTGCAAGAGAGAGAGAGCGAGAATAATAAGGCTTGGGGAAAATAGTCAGAGCCAATCTCTGAAGGCCATTAGTTCCCTCCACACCACTCCAGCACTGTCCGTCACTAATACTAATTCACCTGGTTGACAGGAAATCTTTCCCGTGGTGCCAATGGGGGATGGCTCGGTTATGTTTTAGGTTACAAAGCCCCGGAGGAACCATTGGTTCTGCAGGCCTCCTCCAGCATTCCGTGTGAGGTGAAAGCAGAAAGAAAGAGAGATTTGTAGAACAAATGTCTTTCTGTCTGTAGGGGTATATACCATAGAAAGTTAAAGTTGTTGTCCGAAGACTGAAACAGCCTTGGGCAGCATACCTACGGACCGCCCTCAAAGATGCCAAGCTGAGATCTGATTAGCTGTCTTAAAAAAAGTTTCTGTGCGTAAGCACTGTTTTTTATCTTATTAGTAAGAGCTGTGACCATTAATCGTGCGATTCCTATGCTCAGGTTTCTCAATGAATTACGGTTAAATGCTGACACACCCGAAAAAGCAAGAGAATGGTCCCGATATGCACATTATTGTAGGTGGTACGGTGCCGTATCGAGATGGAAGTAGTTCAACTTTTCGGAGTGCGCACGCACCCCAGGTCATTTGAAGATAGAAAGCGACGCGGCTTGCGTTTTCAGCGTGGTTTTAGACGCAAAATGTGAATCGGGCCTTAGATGTCATCGTGCATATAAATGTCACAAAAAATGCAACATGGAAACAAATCTCTTAAAAACTAGACGCGGATTAATCCACAGAATAATTAACGCTACTTACCAGGGAACACAGTTTTAATGAAGTTCGTTAGTTTTTATTTTAAGGGGGATTATGACATCTGCATGCCTGAAGTTTGTATTTCATTTTATTTAATTTATTCGCGATGTGTAGAGTCATCCATAATTTACGATGTTTCGAAGTGACGTTAACGACATCGAGGATATGCCATTTCACTTATTATTAATGACGTAGAGCGAGGACACGTGCACAAGACCGCTGAAGAACACATAGAAACGACCGTAGTTCCAGGTAAAGGGCATATTTTTTCACTTTTCGTCAAACCTTTTCAGGTGTTTTTATAATAATAAAGTATATTTATAAGGATGATGTTTGTCAAGTGTTGCTTTTTCAAATGGACGTTATAAATGGCAAAATCTCGTGATTTTTAGATCGAGCAGTAGCCTACATCTTACTGATCAAACGGAATCGACGCCTTTGCGATTTCAGAATGGTCCTACACAGGTATAATTATTTGCATCGCGTTTTATCATCCACTGCCCTAGATTTTCTAAGATCTGAGGTTTGTGGCATCGATATTGCCAAGATATAAAGAGTTACAGTATGCTCGGCCATTATATCCTTAACCACATAAGTATATATAAATATATTCTGAACTGCTCTCAGGTATATTTACAATGTACAATATATATTTTGCAAAAAAAGCTGAGTGTAAGTGAGTAAAATGCCCATTTTAGGCTTGAAAAGGTGCAGTTTGGACTAGACTTCACACAAATAGAGAATACACAGGTAGTAGGAGGACACAGGAGGAGCTGAATTTATTACATTCACACAAACGCATACATATGCTCATCATATGTGTGACACGCTCATGTTAAGCTTGATTCAAAGCCGTCTCTCTTGCATTATTGCCTCTCCATACAAAGACCTCTACATCAACACGCATGAGTGATTTTCTGTCCTCTGCTGGGTTTGCAGGGTTTTTATGCGTGACTGTTGGGGGACTTCAACCAGTTCCTCTTTGACTGCATGTTGACACAGATTTCTCAGGGAAATCCATGAATATATTCAAATGTTCCTTCCCCAGCCCATCAACTATCCGAACTGCGCGGTCCTTTGACAGACATTCATACACCATACAGAACAATTACATCTTATACAATTTCAATGTGATGGAGTGGAAGAGAGAATGATAGTGGACTGAGCTGGTGGAGAATGCCACTGCATAGGGAACGGTCTTATGGAGGATAGAGAAGGGCTTACACAGGAGATATGAGGGTGTAGCGTGTGATAGAAGCACAGAAAAGCTCACTGTGGCAGAGAATATAAAATGTAGACATAAAGAAACGCAAATGATGGAGGCTGCACCAAATATTGTATTGAAATTGATGGAATATCACAAATGTTAATATTGCAATATGCGAATCACAATGGTTTGCAATAACTAGATGATTTCAATACTTATAAAATATATAATCATAGTTGTAGGTCGATGCAGAGATACTTGTATGTGAACGTTTGTGCCTGTGTGTACACATTCAGAAAGAACGTCAAATATGATTTTTTTTACATCGTTTTTTTAAGTAAAATGTAGTTCAGATTGATTTTACAAACTTAAAGCATAATCATATTTAGTGTCGTTTATCACATTATTAAGCACGTCATCGCACATTTTCCTGCAGTATTGTTTTAATGATGCAGAAGTATAACATGAAATGACACTAGCAGTGTATTTAATGACGCAGTATATTTATTTATGATTAAAACTGAATAATTTGAGATAAATAATGTGGGATTTAAAATGATCGTTTTGGAGCAGCGCTGGATTAAAAGCAGTATAGCAACATACGAAACATCTTTTTTTGGCAATGTGACCAGAGATCGGTTTTTGTATAGAATGTCCAGCAACAGGCTACTTTATTTTAAAAAAATATATAAAATATTAAGTTTAATGGTGCAGATGTCGTGTTTCTAGTTTTGTTTAAGGTATCGTTCACCCCGATATAAAACAGAAAACCGTTGGTCCCCATTGACTTGCACTGGTTTTGTGTCCATACAATAGAGGTGAATGGTTTTGTTTACCGACATTCTTTAAGATATAAGATGATTTAAGAAGGTCATACACATTTGATATGACGAGAGGGGTTAATATGGGCCTGCGTTTATTGTAAAAAAATTTGTCATATTGCATGAAAACATTTATATAATCTACAGAATTGACGTGATATCACATTAGAGTTGACACTTTTTTGGTAACTTTTAGTGTGAATCAACAACTTTCAAAAGTTTCTAAAATTGATTGTAGTTTACCTCCTTAAAGTAATGAATTTGCTTGACTTGTTTCAGTTTTAAAAATTGCTTTTGAAACAGTGATCAAGATCAATCTGACTTTTTCCCTTATTGGCAGCACACTCATTTCAGAAGCAAAGAAGACAAAACATAAAATAAAAATAATAATGCTGGCTTTAACACGTACAGATGAATTATTGACAATAAAATTGTTTAATATGAAGAACATTTATAGCTTCATTTAGATGTTATGTTGTCTTTCGATGTTTTGTGACAATGTGTTTATTTGTCTTCTATATTCCTTTATTCTCCTTCTTAACCACCTTTGAGATGGGAATGGATCTCTCTCTCTCGTACTCTTACTTCTACTTTTATTTTCCTTGTCTCTAATTAATAACTTCAGTTTTCCATTCTCTGCACATTGAAGAAAAAGCCACGAAAGAGAAAGACTTCTATGAATTATCTGTGGGCCGCGGCTGAGAACGCGGAGGCTCAGGTGAGTTTATCCGAGGGGAGGGTTTGTTTCTGGTATTAGAGAACAGAGTTCTAGTTAGTATGTAGATTTGTTGAAGCATTGCTGTTCATACTACCGCCATGTACTGTGTGTACGTGCAGCTGCACAAAACGAGCAGAGCGTGTGGAGACAAATCGATATAAACGATGGGGAGAAGTGGCTATCATTCAGAGGGAAACAGGTGCAATATCTCTCTCAGATAGGAGCCCATCCATCACAGCCAGACTTTAATTTGTGATGTTTAGACCCCCTTCTGCTGATTGTCTCACAGTGTGTATGTATGTGTGTGTGTGTAGGGGTGGCAGGTGGAAGGTGATGGTGGGGGGTTACATGTTCAAAATAAAGAAGAAGAGCTTCAGATACTAGAGAAACTGAGGTCTGACATGGAGAAATAACAAAAGTTACAAAAAAAAGTTTTTTTTTACAGTACAGGAGTGACAGGAAATGTTGCAAATATATCTACTTTCTGTATTATGATTGTGTAATATATATGCTTTCTATATAGGTAGCTGTTATGCATAGCTGTCTTTTATAGTTATTCATAAATGATTTTTCTCTGACATGAACAAGCAATGAACAATTCTTCTTTGTTCATGATAATGTCTGTATTTACTAATACCTCTTCAAATTCCAGGTTTAAAATTAGTTTATGTACACATGAACATTTGTGTTGGTATTAACTAACAATAAAGTGATAGTTCACCCAAAAATGAATATTCTGTCATTATTTACTTACCCTCTTGTCATTTCAAACCTGTACGACTTTCTGCGGCAGAACAATAAAGAAGATATTTTGAAGAAACTTGACACCGAACAGTGCCAGAACTCATTCGCTTTTATGCTATTGACCCAAAACCAATGCAAGTGAATGAGTGCCGGTGAACGACATTCTTCAAAATATCTTGTTTCGTGTTGTGCAGAGGAAAGAAAGTCAAACATGTTTAAAATGGCATTAATGTGAGTAAACAATGACAGATTTTTTATTTTTTAACTATGACTTTAAAAATATTTAATTTGTGCTGAAAAATGATGCATTTACTACTGTTAACAAACACAACCTTATTATAAAGTGTTACCAAGAATTTTTATCAACATTTTCAGGATTGAATGTATCATTTTTCTCTCATTTTTTATTGAGCTTGTTGCAGTGCATTATGGGATTGGCTTCTCTGTGAAAGAAGCAGACAATGGTTTACAATTCGGCCACAATTCAGTCACGCTGCCCACGTTTTGGAAAAGCATTTCTGGACTACACCTACGCACGACATTGGGTTTTGGAATCGGGTTGGTGAATGTTGTTGCCTCAACCTTGAATCTTTTCACAGTGATTTTTATTTTCTTACTCTTTCCCCCTGCTGTTGAATAGATCACGCATTGAACTCACTGTACTGTACCGATGCGTCGGGTACATCTGTAACCGTACCAAGGTGACATCTCAATTGTGCGAGTGTGCGGGCAGCCCCCATGTGATAAAGCGCTTTGAGATGAGTCCTTTTATTGAAGCTTTATACTACATGTGACCTAAGGTGAAGAGAGTCCAAATAATTTTAATTATTGATCGCCACAGGAGTGTTGGAGGCAGCGAGTATGGATGGCAGGCATATCCGGATGAGCAATTTGGTCGCATCTCTGGCTCTGGATGAAAATGATAATGGATACTGAGATGCGCGCACACGCACAAACACATATCAGTTCGATACCGTAAGCTATCACAGAAACCAGGGCGGGTGAGAGTTGCTCTGACCTTCCATTAAAATTACATGGGTAGAGAAAAAAGAAAATATGAGGGAAGATTTTGAGAGAGAGATAACGAGGGCCGTAGCTCAGAAAGAGAAAAGAACAGAGATGAACTGAACTCTCTCTGGCCCTGTTGACTTCACATTAGATGGGTTAACGGGGCTGTCGCTGCCCCTCTGCTGTCCATCCGGTCTGCGAGATATCTGAAGCCCCTCGTCAATCACACGATAAGTAGACAGGATTACGGCAGATCTTCCCCGCGACACAGATCTTACCGCACCGTTACGGAGGACATCCCATTTTGTACTGCCCAGTCATTCGCTCCACAAAACTCGAGCATTGCATCAGCAATGGCTTCCTTTAAAGAGAGAGCTCATTCAGCTTTGAGAGAGAAGCAGATAAGCAGCTCGGGTCTGTGTGAATGAAAAGGGCCATTGGGAGGTTAAAATGTGGAACTAGATGCTTTGGAGCGTCGGGGAGATGTGGAGTGGCTGAGATTTCTCTAAAGGGCATTTATGATAGAGATGTGAAGCATGTCTGGATTATATATAGCCGTGTCTGATTAAAACAAAATTGCTGGTGTTTTAAGCACTTATCTTTGACGTCAAACTAACTCTAGGCGCAAAATTGTACCAGATCAACATATAAATAAGATTACTTTTGCCAAATGGGGGAACACTGTTAAAAATAACGATGCTTTGTGATGCTATTGAAGAACATTTTTTGTCTAAATTGTTCCATGAAGAACATCTGAAGAACCTTTCTGATTCACAAATGGTGATTTGTTGCCACAACATTTTTTAGATTACAAGAAAGTAAGATAAAGTTGGTTCTGTTAAGGAACCTTTGACTGAATGGTTCTTTGTGAAACCAAAATCGGTTCTTCTTTGGCATCCCCGTGAAGAACCTTTTAGCAGCCTTTCTTTTTAGGATTGTATTGTATGGGGACTGTTTTTTTCTATACACTCTTAAGAAATAAAGGTGCTTCACGATGCCATAGAAGAACATTTTTTGTCTTAATGGTTCCATAAACGGCCGTTCTTTTCCATTTCACAGAAAGGTTCTTTGTGGCGAACAACATTTTTCAGATTATAAAATTGCAAGAAGGAGATGGTTGTTCAAAAACCTTAGACTGAATGGTTCTTTGTGGAACCAAAAATGGTTCTTCAATTGCATCGCTTTTTAAACTCCTTTATTTTCAACTCTGTACATGATCAATTAGCTCCTCTTGTAGTGTTTTTGTGAGGTTTATTGCAGATATAATTATTGCAGTAATGAACTTCCATGTGAGCATGTTTTAATCTGCCTGCCCTTAGAAGTAAACAGCCCATTTGTTTTTATTACTTTTAAGCGTTCTATGTAAATGATATTGTTATGTTTGAAATGAGTAACAAAGCCTGAAGGTTGCAGGTTTGCTAAAGGGTTTAATACAGTTGGCACTGCTACATTTTTCCTAATAGTTTCTTATACATTGCTCCTCATAAATATTGCTCTCAAAAACTTTCTGTGCAAACCTTGAAGGCTGGACTGATGTGATCAGAACACAAGATGATGATATTTTCAAAAACGTTGGTAACCAAACATTGTGTGGACACAAATACCCTCAAAACATATTTTGTGTTCCACAGAAGAAAGAGGCATGAACGTGGGTGGATAAATGAGGAGATTTTTGGGGGGATGAACTATCCCTTTTGAAGACTTTATAGCTAAGAACAGAACAACATAATGATCATGATCATTTAGAAACCAACTGTGTTAAAGCATCTTTTGATATTTATGGGTAATGCGATCTATTATTATTCTTGCATTTGAGTTTATTTAAGATGAGCAGTTCCATGTTGTAAATTTGGTATATTTGGTAGGTAAATATGGTGGTGAGGTCATATGCTCTAATATACTCTATATTTTTAGGTTTATAATGGTTAAGGAATACTGGTGATTGCTTTGCACTGGGAATGAGTATGAGTTTTTCAATGTTCTTCATGTCAAAATTTGTTTTTTTCATAATATCCTTTTTAGCATTTCATTGTAGAGATAAACAGGTTTTTGTGGGAATAGTAAGGGCAGGGGCGGACTTTACCATTAGGCAAAGGTAGGCAATTGCCTTGGGCCCCGAGCTATAGAGGCCCCTCCAAAATTCCCCATTAACTCAATAAAGTTTTTTTATGTACTGCCAATTTTATATGTAAAAAAAGGATCTCAAACGTCTTTAGAATGCTTGAGTTAGTGTCGCAAAGAAGAGCGGGCCCCCTGAACACCGCCATTGGACTAATCCATCACTTCACTCACTGCGCATGCGCAGAATTGCGGAAGTATGGCAACTGAAAAAATAGCGATATGTCAGCTGTTAGTGACTCTAGTGCTCTCATTTGGTCTCATGTCACCTGATGTCATCATTCTTTTTTCCAATTGAATTTTGATGGGAAGCAAAGAGGGACATGTCAAATCTTGTGCCTTTCCGTTTCAGGGTTCCCATCTGTTTTGAGCTGATTAGACCTCATTTAGCTCCCGCTCAGAGCTGTCTTTCTCTCAGAGCTGTCTTTCTCTCAGAGCTAGAGTCTGTCTGTTTTGGCTGTCTCACACTTTAAAGCTATCCAACCTCAGAGCTGTGTATCTTTCAGCACTGTCTTACCTCATAGTGGTCCATCCTTTCTCTCTATCAGATATGTCTCTGTCTAAGTATCTCGTAAGTACTGTCTCTCCTTCTAAGCTGTTTTTCCCTTTCTCAATACTTTCTCTTTTTCTGAGACGTCTCTCTCTCTCATTCAGTGGTGTCTTACCCTTTAAAACTGTCTCACTTCGGAGCTGTCTGTATCTTAGATTTGTCTCATCCTGAATGTCTCGCCCTTTAAAGCTGTCTCACCTCGGAGCTGTCCATCCTTCAAAGCTTTCTTTCTTTCTCTCTCTCTCTCTCTCTCTCTCTCTCTCTCTCTCTCTCTCTCTCTCTCTCTCTCTCTCTCTCTCTCCCTCTTTGCTGATTGTCTCTCTCCGGGCTGTCTCTCTCTTTTGTTCCCAACTGGTCAAACGAGAATTCCTCATTAAACCCAATGCTAGTGCATGTGCTTGTTCACTCTAGGGAACTGGACTCTTGTTGGGGCACGGTTTTGTTTTCAGCAGCAGATCAGATCACTAGGAGCAATGAACTAAGTTCTGTTTCTTCCGCTGTGTACTTTGATCTCCATCACAAACTCAGGCCCAAGACCCGCCAACTCGAGGTTTCTACAGTGAGTTCAGGGGCGATCTTTGCATTGTCCCTTCTAGCTGATTTCAGACAGCGATTGATGCCCACCACTCGTCACTTTTGTAAAAGCCGACTTGATCCTGAAAGAAGATAGGATGTTCTCTGCTTTATCTGTGAGCGAAATTCTGTCCACTGACTGTTCTGCTTTTCTTCTTGAGCATCCCACAAACCCCTGCAACCTTTACCGGATGATGAAATCGGTGTTTTACCTCGGGACACTCGCAGTGCTGCGACAGATCAAATGAAAAAAGGTGGATGACACAGTTAGGGGTGGACTGATACCGTCTCGTACGGCTGGCACATCACATGGTCTGTTTTATGAAAGCCAGGGATGAATTTTTGATGGTCACGGCTCACCTTCTATTGCTTTTAACATTTTTTTTTACTTTGTGCTTTATTTCAGGAATGCTGATAGTGAATTTTACTGTCCAGAAGGGATTATACTACACCTCCTCTGGCACACACACAAAACAGCTGGCACGATAGGGTAGTAAAAACCACAGAAAATTATAGATATGTTGCCTCTAGGGGAAGAAACAACACCATACTGTGTTTCTAAATTTGGTTGCACTGGCCATCAGTGCGTAGATCTGACAGTTCAAAACAGATTTCTGAGATGAACAGCTGCTTGTTTTATTCTTGTGGATCTTTACGTTTAATATGCAAATAGTTCATATTATAAATTATAGAAAACAAACAGTAGTTTTGAACTTTATTACTGGAATTTGAGCTTCATTGATGCTGCTCTCATTATCATTATCACAAATGTATTTGTTTGTGCAAATGTGGATTTCTGCAAGATATACAAGAATATACAAAAATACTTTGCTATACATTAGCCTATTACATTACAAGCAATTCTGTAAATCATTCTTCAATTGGTTTATCCAGCTAAGCATGAAATATCTGCCACATTAGATACAGCCCGAGAGGGAACAACATGTGTATGAACCCACCTACTCGTGTTTGTCTTAATGAGCATGTGAGATATATATACCTCAGCAAAATGAAAATATTTGTATAATCTGCTTCACAAATAAACCTTATCACCTAGCATCAAGTCTGTAATCTCTAGGACATGTTATTAATATGAGATAATATTTATGTGTACATAAACACCAGACTCCAGTTGAATGTGCATTAACATCTCTGTTTATAGTATGACAAAGATGAAACAGAAACAAAAAAGCCCTATTATGTAAAAATATATTACATGGATTAAATCCAACTGTATTCCACACTTAGCAACAAGCGAGTGTTGTTTCATCAGAGTCACTAGAAACATTTCATTTTAGAAGCGCTTGAGACACATCCAGCACTGCAGGCTTTGTCTTGTCTACCTGCTCAAAAGCACTTGAATCAAGTCCTGGATATCGCATAAACGTCTCTCGACAGCAGCTTTTAATAGTTTGTGCTGGTATACAAATCATTTACATTTTCTTTATGTAAATGAACATTCTTGGCACTTTTAAATGAAGTTCACACGCAGTAAGAGAATGTTTTCACCAGTGCGCAGTATCACTCCAGATACGATCTCTGCGAACAAACCTACATCTCACCTCTTCGGTGCCAGCCAGCAAAACAACCTGACATCACTTTCCTCAGTGCAAATATTCACGCTTCTTCAGAACGAGGGCAAAAACTGTTACTTCTAAAGACGCAGGGATTAATCATCTCCACGTTTCCTTCTATGGTGTTGGTGTTACGGCTTACACATCCGCGCAATTGGGGATAAACGTTCAACATTTAAGGATGCTTACTGGTCAGTGCTTCAGTTGGGGCTTGAGCAAATCCGAAAGCGCTTACGCCAATCTTCCCTAGAGTTATCAGCTATCAGCGACCGACTGCGCGCTGCGCGCTCCCCGACAGTCTGTTCATTACTGCCCCGGCGAGAAAGTCCACATCAGCAGAAACAACACAAAAACACTTAGCACAGGCACCGAAGAGATCTGCGTAAGAGAATTGTCCTACCTTGATTCCTTATCCAACGATTGAAAGATATGGAGGTGCAGATAGAAAGGTTTAAAATAGGTAAAATCCAAACGCTTCCTAAAGTATCTTCCCTCAGTCTGCTCGGTTAACCTCGCTCTCCTCCTTTAGTTCCTTGTTTTCTCATTTGTTTTTTCTCTCTGGAGGCTATGGTTGTTCATCCTGCACTGTACCGACGCCAGAGCGCATATAGAGACGCGTGCCGCCGGTGAGAAAAGAGAAAAAGCTGTGTTGATGAAGAGAGAGAGAAGGATAGAGAGACTACTAAAGTGTGCGTCCCTGTGGTTTTACAATGAACAGAGCGCTCGTGTGTGTGTGTGTGTGTGTGTGTGTGTGTGTGTGCGAGAGAGAGAGAGAGAGAGAGAGAGAGAGAGAGAGTGACAGTGAGTGAGCTCATATAGAGAAAAGGAATAAGGGAGCGCTTTGCTGACTGGCTCTCTGCTGAGCGGCTCTGCAGTCCGTGGCGAGCGTGATTGGAGAGAGTGCGACCCCTGTCAGGTCTCTGGAGTGAGGGATCTTCATCAAGCCGATTAGAGAGACGGAGCAGTCCACCCTCCCTCTCGTCTCTCGGTCCCTCCTTCCACTCCTCCCTATGTCAGTACGCAGACAGGCGGTCATCGCAATGCGAGCCTCACGGGACCGACTTTTATTCCAAACTTAATGTGCGCGCATATGTCCCGCATCGAACTGGTTTGTTGTTGCGTTTGCGCGTGAAGGTAATTGGTGCTCATGTGACGGTGTTTGTGTGTGTGCGCGCGTCTAGTGTTATTTTTGTTGTAGTTAATTTGGGCTCTGTTCTCGGGTGCTCGTTTCTTTTGAGTGATTTGCACTTTTAAGACACTTCAACAGAGAAGAAAGGAAACGATCCGGGTTGTGATTGGCTCAATGAAAACTCAACTCAAGTGACTGCAAAATGAGTCCCTCAGATTTATTTATGTATTTATTCGTTTTTCTGAAATATTTAAACCCCCACTACTCATAACTGGCAGGTTTTAAAGCTGACCTATTTCTGGGGAATCCTGCTGCTTAGCATAGTCAGAACATGGATGTGTTTGCTTATACGGGGTGCAAACGCAGACGCGCGCGCACACGCACAGTCTGAGACCACAAGAGAAAATTCTTCTCATTTGCATTTTTCCAATTTAATTTTTTTCGTTATAAATGATATTGTCAGCATAATAATTGAATCCCATAGTTGATTTGACAAATGTACAGATTTTTAAAAAGCTTTTTACAGTGTCTAAAATATAAAATGGCATGGACTCCGAGTTTGCGAAAAACCTCAACAATCCACGAAAATGTTTCAAAGAGCCTCTTGTGCTCCTCATTGGAACCAAAAGTCTGACCTTTCGTACAAAGTAGTTAACATAGTTAATGTCACAAGTTTATTGAAGCAAAACCTTGTAATAGCCACATCTGTATGCCGCTTCTTTTCTACTGGATATTGTTTGAATATAGGCTGCCATCCTCTCCACATGTCAGGCCAATACGAGACGGTGATACATAACCTTTAAGGAGAGAGGTTTGTCATGAAGAGGAAGTGTGTGTCTTGACCCCCATCACTCATGGTAAAGGTTAACTTCTTTCCTCCGTCACTATTAACCATACTCTGAATTTAAGATGTTTATTTTTCACAGTGTCTTACAAAATCCTGTTTTTCTTCTCTTAACCATGTGTGCTGTCTATTATGGCAAAAAGTGATGATGTCACCGACGTCTAAAGTGTTCTATGAGCTTCCATTTGGCTTTAAAGGAACTTCTGGAAATGTATTGTTTATATTTGTTGTTCGTCAGTTTTCCCTGCGTTGACCAACATCTATATTTCACATCCAGAATGAACAATGTCTTAAATATTAAATCAAAACACAATTTTGCCATTTTTGCACTTACGTTTCGATTTCCACTTTCCATTTGCAGTCCCATGATCGTCATTTTTCTTCCCCTTCAAATAAAAAGCCAAAGATGTTTCAGCAAGAGTTAAGAATAGGAACATTATGGCTCTTATCATTCCTCTGTCTCGTGTGAAACAGATAATAGAGATTGCCAGGTACACCTTAAGGTAACATGTCTTGTGAGACCATCTGCGAATAGATTTAAAGGACAGGTCCTTTATATATACGTGACTACAAACATTACTAAGTCAGTGAGAGTTACATTTTTAACCTTTACACAAATGTGAAGTTTTACACCAGAATTATTTTAGTGTAAGTCTTTACACTATAAATGCAGTGCATTTCTGAATACAGAATCCTATGTCCATCTGATAGGATGACCTGAGATGGATGTTAATAGCAGGTGTAAATGGACATGTTTTGTTGTAGTAATAATATCTCTGCAATCAATTGAAAAAGAAAGTGTCTATCTTTTGCCTCCACCACTGATGTCAGTAGCTGTTAGAGAGGCTCTAAATGTACACTTATGTCATTTAGCAGACGCTCTTACACTCAGTGACTTAAGCGACTCGCCGCAAAAGTGATTTAGCATCGCCGGTGAAATCATTGTGATCAACATATGGCAAGCATTCAATTTGAAGCTAGGAAAGAAATGCTTTCTGTACAACAGAGGAAAGCGCTTTTAGTACAATAATAAACACACAGGCCAACAGGAGATGATTTTTATTGCTGAAAGAAGTAGATCTTTAATCTGTTCTTAATTATTTGGAGGAATCTCTAATAATTAAGTTTTGATCGTTTGTTCACTATTTGAAAGATATCAAAGGACCTGTGAGACAAAGTTGTGTTCATATGGACCAGATGAGAGTTTGGGTGATGGTTAATAATTAGAAAGACCAAATCTTAGCTAGTTCTGTCACAATATCGGAGTTTCGCTACATAGTTACCCTAGCATTAAGAGTTCACGATATTATCACATTATCAACCCACATGTTATAAGAAATAAATAACACGGAAATATATCGAATAGAAAGAATTCGTCTTTAAAATAGTTTATTTTGTGTATAGTGTAGCGAGTCAGAGATAGAGTTTGTTACCAATAGTGAGAATTGGTTACAAAATTGTGAATGCTTGGTGAATAGTTTATGATATTACGATTAGTTTCAATCGATTAATCACGATTAATCGGTTACAAAATAATGGTTTGTGTTTGTAACTGAAGTTATATTATGTATAAAAAGAAATAACCACATATTTCTCAAACAATAATTTTTGTGTTTTACTCGACAAAAAAGCATATTTTATAAAAACAAACATTTATTTGGGAATTGATTAATCGCCCTAATAACGATATGCGAAGAATTAATACAATAGCGAAAATCATGTTTCTAATATAGTTATTATTGACAAACTAAAAGTATTCTTTAGAAATTCTAGTATACTCCTATCCGTCTCCTCTTTGATGTCTTTTGATAGTATTTATTCGCACTTGTTTTGTTTGCCTGAAGCCAACCTCCGAGCCAACCAACCATCTTTTGCTCTGCCAACCAACAGACCGATAGCGTTGGGAAAACTGTCGTATGCAGTGATAATTTGGGACAGCTTTCCCTCTGCTAAAAGTCCGAGTGATCAGAGATTAATGAAGCAGATGTACAGCTGTGACATCCGAACATATGCGCATGAATACTACAAGAGGGACGCATGCTGTAGAGCCAGACAATACCGCACCGTGTCTTCCCCGATTAAGTCCCTGGGCTGTAGTTCAGATAGAGAGAGAGTGGGTTTCTATTCTTCAAATAATAACAATATTGGACGGTAGTGTTGGATTAGTGGTCACACATGCATGCGCACACACACCATTCACTGTCCTAACAGTATCAGATGTGCCCCCTCCCCACTCAGGGTCACCTCCTATCCAGATGGTGCGCAACCCGTAGTGGAGCATGAAGATAATCCTCTCAGCAAAGACACAAATATAAAACACATGCTGTTTAAGGGATAAGGTGAAGAGATAAACTCTGAACCTCTTTGCTTACTGTAAGTATACTTTTGCGTTTGTTAGGGCCTGAAAGGACCCAAACAGAACTCTAAAGAATTCAAAAGTCCTGTCATTCACAATATTCTCCTTATTTGACAACATAACGTGTTTGTTATTAAATATTTTGTGTATTATTAAGAGAGTGAAACGGCTCTCAGCCGTTGAACTACTGCTCAAGGTTTCTTTGTACCGATTTAAAGCTTCCATTTGTAAAAGTTGTTTAAAAATGAGTAAACATCATTTATCGAGCAGAAAAAAAATCTCTTTTTCCCACAATCTTTCCTTATAGGTATAGTTCACCCCAAAATAAATATTAATTTCATCCTTAACGTATGTCATTCTAAAACTGTATTTTCTTTCCTTTGCAGAAATGATAAAGAACATCGGTAACCAAACAACATTGGCCCGCATTGACTTCAGTGTATGAAAACAAACCACTGAGAATAGAAAAATCAATAGTCAGATTTTGAACAACATGAGGGTGAATAAATAATGATGGAATTCCTAATTTTGAATGAACTATGCTTTAAAGCTATATAATTATGGTTTATACATATATAGACAGTATGACTTTGACTTCATAAAGATAAGTACATACATGTAAAGTTTTTGAAAATAGCTTCAAAAAACAGATATAAATGGTTTAATTCTAAAATTTTGTGAAATACATAATGTGTATAATAGTTATTGAGTAAAGTTTGTTTATCATTTGTGTTTTGTGACTCTCGAGCTGTTATTTATCATGTTGTGGCTGTTTGACCCTTTAATAGTCGCGTTTAATCTTCATTGGTTACAGCGATGAGGGGTCAATACATTTCACTAAATCCGTTGTGCAGAAGGTTTTGGTAGGTGAATATCACCTGCGGAATGATCTGTGTATCTAATCTCTTCTGTTTGTCTGTGCAGCTCTATAAAACTCTTCAGAGTCCCTTGGGTGCTCTACAAGAGGTTTTACCTTCTAAGCTTGTCTTTCAACCCATCTATCTTTGTCTCGCTCTGCTTTTTCCACATTTCTGGACCTGTTGAGCTCAGCGAGTGTTGTCAGTTCTTTTCTCCTAGAATATCCGCCGGTGTCTGATGGAAAACTGCATTAGGGCATCGTGCCCGCCAGCAAAGTGACACAGTGCGTGTGAAATTGCCTTTAATGACATGGTTTTCAACAGCGACGCTTGACAGGAGAACGAGCGAATGAACGTATTGAGATTCATAGACAATGTGCAAATAAATTGTTTTTGTTTGTTTGAATTTTTATTTTCCTTATTGACTAAAGCGGGCAGAGCGTGATGTGGATTAGGTTAGAAAAGGACAAAACTATTAGGTCATTAACAGACATCCAGACAAACATGTGGCTCTCCCTCTTGAGAGTCAAAATGAGTGTCAAATTGGCCAAAGTGATAAAGGCACAAAAATACAAGGACAAAATCATTTTGCGTGCAATATTTTGGTGAATCTTTAATATATTCAAAATGCAATTTTGTTATTATTAGTCTCCTTTTGTAATTGTTGTCTATTGGCTTATTAAAAAGTGCGTTATTCACAAACTCAGAACTATTTGGAAATAATATGTAACAGTTAAATTGACCAAAAATGTTTGGTTGTTGGTCAGGAAAAGATGTTTACATTTTTATAAGAACATACTGGACAAAGAATAATGGTGTATTCTGCATTTTAAAGAATAAGACAAACAACACACACGTTGCAAATACATTAGGCATTTATGCATTTGGGAAACGTTTTGATCAAATGAAACTTACAGTACAGTGCAGTTCAGGTTACTTTGTATCTATATTTATATATATATATAGAATATCTCACATTATAGTATTTCCTGTTTATTTTAAGATTTTATTTATATATTTAATTATTTTTGGATAAATATATCCAATCATAATAAAAAAATTATATTTAATTTTATTTATATTATACTATATATATATATATTCAATTTTTAAAGACAGATTTAAAATCCCTTTGGCCAGAAGAAAGGTCCATAAAAATTATTTGTTCCAATTGCTGCGGTTATTTTAAACCGTATAATTTCTTGAAGACATGTGTTTTTTATGTGTGTACCCTATTTTTATCTGCAAATTTAATTGAGCTCTTTGATCTCGTTCAATTTTGTGTTTGTGTTGTTATGTGTTTTCTTTATGTCTATGTGTACCTATGCCACCAGTGTCAAAGATATTTTTCCTCTCTGGTACAAACATGTTTACCACACTTTTTCTAAAGTAAAGTAAACCATAGTTAATTTTCAGGATTTAAACCCTTCGAGAAGGTAGGCTTCGAGTCAATTAATGCAATCCTTTGTCACAAGATTTTTAATATACTGTATGTAGTTTTTAATACATTCCCTATGTTTCCTGAGTGTTCTGGTCAGCCCATCTTCCTCGAACACATCAAGACTTACCCACACAATATATATTGTGACACATGATTGACGCAGAATAAGTTTGGGTTGTTGTTCGGTGTGTTTTGACACCTCCAGTCATTTTTGAGCTGCTGAAGTTCTCTGAGAGCGAGTTCATCAGGTAAAACACAGAGGTGATGCGATCGCGGGATGTTTTCGCTTCCGGGAAAGATAAGCAGAGGATGAGTCACGCTGAGGCTCGTCATGACTGCTGTGCCATTGTATGCATATGCACTGAAACAATTCTTCTGACTGGAGTGTTTTAAAAGGCGGCTATCAGCAAGCTCCATTCCCGTTTATTCCCATTGACAAATCGAGATTGAGTGACCACTAACTGACTACATTAGGCACAGATGCTGACTGCAGGATACGGGAAACACGCCTCCTTTCTTTCTCCTTTTAAAGAGCTGTTTTACACAAAAACTATGTTTCTGTTTACTGCACCGATGGACGCATTCAGTTCTTAATATGTAGTCACATGTTATTATACTGTGGTTGTTCATGCCCTTCTATGACAAATGCATGCGTGTTGTGGTCGTGACGTGCATTTGTGTGACACTGGGGTCCAAGTAATAGTTTAGTGCGCTATTAAAGAAACTTGTTTGTAATCCAGAGGTCCTTGGCTGAAGTCCCAAAAGGTTTTTGAATCCACCGAAGGAGGCTGTTCACGATCTGGAGAGTTTTTATTGGATGCACTTTGAGTGCACTTGAACATAAGATACTTAATGCCACAGTCGTTGGTCTTGCAGAGCACCATCGAGTCTATTTTACAGTTTGTGTTGGCCCGGACGTCTAAACAAGCATCTACAGATTATAATGTTCTTACTTTTAGGTGCCTGTACATCTGAAATCGATGATGCAACAGTTTGGGTTTTGTTCCATTGAATTTGTGAAATGATTTAGTTTGAGGCAGTTAGAAACAATGAGGATATCCTTGAGCACACCTGTGTGTTTTGCCATGCTATAATTGGCACTTATTTATTTTCGACATATGAATACATTGATCACAATGACTTATTTCCATAATTTTCTTGCAATGCAGATAGGATATCCAATTGACTTGTTCTTTTAAGTGCATTAAAAAATGGCACAAATCTCGAAAAAGCCTGTGACGATGACTACTTCATTGTAAAGAAGTATTCTGACAAATGTATAAACCTGCACTTAGATTCTTTGGAATTGTATTAGCCATTCCTGTTTCAGGAAATCTAAGCTTAGTCGTGTAGAGAGAATCTTCCCCCACATGAGTTGCTGTGTACGCTCATAACATACCTGTAACTTTATGTTAAGAAGCCTACACCAGGTCCTCCATGAATGTGTTTAGTTAGTTTTCTTCCCCGTTTTTAAATATCCGTTGACTGACAGGCGAGTCTCTTCAGGGAGCGCTGACTGGGACTCAGCAGCTGAGTTTGAGTGATTTTCAGTGTGGGGCTGTTTAACAAGCCTAACGTTTGCAATCACGCTCGGAGAGAAGAAGCCGTGAGATGCCTCACAGAGGAAATACAAAAGTCATTATTAGTGCTGGGTAATAAGTAAAGATCAACGTGTGTCAAACGGTTTGCAACAATATTATAGTATTTAGCTGATGTGTGATCACAGGTGTATATTTGCAGGTTTTATAAGAATCTGATTCAAAATATTAGTAAAATTAGACGTTGTGAAGTTGGTTGGCGCCAATAGCCTGGTGGTTAGTGCGATGACATAGAACGCTAGTACGCTCCTGACGACCTGAGTTCCATTCCTATCCCAAACGGCCCTTGGCCAATCCTGCTTCTCTGTCTCGACCCAGCACTTTCCTGTAACCTATCATAGTAAAGCCAAAAGCCCATAAAATATAACTTAAAAAAAAGATAGTGTGAAGTTTCTCTTGACAGACTGTTCTCTTGAAATTAATACCTATATTACGAGGTGGCTTTTTCATAGTGTAAATGTAAGCCCGCCCCTAAACTTAACCATCACCGGTGATTATACCAAAATGTTCAAATGAGATTTTTCACCCTAAAATTACAACTAGTCACCTAATAAAATAGTTGTAATTTGTGAACGTGTTCTTTTGTACTTCTTTGTACATCCTTTGAAAGATTTGCAATAATACCAAGTATTCAGTTTCAGCATTAAATAAATCAAGGTATAGATAATTTTCAGGTTGTATTATATTTAGATTATATAGTAAATAATAGTAAAATTATTATAGATACTGTATATTTCATTATAAATTTCACTGCTCTGCCGTGAAATCTCCATATTTTGTGATTTCTATTTGTGTCCGTAAATCAGTATTATTAGTCGACTTTTATGTTTGGCACTGACTTTTGCATATATCTAAGCAATAAAAAGTAGTAAAAAAGTGCTTATTCTTTTGACAACACAGCATTTAATCATTTAAAAAGTGTTGTTCCTTTCCCTGACAAACAACGAATTTGGACATCTGAGGTTTTGGAATATTGTATTCACTGGATTTATAGTTATATAATTATACATATAAATAAAATTTAATAAATGGAGTTCATTTTGGACATATGATCCACTGCTAAAATACACATCAGGGCATAATTGTAATTTTAGCATTAAATCATATTTCCTCATCTGTGAGGCTCGATTTCTCATTTCCTGTTCCTTCAAGGGTGAGGGCACATGAGGCCCCGAGGAAAAGAACATGTATTAGTTTGAGGTTGTCCTCGAGTGTGTGCTTTTGTGTTTCTCTCTTGGGAAAAACGGACATTGTGGACTCAGGTGTGTTGTCATTAGTGAGCGAGCTAATCGAAGGGCCCTGCTGTCTGCTGCGGACCACGGCCCGCTCATAACAAGACTATTTAGCTCTCTCTGGACCAGCTGCGTTGTCTGTCTGTGCGTGATCGTGAGTTTCAACAATCTGTGCTTTCTTTGTTCCTGGCTCATTATGTAGCACGTCCCCGTGCTTTAATTTAAGTCTGTTAATATCGATTATCTCATCCTCACTGTTTTGACAAAGGTGACACTGTGTTCATTTCATCCTTAATCATAACGGGTTGGAACCAGGTGTGAAACACACGCTGACTGCCCCACACGCTGGACCAGTTCAAAATACATTTATATCTGGAATCGAAAATTACAAGAAATTGAAATTTGTGTTATGCAATGGCGTGCTCATACACATTGCAAGATTGACTGTTCTGTAATCCATACGCGTACTGTAAATAAAGCGTGGCAGTGAGCTTTAAAATGATGAATGTTATCAGGATGGAATTGACCTCATGTTGTTGCAGTATAACACAACAATCTGGATTGGTGACAGCGACGATAACATTTCATTTTCTTCCAGATTTCTTTCTGTCAAAGTGCCTCTTAAACCAAAAAGTATTTTTTAACCAAGTAGTGTTTCATCTATTGCTTTCAACAGTGAACGACTAAAATACATAATTATAGAATTATTATTAATAGTAATCGAATATTAATTCATTTACTTTAATTTCTTGGTATTTTATATGTCCCCTGTAACATTAGAAATGCTCTTGTGGTTGGCAGTGTTGTCATACAGTTGCTAAGGTGTTCTGAGAGGTTTTAGGACGTCTTAGTTTAAACCAGGGTGATGCTATGCAGTTGCTAAGGATGTTCTTAAGGGTATTTGGACATTTAGGTGGTTGCCAGGGTGTTGTCATGAATGTTCTGAGAGTTTCTAAGGACATCTGGGTGGTGGCCACGGTGTTGCTATGCAGTTTCTAGCGTGTTAGTGTTAAATTTTGTTACCAGTGTGTTACTATGTTGCTAAAGTTTTCAGAGATGTTTGGAGGCTATGTGGTTGCTATGCAGTTACCAAGGTGTTCTAAGAGATTTTTGGAACACGTCTTGCTGGTTGCTGGGGTGTTCAGAAAGGTTTTTAGATTGTTTCTTGCAGAAGCAGCTCACCCCTAGATCTGTACTATATTGTCGACCTAAAATATATATATTTTTTCCATTTCAGCATTCACCGGTTTAGTGTTGATTTCCTAGTCAGCTTGATGAATAGAAGAGAAAGACAGAAGCAGAAAGATAGTGTTTGTAGAGGAAACAGACAAACATCCTCAGTGCTGCCATTGACAGCAATCATCTTCACAAACAACCTCAATTCAACTGCTAATCAGACCTGAATGAGCTTTAATTCTGAACTAATATCACACACAATTGAATATTAACAATCAGGGAAGCTTTAGTTATGACAAACAGTCACAAATGTACAATGATTGCTGAAAGAACACATCCACTGTCTGTCTTTCCTTTCTGTCAGTGCGGCGCTGGAACAAAAATGCCCTCAGGGACAGAGATGTAGGTTTATTGTGTATGTGTGTTTGAGGGAGAGAGAGATGGAGAGGGAGAGAGAGAGAGAGAGAGAGAGAGAGAGAGAAAGAAGTGAAATACCGTAGTGCAGTGATACCGTAGCCTGCGGGGCAAATACAGCCCACCAATACGCCAGTCCAGCATCTCACTCCTTATCTTCTGTCGAGAAATCAGTTACCACCTCTGCGTCTAAACCGCAAGTGAGTGATGCCAGAAGCATGCTAGAACTGTGAATCTAAAACCTGCCTGTCAAACCTGACAATTTAACACCATATAAACTGCTGAATCTGATTTTGTCTTAACCAGGGGGTCAGGGTTTGACAGGTAAGGTGTCACAAATGTAACACTCTGGGAGCTAAAACAATCTTTTGTTCTGACGGCTATTTAAATCTGCTTTGTATTTAAATAAAAAATACTATTAATGCAGTATATTTACATTTCGTTCATTTTGGTGTAGAATCCATTTATCGGTTTGTAATAGTAGACATTTACATAATTCCACAGGCAGTATTCTGTTTTTCATGCCAGTTTTCATCTGAACGTTCAAACTCTCAACCTCTTGTTGCTGTGAGTCACATCAGCTCATACTCAACTACAACTACAAGCCCTCATGACTAATATTTTAGATTCATCCTGCACGGATAGCAGTGTGAAAGAGGTTGAACATTCTATAAATAAGAGCTAAATAAGCGGCCATTGTTTCAGCTGGAGCTCATCCATATGTTGATTGATTTTTAGGATGGAACTGAATCTGAGAGTTTTGTGTGCGCAAGTATGAGATGATTCATTTACCAGATAAAGGCCACACGCTAGAACACTACAGAGACTTCAAGTTCATAACAAGCAAACTGAATTACGGAAACAACTTTTGTATTTTGGGAAGGAAATTGCTGTTCTTGCTTGCTCATATTCAAGTCATGACCTTTTGTAGGCGCAGCAGTTTTACTGATGATTGACTCAATGCTTTCATCAAATGAAAGACCAGTCTTATTATATTAGGCTTGTAATCTTTATTGTCTTCATCCCTAGCAGCACACAATTAAAGGTAATGTTTAAGTCAGTGAACAACAAATATTGATTCGATATATTTTATTAGCTCAATTCTGATGAATCAAGACCTTCTGTCACGCTTACTTTTCGTTTTAATATGACGTTCAAATAGGCCTACCAGGAACATGCAATTTGGTTTAATGATTTGTAGATATAATGTCATATGTTACTATGAAAATACATATTTAAATTACATTTTTGTGCTATAGTAAACTGTACCTGTCTTAATAATTTCTAGGTCGCTGTGTGTTATTAGTTTTGGGGGTGTTTTCGGGAATATTTGACCTTGGAATGTTGGCCAATCAGAACCAAATAATCAAGAGTACTGCGGTATGATATAACAAAATAAACATTTCAGTAAATATACAGAAGCTTATACAAAATTCAAAAATTCAAAAATACAAAAATACAAAAATACAAAAATTCAAAAATTCAAAAATTCAAAACATTCAAAACATTCAAAACATTCAAAACATTTATTGGCTTGACATTCAAAACATTTAATCTATTTAATTAATTCTATCTTGCTCTGACCAATATTTCTCTCGATATTCCGTCTCTCTCTCTCTCTTTCTCTCTCTCTCTCTCTCTCTCTCTCTATCTCTCTTTTTCAATTTTCAATTTAAGTGTGCTTTATTTGCTTGACAAATTTCATATTTGCACAGCCAAGGCATTTGCAGCTCGCGTTGCGTACAAATGGTGTAAGTATGTGAACAAATGTAAAGAAAGAAAATTAATAAAACAAAATAGAGTGTGATATATGTATTGCAACTTTAAATGGTTGGTAATACATGTAAATATATGAAAACAGAAATAAAGTAGTTAAAAAAACTCACAAAAGCTAAATATACATTCAAGTTGCAGAAGAAAGTTATGTATAATGTTACAGTATGTACATGTATTGCAAACATTAGATCAGGGCAGAAAGTCTGTTAGGAAGTGGAGTTCCATCTCAATTTTGTTGAGATGACAGTGTGGACACAGTCTTCGGTCCTGTGACAGCCATGTTTGTCTGTGTCTGTCCATCTCTATTGTGAGTTTATGTCCACTGAGTCTGTGTCTTGTCAACGTGTCTTTTAGTTTTTTATCTGTCATTGTGTACAGATAGTCTGCTATATTCTCTCTTAAGGGTCAAATAACTTTGCATTTTACTTTGTTCCTTTCCCAATGACTGATATGGTAATGTTTCATTTGTGTTGTGATTGAGATCATCAGTAGATGTTTGGTAGATGTAGATGTTTGGACTGAATAATCAGGACTGAAGCTCTGGACCAGCTGACAGAGAGGGTTCTGCATGCAGGCTCGAGGTTTTTGTCCCATTTAGTAAAATCTTGATGTGGATTCGTCAGAGGACCCCACACGTAACTGCCATAGAGAGAAATCGATGCAATTGCTGATTCTAGTTTATTTAGCCAAGTTCTAATTGGGATTTCTATAGGACATTGACGTATGATGGCATAAGGTCCTGCGTACTTTATCTCAGTTCACTATAGGATTAAAGTTTCATGTGGATGTGATTTTTAGACCCAGGTAATTGTTGTGTGATGTGTATGTTATGGGGTTTGTGCCTAATGTAAATGTGTGTTGTGATAGTTGGGATCTGACAGTATCGTTCTAGAAGGTTCAGAACCGGATCATCTGCATAATGAGGACAGAATCATCTGCATCTCTCTCTCTCTTCTCACTCGCTCCACCTTAACCAGATCCAGCATGTTGTCAATGGCATGTGTTGATTGATGTCTAAGTAATATTTGTGTTCATTTTTTAAAAATAGAAACGTTTGTCATGTTGTTCCTGCATGCACGGTAGCGGTTAATTTCAGTTCACTGTGCACCAGGTTTGACTAAAAAGAATCAGGTTATTATTTCTGTATATACCTTACTCTTTAGCTAAAAAAATCAACTTTAGATATTTTATAGCGTATCTTTGATTGGTTGTAATGAATTCATAATGAAGTCCAAATCATGGGTGAGATTTCACAAACAAAACTGAAGCATGTATGTGCAAGATCATATGAATATTAAGGACTTGTATTTAATTGTTATTGATTATCTCTTTTAAAGAAATGTGTGTTTTCTTTCTATACTGAAGAACTACATTAGCTTGATTTGTAAAGCAAATATGATGGGCCACGACGATTTCAAATACTTGGATCCGCTGCTGGATTCAAGTGGTTGGAGGCTAGAGATTTACAGGGGCTGGTGATTTGAATATACAGTTCTTTCAATTTTTAAGTGCCGGAGCTAGAGGTTTTTACAGTAAGAAGGTTAATGCGTAATCTTTTACTGAACCTCACCAACTCGATTCCTTTTTTCTGTGATCTTCTCTTTCAGTCTCGCAGACAGGACAGACAGGCCGGACACTTGTGGGATTCGATCACGCGGTCTCTTTTCTCAACCCTCCTGCTACAGATGGTATTCACATAGAGGTCACATTTATTTTTACAGGCTGGATACTGTAATCCTGTTTTATATGCTTTGGGAATGTCAGACCATAAAATGTCCTTGTTGAGACATTTGTCAGCTAGGGCTGTCAAAGTTAACACACTCACTTATGAGATTAATTGAATGTTGTAACATTTTTGTATCACGGGTGTATGAATTTACCTAGATCTTTGTGTGGCGTAATTAAATTCTCATCGAAGCGAAAATGTGTGAAATCTTTCTTTTGCAAAATGACACGAATGCTATGAATATACTACATCTGAGAGTTACAACTGTATCGCTGGATGTGTAACTTAGATAGATGAGTTGTGGCCGTTAATAAACATTTAAATTTACAAGATTTATTTATTTCATTGTTAATTATAAACCAATACATCAGAATTTTGAATAAAAAATATTTTTGGAAAGCAGATTAAAGTTTGATTCTGATGATGTAATCTCTTCCGGACTGAATATCCAGGCTCAGGCTTGAGCGTGTTTGTTTTCAGTCGGTTATATTGGACCTAATGAATGTTATGACTTATGACTGGACTTTTAATCTCTCCAGGGCATGAGGTAGCTTATTTTGAACAGCTATGATCCCGAAAGTCATTTAGGCGTCGGAATAAGCGGATTTCGCCTTCATGTCCCCTGAAAATTAGGTCAGTAAATTGATGTGGCCTCTGCCAAGCGTTTCATTTTTTTTAGTGGCTCACTGTCAATGGAGCCGGAAACATCATTGTGTCATAGTAGAGACAAATGCTTGTTTTGGCAGACGAGCCCAGACGAATATTAATTTAGTATTTTGCGTAATGGGTGATATGAGACAAACATGGATTGAAAGGAAAAGTAAACTTTTAAATGGTGTTTTTTAATGTGTGGTTAGATTAGCTGTAACACAGAACTATTTTTGTTTTCCGATTTGCAAGGTTATGACATTAATTTATTTAGAGTTTGTTTATTGCTAGTGCATGTGCATCCTAAATGTCTGCAGAAATTCACATTATTGCGATCTTATACTCTTTGTGAGAAAGAAGGATTATGACATCTCATTAAAATCTGAAGCAAGGTATCAAGCAAATTTCGATACAAGCGGAACCACTTTGTTTACATTTCCTTAAAAAACAAATAAATGACATGAATAATTACCTCCGTACAGGTCAACAAATATATAACATGTATATTTTATGTCACTTTAGTATCTCTTGAAGACATTTCTAACACACAATTCCAAAAAAAAACGTTTGGGGTTTCCCAGTCTTTTACTCAATGGTTCTCATAAAACAGTTTTATTACAACGTTTACTCTTTTGAACTTTGTACTACTATAAAGAAGCTTTTGCAAGATTATAAAAGTTTTTTGTGTAACTATGCAGCCAAAATGAGTGTTTCTATGGCAACATTTAGCACCTGTTTTTACCTACATGAATTCTTATGTGTTACGAAAGAGCACCTCAAAGCACTAAAATATTAAATTCGAGAATATCTAAAAATTGTTTCAAGAAATGACACTTTATCCGTTTGATGACAGAGTATCACAACAGCCTGACTCGGGCTGTTACTAAGTCTCGTGTCAATGATGGCTCAAAGCTCATTGTTTACTCTGTAAGGATGCTATCCCAGCGTTCATCTCTGTGTATAATATTGTTTGAATTCTTCAAGCAGTGACATGTCACCGTGATGCTGTGGGAGACCCGTGCCTTAAAAGACGGCGGCACATAACAAAACACTGGATCAGATCCAAATTTATGTGTGTTCAAAGGCATATCCGTCAGGATATTTTCTATTAGTTTTGTTCTTTCTGTGTTTTATTTTCCCTCTTTGAACACCGAGGGAAATCAAACCCTCAGATTTATGGACTTGGGTCTCCGTGTGTGTGGGTGTGGGTGTGTAGACCACAGAGGGCTGACTGTTCAGACAAACACTCTCTGCTTCAGCAGCACAGGACCGCTGTCATTATCGGCTTTTGATGAGACAGCCACCCGCTATGGGAATGAAAAGAAAACATCTAAAGTGTTTTTGTTTTTTTTAATATGGATTGTGTGGGGAAATACAAGTGATATGTAATATGTACGAAGCAGGACTGTTTTATGATGTTATCATTATTGAGGGTGATCTGATAGAGGTCATATCATAAATCTTATAGTTTTGAAGTTTATCTAAAGTGAAAAAAAACAGCCCCGTTGTTCTAAACCTGTTACTGTTGAATTCGTAGATTAGGTTGAGTACATTATAACAAATTTGGGGTTCACGAATACAATGAGAAAATCATCATCTAAAATATAATATCATGATGAACGATACCCAAACATGGTTATATAGTTAAACCATGGTTAACACACAGTGTTGCTACAGTAACCACCTTAAATGTGGAATTTGTAGAAAAAATATGCACCCAAAAATGTTAACATATCACCCCCCTCCGAAAATATGGCTACTACACTTACGACAATAAAACCATGGATAATTCTTGTACAGGTGTAATATTTGTAAAGTGTTTTTCACGTGTTTGATGAACAATCCAGGTGTGTTAAACTGGAAGAAATTATGATGTGAAGTGAGTTAACTGTGTTCTAAGAGTGCGATGGTTATGTGTTCAGGTGAGACCTTGAGGAGTCGCAACATTGAGACGTTCCCTGCAGAGAAAGTTCTCTCCATGCGGAAGAAATAATGTTAAAGGCGATAGACCGATTCACCCGCTGCAGGTGCGCCTCGGAGGGGAGGAGCTTGTGTTCTCACTGCAGGTGTGTTCTATCAATGCTGTTCCTTTGAGATGGAAGCTTGCTGAAGGCTTCATTTAGGCGATAGTGGGAGGGACTGATAAAAATAAAGTTTTGAAATGTTATTATGTAAAGAGATAATGAGTAATACAGATGTGTAGGTGTGTGTGTGTGTGTGTAAGAGAGCTGTGTGAAGTATTTTTCTTAGTTGTGAAGTAAAAAATATCTTTGTTTAAAACAATTGAAATTCTGTTTGTTATTTATTCACTCTCATGTTGTGTAAACCCTATATCTTTTGAAACACAAAATAAGTTATTTTAAGAAATGTTTTAGTGGTTTTGTGTTCATACAATGGAAGTCAATAGGGGCCAGTGTTATATGGTTTACAGCATTCTTCAAAATATCTTCTGTAGAATGTTCGGTAGAAGAAAGTCATAGGTTTCAAATGAAATGACACAAGGGTCAGCAAATGATCAAATCATTTTTCATTGATATTATCCATTGATCTGTGCCCTTTTACAGTACTTTACAAGTACTTAAATATATATATATATATTACCAAGGGATCTCAGTAGTGCTTTCAAATGCCATTGCAAAATTAATACTATTCTTAAAATTACTGATTTTTGACACCTGAAATGAGTAGCACGAGAGTAGATCAATACATATTAGACGACAAATAGGAGTAATATAAAGAAAAACTTGTTTATTTATTTATTTCTATTTCTCTTTCCTTGCTTTTAGCCTTTTGGTCCTCTGTGGTTCAGAGTAAATGGACGGATTTTGAGAGATTTTCTTGCATGAGTGCTTCTGCTGAAACTACCTGTGAACCTCTTTCACATATGGTGAGTTCTTCATGTTTCCATTCAGCACAAAAGACCCGAGACTCCAAAAATTGTGATGCATGTCATATAACCCCCCTGTGATTTGAAAAGCCATTATTTCCCATAGTGTTATTAGCATTCCAAATCAAGGAAAAGATCACTTCAAATACTAAAGAAAAACAAGCGAGAAGTTTTTTCCTTCAAAAGAATATTGAAATATACTTCTAATGGTCAGTATTCTATTTCAGGTAAACCTTTATATCACATTAGCAGAATGCTGAAGGTTGTACTCTTTTATGCCTTTTATTAATGTATATTTATTCATATTTATGCAAGGAATTAATTCAGTGTAATGAGTATTTTCACATAGAGATGTCAATTGTTTAAGCACGTAATTATAATCTGTTATACGATATGCAGTTTAAACAAATGAATCACAATTAATCACATTATCGTGGCAGACTAATGAAATAAGTAATGAAATAGACAGTACTTAATTGGCATTGTTAAGTCAACGGATTGTTTGTTCTATTAACATAGCGAACATAAGCTTATCACTGGTCTGCAGCACACAGATTTTTTTTATGTACTTTTTAACAGAAGAATGTGTTTTGTGTAACCATTCGGTTTGGCCAACCAAGCGTATGCTAATTTGCAAAGCATGGACATGCAAGAAGACCACTTATTAAATAATTGATGTATTTGTTATTTTAAAGCTGCAATCTGTTACTTTTGCCTCTTTATCACCATCCTGGTTTAAAGCATACAATAACTTTACTTGCTTATCTTTACGAGGGTTGAATGACGTCAAATTCCCAAGACAATTCCCAAGAATTTGTACTTGATAGCTCAACTTAACTCACATAATTGTTATATATTCTACATTCCAGTAGATCATCTCAATAGAGATGAATTAACACTGAAGAGCCGGAGATGTGATGCATGCACATTTACCCGTTTTCTACCCTTTACTTATTTAGTTTAATCAAATTGTAATACGTGTGTCATTTCTCATGCCCAAAGGAATAGAGGGAATGGAGTCGCTTACAACGTCAAGAAGAGCAACAAGGCAGAAATGAGAGCAGAATAGTCGCAAATTACGCTGTGGGAGCGGAGTGGCAGCTCCTATTGAGAGGATGCTGGAAGCAGGCAAACTGAGCCCTCTCCCTAGGAAATGATGATTAAATAATGGACACTCGTGTCCTTGGTGAATTCTGGATCTGTCAGCAGATTTCCCTGCGTCACAACCTGCTTTACAATCAATAACTGGAGCGTAGCGAAGCCACCTAACAGCGCCAAACTTTAGTATTAACAGCGCTCCTGACAAAGTATTAAGGTGGTTGAATTGCTTTGTGTGATTGAACAAAGTTTTCCCACAGTTTAAAATGTGGAGTTTGAATTTCTGTTGTTTTTACATAGAATTTTATTGGTACTATGCTGAAAGTGTAGCCAATCTCAAAGGGGTGTTTCAAGAACATCTTACATTATTTATACATGGCCACATTTTTTAATAGTTTATCTTGATCTTATGGAATATGGTAACTTTTTTAATGAGGGGGCTATTTCGTATGAATTTATATGAAGTGAATTGTATATAAATGTACGATTATTATAAAAAAAGGTGAAGCCCTGGACGTGGCGCGATACAACCAACACATTAATGAAACAGCGTTTGATGTGTCGTGCAGGGTTGGTCAAGTTACTCTGAAAAAGTAATGAATTACTAGTTTCTTATTACATACTAAATTGCATTATTAGATTACTGTACAAATTACTCTCTCCAAAAAGTATTTAATTTCTTGTTACTAAATACTTTCTATATCCTTTATCAACGTTGATTAGTTAAGTGATTCAAGGATTGACATGAAAAGGCTGTTTTAATTTATTCAAATAAATCATATAAAACAACATAAAGTAGTATTATTAACTGACCAAAGTATTACAAATGTGAGAATTAAAGCACGACTTTCAAAGTAAGACTTTAAATTTGATGTCAATTGCGTTATTGCGCACACATATATTACACAAGTATTTAGTGTAATTACATCAGAAGCAACTGTAGTACTTATGCAAAAAGAGATTTTTGTAATCCCTTACTTTACTTTTTCAAGTTAAATTCCAGTAACTAATAGCTTGGTACACTGGTGTTGTGTCACTCGCTTGCGGTGAAGACATGGTGATACTGTCTCTGTCACCAAATAAGATCATACCGACATGAGATCAGAAAAACTAGCCGGCTTATAAAATAACAATGTTGCCGTAAAAATTTTGTATTGTTTACGTAACTCTTGGCTCTTTATTGCCATCTCTGTTTGAAACGTAAAATTACAGGTTGTCTTTTGCCGTTATCTTCACGTGTAGTAAGATGCTAAATGAGATCAAACTAAATTAACATTAGCAGATAAATCTTATTTGTGCATTAGATCAGTAAATCCATCGCAGTGCTGGAAATGGCAGAGATTCACCAGAGTGACTCTAGTTGCAGAAATGTTTATATTTTTAAACCATAGTTGCAGAAAAGGCCACTTTATGTATATGAAATGTACAAAGCATTTGGAGTCTATTTC
This sequence comes from Triplophysa tibetana, assembly GCA_008369825.1. Lineage (NCBI taxonomy): Eukaryota > Metazoa > Chordata > Actinopteri > Cypriniformes > Nemacheilidae > Triplophysa > Triplophysa tibetana. Next base: position 3,919,487 of record CM017893.1, read on the forward strand.
ATGGGTAAAAGATGGAAATCCTCTACATTCAAAGGTGGAACACCGTACGATATTAAATTCACTCCCTGGACTCTGTCCCCCGACCTACCCCTCCCTTCCCACCCCTTAATACTTAAAAGAATACTGTAGTTCAGCACTTTCCCAACACTGCCGCAGATGAAATGCAAGTATTATTTTTCTTAAACAATAAATCATGCAACAGCCTTCCTACAGAAATGTCTTTCATACAGATAAATGAAGCGTTTTTGTCTACAACGTATACAACATTTGGTCCAAACCTTGTATCAGTCAGCCACTCAGAACCATCTACCTTTACAAGTCTGAATGACTTCATCTGCCTTTTTTTCTCTATCTGTTATAGTCACAAACACCGCATAGCAGAGTCTCTGAGCGATGATGGTGATGTCAGGGTTGTGCTCGTGCGCTTTCCCACCGCTGTTGCTTTTAGCTGACGACTCGCTGATGGATCCTTCAGACTCATCTTGGCTCACTCGTGTCTTTTCACAGGAAGACATCGAATCCTTCATCTAAGGACGCAATGGATCCTCTGCTGAACTATTGCGTCATTGAAACCTTTAAAGGATGCACTAATCTTTACATTACAGACACGGATTTATATTGATAGACACAGATTTCGATTCTGTGTCTTCTAGGCTAAATTACAGCTCGAAGAAGAGAAGCGACGGCAATTTAAATATCAAGCTTTTGTATTTTAATGGTCTCTGCTATAACCTTCACAATTTGCTGACTGTTTAGCTGAAGGGTATCTAGCCATTGAGATCAATTGGCTTTGAATGAGGGAAGTTAGTTTTTCCTTTTTGAGTTTTTAACAAAACAGTGATATCTTTAAACACTGCCGACTCAAAACACCTCGATTTCGCCCGGGGTGTCACGCCAACTAACTGTTTTTCATGATGGGGGCTGTTAACACAGATGTTAAGATTCTTAGTGCTGTAAAACTAAAATCACTGTCTCTGACTTTTCTACTATAGAACATTTATTTTAATTCATTCTACAGTTGTGCATTGTGGGAGAGCAGCTTTACACAAGCACATTTAGCAAAGCAACCTGGAAAAAGCAGTGTGGAAAAAAAGTGCGTTCTTCAGTTATCAAGATTTTCATATACGTATAAAGTATCACCATGTTGTCTTTTGACCGTCAAGAAATTTTGAAAAAGTACATAAATGTTCTCAGTTTCTTGGGTCAAAGTTATAAAGTGGTCTGAAAGGATATGGCTGTACTTAATCAGAGAAGTTAAAATAAACGTTTCTTTTCAATTTCAGTGAAAAGGGAGGTGAATTCGAGGATCGAGGCGCAGAAAGTTCAGCGATGTGAGACCGTGTATCATCATCAAAGACAATAACTTTGAAGCCAGCTTTCAGCGGGTAATAATTAGACTCAGTTGAGCATAACATTTTTCCAAAAGCTGGCTAATGACTTTATGTACAGCAAATTTAATTAAACGCCTAACCATTCACATCAGCGTGGAAAGCAATATGGAAATGTGTTCCGTCTACTCTAATGGCTTTAAATGTGTCAGAGAAAGCCAAAGTCTGGCCTTTCCCCTGCTGAGAGTGACTCAGATAATAGCGCCATTTAAGAAATGAGATCATAATTGATGAATAATTTTTTAAGGCCCCCTGTGGTAGGTATTAAGAGATTATATTTAGGTATGCTAATGAAGGATTACACCCTATGGAGGAGATCGTCTTCTCTCAAACTGGACATCAAAGTGTGTTTAAGGAAGAGAATGTTAACCGGTAATTGTACCGGTGGCGTCTGGTCATCAGAGACGTCTCCCAGTAATGTTAATGCACTTACACCAGCTAATACAAACACTCACGAAGTTTCTTTGAAGTTCACTTTCAGGCGTTTTAAACTGGATGGATTTCTGGATGTTTCCTGTGTTATATCTCTGTTTCCATCGCTGCACATCCGACTCGCATAAGCTCGGCTTGTTTTACTTTCTGTATCTCATCCTTCCTATAATGTTGGTAAATGGGTGCATTAAATGTGTACGTTAGGCAGAGATTTAACACATCATGGACCAGATGAGATCCTGAACTTTCTACTTAAAGCTTACGAACTCGGTTCCAGTTTAATGTCGATGGCTCGTGTTTAAAACAATTGACTTTTATTTGTTAAGAAGGAATAGTTCATCCAAAAATAAAAGTTCTGTCATAATTTACTGTCATTTTGGTAACCAAAAACCGCTGGTCCCCATCGACTTCTATTGTGTGATCACAAAACTATGCAAGTCAATGGGGACCAACAGTTTTTGTCTTCCAGCATTCTTATAAATATCTTCTTTTGTGTTTTCCAAAAGAAAGGTAGTCATACTGGTTTGAAATGACAAGAGGGTGAAAAAATGATTTTTGGGGGGTAAAGTACTCCTTTAGATTCCTCGGAAATGTATGCACCCTTGAGTTGTTTTGAACCCATGTTACTCTCTATTTTCCAGATAACACAATCAGCAGAAGAGACTTTTTAAGAGACTTTCAGCTTTAAATTTAGCTTATTTTCTACTAAGAGCCTGAGTAACCATTCACTTTCATTTAAAAGATGAGCGACTAGTGAAGGAGCTCTTAGTCGTAAAAAACCTTCTGACATCTCTTTGTTTTGGGGTCTCTTTTGGCAAAGAATTTTACTCTGTACAACGATTCATTTCCTTGTCTCCCCCACAGTTCCTGCAGTGGTAGAGTGGCACATTAAAGACGTTGGAGAATTCCAAATATCCTCTCTGTCCTCTTTCAGATGCAGACTCTCTCCTCACAGAAATATGCTAATATTTAGCTGAACAGGTGTAGGGGAGAATGGGCAGCCTGTTTAGACACATTTTCCAAGCCAAACAGACTCTGTATTTCACACACTGTTCTTCTCAAGGTTACACAGATGGCTTCTGTGATTTAGAGGTACAGTGTGACATGCCTGAGATCTGCAATCGTAGCGTACAGGGTCGTCATCTTATGAGCCGGTAAAATGAAGTGACTTGAGTGTTTTATACCCAAAAAAGTTTAAAAATTTATTCAGGACCGACATAGGGAAGTTAAAGTAAATAAAGATTTGTTAAATGAGTGTATGTGGCCATTTTCTGACCTTCAGTAAGAGGTCTGTTTTTTGCTACTGTGCCTTTAAGACTCTCGTTTGTATTTGAAATTACAGATCGATGTCATACTTATGAGCTTCATCATTTATGACTGGTTATGTAGAAATGTTTGCATTGGATTGTGACAGATTCACATAATATGGCCCATACAAATCTTGATATCTCTCTCTAAATACAATAATATGACATAAGCCTGTCACAACATTCGATTTTCAGCACAATGTTATCGTGAGCAAAGGAAATTATGATAACCTATTATTATTACAATATCTATCAAAGTGTTTTTTTAAGAAATACCAGACGCTATGAGTAATTTCTTTTATAATCTGGCTAAGTTTGTGTTTTGTCTGTTATTTGGTCAGTGAATGAAGGGGTGCTGAATAGTTTTGCTATTACGATATGTGTGGAATTAGCACGATGTCTAAAATCTTGTTCTTCAATGTGATGGTTAATGTCAATACTGGTATATAGTTACACCCTTTATATATACATAAAATATGTGCTTTTCCTTCCCCTTATTGCCAATTGGATGTTGTTGAGATGTAAACATGGCTGTGTCTTGTGTACATGGCATGTTTTTCATCTGTTTAATGTAAGAAAGTTGCAGGAGAATGAAACATTTTCTTTGACTGGGGAGGAAGAATCTCTCAGTTCTGGAGGTTACAGTATGTTTTCATACTGAAATAAACTCTTTTATCTCAAAAAGATCAAAGAAAATTAGATTTCCCTTGAATTGGCTCCTTTCAAACGTCATTGCATTGGAGCAGGTTAGCATTAAGACGATTAAAATGCAATACGTTGTTTCTATAAAGAAGTCTTTGTTCGATCCATAATTCATAAGTTGAAAAGGATAGTCACTTTGGATAAAAGCGTCTGCAAAATGATTCAATAGAAAGTATGAAATAGACAACAGACTACAGAGTTATAAAGAAGAGTTCCATTAAACTGATGTCTGTGACACAATGTGTCAGTAAACTGCATGTTTGTCATATGTCAGTTTTGTGCTCACAGTAATTCTCTTAAAGGATTTTCTTCCATTATATGGTGTGTCTGCATGTCTGATGCCTTTTAAAATGCCGGCATATATTAATTATATTTATTTTTTTACAGAGTTGTGCTTCTTCTGTTAATATTCCAACACTGCTTTTTCACAAACAGATTAAACATCATATCGATTTTTTCTCAATTTGGGGGAGGGATTCAATAGGGAGTCTCAATATGACGTTAAATTATTTGAGATACCAAAACAAGCATTAAAAAGTACATTTAAAAATATACCCAAAAAATACATTATAAAATTCTACGTTCTGATAAGCAGAAAATAAGCTATTTTAAAGAATGCAGGAAAATAGAGAAAGGTTTTGAGCCACGTTCATTGTGATTTTCAATGGTGGCCAAGATCTGTCAATAAAGCAGTCCTTCAAATATCTTTCTCTGTATTTATCAAAACAAAGGATTAGTAAATAATGAATTTGAGTAAGTTATGACAGAATTTTCATTTTCTAGTGAACTGTCTCTTGAATGTAAAAAGGTTGCGAACCATAAATCATAGCTATTCAATTTTTATTCATGTGATTGTCAGTTGCTTTTTCCACAGCATTTTATTGTACATCTGGGAAATACAGTATGTTTTATTAGCTCATATCTGTCCCCGGGGGAGTTGAACTCATGACCTTGGTGTTGCTGGCGCTGTGTGCCCCAACATTTTAAATAGTTAGTGGGTCACTTTCCTTGTGGCATACATCGTCATAAAAACCGAGCTGGTGGCTGTTTGGTAAACTGCCTTTGGCGAAGCGTTTAGAAATTCTGGTTTGTCTGTCAAACTCTTGTTTCACCTCATTAGCAACTGGATTAAGAATTCCCTTTGTGGTTTGCTGCATTTCTCTCTGAAGCGTTATCTTTGAAAATGTTTCTTTTCCTTTGCCTGTCTTGCTTTTTATTTCTTTTCTTTTTTTGAAAGTAGAGATGTCTTATCTGTAGGCATTTGGATATGAAACCGTAGCAAATGCGAAGCAACGAGAATCTGAAGTGGAAAAGCGAGTCCCCGCTGAGCCTCCGTGCAAAGCGAAGCTGATGTGAGGAAGATGAGGATGAATGTGTTTAGTGAAGCAGGTCAGGCCGGTAAAGACTCTGATCATCAGGTGTGTTTACAACCACAACACAAAGTCATGCATCCTGCTGCTAATCTGCATTTCCATAGATCATTTATGGAGATCATCTTTAGGTGTGTAAACAAATTAGCACAGTCAGCATCAATATTGCCATGTTTTCGTAAAAGAGATTGGACAGGCATAAGGGTGTCAAAGGGGCTTTTGATCATTTTTTGCGAGTCAGTGATTCAAGGATTAAAGACACCTTTTTTGTCATGGTGTAAAAAGAAAACGTCACCGTTCCTTGCACAAAATAGTTTAGCATTGCAAGATCATTTCTTCTTTCTAAGCCTTAGATTTTTACTGATTTCTTTATGAAAGGATTTAGTTTTCATTTGTTATGCATGGGTAACCTTCCTGTATTGCCATCATGTTACATTGTTGTTCATCTGATTCAAGTTCAATCAGTTTCTTTAATTTCTTTGCAACACATACTCACTCCTGACTCGTCACATATTGAAGTACGGTCAGCGCCCCTCTGTGTCACTTTTCAAAGCGTTGTCATGTAAACGCAATTATCCTGGCTGTTAAACTCAAATCAAACCCAAATTATCATTGCAAATGATACCCAAGATACAACAATTGTGCATTGTTGCAAACCAGCTTTACATCCATGCAGAAAGCAAATGATTTAGAAAAGGAAATATCTAGAAGAAAAATTACATGTAAATATGTAGAATTATAGATAGCAAGTTTGGAACGAAACTTTTTAGCAAAATGCTACAAACGTCATTAAGAGAAATTTGTTTTTAAAGTCCCTGTGAGTTGCGATTGTATTAAATTACGTATTTTGACACATTTCCGAGTGAAAAGGAATTTCAAAGGAGAAAATGAGTGGGCGTGGCTTGCGTTTTTCACTGCAAATTGATTGGATCTGTAAAAACATTGATTTTAAAATTAAACTGGAAGCAGGCTGACAGTTGAAGGGGAGGAGTTAACGGATGCTCCGGACAACCCGTCCAATTTAGGTCATTTGAGATGAAAAGTAATCTTATGGCGGAAGTGCATTTTCAGATTTTAACTGAAGATTATATGGGTACATGAATTTTAAAAAGAAAATGACCCACATTGATAAGCTATTTAATATAAACGCTGCAATATCTCGTGAAAAATAAGAATTGTCATTTTTAAATTCGCTGGGACTTTAAGCAGAGGATAAAGGCCCAGCTTTGTAATTAAGAGTTTCATGTACAATGTGATGTGCAACCCTTACGAAAAATAACTATGGTTTTATTCTATTTTATTATTTTCGTAGTAAAACCATGGTTCATTTTTCATTAGGGTTGCACATCACATTGTACATGAAACTCTTAATTACAAAGCAATGATGAAACCCCATTGCATCATTTAAATCACATCCTCGAAAGGATACGTTTCTCTTTTATTCCTCACATGGCAGGTTAACAATGGTTGTTACAAATAGAAACTACCGACACAACTTCTCTTTGTGCAGGAAGCTGATAATGAATCAGGATGATTTCCACCTGCTGACACGTTCTGGGTTTCACACCCATTCGCAGTTACGGAGACTCATTATCTTCTGGAAAACTCTCTTGGGTCGTTGTTATTGCACAGCAAGGTACCAAACAAAATGTATGTAGTCTCAGGATTATATATAAAAAACTAATGTTTGATCTGTTGATGTTATTAAAGTTGGCAAAAGAAAAACAAGGTGGGAGAAAACTATATATTTACTTAATCATTTCTGCATTCTTTCTTTGTAGCTGACTCTGATGTCCAATAGGATTGGCTGACGGCAGGGGCCACGCCTCCGGTTATTATTTTGTAAAGGAAAAGAGGAGTTTAATCTGAGGCTCAGCTAGTTGTAAGGACATAAATGGCTATCCATGAATCCATTAAAGGTCCAGTGTATGAAAGTTTATGGCATCTAGTGGTGAGTTTGTGAATTGCAACCTCTCCCTTTCGAAGCACTACAGAGGCTGACACAGAACTAATGTCAGGGCCTTACCCATTTTTTTAAAATCTTATAATAGTTTCAAACTGTGAGAGACCAAAAACATGAGGACAAAAAATCCTCGATTTTCGGACTCCTACCACTACCGTCACTTGCACTTAGCCTGTTTTTTTAATGAAATTCTTTGTAATTGTAATGATAGTGTTTGTAATACTTTTGACAGAAAATTTACAGAATAAACAGAGCTCTGGTGTGTTTGTCCTCTAGGCTTTCCCCACACATCAGGATTTCTGATCATGTTGAATATTTACAATTTGCGATAGGGGCGGCTACGATGTTCTTCCGATCATGTTCATTCACTCTTAACACACATCACACCACAGGAAAATCTGATAAAATAATCTGTAGAGCCGTTTAAGATCATCAAGACTTTACCTAGGATTGTCGGAAGGGGAGAAATCATTATTACCACAATTATATTGTGGTGAGGCAATCACGTTTTCATTTATTTGCCGAAGGAGATGTTTTCTTATTGAAGCGTTTCTTGAAGTATTCTGAAGTGTACAGCATCCCACGCAGAGTTTCAAGGGTAGAGGGGAATTCCTGTGTTACACCAGACAATACAAATTGTGTTGAACATGACTTTATGTGTGCCCTGTGGAAGGGTTTGGCATTTGGTGTCAGGACCTGGGGTGCTGGGTTCAAGGAGAGCATATTTGACTGAGACAGGTGGATGGATCTTTCTTTATATTCTCCTTTTTGGATGAATGTTCGCATGCACCGCCGCCTCTTCACCCCAAGAGAGTGCATGATGTGAAAAGAGCCATTCTCCACAGGTTGAGTACCTCTCAGGTCAGCACAGGTGATATCCAACACAAAAGCTCTCCGGGCCCTGTGGAGGAAGTCATGCGCATCCAATGTGAATCATGAACGCTCTCGTCCAACCAGATCGTCTCTCTCATGAGTAACAGGCTGATTTGTCAAACTTAAGAATCTCCCTCTCTCTTTTCTGACTGTCACTAGAGTCTTGGAGCTGCCTATTTGACATAATCGATCTGTTTCTTTTGGCCTCAGGACTGTCTACATGGCTGTTGCTTGATAGACTGGGCTCTGGGTTTGTTTTCGGGTAGAGGGAGTCAGAGGTAAGCTTTTACGACAACAACAAGTGAATAATCAAACCTTGTTTATATGTCAGAGAGGATCAGGAAATATTTAAATAACTTAAAGATGCCCTCTTAAACATAGTGGGTTGTTGCAAGTTTTCCTACAAGTACCATGGTTATTGTGGTGAGGCCGTAGTAGATTTGTGGTTATTTTTAGTTGTACTAAAAATACAATTATAAAATATAGCTGCAAGCAGCGACATGGGATCCACGCCGGCTCACTATAGTTACTACGATAAAACCATTTTATATTTTTGTGAGGGTCCATTTTTGACCTAACCATGAGTCGAAACAAGCAATTACTTCTCATAAGAACAATCTAATGACTAAATGCTTTGTTAGCCAAGATGGTTGGTTCTCACAAGGAGTCGAGTTGTGATTCAGAGTTGTTGATAGTTTAGAATTTAACTGAATTTTTATTAAGAATTTCTTTTATATTTATATATGCCATATTGAATATTCGATTAAACATTGAGGAGTTGATGGCAGGTTGTTTGTAGAATAATCAACTCTCCATGTACATGCCATACTAATGAGATTTTGAACACCTAACGAAGGGGATCATAATGTTTCAAAGTTTTTAAATAAATCGAGTTCTCTGTCCTAGACATGAGTCAAAAGAAGGTAAGAACTGTGTAATCAGTCATATTTTCCTTTGTATTTTCCTCTTCCTCTCATCCTGCATATTTTCGGGGAGTTTTTTTTCCGGTACAGTAATAAGTGATTTCGCGAATTGAACTCATGTTGTGTGAGTTGATTTTCTGTTATCAACATGCTAAAAAATCTCCTGATTACCGAGACACATAGTGAGACAAAGGAAATCAAAGTGAAATATTTATAAATGTCCTGAAGAACAGCACCATCACCTCTTTTTCATACTCCATTTAAAAAAGTATTGACCTTAAACTACACTAAATCATTCTTTATTTTTTAACCTGCAATTTTCCAAAATGTATACTTATTTTTTAATTTCCAGCTGGCTCCAATTCCTTGCCTTTTATTCATTATGTGGTCCAAGTTTGAACAAAGTGTTTTTTTTTTGTATTGTAATGAAAGAAATTATGTTGGTACAATTATATTTTTCATTTATGTAGGATTTGATGAAGTGACCTATCATTTTTCTGTTAAATACGCCAGTAATATATAATAGGCCCAGTAATGTTAAGAATTTCGATGGGCGAGATTAAAGGATTAGTTTACCCAAAAATACAATTTGTTGATCTTTGTTTACTTTCATGTCTTCTGTCGAACACTAAAGAAGATATTTTAAGGAATCTTTCAATGGTTTTGTGTCCATGCAATGGAAGTATGGGAGCCAATGTTGTTTAGTTATCAACATTCTTCACAAGACCTTCTTTTGTGTTCTGCAGAACACGAGAAAGAAAGTTGTACACATTGGGAACTACACGACAGTGAGTAAACAATGAAAAAAATTTTGGCTGAACTTTCCCTTTAAGTTGTAACAGTAAAGTCATTATATTCCCCTAACTCAAACAGAAAACAATAGATCCAGATTAGTTTGTTCTATATTGCCGAAGGGTCTGGAACACAAGCCACTTTATCGATTAAACTTCTTGCCCCTCGTCTGTCTCAGGACTTTTGGCAGTTATAGTGAAAAGTGTGTGTGCTTCCCTCATTTTTTCACTTACCGTCTGGAAATGTATTACTGCAACTCTCTGCAAGATATCCAGCATCCATAATTGAGAAGCAGATGATAAATTGACTGTGTTTTCCATTTGCCAGCTACGGATGGGTAAAGGCTGTTTAGCAGGATGGAGCTCGGCAAGGCCACATGCTTATGCGATTTTTACTCCAATAATTTGGCATGGAAAAACGTGTGAAGAAAAATGTGATTTATTTATTTGTTCCAATGTAAATGGATTGTCCATTTAGCTGTTAATGAAACATACAGTATAAAGTCTATATGTTAATTTAAACCCTATGAACTGGTAATTACTATTCATAAGATCATAGTGGTGTGTTTGATTCAGAGGTTGATGATATAGACTCATATGAGTCTGTTCAGCGACTTTGGAAAGGTGTTTTGTTTTTTTAGATAGTATGCATATCTGTCTGCGTGGGTGGCAATCTTGAGCAATGAGATAGTCTTTAAATGTTAAAATTGGTCTGTAGTCACGGTGAAAAATAGCTAAAATGTAATTATTGTAATCTAATTGGATTTTGGTGTGTTGCTTTTATAAAGTAGTGTACTCATATTAGCATGACCTTTAGAAGCAAAGTCTGGCACTGCAGTTCTGTTTAATAACATAAAGTTGCTAAATGACTGAGGGAGTTATGTCATATCATTGCTTGTATTGTCCTTGTTGAACCTTCAGTTGTGTGAACTTGAAAACTTTGAAGTATTTGAACTACATAATCTTGAGTCTTGAATGGTTGGGCCTCAAAAACTAACAATATTCGTGATTTGATCAAAACAATTTGATTTTGAAGAATGGGAGAAAATGTTGAAAAAAGTTGATTTCAATGTAAATTTAACAAATTGGGCTTATGTTCTGTCAGAGTATTTTAATGACATTTTTTCTTATTTTCAGCTACATTTTCTATTGTGATTCTTATTAGATACATTAATTAAAAACATTAATTCAAACTGTTAACCAAACGTTTATAACTAAACTTTAAATACTCATTGTTTCTTTTTTAATTATAGTAATCAGAAATGATTACTTTTTTAAATGAAATTTGAAATAAGTTGTGAAGTTCATCCTGGAGTTTTATTTTATAAAAATGTCATACAGTTTTGCACTCTTAAAGGAACAGTACACCCACAAATGAAAATTCTGTAATTATTTACCTATCCTTAAGTTGTCCCAAATCTATGTAGATTTCTTTGTTCCAATAAACAGAGAGAAAGATATTTGGAAGAATGCTTTTAATCAAACAGTTCTTAGCCAACACGGACTGCCATTGTAGGAAAAGTTCATTTAACAATTTCTTTGTTCTGTTGAACTCAAAATATATTTTGAAGAATGTAGGAAAGCAAACGTTCTGGGGCACTTCTGACTACTATTGTCGTTTTTCTACTGTTGTACTCAATGGTGGCTAAGAACTGTTTGGGCGAAAACATTCTTCCAAATATCTTTCTCTGTGTTCATCAGTAATTGATGCAGATTTGAAACAACTCGAAGGTGAGTAAATAATTACAGAATATATTTTGACAAACTGTTCGATTAATACATTGTGTTGAATAACCAGAAGTCAAGTTGATGTACTGATGCCCCATAAACCCATATGGTTGGATCACAAATGACAATTTTTATCAACGTCTACTAAGAGAACAGACATGTTCAACTCTGTAGACCGTTGGCCGTCTAAAACGGGAAGTATTAGTAATTAAATTCAACTAATCTTCTAAGAACACTCAAAAACACATTTATATGTCACTCCCCCACACACACACACACATCTTTTTCACTTTAATTCCATTTGGCATGATCGTTTATGAGACGAGTGCTCTCGCTTGATTAAAAAATGATTTAGTCCAGCATCTCCGTTCCATAGACATTTTGACTACTTTATTTTTTTATAGCTTCCCTGAGATGCAGCTTCAGTTAAAGATGACTTGAACTCAAGCAGGAGGGGTGGCAGGTTCACTCAGGGGTTTGGTAGACATGTAGATGTGTCTTGACTTGAGATGTCAGACCTGGTCAGTCAATAACCACTGAGATCTCATCACTCAGGGAGCGAGTTAACAAATGCTGCTCCATCTCAAAATGACAAGCATGAAGTAAATGGACCATTACCTAATTGAAAGATCGAGGTCTGCTAGAACACATTAGCTTACACTGTCAATACACAGACTGAGCAATATAGTTAACACATTACCCGCCACGTGGCATTCATGGGTGATCTCCCTCATTCATGCTGATGGTTGGTTACGGTTCCACAAATGATTTCGGTGTGTCTGCACAGTTTTATTGCTCGTGTGAGGAGATTTGTCTGTAAAGGTTGGTAATGTCAAGGTATATTAGATGAGCTAGTTTAATTTAGAAACCTTTTAACAAAATATGGGAACTTTGAAATCTGCTGGTATTTCAAGCCTGAATTACTCGAATGGTGGGAAAATGCTCTAATATGGAATTTACAGAGGCGTTGAGGTGGCACGAAATTGTGTTAATTTTCTCACCGTGTTATTTTCTTCATATTCACACAAAACTGATGCGTTACTTTGACATCCTAGTATTTAGGATTTACATCCCATATTTTGATACATCCCTAGTGAAAATGAATCATGTTTTTGTCAAATAAATAAAAATATAAACATATCAAGGTGTGTTGATTACTATTGACAAAACCGTGGTTTCACTACAGTAACCATTATTTAACCATGGTTTTTGAATCAAGACCATGGTTATTTTGTGGTGACCATGGTTTTACCATAATAAAAAGTTTTGTTTTGTTTTACTTTATTTAGAGTTGTCAAACAATAAATCGCATCCAGAATGAAAATTTGGGTTACACAATATACAGTATCTCTGTGTGCTGTGCATATTAATTTTGTATTTATAAAAATATATACATACCAACATATACTTAAGAAAACATATAAAAATTAATGTTATATGTAATTTTAAGAATAATATAAAATGTATTATGTTAATATGTCATTTTTAATATTGGTAAATATAAATAAATGTATGTGTATACTTGACCGATCATTTCTGATTTCTATTTCTATATCTTTTCTACAATATCCCCCCCCCAAAAAATAAAAATAACATGCTTATTTAAGCTTAGATAAACTAAACTTGACCCTGTACAGTGTAGTAGGCCTTGTGAGACATGTTTTTTTGCTCTTATCCTTTTTGTCCTAATGTTTGACCCAATTGCTTCCATTGTTTACTCAACTTGTAATTCGCTTTAGATAAAAGCGTCTGCTAAATGACTAAATGTAATGTATGTTTTTGTGTTCAAAATACAAAGTTAATATGCACAGTACACAGACACATATTATATTAGCACAAACCTTCACGTTGGATACAATTAATTGCGATTAATCATTTGAAAGCCCTAGTTTCAACTGTAGAAAAACTAGACATGCAAAGTATTTTGCATTTCTTCTTAAAGTGATGGACATGTGTTATGCTGGATACAACGTATTATAGGTGATGTTTCTGTTTGAAATGCGCTTTTGCTCACAATTCAAATGATGGAAATTAGTACGCCGTAAAGCTGGCAACAATAAACATTTTCAATAGTCTAAAGTTAGAACTTTTATCACTCTGTGGAATGATAAAGACGTTTCAAGGGTACGAATAAAAGTCTCACTAAGGTACAGCACAACACTAACAAATATCAGAGAGCTGACCGTGAGCTGGCTTCAAAGCCAATCTCTCAAAGACAAGTTTGTCTGACAACATTGTCTGTTTTTTTTAATCCGTCTTTTTGTTGGACAGAGCCATCACTTTGAGACACAAGTGAGTCATAAGTGAAACATGTCATGTCAGTATGTACTGTATGCATTTATACGACACATTATTTTCCAGGTGCCTTTGGGCTGGAGCCTTACACTGAGACCTTGTATCTACTTCATGAGGCACATTCTCATGAATCGAGTCTTTTGATGGACTCAGAGAAGGATTACTTTGAAGAGGTGGCGTGGATCGATACGCTTTGGTCAACCTATTAATGATTGCCACCCACAATGCACCTCAGTGGGGTCTGTTTCTCTCACCCACGCCTCATTCTGCACATTCTAAGCAAAGTAAGGTGATGAGTACATCAAAACAATGCACCGTTGGATTTGGAAGAAATAAAATCCTGTAAGGCGGGGATTGGAATAATTAAATAAGACCTTTCAGGGTTTTTGTGTGCCTGAATAGATAAATTTGTCTTCAAGAAAAACTTACTGGAGTTTCATAACACATGGGGCAGATTTGGAAATCTTGATGTTTTTTGCATCTGTAGAGGGCAAAATAGTTCATGGTGACCTCATCTGTGATGAATAATGCTTAGAAATCACATTTACCAGTTAAAAAGCATTTTTTTAACTGAGTAACATTAGGTCATTTCATTAATTTACTGATTTTGTTTCCTCCTGCAAATTTTATATTTTTTTTATGTGTTGGGTTATATTAAACTCACAAATGTTTTGATATATTTTCTTTAAAAAACCTTGGATGTTCAATTTGACTTTTTTCAGGAAATAGAAAAAAAATTTACTTTTTAAATTGATAATTATTGTGTTGTCAAATATGACAATAACGTTTTAATGCTTTGAATTGGTTAGATATTTGCAAAAACTGAAGAGTGATATTTGACAAACATGAATGGTAACTAATAATAATGTAAGACAAGATTTAGGAAAATGGAGATACACAGTTTCTGATGGATAGCAGTGATATGATAAATTACTCATAAGTAATTGTTTTCCTTTTGACTCGCACTTCTCTTGCATATTATTTTATATAAACATAAGGAAAAAAAAGTGACTTTTTCCAACTATTTTTTTATTTTAATTTGATTGCTGAGTATTTAGAAGAAACCACAAGAAGCTGTTGATTCTCAAAGATGCTTTTAATAGGCTACTTTGAAAACCATCAAACTCTTAACTATGCAAAGAATTTATAAACATAACCGAAACATAACTGTTATTTACATTATCATAGAGGAAACAGGAGAGTTTGTGTCTGTGTGTACGTCCACGTGTTTGTTTGTTTGCAGTCGTGCTGATCTTTAGAAATCACACAGAACAGAATGAAACAGAATGTCAAACTGAGTAAATGTCTCAACAAATAAATATGACAGTGTGTTAACACATGTATTTGGTCTATTATGAATACAATGAAATGGACCTTAATATTATGCAAACATCAAAACATTCGTTAACACGTCTTTTATGTTTTACATACTGCAAACGGATTTCTGTTTATCAATCTATGCATGCCATCTTGACTTTAAGTGAACTGTATTAATGCAATACTATTGTATATGAACTATTTTAACATTTTTAAATGACCATCAAAATGGCCTGTGTGTATTCAGTGGTGTGTGTACAATACATGCAAAATCTGAACAAAATCATTTGTCACAATATGAAACACAGAATGTATTTCACTAAAACCTTTTTTAGTTGATAAGCTCAGTGTGGAAAAATAAACATCATCTCAAAGCTGGACATCAAGCACAATGGAAATAATCAAAAATAACATATTGTGTTTTTCTAATTATGTTTTAGTGCGTTCTTCCATCTTTATATTTATTGGAGACTCAATAAAGCCCTCGTTCAAATCAAGTCATAAAATCACGGCCTCTTGAGAATGTTTCGTAATCTCCGTAACAAAAGCTTTAATTGCAAATGTCTTCTGAATGAACAATATTGGCTAATTTCATGAAGGCAGAGACGATCATTTCTAAGATCATATCACTTCTTGTATCTCGTTCGCCTCTTTTCAAAAACACCAAGAATGCAGTTTGTTTTTCTGTTGATGTATTTCTGTAATTTTGCGTGTGAACCGTTGCCATTTGTTGCCTTTGTTGTAACCCGCATACTCAGCTTTAGGAATGAACCCAGGTTCTGTGATCTTGTTTACATCGATTGCTTCACTCTAGTACTTTATCTACAATTCAGTTTTTATCAAAATACTATTATAAACCAATATCTGGAACTAACTAATTATGGCAATGCTAATATTTAAAGTTGTTCTTGGCTTGATGTTTTAAGTATTCTTAAAGTGGCAGCTTTTTTAGACAGATATTATAACATGTTACAAATCTACATCAATTCAAGTATACCATCAAGCAGACTACTTTAGTTTTATTAAAATTCTACCTTTATTATAGTTTTGTTTTCTGTTTTTTTATAGCTTTATTGATATTTGGAATTCATATTAATTTATGTTTCCAAATTTCTATATTTTTTCATGTGAATTTCAGTCCATTCTTTAGGATTTTTTTAGTGTTTTATTGTCGTTTAATTAATTATTTGTTTATATTTTATTTTGCTATTTTGCTTAGTTTAATTTTACCATTATTTTAAGTTTAGTTTGTATTTATTTTCAGTTTTCACTCAGACTTATTTTGGTTCATTGGTGAGTCAACAATTACATTTTGTTGTTGTTTAAAAGATATTTAAAGGTACAGTTTTCAAGAATTTTGCAGTGAAATATCCCCAAAAAACTATGTTATATATATTTTTCAGCGGAGTACTTACAATATAGGGCTGGGCGATATGGCCAAAAAATATATCAACGATATGATGCTTTGTATCGTTCGATATCGATAATTATTGACCTTTTTTTTTTTAAATGTAAAAATGACAAGTAGAACAGTTTGTATTTAACCACTGTTTTTTAACTGACCCACATTATTATGGCATACAGCAAATACAATTTGTTTTAGCAGTAAAAAAAAACTGAAACAAAAAAATAAAAATAAAAATCTTATTTATGTCTTACTCTACTTATATTAAGATAAAAGTTTAAACAAACTTTAACTTTGAACTTAAAATGTTACAAAATGTGTTCACTTCAATTGAATGTAAACATGGAACAATCAAGGCAAACTTTGAGGTAGATCAACAAAAGCATCTGTAATAAGGAATACCAAAACAAACCTTTATAACAGTAAACAAAAGCCTGACTTCTCCACCATGCTGAACCGCAGCATTTCTTTTGCAATGAAGTAAGCTATTGCATGGGATATGCCATTAAATCGCTTTGAAGATTTATCATATGGCATTGTTACCGAGTACCTCTCCATCGTGGACTTCTTGTAGGTTGTTTGTTGACTTGAGGTAGATGGGCGACATGATGTATATTCCAAAAGGTGGCAGCTGTTTAGACGGCTAAATTTGTTAGTGTTTCCTTGCTTAGCTGGGACGTTTTTTTTACATAGCATAAGCACTATGTTCTTCTGATGTTGTTCGGAAGAAAAGAAACCAAAAAGAAACAGTCGAGCTGACATTTCGCGATTCGTTTACAATTTCTTCGCTGTTGGCAGGCACGGCACTCATCTTGCACGTGTTCTAAGTCAACATGGCGATGACGCAAACAAACTGAGAATAACGCAACCCGGCAAATGAGATCTCATTGGTTGTTTGCTTGTCAATCGTAGCACGCTCTTTTTACAAAACATCTTATAGACTGTTAAAGATCTTCGGACTTCACGGGCGCGCACATTTTCAGGAAATTATCTAGCGCTATATCGAACTTTTTTTTATATTGATATCGACAACGTTCTACCGTCGATAAATATCGATATTCGTTTTATCGCCCAGCCCTATTACAATATCTCAAATGTTTCCAACTGCTTTTAAATCCTGAGAAAATCGCCATTCTAAACAGTGGACCTGGGCAGTTTAGTCGGCTGTCAATTGCTTCAAATCTGTATTATCCTTTGTTACCGCCTTTACTGACGTAGCAACCGCGTGACACCGTCGTAGAAAGATGCAGAAGTAGTTTGTACTGTTGGTCTGTCTAGCATTATTGCAATTGATGTGGGTACGATCAAAATAACTTTTACTATGATTGATTTGAACACTTAAAATTGCACAGTGATATCACACCATCGAATTGGACAATTACTGTAACATCTATGACTAACAATTTAGTTTTAAACGTTATATTACTCTAGTCTAATCCATTATGATATAATAAAATGATATCATCAAAGGCAACATTCATTAAACTTTACTCAGGTATACTTTACCTCTTCTACTAACATGATTTCTCGTTGCCGTTTGATTGATATATCAGCGGTACCAACAGCGGTGGAGTTGAAGACAACATATCCCATCATTCCACGCTTCTACACAGCGTCATCAAGCGCGATTTTTATTGGTCTATTCGTGCACCCTCTAGCGGAAATAACTTCAAACTGTACCTTTAAGCTGATATTTTTTTATTTCTATTGGCAGAAACGTGTTAACGTTTCTAGTTTTAGGCAACTATAATAACCTTGTGCACACCAATTTATCATAGTTGAGGTCCTATTGTTCAAGCATTTGTTTTCAATAGACTATACACAAAAGCTTAAACAATATTTTCCTGCCTTATCTTTAATGTAAATTGGCGAACAATTCTGTTACCACAACCCACTGTATATTTATAGATCCGTTCAGTCTCACACCATCATTTTTGTTAGTCCACCATGTAAAATCCCAGGGTTCAGAAACTGTGGAGTTCTCAGCGGCCAATCACCCGGGCCGCATCTGAGCGAAGCTGACACTAATGCACCAATCGTATCGGGGAAGTGACACACGATAGACTGATATCAGAATGCCCGCAGGCTAAGATTGTGGGGGCTCGTATACGGACAGGTCTGAAACTGCCAAAACATCCCATAATTAGATCTGCGGATAGAGAAGGAAATGGCCTCATCGACTGATCGGATAACTAGAGAGCATGGCTGTGAGATTAGAGCTGTGTAATGGTGCAAGCATCTCGTTTAACACAAGCGGCCAGACCGTGATAGACTTGCCAGTCCGATCAGATACCGTTCGGTCAGAGATCTCATAAACCGTTCCACAGAAGATAGTCTGGAGCTAACTGACGGGAGACATGCACAGTCATGTTGGGCCTGTTTCATTAAGAGACCTGCCACTGTCTGATCTCATTCACTGAGAGGGTTTAAAATGCTTATGAAGGGTGATGGCTTGGGCTTGTTTGAAGTTCCATGCTTAACTGGCTGATATGATCTATAGCATTAAACATTCAGTGTCTTTTTGATAGTTCAAGCTTAAATGGTGGCAACTACAAGCAGTCGTTGAAATAAAACTCCCGCTCTGGTTCTTCTAAATGCTTGAGCGCTGCCCTTTTACAGTACATTAAGCATTTAGTGTTCGGAGTAGAACAACACTGCCTGGAAGGTGCATTACATAATTGTACTGCTGGGTAGAAATGCCTTGAATATAGCCTCCGTTAATAATTCTGCTTCACTTATATTAGTCGTTGATAGGAGAACGTTAGAGCACTGAGCTACCGCAACATCTGAAAGGAAATTAAAGAATAATAGAAATCGTGTAAAGAAAGTTAAGACTGAAAAAGCAAAAAAAAGCTGGTTCTTCCTAAAACAGATAATGAGATATACGGCTAGAATCCAGCAAAATTTGAGGATTTAAATCAAATGATCAAAATAAGACGTGCATGCATACAGTGAATATTATTATAGGGTCATTGCGTTGCCTAATTTTACAAAAATTGAATACGTTCATGAGGTTTAGAGTTTAAGACAGTGTTTATATTAAACGTACTTGATGAACTACACTGAGCCAACGTAAAAAAATTAAGCAACCTGATGCAATAAGACTTTTGTGTTGACTCAACGTATGTTATTTTATTCTCAATGTAATGATACTTTGTTTAGCCTACTAAAACTTGTTTGTTTATGTTATGCTTATTGTCTTAATTTTCTTATGCAGATATTATTGTCACACCAATTACTGTTGTTATGTATGTTGTGTGAAGGAAAATTTTTAAATTAGCTAAATTAAATATTCAAAGTGCTCTTTAAGTACTGTTAAATATACAAATGAACAAACGTATTTGTGTTTCACTACACTTGTACATGTTGATCACAAAAAAAAGTTTTGATAGTTTGTGTTTAGTGTTTATATATCGGCTTTGCGGTTGTGTCATGCACTTAGACCTCAACATTGAACACACAAATCTCAACCATGGTTACAATCAAAAACCATCATTCATTAAAAGAACTCTAAACGCAACAGATAACAAACAGTAACAACGATATTAAAGCCTAATTTAAACCAGCAAGAACTAAAACATTAATCTTTAAAAGAAAACAAATAAGAAACACAGAATTGAACATACTGCAATGCATCTTGGAAACTCTTTACAACGATGGTAATTCCGAGCCCTGCACTCCATAATGCACATAGCGTGAGGATAATGTGTTCTCATCAGAGATCTCGCGATATCACGTCCCTCCCCTATAATATTCTAACTGGAATACCAGTTGGTTTTTGAAGCTCCAAAAAGGAGTCTTTATTTCGAGTAAACGGTTCCTTTAAAATTCAGAGAAAACCTGTGCCAAGAGTGGACTCGGCCCGCTCTGATATCACAGAGATATGAACGATATGATAATATGATTAATATCCACTCTCCAATTAAGCATTTTACCTTCTCCTCCCTGCGAGGAGCGTTTGGGGAAGAACAAGATGAGTGCTTTGTTAATAGTGCGCGTTGCAGAAGTAACAGTGATGTCATACATATTTAACCAGCACCTCCTCCTCTCTTTCTTCTCTTCTCTTTTCTTATCATCTCTCTCTCCCGTTTCCCTCTCGGCTAATGAGCGGACGTGATCGTCCTATCGCTCTCATTAACCCCAGACCTCTTCCTTGTGAGCGCTTTAATGTGATGATTTTGTTTCAGCGAGAAAGCCCATCGTGTGATGTGACGTCAGGGGCGAGTGGGGGTCTGCGGTTTGGACCGGAGGTGCGGCAAACTTAATGACGAGGATAGAAATGATCATTGCCATCCCAGAATGCACTGCGGGGTAAAATGTAGTTGGAATAAAATGTTGAGTGTTACTCAAGCGCCTTAATGTAAGGAGCGATATTTGCGAAGCACACTTCAATGACTTTCAAGGGAGTTGCCGTCCATGAAGAGCATTTCAAATCTGTCATTTATTCATTGGTTTTATTTCAGTTTGGATTCTGTCTCAGAAGAAGCCCTGTAGACAGTGGATGGCAGGGGAGCTCGCCGGGGTTTAAAACAAAGGTCTTAATCCTTCAGTTCACCCATACTGAGCCCATATCTTTGTGTTTCTTTAGCCTCTCTTCTTCTTTTTTCTCTATTTCCTTCATTTCCTTCACTGTTGATGTCTTGGACTGATTTGCTTTTCTTTCCAGTCCATCAGTGAGACAGCGGGAACTTTGACTTCTATTCTGGCTCTCTCTGGGTCTTTCTTACAGCAAAAGTCCTTCTCATTTCTCTTCATTGACTTCTCATTCTTTAAAAGACACATATGTTTTATTATTGTTTTTTTTCTCCAAGATTGATTTGTCTTGTTAGTAAGAAAATGAAACAACAACAAGTGAACCCAACAATTTAAATGTCCTAAATCACAAAGAAAAAGTTCTCCCTATTTTTCACAACATTAACTGAGTAACTTTTAATCAAAGTCAGTGAGTGCAGCTGTGACATGTCAGAGGAGACCTGGCCCTCCCGGCTGAGACTGGTTTCTCCCAGGGTTTTTTCTCCATTTATTTATCAATGGAGTTTGGGCTCCTTGCCACAGGGCCGTGTTAACTTGCTCACCGTGAGACTGCATTTATTAGATATTATTTATTATAAAGATCTTGCTTGCTCTATAAACACAATGTGCTGTGTTTATACCTTTTCTGGGTTTTTCTGTTTTTCTTAATTTCTCCTGTAAAGCTGCTTTATAACACTCACATTGTGAAAAGTACTTTATAAATGAAATTAAATTGAGATGAATAAGTTTTTCTTATTAGTAAGATTAGTAGTCCCATTATAAGAAAAAGGATCTATTATTGGGACGGGCTAAAAAAACATGTTTCAACTGTTTAGGTCAGAGTAAAAGATATTAAACCATTTTAGCCATTCCAATGTTTGGAGAGGTTTAGTGAACTTTCTTTGCACTGTTGTTATGATTTCATTGGAAGTTCTAGCTCATGGAACAAATAGCTAAAAATAGAAAAATAAGTTTTGAGTTCTGAAAGTTTCAGTATATTTTCAAACTGCATTGAACTGCCAAAGATCAGAAAAAGTACCTTTTTATGATTTGTCACTATAAAAACAATGTACAAACACTGCAGCCCATGCAGCAGACAGGCTTCTCTCCACACAATACTCATCGTATCTGAAACTCTCTCTGAACTCAGATATTACGTGAAAGCAATTCCCTCTCTCAATGTGTTTCTTTGGCCGCTCCGCTCATCTTTGCTACGATATTCTTTTCGCTCATCCTGTTTTATTATTGCGCAATTTCTTTGCAAAAGTCATTCAAGAACAATAAACAGAACAATCTTCTCTGTGTACTTTCACTCCGTTCAGAAAGCCGGCATGCTGCATTTGCTGGCAACTTTTTAAGACGTGATAAACGTGCAAAAGACTGTTTTAAAAAGCTGGCCTTGATTCTCCCTCGCAAGATCTTTCTTTTGACCAAGGCGGTGTCCTTTGTGGTCCGGATCAATGAAGAAATTTAGATTTGTATTTTTCCTTTTGTCACTTTAAAAAGTTCAACTTTTATTAAACAGTTCTGTATATTTAACTTTATTTTAACAAATTGTTGTGTGTATTCGTGTGCTTTTATAACAAGTATATACTTTTTTAGAAGGAATGTAAATCTAAGTGTATTTTGACAAGGCTCCATTTCTAAGGTCCAAAATGTATTTCTTGTCATCACTTTAGTGATAATTTCCTTTAAATATTCAAAAATCTTTAGGCACTTGGGGTCGCGACTTTTATGCATATGGATATGCCAGTTTTTGCATCTGCTATGTGACCAAATATCAAGACACATATGTATGTATGTAATTTATAATTGTTATGAATTTAATGATCTAAAAAACAATGTCTACTGTTTTTCCAGTGTCTTTTTTTATCAATGTGCGATCACGTATCTTCATGTCAAGACTTTACTATATTTTTCTAATGTTACTGCTGCTAAATTGTATTATGCAAAATGAAAAAAATGTGAAAAGCTCTGTAGACACTTTCATAATCAAACGTTATGTGCCCCAAACATAACTTCCGGTAGACATAGACCACTGCAAAGAATCAATAATTGTGGAGTAGTTTTCATATAATTTAATACAATTCATATACGATAAAATATTAATGAAAATTAAACATAAAATAAATTGTTATATAATAGCCAAACACAGACCGGAAGTTGACGTCAGGCCATGCGCGTGCATCTGATGAAACCGTCAATAGAAATGACCTTAAAATTGAACTATACAATATTAGAGTTTAAAATGTCATGCTAACATCCACCTTTATTACATAGTTTCTCCTTTAACACTAGATGGTGTGAAAACTCACAACGTTTCAGAATCCTCGCGATTTTCCCACAAGTTCTTTTTCTCCTTCCCTGTCGTCTTTCTTCTTCCTTTAACGCCTTTAATTCTGTCAGTTTGTTTCCCACAGCGGCCGCAATAAGTGTCAATTTGTACCCTCGCTTCCGTCATCTCTCGTCCTCCTCTCTCTCTTTTCTCTTCTCTATAACTCTAATGAACAGCGAAGGAGCGTGTCGTGCGACGGCTGGTATCGTGTCAGCGAACGCACCGCTCTCGTTCTGACAGATCGGCCCAATTAACCTTATTTACCATCATTTCCCTTCGTCCTTTAACAAGTTCCTGTGGGCTTTTCCCCCTCTAATGATCGCTGAGAATGCGCTGAGACGAGAGCTCGCCGTGGTTACCGAAGCCTCTCGACTCGCCTAGCCATTATTCAGCCGCTCGGGCTACACATCACATGCTTCTACAAGCACATTATTGTTTTTCCATAAATGTTCACACAAGAGGCCAAATCACATGTCAAGGTCCATTATCTTGAGGGTCGTTCGGGTTCTTCTCTAAACTAATGCTTCATTTTTAAGAAGGTGCTATTGTAATCGTCGATTTTTTTCATCTGTGATGATTTCAAAGTGGGTGAGATTCTACTTGTAATGAACGACAAGAGAAGTCGAGGTAGAGGCGATGACAAGACGTGGGTGTTGTTAGCTTCGCTATTAGAGCGAAACTTTTGAATGCAAGAGCAGAACATTTGTGTAGCTCCATTGCTTAGCAACATCAGCCTAATATTCATGTGACGGCTAATGAATACCAGGGGACATTGTAAATGGTAAACATAGACGGTTCAGGACTCTATACCCCCGCTCATTAACAAACACTAAAAGTATTGACATTTTGTTCCGCCTAATTGGTTGAGAAACAATTATCCAGGTTTGTTTCCAGAAAGGTTTTCGTGTGTCAGGTGCGCCGAGTTCTTAGCCTCTTGTCTTAACTGAAGTTAGTAAATGTGTCAGTTTTTGTGCATTTGTATATTAAAACATTCTACTGTTGCCGATAGATCAGATGTGCTCTCAAGCAGAGATCAACGTTGGATTCAATCGTCCGTGCTGAGTGGGAACCTGCAGCTGCGTCTGGGAAATCCACAAAGGAGTACGTGGGCTTTAATTACTGCTCACATCTTTTCATACCGGAGGTACATCCTCCATTTTCACTCTTTAAAGCACTTTAATAATAGTCCCAGGGAGGTGTTTATGTGAGTGGGATAGACATGATGTCATTCCATCTAAGCTGATCATCAAATCTTTAGAGCTGTAACAATATGTGACCCATTTTGTGTGTGTGTGTGTGTTTGCCTACGTGTGATTTAGTGTTTTCTTACATCATCTTACTCTTAAAAATGCTTTATGATGTCAAAAGAACCTTTTTGTCTCAATAATCAACAGGTTTGCATGAAATTAACTAACAATCTTAAGTTGAATGAACTTAAAATTGAAGGCAGCCTGGTTACTTATTTTGAAAGTTATCCCCCCAAAAATGTTTTCGCTGTGAAGAGCCTTTTAAGCACCTTTATTTTTAACAGTGTTTTATAAAGAATATTGTACAATCTTTGAAAATGTAACATTAACACATCTTTAATATTGAAAGTGAAATGCCATGTCAAGGAATGGAATCAATTGGAAGCTTGCTTACGCTGTTTATTTACTCGCCTGTTCAAACAATAACATTTGTAATTTCAGTATTAATCCTATAACAAAAGAAGATGTAAGGCTGTATCTTAAAATATCACATATTCTGTCATTGCAGCAAGAAAAACCCCCTTACCTGTTTTCACATTTCGTAACCTTAATATTTGATTATGTGACACATAGATTCCAAGTTTGGGGTCAGATGTGATTCACGTGATTATTGAGCAGTCTTGCTATTTTTGTTGGTGTGTTATTTGTTATCTTCACAATACCAAAGGGGGAAATATGTACGAGGCCTCCCATTTAAGGTTTTATTTTCCACTTTTTTAAAGACATTTTGAAAAATCTACTGCAAAGGTCATGGGTTCGATCCCATACTGACACACGTGAAAGCAAAAAAGTACATGATCGATAAAGTGTACATTAGAAGAAGCGTCTGCCAAATGCATCAATATAGACTGCAAAAGAAACACACAAACAACCGTTAAATTGTCTCATTTGACTTGTCTGTTTGATTCAAAATGATGAAATTATTAAACTACACATAAAGTAATTTCTAAAACACATTACCAGTATTTGGTTGACACTTCAACATAATGCTATGTTGTGTAATGAAATTGTATCCATTTAACATCCATTTGCCATGAGAGCCACAATGATGCCTAACCCTCATTCTGTCTCCCTACTCTCATATTTATATGATTCATTGGCCGAAGTGATGATGAATATGATAAAGAGCTTAATTTATTTATTTAATATCAACAGAATTCTTTTGGTCACAATATTTGTGCCGTGAAAATCTTATACTTTGATATACCCAACCTATGAAAGCAAAGATTTAACCCGGATTGATTTGGGGTGTTGTGTGTAAGACTAGAGTGAACTTTTTTATTATTTTATTTTTCGTTGAACTTGGACTGTTGAAGTTGCTTTTCTCTGTACCCGAGTTGCTTTTGTTCCTTCTAGTCAGGTTTGCATTGAAGCACGAACCTGGTTGCCCTCCCCTAGAAGTCTGTGTCGGTAAATGAACAGACAGGAAACTGTTTGAATACTCACTTCCTGTGGAGATGGCAAAGCTGCCTGGAGTTTCACATTTGAGATGCTTCATACAGTATATATATTTCTACAAGGCAATGATGGACAAAAAGGTCACTGGACGCAAATTCTCTAATTCAGGAAGTGTTGTCGTGGAGACCTATAGGTCACATCTCAAACTGAGCTGCAGAGGGACACTGACAGATTTTAGATAATCGAGTACTTCTCTATTTTGTAACTTGGGGGCAAGCATAATGAAGATTATGGACCGAGGCCAGTATTGACTATCAGGAACCTCAAGCTATGAGAAAGCTAAGAGAAAAACAACAACATATTTAACCGTGATGTGGAATTTGGTTGCAATGTAAAATTTTCTCTGTTTCTGGACTCTCTTGAACACTTTTTCTGCTAAACGCCTTAGTATCGCTTTTGACATTTCCATTGCATTGTGCAACGACTCCTCTTGTTTTAGAAACTTTATTTTGTTTATTTGTGAATTCAGACCTTAATTACAGCTTTCAATATCCTTTCGCATTGTTGGGATATAACATCTCGCAGTTGCGAAAAATGGGGCCAATAAATCTGGTGCCTCTGGGCCCTGTAGGATCATAATCCGTTGTCGCCTCTGGGACATCTTGTTGTTATTCCTGAAAATGTCTTTGAGAGCGTTTGGCTTGTTCGGTACTGGAGAGGTTGAGAGCTCTCTTTTGATTTATTTCGTTAATTTGTGTGCGGGACAGATGTGCTGCATAAGGACATTTGGGCCCGTTTAGTTGACAATTAGAGAAAGGTTTGTTCTCATCTCCAGACGTTCATTTACATGCGAAGTGTGTAAAGCCGAAGAGAAAATTGTAAAGTGTTTTTTCCCGTTTTTCTTTCTAGCTGATCGATAACTATAAATCTTCCTGCCATATGAGAAACATATACATGGACGACCATTTCGAGCATTAATTGAATCAGCATTTTTAGATGTGTTGTGGTCCTTCCAGTCCAGTGTCTGTTAAATTTCAACAAAATCAAACCTCCGGAGTCACATAAGGTCATCCAAAAGCAATGTGTAAGACTGAGAGAAGGACGAGACACATTAAAACTGTTATTAAAATCCAGGTTATCATATAAAAAAATATTTTGAACTCTTGCTAAATACGTGTTCAAATGTCTTGTGTTGCTTCAAAGTGAAATAACTTTTCTTTGCAGTTTTTAAGGTCTGAATAAAATACAGAGCATCCTTCCTGTGATTTCCCATTTCTCCAGTTTTCACTTTCTTCAAATGCAAATAGAAACAATTTTTTTATTTAAAATCTTGGAGAAATATTGTTAGTTATTAACAGAATTAAACAACAAATGCTTCATAAATTTACCAAACGACATATACATAGTATCGCGATCATACCAATTGAAAATAAATATTTGTATCCATCTCAGTTAAGATCACACAGTATATCATTGCTTTTATTCTTTTTCATTTTATATAATTTTGATGTTTTCTGTTTAGGTTTCTAATGCTTTGAGCTAAACTGTTTACTGTTGGAGCCCTTTTCAAGCCTACATATGAAAACGCATGTTGGAACTAAAAGGGCTGTAACTCATGAATTCTTATGAATACAGACTTACGGTTGGTCTTCTTCGAAAAAAGAAAAGTAACCGATTATTAAAAAAAAAAATCAGACACACACAAAAGAAAATTAAAGGTATATTGTTAGGTTTATTTAAAAAAATAAATGAAATAACGTTTTTTTAAAATGAAATAATATGGGTCGCAAAAGGACTACAAAAAATGTAAGCACCCTATTTATAAAAAAGAATAAATTACTCTACCTACATAAATTATTTAAAAAAAGTCAAAGAAATCTGTATTCTAGAGTCCTTTCCAATGATATATATAGTTTGTCAGGATTCGTTTAGAAATTACATGCACAATATTGACGTAAACTCAGGTGTCCCGTATACGGAACGGGTGACAGTTAATAGGCTACAGCAAAGCAAATCTTAATATATATCAAATCTTAATATAAATCAACATAAATTAGTGTATAGTATATTATTATAATAGTAATTTTCATGAAACTAGAATGGTAAGCTAGTGAATTAAATAATTTTAATATGTAACTATATTGTTTACGTTTACTTCTGCATTATGAGGCCGTGCCAGTGTATTGACCCTGTGTGAATCTGATAGCTCAGAAAAGCAATTAAATAGAAATTGCTTTGAACGGTGAAAGTCCCTCTTTATTAATTTTTCATTGCTCGCAATATGCAGAAGTGTATCATTTGTTTTGCTGGAGCTTTGTGCTGCTTGTTACGTCCGCACCGGAAAAAAGCGCTGCATTTGTTAGTCAGGTCATCTTTCTGTTTTGGAAATCACAGAGCCATCTTGCCCTTTATATTATCCGAACAGCATGTAGTGAAAATGGCAAAAGAGCTTCTTACCGATTTGTACAATGAGATTATCAAATTTGTCCCTGTGGTCCTGCCAAATGTAAGGTTTTGCACTTCTGGAAAATAGAAAATAGCTGGTTCAACAATACTTTTATGACCTTCAAAGGTCTGAACATATTTAAAACTGCATTGCAAATGCATTTTAGAAAGCAGGGTGTTTAGACTCACTTAAAGTTAGTTGGAGTTATTTGTAAAAGTTATGCAAGTATCTCATCATAAAATGAATAATTGAAGAGTAACTATTAGTCAATCCCTCAAATAAGTTTGCAGAACAACAGTTTACTAAATTTCATGTCTGATAATTCTTCTTCAGCGATTGTTTGTCTTTAGTCACGTGTCTTCATGAAATACACAGTGTCAATCATTTGGATCAGGTATTGGATATCAGATTTAGACTGATAGTGTGAATTTAGTCTTAGTAGCCGGGCAAAATAAATAAATGAGCAAAAATTTGACCAGTATGGTAAATTCAGGATCTGTGGCGGAGGGAAAGATGTTATGTGAATAACCATTACATTTATGGAAAAGATTACAATGTGACAAAGACAACAAAGACTACCCTGGCATTCAAAATAAATGTTTTGGGGGTGATGTTACCATGATGTTAAGACTCAGGTTTTCAAATAAAAGCTGTAATCCCCATATCTCAAATTTTGAGAATGGGTTTAAGCAGTGAAAGGTCCAGCAGATGAGCTCTATCATCAGACAGGTTTTCTGTCTGGGTCGTCTGGTCATGGCTGCAGTCATCATCCCCGTTCTGAAATTTCTCATTCCCCTGTGTGTCGCTCTCTTTTTCTGCAGAACGTGATGTAAGTGGTGAGCAAGGATATGGAGAAACGGAAGGTAAATGTATGATTTTCTTCTTTTGGACGAGAATATGTAGCTCAGGGATTTTCAGTCTTGTTTGTACGTCGACTACTTTTTGTGTTCCAAAATGACAAGAACTTATCGAAAGTAATAATAAAATACAAAATATGTGTTGATGTAGTTAAATCTTTCGCATTCATTTAAAGGTGCTGTGTTAATTTTTTTGGAGGATCTACTAATAGAAATGCAATGTGATATACATTACGGTCTTTAGAGGTGTATAATTATGTTTTGTATATCTTAGAAGTTAAGAACCAAAAGAAGCGAAAACATAAGGACATCTTAGTTCTGTGTCAGCCGCTGTAATGCTTCTAAAGGGAGGGATGTAGTGAGCCGTTGGTTGCAGTTTGCAACATCACCACTAGATGCTGCTACATTTTTATACTCTTGACCTTTAAGGTTTGTTTGGTCGATAGAGCATTGGCAACACAAAGGTCAAGAGTTCTGAAACACACATACTGATAAAAAGTGTCTCATTTCGGTTAAACATGTCTGCCAAATGCGTTAGTGTAAATCTGTGAGGGAACCATAAAGGACACATTACTGTCTTTTCAATATCGTTCCTGAGGCGCCAACTGCACTTCACTTTGAACCAGAGGAAATGATTATTTCTAAAATGAGTTTTTCTTACATTGCCACACGCTTGAAAATTGCTTTGAGAAACTAAAAGAAAGGTAAATGAATCAATTACAATTATACTCTAGGGTACAGGATGCTTGGACAAAGGTCTTTCGAGTGTCTGTGCTTGCGGCTGCCTGCTGATTCTTTTCAGATGTCATAGGCTGGAGACCTTCTTGACACGGTGTATTGAAAGGGCCGTCTGAATGGACCTGTTGACTGCGCAGACAGCCTGTAATCAAAGCGTTCGGACTCTCAGTGTGGGCGGGCCCAAAGACCACTTGATTGTTCTCTAATAGTTTTTAATGGCTCCTGTTTCAGTCCTGGCTAATTTTCACAGAAAGAAATGAAATTAAGATGAGTGGCGATTCAGTGTATTAAAATTATTTTTAATATGTTTTTTTTTTTATATATCGGAGGAAATCATTCTTGAACTGAGAATATTGCACTTGATAACTCTTGTACTTAAAAACTCTGTATGAGTCTAAAGTTCCAGAATGTAATTTTTGGGATGATCTATTGAAAGAAATGCAATATAATTTACATAGGTTTTACTTTAGAGGTGTATGAAGAGCTTACACAATAAAGCGTTATGTTTTTATTACCTAAGAATGACCCATTTCTATCAACATACACCGCGGGTCCCCTTGCATGTAATCGCCATGTTCTGTCAGCCCTCGTAGTGTTTCACAAGGGATAGGTGGAGTGAGCGGTTGGTTGCAATGCGCAACCTTGCTGTTAGATTTTACTGACTTTGAAATGAAAAAGAGGCATACAGAACTTTTATATATAGAACAATAATGCAAATATCTAATACCATATCAATGTTTAGTGATATTTTCTCAACAGGTGTTTAAGAATTAAGAGTTTAGCATTGATAGAAATTATTGATTGCATGTTAGGGCTTAAGAATTCACAATAACAATATTATCACAATATCCAGGAAATTTTGGACAAAGTAAACAGCGATTTTAACCCTTGCATCCTGCTCTTGAGGCAAATTGTTAAAAGATATCAATAGTCAAGGTTACACTCCTAAAAATACTGGTTTATTTTGCTGGGTCGAAAGGGGACAAACCCAACTAAACTAATTAAATTAAAATGTTTTGCTTATAAAACAACCCAGAATTTGGGTTTTAAAACAACAAGGCATTGGTTGAATTACAACCCATCTGTTGGGTTCATCCTTTTAAGAGAAAATGCTGTTTTTTTTTCAACCCTGTGTTGGGTCGAGACTTGACAAACACCACCGTTGGGTTAAATTTATCCATCAAAATGTTTATATTTGACTCAACAATTTGCTCTGATTTGATGGAAAATCGAACAAGATTAGTCTATAAAAAAGATCTGAGTGATGTGTGAAACTTTTCTAAATAATGGACAATACTATTCTAGCAAAAATCCACATAGCACGTTGCTATGTTTTGCACTCACAGAGTCATTGTCTGAATTTTTCAAACCCACCCCTTTAACATTTCAATGGAATTCCCCTGGACCGTAATGATGAGACAGCATCTCTCTCTAGTCCACGACGTGTGAACCCGTGTTAGCATGCCGTCCGCCCTATAAAGCTTCAGATCAGAAGTCAGTGCTAAGATCTAAAGGCCGTGGGCGAAGACGGGAGGTGATTGAGCGCTGAATCTCTCTGTTACTGTAGATTGCTGCTGTAGCTCGGTGGGGTTTGAATGGAAGTGGATGGGCAGTTTCGTTAAAGGTTGGAGAGGCGGTGAAGTGCTGAGATGTGTTGGTGTGGTTTGCTTCTCTGCCGTGTTTGAGTGAATTGGAACATGATTCCGGATGTGTGTTTAAGGTCTGGAGCGGCGGGCGCTTGACCCTGGAGTGTGTGTATTTGTGTGGGTCTGCCATCTGATCTGTCCATTTGCACATGACACGGGGGCAGCTTTGGTTTTGTTTTTTCAGTGTTTGTGTTATTGTGTGTCCCTGTAATTAAGTGTGTGTCTGCCTAGTTGACAATGTTTTCTCAGGTTGGCGTGCACTTTGTGTGTGTCTTGGGTTGAGGTGCGGTGAGATAGGAGTGTGTGTTTAGATTGGTTTGTGTGGGCTGCTGTGAGTGAGCCAAGCACACAGCTATGTCATATCAATTGGAGGTGGATTTGACAAGCGTGTGTGTGCTTGAGTATGAGTCCGTAATGTCATCAGTATAACAACGTTATGTCGCTGTGGTGTTCTTGACCGCCTTAAAAGAGCTGATAGGATGAATTTGTATGTGTGTGACTACCTGAGTAAACTCTACCCGGACAGATTGCATTCGACCCTGCGTGCCGCGTTCTTCTTCCGTCTGGTCCCCGGTGGGACCCCTGTGCGTGACAAATTCAGTGTTCAGGTGCAGTCTGCCTGTTGCCCCCCCTGCCGAGAGGTTAAGCACTTTAGCACATCTCTTCAGGGACCTGCTGCTGACAGGCATTCTGGTGCCCGTCTCGGCTTCAAAAGGCTCCATGGTTGACTGGTTAACCGCAAAGTCCCTTTTTGATCAGATGCCAAACTCGGCATTGTAATTCTGATGGTTGCCTTCTTTCCGGCATATTTAACGATAAAAACCAAATGGAAACACAATGATTTGCACATCCTCGATAAAAGCGTACACGTTTCCACCAGTTCCCAGGGATTTCGGATGCATTCATAGGAAAATAATGAGTCACGGCAAGCTAGGCTCTCTTAGGTTTAATTTAATTTACATTTCTAATTAAGAGTGTTTGTTTTTATTCGTGCCAGACCCTTCCAGTATTCTCAGTTAATCAAAACACTGCAATCACAGATTGGCAAAACGACATTGTGCCTTTTTAAATCATCTTGTTTGAAGGGTCCCTGTTGTTAAGGACTTGTTGAAGGGTCATGTTTGTTAGGAGTTAAATTGAGGACTTTAACAGGCTCCACTCCAGATTTAATCCAAACAGATTTTATTTGTAATATGTTAATCTGAGAAAATGGTATCTCAGCTTTAACGTTACATTTGAATAATAATCTATAAAATAAACGTTGATGCACAAATATAACATGTAATAATTGTGCGTCAGAACAGTATTTAGATAGTTATCTTTTGAAATAACAATTTGGTTTGTCACAAAAAAAGGAATTGATTGAAATATTTATGATTTGGATTTGATATTTAGGGAACATACTCTTGCTTATATACTGTATACATTAAATAAACTGGATATAATTTTCTATAAAAAATGTATTAAAGTTAAAATTATTAAAAATAGATCAGCAGTTTATTGCCTAAACTTTATTCATAAAGTATGTATTACACTGTCATGTACATCGCTTAAAGTCGCATTGATTTGAACTGATTTAAAAAAGAAAATAATGATAACGTCAGTGATGAAAGTGACACATCGGTGCTGGAAACGTTTGTTTCTTTCTCTGTTTTCTTCTATTGTTTTATTTATTTTTTGTTACAGGAAACAGTGACTAGTAGGAGGTTATAGGATGTGTTGGTCCCCCTCTGTGTTGAAGTGGTCTTGCTTTGTATTCCTTCCACAGGAACTCTCCTTGTTGTGTGAAGTCAAGGTTAACACTTCTGCACTATTATGGTTGTTCCGCTGCATGAGGCCGATCCTTCGTACACCTGTAAATATGCAGTCTGCACACTTTTATTTTTAACTTTAAACTGCATCGGAAACGCAATACTAGATTGACATCTATTATTTATGGGGCTTATAAATAAACAGTGACGTTCTATTGGAAAGAAAACACATTGATTCTGGTCGGAAGATATGCGATTGAAGAGTTTTTTTATGTGTTTATACTCCTTTTCAAAAATGATTAAATCGTGTATGTGTTTTTGCATACAATATGTACATATGTTTAAATAGAGTTCTCTCGTGACCCCTAAAGCATCACATAGTTGTTTAAGTGCAGGTCCGGTGTTTTTCTAGTGTTTCCATAATGATACCGTTCAGGTGTGAAAAATAAAAATCTGTTCACACTGTTTGCTGGGTCTTTTATTCTTCTCAGAATTGTGTTGTTGCATCTTTGTTTTCCCCAACGAGTGAGAAAAAGAGGGGGATAAGGACTGCTCTTGAGAATTGCACCACCGTTCATTTACATGAATTCCAAATTTATTTCTCCTCTCATGCTGTTTGAAGACGCGGCTGCGAAATAGTCTCCCAAACGCCCTTGTTAGAATGGAAAAGTGATAAAGGTTCAGCGAAAGAGCAAAAGTGACATAGAGGTGTTGGTATAAAGAATAATAAAGCTGATGGAGAAAATATAGTGACAGCAATCATGTAGCATCAGAGTGTTCTAGTAGATCAGTTGTTAGAGCGCTGGGTTCGACTCTCAGATAACATCCACTCTGATGAAATATATACCACACGTGTTTTTTTTAATAAATGCGTCTAGTAAATGCAGGCTTTTACATTAAAGGAAAATAAAAAGATTGGTCATTTATTCACCCTGATGCTGTCCAATCAATGTTCTGTATGACTCTATCGCTTTAAATGGAACACAAAAGAAGATATTTTGAGGAATGTCTTTGTGTTTTTTTGGTCCAAATAATAGAAGTCAATATGTTTCAAATATCTTTTAGATGAAAGAAATTCATACATGCTTTGAATGAGATGAAGGTGAATAAATGAAGAGAGCAATTTCAGGTTAACTATCCCTTTAATGATGTTTGATGTGATGTGTATCATTTTAAATAATTTGTAGGGCCATGAGTATCATCGTGTCTTTATTTTATGGAACTCTACATTTCATCAATTTGATTTCCATCATGCGAACGTAGACCTTTCCACAAAGCGACTCCATTTACTCCGGGGTTGTGCGTCTGGGGATGGAGACGAGGTATTACAATAGAATCAAGAGTTTTAAAAGGTTGCTGGTGAGGTGTTTGTGTCTTTGTATGTGTTTGGAACACTAATGTATAGGTGTCTGTGTTTATTTTTGTGTCTCGAAGAACTGTTTGTTTGGACTCCTCATTATCTAATGAGACGGTATCCTTTCTTCTGAGTAAAAGCGGACCATCTCGCCTTCTCGGCGCCTCCTGGGATTCCTCTGACCGTCAATATAATGCAATTTGCTAAGTGTCTTAGACGTGTGCATTTAATTTTCTTCACCCTTTATACGGCCAATTTAGCCGTCTGCCCCTTTTAAAACATCTTTTATTTATATCCACAATATCTAAATGGTTCCTGCGAGAGTATGCGCCTACCTCGGACCCTGACGGGACATCAAGAAACACTAAAAACTGTCTCACACACAGAAACATCCATAACTCCCATAAATCCATGATACTTATTGGGATGGGCCACTATGATAATGGTGTCTTTTTTGTGTGTGTGTATAAAGTGTGTTTGACGCCATTAGGTCTGGGGTCTAGACTTATAAAGAATCCATTTAGTTATTGAAGATATAAATAAAAGATGCTTTAAAAGGTTTTTTATTTGTGATTTAAGTGAATCTGTTGTGAAGGAGCTTGAGATGTTTCATAGTACATTTTAAAGCAAATGCTAGGGAAAAGTTATGGCTTTAAAGTATAAATCCAAAGCGTTCTTCGTTTGAAGGTGTAACGGGTTGACAACATGCAGTAAAACACAAGGACATTGGTTTGTCTTTATGGATTTGGAGGCTTTGAATTGTTAGTGTATTAAAGGTGCAGAGAAAAGGTCAACCCATTAAATATTTAGCATATATTAGATAGTACACCCTACCAAAAAAATCTTCCATTTACTCACCCCAATGTCATTCCAAAACAATCCTGTATGACTTTCTAATGTAGAACACAAAATAACATATTTTAAAGAAGTTTGCTAGCCAAACGGCATTGGCTTCCTTATGCATTGAATAGGCACACAAACCACAGAGACATTTCTCAAAAGATTGTCTTTAGTGTTCCGCGGAAGAACAAGCCATGACAGAATGGTTTTATCTCTATAAAACAATGATTTTTCCTTTAACGACAGCAAACAGAACGCCGACCATCTTTTTACCAGCCGATGATGATGTTAATGTAAGTTTACAGGGAGAACATTAGCTTTCTTCCATTAGCCTTGCAGGGTTACCTCAATTATTCTGCAACACTCACGGCACCTGCTGTGGAAAGAGTTGAGGACCAGGACGTGGTTTGTGGGGAAGAGATGACTTACAGGGAGCTGGTGGTCCACCCGCAGACCGCTTTGGCCCCATGGCCCCTCCGGACCCAAGTGACCAAGTGTAACCTCAAATATAGTGAGAGAGAGGGAGGTAGGGGGCCTATTAAAAATGAATGGCTTCATTTTTGTTCTGATGTGTTCTTACATCAGTAAAGCGCTATTTGAGATGCATCTCCAGTCACGGCGGACAGTGCCCATTTGGCCTGTGGATTGTCCATTAAGTATGTCATTAAAAATGGATGACTTTATCATTTCATCTTTTTTGTTTTTCGCTGATATGAACTTGCCTTTCACTCTGGTCCAGCTATGAAACGTCATGTACATTTGAATAAGGTATCCATCACCTTACTCTAAACATTAGCCTGAATTTATCATTTTAAGGTAAACCTTTAAGGCATTAGTTGGTTTTGTTTTCCTGAACGGTTGAAGAAGATTTGTTGTAGCTGTTGTGTCTCAAATCCTCTTTACCTAAAGGGAATAAAAAGGTTTACAGAAACAATCCCTTGGGTGTAAGTAAAAACTGGTCAAGTAATACATCACCATACATGATGCCAAAAGGATGACACTTTGAAAAATAACATCGTCTTCAAAAAAGCCTTACTTAGCTTGACTGCTTCTCTGAGGTTTAGGTTAGGGGAGGGACTGCATTTCCTCTGTCAGTTCTCATATTCACAAAATATCCCTTTCTCTCGTTTTCTCTCGTCACGGTACTGTCAGCTCTGTGAAAAATGTCTCCAATTCCTTCTAGTTAATCAAAAAAATAATAAATAAATGCTGATGTGACTATTTGTTGAAATTATATGTCAACGGTGGACCTGTTTTGGGTATGCAGTCCCCGACTCTTGACTTGCTCAGCTTATTTTGCTTGAGAACCGCCCACTTACTGTATGTCTGACTGACATGAATAGATTGAATATCAGAGTGATCTAAATTGTTGTGCATTACTGTGTAAAATGCATTCAAAATTCATGTATTTATTGTACGGTATATAGCAGGTATATCTTAAACCAATCTGATCTGAGACTTTGTCATTTTCGTGTGCTGTATGCATTAGACGTCGACTGGATTAAGGGCAGTACATGGGAAAGTGTCGTTCTGACCTTATTTTGTGCTGAGCATTTATATATACATCCTCTACCAAAGTCATGTTACATTTCTTCCTCCAAATGGTGGGAGCAATTTCATCATGTCTTTCATAGTTCATAGAAATATGTGCTTTACTTTTTGGGGGAAAGATTTTGAGATTCCAGGAGTATTGAGTCATGAGATCCAGTGATGACTTTGAAAGAACCTCACAGTTATATTCAAAGTTAAAATAAAAAACAAGAAAACAGAAATGGTACTGCTTCAATAAATAAATGTTATGATGTGTAAAGTAGAGATGCCCCGATGTTAAATTTCTCCACAA
Organism: Triplophysa tibetana; assembly: GCA_008369825.1. NCBI lineage: Eukaryota > Metazoa > Chordata > Actinopteri > Cypriniformes > Nemacheilidae > Triplophysa > Triplophysa tibetana. The sequence continues at coordinate 3,956,948 of CM017893.1, forward strand.
ACACCGATAGCCAATTACCAATTGTGAATATTCAATTAACATTTTTTGTTAACTTTACAAATGTAATTAATTCATACAATGAGTATTAATATTGAACTTTAAACTGTTGATCTTTCTCAATATTATCTATTTACTGTACAGAGCAAAAATTCATTGTTTCCTTTTGATTGAGAGGATTCGAAGATGCCGGTAGCCGATTGAAGAATTACTTTTATCAACCGATACCGATTATTTGCCGATATATCGGTGCATACCTAATTTAAAGCCTTTTCTTTACTCTGTCAGTAGAAACTACATGTATAGATTTTCAAACATCCATTGCTATCAACTGTAATAACCATATAAGATTTTCCTATAAACAGACGTCATAACCCACAGAGATCGTTTCTCAACATCATCCAGTCAGTCTGGGGTCAAATGAAGAGACAAAGAAATGTAGACAGCCTAAATCCATAAGCTTGGAACAACATGCCTGGTACTCTTTTAGTACTCAGTATGGACAAAAGTATTAGGATTCCCTCTTCTAATAAACACGTTAATCTATTCCGGCAAGTCCAATCAAGTCCAATCCAAAAAATATTAATGCTGTACCAAAAAATACCATATTGAACATTTTTGTTTCAACAATTTTGAAAGGGACGTTTCCTTTTCTAATATGACTTTAGTCCTGTGAACAAGTCATTGTTGGTTTTTGGGGATAAGTGTTTGGCTCAAAGGTGTTCAGCTGGGTTCATGTCTGTGCTTTATTCAGACCAGTTCTTCCACACTGGACTGAACAACAATTTCTTTATGAATCTTACTGTATGCACAGTAATAGAACAGGGTCCTGTCCAAACTGTTGCTCTAAAATTAGTGGCACAGTCCTCTTGAATATCATAATATGCTGTAACATAAAGATTTTTCCTCACGGAAATGACTAAAGTTGTCAAACCTTTGTCCATATAGTGCATGTAACATTTGCTGGGATAAGCCAGCGCTTTTTAAGTTCTTCTCGCATTTCCACACCTGCAGCAAATCATTCACATTCTTATCTGTAGGAACAGCAAATCTGCTATGATACAGTATGCTAGTCTGGAACCAGATTAGAGCAAGAAAATATGAGCCTGCACGGACGGCCGTGTGTAACTCAGCTAAGAAAATGGAGGTTGCGGATGAAAAGTTTTTCGGCGGCCGGAGGGCGAAGGCTAAGAAATACCATTACGTCCATAAACTCTGTTGCAGATTGGAAGATGTCTCTTTAACACGATGTCAATAGAGAGAGCAGCGATTCATCAACCCCAGCTGACTCACACACTCCCCCGCACTCTGCCCGCTGCCTTTCTTTCAGGTGAATTGTGTTTTTCTTTTCATTTCGCTCTATCTTTGTACTGGGTGATTCATTTACCGATGTTTAAAGGTTTCAGTTTAAAACAACTGCAACCCTTACACAAAAATCTGTTTAACATGCAGGTTGCAGTAGGGTTTTGAAAATGTGTTATTTTGCACTGTCAAAGTGCATCGAGATAGGAAATATTTGTTTTCTTATTTATTTAGAAGAATTAGATGCTTCACCGTATTCGTGTAAAAATATAATGTGGATATAATCATGGTTCCTGGAGCCTAATTGGTAGCTTTAGTCATATTGTACTAACATAAAATCTTGTCTTTCATTTTTTTATATTAGTTATACGAATACACAGTACTTATATATATGTGTGTCATGATTTAGGAAGGACAGAACCCAATAGGAGACGGGAAAGGGTGAGCAGAACTTTATTGTTATAATATACAAAACAAAACTCCCACGATGGGGGGAAAGGTAACTAAAAACAAGACTTAAATAAGAATCAAGGAAATCCAAAACTGACAAAGTAGTAAATCTAAAAACAAGACGGACAAGAGTTGACCAGAAACGTAGACGCTTGGGAATATTCATGGGGACTTGACTTATACAGGGCGTAAACGTTGACATGGAACAATCACAAGGTACAACCACAACGAATCGGGACAGAGGGAACTGGGGTTTCATGAAGGGGAACACTAATACAGGATAATACACGGGGCTAGTGATGGGCAGGTGACGGGAATCATACACTAAAGGAGCGATGATGGGAATAAGGGGCATCGGCAACGGACGAGACAGAAGAGCACGCAGCGCAAAGTCAAAACAAAGGCCACGTGTTTCTAAACAGCACACAACAACGTAAAAGACATGCTACAGTCACGACCCTGTCCACATAACAAGTAAACATAAAACCAAAAGGACATGATCATGACATATATGTCCAGTATGTATTATAAATCTGCAATGTTTAAAATGCAGGTCAACCTTTTGTCATTCCATGTGATGACATCATAGATCAGTTAACTTTTGTAGTGCATAGAAACAAATAGGTGTGATTTTGTGCCTGCACCTCATCAAGGCCTTACTATAACTGATACCATTAAATATGTTTTGATAAAACAAAATAGTTTATGGATATTTTGTTTAATATTCAAAGTTGTTATGTCTAAGTAAATACTTAATTTATAAGTTCATAAATACAGTCATTAAGGATTCTGGACATACAATGAGAGTTTTTAAACCTTCTGTTTTTCATCGGTCCTCAAATTGTTTTATTGCAACGGACAATAACATCCAATAGGTCTTGAGACCATAATACTCCCATCCCATCATCAATTTACCTTTTCATTACAGTAAACCTTCATAGTGAGGCATTATTATCTTCTCTATAATAATAAACGTTGTATTGATGTGGAAAACGAATGGCTATTTACCAAGGCCCAGTTTCTATAAACATCTCAAGGCTTTTTATTTCGGTGAATTGAATGCGGCATTTAATTGCGCTCAAAACAAGGAACACATTATCATTTAGGACAAGCAGCAAATAAACATGCACAATTAATTGGTCTTAAGAAACGTTTCTGGGCAATTCCGCGAAAATGTCAACCTACCACGAAAAAAGGGGTACAAGGGGTTTTTACTATGGCAGCACAGATTTTGACATTTGGTGGTTTAAATACCGATGTGAGATCTCTCTACAAATTTGTAAAGCATTTGTAATATTTTTAGTGCATGATTTTCCATAGTCAGGAAAGTGCCCTTTTTAGGATTATCACATCCATAACACTTCATGTTCCCCATTAATGGACACATGGAAATTTAAATAAAGTGACTAATTCATGTTCTATAAAGAGGCGTCCCTTCTCCATGCATTGGGTAATATTGCTTCAGGATTGTGCATTTTATTTTACAGAAATCCAACAAGGTTTGTCATCTCCTAAAAAACGCATCCTTTTTTTGTCACATCCATAGCGCTTGTTTAATTCACATTTTTAATTTATTTTTTCATAGACTGATATTCTTTGATGTTTAGACTCTATCAACAAGGGTTATGTAAAATATAAACAGATGTTTCAATATAATCCTAACAAATCCATTCTCTGAGCATTTGCATGTCCCTTCCATAACGTAAAATGTCACGTCCATAACGCTGGAATTGCCCTTCTGTCAAGTAGAGAGTCTAAAATACTTGTCGGTGCTTTGGAAATTGTGAAAAAGAAACCGTCGAAAACTTTTGTGCGAGGAATAATTTAAAATGCAATTTCAGTCAGACGAAATGAAATGTCATACGCTGAGGGATTATTGAGTAATAAGCTTAATGGAATGCTGATGCTTACAGGCAAATTCTGGGGTGTTACCATTTTTATAACTTCGGTTTTCTTTTGAATGAAGACAAACAAAAGTTGGGCAAACATAAGCGAGTGTGTAAACATTGTAAAGTGCTTTTTTACCATTATATTCTAAAACTTCAGGGCAAATATTTACAGGATGGTCTCTGGAAGACGTGATTTTCAAGCATAAGTCTTCTTCCAGAAATCAAATGAACACTCTAGGTTTTTAAAATGTGGTGGGATTCAGAAATGATCTTGTCCTGAACACCATCTGTCAGATATGTAGGACAGATTTTTCACTTCACCACAGGTGAACTTCTGACAGATTTAATGATGTTAAATTACACTCGCCTGGAAGCCGTACTTGGTGTTTTTAGACCTCCCACTGCAGAAAAAAACTGTGATAGATGCAGTTCTATTATATGTTTTTTCATCTTTCTGTAATTTTTAATTCACAAGTCTGTGAAAGCCCATTAGTCACAGTAGTATTTCTGATGCTAAAGTGGAATTATTTTTGTTATCAATTAATTTTCAAATGGACTGAAAGAGAGAAAAGTACTTTGGCCCTTTGCTTGATTTTTTTTCATTTCTATTACAGTTATTGAATGTTGAATTTAACACTCATTTAATTTCTGTCTTATAATGTGTTACGTAAATAAAGAAAATAATGACATTTTCAGTTTTTAGATTCGTATATTTACAGAAATATTTATTTAAATGTTTTAAATATATATATATATATATATATATATATATATATATATATATATATATACATATACATATACATATACATATACATATACATATATATAAATACAAATTAGACTGCTTAATACATATTATTGTAATTTATATTATTATAATTTATTAATTAATATATATATATATATTTTTTAATTATAAAAAAAATATCAGAAACATTTGGACACCCTGGGCTTGTTTATCTGTCTGGCTAGTGGCAAATAATATTTAAACATTGTCATTTTGTCACATGTCATTTTGACAATGACAATAATTACATTTTCATATTTTTGCATTCGTTTTATTATGCCAGCTGCTGTATAATAATCAATTTTACTGTAAGAATTTAGATTAGATTAGATTCAATTTTATTGTCATTACACATATACAAGTACAGTGTAACGAAATGTAGTTTAGGTCTAACCAGAAGTGCAATTAGCAAGTGCAGGATATACAGCGTGAATAAATACAGAATACAATATTAGGGGAATACTATACAAATTTTCTATGACAAAATGACAGTCTGTATGTACTATGGACAATATATACAGAAGGATATATACTGTGAACATTAATGTGCAGGTGGTTGTGAACAGATAACAATTTAGACTATACAATAGTGCAAGTGACTTAAGTGTGCATTAATTACAGACATTAGCTATAAGGTTACAGTGCAGTAGATGAGTTAATACAGATATTGAAGTTATAATGCATAGATGAGTAGATGCAGTTAATAGAGTTACAGTGCAGTAGATGAGTTAATACAGTTATTGAAGTTATGGTGCAATAGATGAGTAGATGCAGTTAATAGAGTTACTAATACTAGCACTGTATGTATTTTAAATATGTATTTAAATGTCATAAAATAATCCAGTATACATATACATGTTTATATACATATTATTATTATCATTTATTTATTTATATTTAAATAAAAAAAATATTTATAAACGTTTAATCGGACACATGTGCCTTGCCTAAACAACCGCTTTGGTCTTGTTTATCGGCTATTGGCTAATAATATTTTTAATATTTATTTATACAACTATTTATAATTACTATTTATATTTTAATTATTATTTATAATATTTAATAATATTAGTAATTTATTGCATAGTAATTGTATTAAATGTATGCACTGTCATGTTTGTTTGTGTTGTTGGTTCAACAGTCTACAGCTTAATAAATATATTTAAAGGTTTTTTGTGTTATTCAGGTGTAAGAAACAAGTTATGTCATATACATGTCAGGTTAAGGTTCTAAAGTACGTTTTTTTGTGATTTTAGAGACACAAGTCTTCCTATTCAAGAAGACTGGATTTGGTCTAGCTGCCCTGAGGCATTGCAATTATAGTCTTTAGTTGACGTGACTTTCCTTAAAGGGACTTTGATTCTTGTTTGTGCAAGTCATTTATACATCATCCATTGTTCTCCTGTCAAAGCTGCACTAAGGTTCCCCTCATATACCTCGTGTTGGCTCTGGGCTCTGCAGGTGTAGTTTAGTCAATCTGATTTAATGACGGGTTGTGTACAAAAGAAAAAGAGGGGGATTTGTTGTCTGTTTGTGCTCTGTGGGCGAGTGACTGATGACTTGTTCTCACTAATATGTTGTAAAACTAATCCCTGACTGAGATCACACAGCAGTCGTGTCTGAGGCAGACACGTCATGCTAGTCAACGCTGGCACAGAGCGTAGAGTTAAGTCTGGAAAACAATCCATTGTGCTTTGTTTTTTGCTTATTTCTCGCTTACCCCCCACCAGCCACAATAAGCTGCTTTCTGCTCAAGCATGAAAATGGATCAAATATGCAGAAAAAAATGCAGCGTGCACTTTCATAACGTTCTCGAGGGCGAAAATATTACACTTCATATTTCGTTTTAGTGTAATCTCACTGCAAACATTTCATTTTACGGAGTGTAATTTGACTGTTTAGAAAGCGATGTAAGAGTGTGTGTTCAGAGCTGTTTTAAGCAGAGAAGGGAAATACATTTCTGGAAATGTTTACAAAGCAATAATTGGATGGCAATCAAAATTTGTGCATCATTATCCAAATTGTGGACTAAACAACTTTTAAGGCCAATTTTAGAAATTACATTAAATCACAGCAAGCTAGGCTTTGACCTAAAAAAAAATTCAAGTAGAAATAATCAGGAATGGTTCATCCAGATATGAACATTTTCTCGTAAAATGACATTTTAATTTAAAAGGGTGTATTTGTGATTTTCTAAAGAAAAGAAAAGGAGATAGGGGATGATATATGGTGAGCGAATTATGAGAGAATTTTCATATTTGAGTGAACTGTTCCTTTAAAAAAATCTTGAATGCACTTTCAGTTTTAATTTATTTTCTTTGATTTGAGGTCGGTCTGTGATATTTAGGTCCTTTATTGGTACAACTTTTACATTACATGAACACAATTCGCATAACCATTTATTAATTTATTTATTTATCACTTCCTGTTCGTTAAATTAAACCCGTGTTGACCTTGAATGAGAGAAGAACCCCATGTTGATGATATCATGCTCTACCAATTGAGCTACAGAGAAAAATGTTTTTTTCCCACGAAAAAAATCTTTGAGAATAACTAATTTGCCAAAACATGTTTCAGAAACCAGCATTTCAAGATTGCTCCACTCCCTCTCTTTCTTTAAATAAAGCGTGATGAATTTGACATGGGGGGTTTAATTGAGGTCTTAAATTAATGAAGACACAAAAACCTTCATTGTGATTAGCTTGAAAACTGTTTTAAAGCGTCATTAATTTGAAGCCTGGTTCATTAACATAATCCTCCTTTAACCTGAATTTCGTTCTGGATTTCTTCCACCCAAATAATGAATGCGATAAACATAAGCGGGTGGTTGACAGGCCCTAATTGGGAGGGCTTTCGGCGACACGGCTCTGTTTATCTGTAAACAATGATTACACGCGTGTGGTTCTGTAATCCTGGGGTTTTGCTTTAAGAGTTTAAGATGAAGAATGCATATTGCTTTTGATCTGCAGGGACGCTCTGATTAATGACAGACATGTCTGCAAGTCTCCAAATGCACAAAGGCTCAGGTCACGCTGCGTGTTAATGATATCGCCAACGCATCAATCTGCTGCTGAATTATGGGATGTGACCAGGTGAGTCAATGGTCGTGTACCGGGTAATGTCACTTTCATGGCTCTCTGTTACGTTTCAGTCAACACGTCTTGGTGGGAAAACTCCCAAGGATATGTCCGGGCAAAAGTGTAATGGATGCTGGCTGAACGTGATCTGTGGTATTGGCAGTCGTTCTCGATTGCAGGAAATGGGTCATGTAATTGCATATATCTGGTCATGGAAAGTGGCGTGATGTAATAGATCACATACTGTACGGGTTCTGGCTTAAATGATATCATTCAGAAAATACTGCTTTAAAGGGATGGATCATCCAAAATGTTCTTTCATTATTTCAGACCTGAATGACCTTCTCTCTTCTGCAGAACACAAAAGAAGATATTTTGAAGAGCGTTGGTAGCCAAACATCATTGGCCCCCATTGACTTCCATTGTATGAAGACAAATCCACTAAAACATGTCACAAAATATCTTCTTTTGTGTTCCAGAGTAGAACGAGTCCCTTGAATGACACACAGTAAGGGCGAATAAATGATGACGAAACATTTTATTTTGCGTGAACTGTCCCTTTAAGAAGCCTAGTTCATGCAACCACAGACCATCTTTTTCATAATTGTAATAAATCCTGTTGCGGCCCTTCACACACATTCATACACATACGTTTATTTACTACACATATACCAGCACTTACATCAGTCTTGCATGCTTTTTTCCTTATATTTTAAAACTAGGCCTTGAGGGGGTCAAGGTTGTGGAAAATCTCTCGGCTCCTCTTCTTTCCAGTCTTATTACAGATTCAAACATGGAACGCACAAGTGCACAGACGCGCCGCATGTGGCAGGGATCGCTAGCGTTTCGTCGGTTTGAGTTCACTAAGGGCCGCGTGACACTACGGCGTGTGCGGATGATAAATGAAGCAGTTTTTGTCCTGAGGACAGGCGTGACTGTCCCGTGTCACCGTGTGATGTTTGCCATGTCCCACATATGTCTCCACGCTCAAAATTACTCTCCCCTGCTTCCCATTAGACTTCCAGCTCACATCAGAGCGCAGACATCTTATTGGCTTTTGGACTATCTGCAAGGACAATGGCAAATTAGAATGCTTAATCCGCAAAGCTTTTTATCTATCTTGGCCATAATACCTGAGCGAGGTGCGCTGTTAGATGTCCTCAACGACTTAGAGGACTTTCAAGCCTTGAGTTCGGGGATCTTAAGTTTCCATGCCGATTAGCGTGTTGACATTTTGCCCGGCTAAGTGTTTGGCGCTTGATGTGGTTTGGCGTATTAAACTTTAAATGAATTATGCGACCCTGTGTCTATTTGGCATTGTCACAGTATATAGTGGTGTTGGGTGGCAAACGACCATGAAACAATGTCCGTAAAATTTAACAGGCTGTGTGGGAAGGCCACAGAGAGAGATTCAAATAGGCAGATGTGATGACATGATTTGCTTCTCCATTTTTCAGCTTCTTCCTCAATGATCCTTGGATCTTATTAATGTCCACTGTCCTCTGGTAATTGAATTGCGTGTATCGGGGGAGTGTAGCCTTTTTCTGAAGGATGGATTTGTTGTTCAAGATATATTAATTCAGATCTTGGCAGGCCTTTTTTCCCCTGACATTTGATTTTAGATGCCAGAAAACTTTCAAGGGCGAAATCGGAGGGAGGAGCACATGAGTACAGCTTCACATCAATAAATGCAGACTGTAGGAGATTTGTCAGGTGTCCTTATCTCTCATTCCAGGTCCACTTATTGAGTGTCTCTCTATTGAGTGTTGCTGTTTTGTAGGTTGTGATGGGGATACAGTTTTATTGCCGGTTTGTAATCTGGTGCCTGACTCTGACAAACATAATTCACATAGGACTGATTATTTGTTCATCCTTGTAATGAACAACAGTGCAACACAAAAAAAACTTCATTCTTCTTTTCAGGATCAGTATTTTATCTGATTGTTGTACTAATATATAAATAATTGCAATTAAACAAGTTTATTTTTATGTTCACATCGTCACTTAGTACAGTATACACTTGACACAGATCAGAGTTATCATTATTTTGTTTTCAGATTTATAGTAGTTTTATAAACATTTACATTTTTATTCCTTATGACAATTTTGTTTCGGTAATGTTGTTGTTATGTTCTTGTCATGGCATTTTAGCTTAAATATTTATTTGTTTAATATATTATAGATAAATAGTGTTTATAAAAGCTGAATTCATCTCTATTTAGTTTTTTTATAGAGTTTTATTTAATTTCAGTGAAAAATTTAAACTTAAAAAAGATTCAGTTTATTGCTTTGGCAACATTTCAAATTTTAATTTGGTTTAAGCTTTTCAAATAATAATTAGACTGATATTTTTTGTCATTTTGTCAGAACTGTTTGAATAGTTTTAATAAACTATAATAACCTTGATGCTCATGTATGATTTAGCCTATGGCTTTGTATCCCACATTGGTTGAATATTATTACCAAATTTACAAAAATATAAATAACTTAATGTAGTATACAAATACTCTTCAACCACTTTTTCACCATCATGACGAATCGTTCTCGTTTCTAAATCGTTCCCCTCCGTGCCGATCCGGGCCAGCCAGTATGTCAAAAATGTCATTTTCCACCGCAGAGCTGATAACAGTAATCTTTAGAAAGTAAACACAAGTGCATCACAAGTAACACAAGAAACTGAGCTAAAATGCTTGTGCACAAATTCTATTACGATTCAGCACCGTCAGACAATCTTGCAGAAAATTCAGAGCCAAGACCAGTTAATAATTGTGTCTTATCGAACCAAGCTCATGTGGAAACATAACTATAATCGTTCAAGACCATGGTTGGAACGGTCCGTTGCGATGGTGGAAAACCGCTCATGTGAAGTGTATTATATATAACGGTAACATTATTAAGGTTAGCTTAGTAAAAAATGATATATAATATATTTTTGACATGCACTTTTCACATCTTTAGGGCATTAAAATTAAACCCAAAACCTTTTGTTTTGCATGAAGAAACAGACCTACAAGTTTTTGAATTTGAATGAAAGACTATGCCAACTGTACTTACAACAAGGCTTGCTCATACTTCGTAATATTTATTGTTTTGGCAGCAATCTATTCTTAGATACGTTTGAATAAACACATGCATGGAGGATGAAGTATAACAGCCTGTCAGATAAAGGAAGTTTCTACACCCCCACAACATGCACATTATAGTTTAATCATACGTTTAGTGACAATTTAATAAATAGCTACTAAAAACACCCCAAAACAGGGCTCTGCACTTACATTTGCTTAAAGCGCTCTTGTGCTCGTATTTATATACAGAACATTTTTTTGAGATTTTAATATAAGTGCTTCACACAACAAAGCACAGGATGCATGAGAAACAGTGCTTATCAATTATGAGAGAATTAATCCGGATTTGGGTAAATTTAATGAGAGTTTATATTGAGATCTTGACTTTTGATTGAAATCTGAGCACTGTTTGAGAAATTGTTGAGATCTCATCCGAAACTCTAATGTAGACATTTGTGGGACTTTGAGCTATTTTTCCTCCATAGAAATATCTGAGACACAGGATATTTTTAAGTTATCGTTTACTCACCCTTGAATTGTTTAAAATTTGTATACATTTCTTTGTTCTGATGAACACAGAGAAAGACTTTTGAAAGAATGCTTGTAACCAAACAGCTCCTGGCCACCATTGACCGCCAAATAGGAAAAAGTTACAATCTTAGTCAAAAGTGCCCCAGAAACTTTGCTTTCCTACAATCACAAAAATATCTTCTTCTGTTTTCAACAGAGCAAAACAAATTACAAAGCAAATTTTCCTTCTATGATAGTCAATGGTGGCCAACATTTCTCTGGGTTCATCAGAACAAAGAAATGTGTATAGGTTTGGAATAACTGGATGATGAGTAAATGATGACAGAACTTTTCGTTTAAGCAAAAATTTACATCTGATGTTCTTTTAATCTCAGTGATCAACATCTTCAGTTGATAGTAAATTAATATAAATGATGAATACTTACCCATCTCGGAACCTGATTTCCGTGATTTTAGGTTCTATATATACTCAAACAAAAAGAAGAAAAATAGTTCAAATAGTTCAACAAAATATCAAGAGACACGATAATGATGGATCACCTGGAGTTCTGAAATAATGCTGCAGTTTGCTGTAGACTGTTTATCTTTAGTTTTAAGATCAGCAGTATGAAAAGTTTTCATTTTTATCCTTAAGACTTTAAAATGTCCTTTATGTAGTATATGTTGTGTATGTCATTAAAGTAAAATGCAACTTGTAAGACAGTGTACTATAAATGGCAATAGTGTTAAGAATAGCATCACTTTGCTATGTGTTTTTTAAATGTCAAGGCAAAGTTACCATGGTGATACATGGGATGGTTGTACTGAAATTGCTTGAATGTGCTAATTGCCTGCGTACAACAAATGACCTAAACCTAGGCAGTACTTTTAAACAAGGTTTTCAAAATGACTATTGATTTCTCAATCGTGCGGGGTAAGGGACCGCTGACACAGGGTCGCTTTAACAAGCAAAAGTTGAATAGGAAGTTTCATCACGATATCGATTTTGCATCCTTTCTGCAGACTCACACAATATCTTTCTCTATAACGTCGCTCTTTGAGATTTCTGAATTTCTCTGTCCAAATATAGGCCCTGAAATGGTTTTCATATTGCCCCATCAGCTTCGTCATTATTCACCATAATCATTCAATTATTTTATGATACGATCCCTCACCCAATGGGGGCCCACATTTTTCCTACTCGTTCGTATTTTTACCACCGTCATCTGTCACGTCTGTCAACCTCAAAGAAATATTATTGCATTCTATAACAACCACAAACGCTGGTGTTCTCTGGAAACACGCTTTTCTAGGTGTCATCATTACATAAAAGACTTCAAATATATGTTGTACTACATTGCATTTATTTTGAGCTCAAATTATGCAATTTGTTTAGAGACAAGGTGAGATTTTTAAGCTAGCAATTCTTGCTTTACAACACATTACAACATATTGTTTGGTTTTATTTTGATTTTCTACACATTGCTTTTGTTGAGCAATGTGTAAAGTCTGTCTCAGGGTGGTCGACCATCCTGCAGTTTCATCAACCCTTCAGGCACCAGCTGTTGACATCCTCTGATCCAGATGCTTTAATATTTCTGAAGGAAGGATTTTCCTCTTTAGTTCTGTACGACTGTTTAACTTTAACCCAGTTTGCCCACCCTGTGTCAAATCCGTAGGGACATTCATAGTTTTCTTCCTTCACTCATTTACTTTGTATTCCCTTGTAGAAGGAAGACGTGGAAGGCCAACAAACAGCCTTCTGAGAATCGTAGGATGGTTGCTGCCATTGTTATTGATGTCCGGCTCGGTTTAGCCCCCATGAGAAAACACAACCAGCGTATGTTTTTGTTATTCACTATTTCTCTGGAGTATTTAGTCCTAAATCCATCCCATTGTTCAACTGTGTGTCAAAACTCAGGATTACTACAGCATTACAAGGTGCTTCAGTGTGGTGAACTGCGTGGGTGTCTAATAGTCCGGTTGCTTGGAATGACTGGCAGTGGATGAAACAGTTGAAGATGAAATGCATTTAATCATGGGTTGAGAAGTTATTTCAAAACAACAAGCTTACATTTTTGGTTCATTTCTTTCTGAGAATTCTCGAACACACGCTGGAGAAAAACAATTCTTCCTTAGGGAGGCCTCGCTCCACATTCTGATGGGTTGTGAACGGAGGCTGGTACCCTGGAGAGACTGACCTCTTTTGAGACCTTAGACATTCTGTTTAAATGGTGGATAATCTTATATAAAAGGAACTGTCAGAAATGCAATTTGGCTCTCAGGAGCTCCGTAGGGTATCTCTATTGTGTCGTAGCCAAATCGACTTACTTTCCTCATTGTTTTTTTTCGCTCTGTGTTCTCTTTCCCAGTGTCACGTTGACAGGAGCAAATCACATCCTATCCTAATATTTTCATAGCTCGATCGTTGTGTGTAAAGATGAAGTGTTGAAATGGTAAAACAATGACCGGTTTTAAAAAGGATAACAGATAATGCTCTTTGTTTGTCATTTGTTGAGGAAACAGTTTGGCCAACCTCAAAATCATACATTCACCCAAAAATAAAAACTCATTTATTCACCCCCATGATGTTCAAAACCTGTACATGGCTGTCCTTCTGAAACCTCATATCTAATATCGCTATAGATATATTTCATGATTTTAGTTTTTTGCCATAAATAATTATGACATGTCACCCTTTATGTTTGTCACTGGGTTTTTAAAATATCTAACTAATAAAAATTATTAAAGAGTGCTTTTCAACCTTGACAACACAACACAGCATGCAATCATTTAAAATGACACCGTTATTTCCAAATTTGGACACAATAGGTTTCAGAAGGACAGCAGACGATATGACTCTTTCTTCTGTGGATCCGAATAGAAGATATTTTGAGGAAATACATGGTCAGTGGGGGACAATGTTTGGTTACCAACATTCTTCAAAATTACCCATTTTGTGATCTGAAGAAGGAAGAAAGTAATACAGGTTAGAAATGACATAAAACAATAATTAAAAAGTTCATTTTTGGGTGTACTGTCCCTTTAAAGTCTTGATGCATTTTTATGCACGCATCTACCTAAAACTTACAAAAGTTTTATTTTTTATTTTAATAAGGGCTTCCAATGCTTCATTATGTCTCATTACTGTAAAGTCTTCCTATCAAAAAATCGTATTATTCAGGAATAGACTTAAATGAACCAATGAATATGTATCATTATTTAAACATCATACAGTATAGATAATTTGCTGCATGAACCGAGTCTCTCAGGTCTTTATCACAATTGGCAAGTCTTCGCTTTCTTTTGGATTTTCGCGCGTGGCATTTTGACATCAGATTGTAGTAAACAAGGATCATTAGCATTGCGCTCATTAGCTCGCTGCCATGGCTCTGTAATTAGTACACAAGCAGCGTCTTTCAGATCTCTGGAGTTACATCAAAAGGAAATCTCTCTCAATTAAAAGCGCTGCTCCCGTGTAATTTCTCTTTTGTTTACCTTCTTTCAGCCCTTTTTATCTTCACCCAAAGGTTCAAACCGAGCTGGCGGCTACAGTCGAGGCTAATTGTTACTTCATCATCACCTTGATGGCGGGTGTCTTGAAATCTGTCAACCTACCACTGTTTCTTATGAAGGTAAGACGAGTGCAGATGCATCTTCTATATTGTGTACTATTGCTGCGTGGTCACTAGGCACCATTTTAGGGCATCATAGGCATGCTGCCAAACTGAAAGTATGTTCCAAAATGTAGACGGGAAATGATACCCTACTTTAGTTGAAGGCTTGCATCATATGTGTCCTGGAGATGAGAGCAATCCCAAAATGTATTTCAAGATATCAGTGAGAAAAGATGGAAAGATTTGGAGGCAGTATGAAGCAAAGTTTGGAACTGAGCCACAGTCTTTATCTTAGCCGACTGAGTCTGGCCTGCTAGTTGATTTTAATATAAATGGTATGAAAGAACGGGTGTTTCAAACATGCATTCATTTACAAATCTATCCATCCAATGTCACTGTCTCTCTACCTTTTAATTTTTAATAGAAGGAACTCTATTGGCATAATTGCGCTAAGAAAGTGATGAGAAAAATAAGAAAAATACACTCTCAAGACAAGAAGTGGTGCGCAATGCCGGAAAAGAGCCAATTCTTACTGAATGGTTTTATTAAGAAAACATCCCTCATATTTCACAAAAGGTTCTTTGTAGTGTAAAATGTTCTCTCTCTCTCTCTCTCTCCATATTAATAGCGACAGGTTCTGCTGCTTCTGGCACACATCATCAGATACACATGGACGGCTGTTCATTGAAGACGGGCCACACGGGTGTAAGCACCTGCTGATCGCTGCAACACAAGTGTTTTTCTGGGGTCAGCCTGAGTCAATGTGACCAGATAATGACCCCTCCATCTCACGACATCCTGCACATCTCCGCAGCACTTTCAGATATGTGAGTGCTTTTTGGACTTGCTGACTGTGACAGATCGTAACGTAGACATATTTTGAGAGGCTAGCTGAGATAAAGAAATAAGTAGGGAGACTTTGACAGCAAGGAGCTACCCGCAGCGGTTCAGCTAGGGAAGCATGTTTGTTTACTGTCAACATAAAAAAATCTAAAGTGACCCTGTTTATATTCTTAATGGATGTTACAGGGGAATAAATGCTTAACTTTGTAATGTTAAAGTCTAAATTCGCTCCAGTGCTGAAACAGATTTTCAATTTGGCTGACATCACACATCTCTCTCCTCCAATCATGCGGTCAAGTTCTGGTTAGTAACGCTAACTTATATAAAGATAATAGATATTTACAAGATCTGTAACTGGCATTACAATGAATGGGAGTGAATGGAACACTAAATTGAATTTTTTTTTGCAATTTAAAGGAGCCCTAACACACGCGGTTTCTGCCAATCTCATATTAATCTTGAGTACCTATAAAGTAGTAATGCATAATTCTTATCTACAAAGAGTATTTTGTTTGATCACATTTATAAAAAAAGATACAGCTGCGTTTTTTTTTCGAAATAATACGCTGTGTTAGGGAGGGAGGGGTAGGCTGAACTAAAGCACATTGCCAACAAAACACAGACATCAGTTTCACTCATCGCATGTGGTTCATGTCCCAGCGCTGGGATGGCTCCATATATCAGTGTCAAACCATGACCATGTTAACCACGAGAAGATAGCGTGTTTAACATTGTAAAGAAGTCAGAATGCATGACACATCGTTGCAGCAACCCTTTAAGCAAAATTACTAAGTTCATCATATTATGTTTCATTTGTAATTGGTTGTATGCTTTCTGATTCTGCCATGGATTTTAGAAACAGCTCAATAAATAGCGTTGCAAACATGTTTGCCGAGTGGCACAACTTGTGTAACCGGACTTTGGTAACGCCCATTAACGCCATTACAAGTTCTTGATGGATAAAATGTTTATTTCTCATATATTAACCTGTTATATTTATATTTTATGTTGACTATGATAATTATAAAGTTTAATAATAAGACATTTTTGACCCTGGATCACAAAACCAGTCTCAAGGAGCACGGAAAATTCTTAGTAGTAGCCAAAAATACATTGTATGGGTCAAAATTATCGTTTGTTCTTTAATGCCAAAAATCAGGATATTAATTAAAGATATTTAGTAAATATCCTGCTGTAAATATATAAAGTGGATGGCCTGCTATTGCGCCAATAATTTTCTCAATATTTTGATTTTTTGTACCCTCATATTCCAGAGTTTTAAACAATTGCATCTCTGCCAAATATAACCCTTTCCTAACAACCCATCCATTAATATAAAGCTTATTTTTCTCAGACTTCAGATGATGTTAAAATATCAATTTGAGACATTTGGAAAAGTATCAAAATACATTTTAAAATAAAAATATTAGTTTATCAGCATGTTATTGAAATTAACTGAATAGGATGTTTCTGCTGTCTTCAGTGAGTAAAAAATATTGTAACAGAAAGACAATGTCAATGTTATAGTTTCAATAAGCCCAATCCAGAAAAAAAGTCTTGTTCGCTGACTCTCAACACAGTATATTTTAGTACAGGCAGCGTTTTATTTGTTTTGCAAACTTCTGCACAGATGGTAAATCAAGTGTATTCTTCATCCCAAGCTGTTATGTAGTTTACTTCAGGTATTTATCTCTTAATCCATACGTGTTAGAAACACTCACATCGGTTAAAAGCTTAAAACAGCACAGGAGTAAATGTCAGACAGCTGTGGGAGAAGTCGAGGGATATTTAGATGTAGAGATTACAGGAGCCCAGCGGCCAAATGATGCTATCTGTGCAAACAATCCCCATATGTTACAGACCAACAGTTAAAACACTCAATTCGTTGAAGGCAAAAAACATTTCATACTTTACAGTGGAAATCATGTCGTTTTGGATATCAAGACGTTTTGGATACAGATGCCTGCTGGGGGAGCAACTTTTTTCTTTTAAACGAATAATTCATCAAAAGCTTTCTTATTACTCAGCCGACCAAGTTCTTTGGTGAAACCCAATAGAAGCCCTACGACAGCATTTAGTGAAAACTGAAGTTTAAATCATGATTCACTGCTTAATTTTTGAATGGCCTTACTTGACCCTTCAAAGTGTTTGGCAGAATAAATCAACATCCACTTTACAAGGAAGCTTTGACATTCTGCCCAAAATCTCCTTGAGTGTTTCACGGAAAAAAGGATAATAATGTGGTCTTGGAACGACACGGGGGTGCATAAATGAACAGTTTATTGGTCAAATTGTTCCCTAAAATTAGTAGTTGTATTGTAGATGTGGCTGTGCACAGGAGTGGAGCCTGTGCACACTTCATTTAATAAATTTGATGTGAATGGAGCAGCAGTTTTGCTGTCAGCAAATGTGTTTCATAATGTTGTGTTGGCATGTGGTCTTAGAACGACAAGAAGGCAAATATTAAAGGCTATTAACTGTCTCCATATGTGTCTCACTGTTTATATTGTTGAAGAGAGAGAAAAACAAGGAATCTTACAATCTCCATCAAATCTTTTAGCTGAATTGTCCACCAACCTGGATAATGTACTTGCCAGGTTTAATTAATTCATACAGCGCTGAAAAGACCTAGTTACTGACATTTTCATGTGTCTCCAGATGTCAGACAATTAAAGATGTCAATCAGACAAGTGTTATTTGTTACCTCCCCTGCCTAGATTAGAAAATATCCTTTTTTTATTGTAATATGATTGTGATTGTTTAGTTTGAACATCTGTAACTTGTTTGTGCGTGTGTGCGTGTGTCATCCATCTAATTTTTACATTATAGGTAAAAACAAAGAGAAATCTACTTCTCAAGTTCTGTGAGGTAGAAAGAGTATTTTAGCAGTATATTAGGCAGATTGTGGAATGGAAAACATTGCTTTACTGTACACCTGCATTTATTTTTGTTATCAAATAAACAAAATGATCGTTATTTCTTAAGAAATTGTGGTATTATGCTTTTTGGGTGTTTAACAATCGATGTTCATTTTTTATTTTTCAGAAATTTTAAGTCTTTTGTTCACCGCTGTTATTTTGCAGGTTTTGTTTAGGCTCTAACTCCAACATTACACACTAACTAAAGGTTGAAAAATGGGATCGCGGGGAAGGGGTCTTTAAAACGAAATGATCATAATAATAAACAATCATCATGACTATTTGTAACTATTTTATTTGGTGGCTAATGCATATGGATTTTTGCAAATCTTATTTCTACATTTTAGTTCTGCTTTCGTTCCAGTGACGGTCCTCCCAGGTGAGAAAGGTGCACTTATGTAAACGTAGTGCTTTATTTTGCCACAATTGTTTTTTACGTAATATACAGTTTCAGTCTTTAATACTTTTTACGATATAGTTTTAAAGATCAAAGTGTCCTCACATTTGCTATTTTGACACACCATGAAAAAAGTGTGTGAAAAATAGAGCACTTTAAGTATACTTATTGAAGTGCACTAAGTGTAATTAAATAAAGTGTATTTGAGTGCACCATTTTTAGACTAAAAGTAAGAAAATATACTTTCAGTTTGCGTCTTTTGCACTTCTTAGAAATAAACTTGACAAATGGCCTACTTCTAAATTTTGTTGTGTCTTAAAGGTTTAGTTCTCTTACACGCAAGTATACTTAAAAGTACACTATTAAAATCTAAAAAGCGGGCTAGTTTAGTGCAAAGAATTAAAATTGTGCACTTACAAGTACTAGTCCTTACATAAAGTATTCTTTAAAATATACTTGAATTTAGCCTGATTAAACTTATTAAAATGTACGTGAGGTATATTTATTACATACCATATATATTATTGAATATAATTGTACACTTTTTTACGGTTCACACTTTGTAAAATAGCTTATTCATGGGTGTGAAGGCAGCAAGATGATGTGGTGAACAGTTGTTTCGATGGATTGTTTTGTATTTTAGTGTACTGTAGCTGAAATCTAGTATTGACCAACCAGGATCAAGGACTGGAACTGTATAATAAATGCGTGTTTGTTTGTACATGTTTCCAATGTTTTCCATCTTTGGATTATTTTGAAAGATTCAATGAGAAAGAAATGTTACTGTCGCCCAGCACATAATGTTGTTTTTCAGAAGCAGATGTGTCTAGCTGTTATTACATCTCCATCTCTTCTAATACAGATCATATTTTTCCTGTTGAGAAAATGTTAAAACTATTCTCCCACGTTTTTCACATTTCACAGCAGCTGCGGTTACGCTAATGGATGAGTCAGTTTAATGTTGAGGGGATACAACCGAAGCTCTCGTATGTGTTTATAAAGAAACTATCGGCTGGGGCTCTATAATTACAACACAATGGCTCGCGGACGGAACAGTGGGGGATAAACACGCAAAAGAAACGTTTTCCTCAGCGTATCAAAATCCATTCTTTCTGTGGGCCATGCAGTAAACACCAGTCGAGAGAGAAGGGAGATGGACCATAAATATAAAAGACAAGCTGAAAGAACAGGTCAGAAACACCTTTTGTAGATAAAAACTGCAAAATCTGTCTTGACTAAACGCTTAAAAGGAGTCGCCTTGCCTCTGAAACCCTGAAATGGCACATGGATCCAAAGGGGAGGGCGAGTCTTGTCCATATCATGCCTATCAATTCGAGAGCTGGGAGCCAAAGCTCTATTATTTTCCACTTCTACCAAAAAAAAATGGTTCCTGTGAGTACAATTGTGCTTGAATAGCCCTGAGGTTTGCTTTTCTTAGAATTCAGGATGTGTCAAAATCCTGAAGAGTCAGTGGAAAAGTTAGGCTTTTTATGCGGTGTGCTACGAATGTTTCGGTGCTTTGGTTTATCTTTCTCTGAGTCATTCTGTTATTTTATTGTCAAGGCTTATGGAAAAAGCCAAGCATGGCAAGAAACAGAGGTGACTTTCATATATAATCTACCGCCGTGCACCTGTTTATGCGTTTATGGGACCAACTGTCAAAAGATATGTCGTACGTGTCAAATTGTCATCGACGTTGGCGATAGAATTCAAACTTGTTTTTGGTCATGATGTCATACGATTGCCAGTTCTTCTTAAAAGATATTAAGAGATATAGTTCCCCCGAAAATATTATTTTTTCACGCTCTTGTCATCCCAAACCTTCAACGAACTGTTTCTCAGCATAATGACAGCTCATCGTACACCTTGTCTGTCAAGCGATGAGCAAAAACGTCCGAGAAACAGAATATGAATGAATGGCTGACGTGAACTTTTTAGATTTCAGCAAGGTTATTTAATGACATCTGTTTGAATGTGAACATTTTCCTGAAGACACTAAAAGATACACCATCATCTTGATACGCCCCAGAGGAACTGTAGGATTATGGTTTTAATTGCACCGTGTGGAGGAACAGATTTCCTCAAGAGCAAAAATCATGAATTATTTATATTGGGAGTTTATGAGGATACATGGAGGAGACCACAAGGATGACCTTGTCAAAGTACCTCACCACATTTCCTCTGGAACGTGAATGAACAGATTGGGCCGGAGGTGGCATGAGACGGGATCAAGGTCACGACATTACATTACCTTGCTTAAGGCATTTTATGTACGTTTCCATTGAAGCTCTGAATTATATGCTGTCATTAAATCTTAGACGTTGAACTTTTGTCACAATGACTTTCTTCCATGGAACTTTTGAAAAATAAATTAATGAGAAATATGAGTCACTTGTTCATGCAATTGAATGAACCTGCAACAGAGACTTTCAAAGTTCAAGAAAGGATGTTCAAAAAAGCTCAAAAGGTTCACACTCTGTATTCTTTAGCTTTACAGGCCCTTTCATAGATTTTTGTAAAAATAAAGTCAAAATGTCAACGTTATTTTTTTATGATCCTATAGCTCTCATTGGCTCATAAGTGTAGCAATGTCAGATATGTGATAAGTGAATAGTAAGTCGTGATATTTCCAACATAAAGTTATTGTACTGTATCACTATAGAAGATGTGGATTGTAGACTATTTGTAGCAAACTGTTGTTGTATTTTTTGTATCTTTTTTAGGCTTGAAAGCCTCAGTCACCATGGCAACTCATTGCACGGTGAACAACCAGATCTAAGTAGTCACACAGATTTGGATACTGATAAGAGGATCATTTTTTTCATTCTTTGAACTAACATTTCAAATATTTAAGAAAAATATTGTTTCAATTTGTAATTATTTGCAGAGAATGATAAGTAATGAAACAGGTCAAAACAACAGAAAAGCAACACAACAGTAATATAAGTACACAAAAATATTTGTTTTATTATTATTTTGCCTTTATCACAGTTTTTATGTGTATTGTCGTGCTGTCAGTCTTTCACGTTGCTGTTGGATGACTTCATGTCACTCATGAGGTTTGATTTTGTTCAACACACTGGACTGAAATAGCCACGATACATACAGAAATGCTGATGGAATGAACATTTGAAATTCTCTCTTTTCCCATGGCTATATATTACACATGACACATGTACAAAATAAAAAAGGGTATTTGGGGTAAAGAACATGCACATCAGCAATTTCTGTTCAGTTTTGACTATTCCTTATGCAAATCTATCATATGGCCTCAGAACACAAAACACTCAATTATTAATTTTATTTATTCATTCAATCTTAACAGAACCTGGTTTGAGCTATTGTTTAGTTCGCAAATCTTTTAGATGTTAGCCTTTGGAAAAAATGTTGTTAAAATGACATGGTGTATGTAAAGAATGGTATAGTTTTTCCAGAATATAATCTTTTCGAACAATAGTTTAACACATGTTATACTGTAGACCGAGTCAGACCGTTTCTATGTACATGCCAAACTATGCTGTTTAAATGACTCCCATGATTCATGCTGGGGCCACTAAACCTCATCCCTCCCACCGCTAATGAAATACAAGTGAGCGTTTTATCACTTGTACCGTGTGCCCATCAAGGTCAAAGAGATCCGTCTTTAATTAACCAAAAGCTTCAGTTTTGATTCTGAAGAATATTCAGTCACAGGAAGCTAGAACAGGTATGAAATCTAAATGTCACAAATGTAGCACACAGAAAAAGGTTAGCTTAGGATACATAAATGATTTGAAGTGCATTAATCCGGAGGCCTTGACTAAATTGGGGTGCTATTTTAAATGTCTTTTCAAAGCACGCTGACTAATTCAAAAAGTAACCACACAGTAGTCATGGAACATATTGCATGCTTATAATGAAGGCGTACTTTCTTTCAACCCGCTTGCAACCCAGGCCAACCAGAATAATGGCACTTTAATGATCTCTCGTATACAAAGGCCTTACACAGCTGCATTTCTTGACAATTGCTTGCTCCGGATACAATAGAAACACAGTTTGATGCTGAAACTATACTGTACTAGTTTGAGTGGCTGGTTTCATGGTTGGCAATATTCACTAATAATTTATAGACTGTACAATATTCTTCAATGTTGTTGTACTCCTCTGAAAAATTGTTTTTCTATATTCAACAATACAGTTTGACAAAACATCATATTTAAGTAGATGTGTCTAATTTTGGCTAAATCGTATATGAATCTCATTTGTACATTTTACATTACATTACATTAATGTTTACTGTTTACTCTTCTGCCTTCCGGTAGGCGCTTCAGGTGCCTCCGGACAAGAACCAGCAGACTAGGAAACAGCTTTTTTCCCAGAGCTGTTTCATTATTGAACTCTGCTCCCCACTGATTCCACTAACCCTCATAACTTTAACTTTAATGCTGCTACTACATTGTTTACATTGCATAACAGGGCTGCATCCATGACTGAACTGTACACACCAGTACTTCATGTTATCTGCTCTACCGGACTGTTTACACACACATAGCATCATTTCCACTCTATACTGCTCACTTGCACACCAGGAATATTACACTGAATGCTCATTTGCACTAATAAACTACTTCCATAACTGAATTAACTCATCTACTGCACTGTAACTCATCTATTGCATTTATTGCATAACTAACTGCATCTACTCATCTATTGCACTGTAACTTCAATAACTGCATTAACTCATCTACTGCACTGTAACCTTAATAACCGCATTAACGCATATACTGCACTGTAACTTCAATAACTGGACTAACTCATCTAATACACTGTAACTGTATTATCTGCATCTACTCATGTATTGCACTATAACTTCAACAACTGCATTAACTCATGTACTGCACTGTACCTTTAATAACCGCATTAACTCATCTACTGCACTGTAACTTTAATAGCTAATGTCTGTAACTATTGCACACTCAAGTCACTTGCACTATTGTATTGTCTATATTGTTATCTGTTCATAACCACCTGTACATTAATGTTCACAGTATATAGCCTTCTGTATATATTGTTCATAGTACATACCGACTGTCATATTTTCATACAACATTTGTATAGTATTTTCCTAATATTGTATTCTATATTTATTCACACTGTATATCTGCACTTGCTAATTGCACTTCTGGTTAGACCTAAACTACATTTCGTTACACTGTACTTGTATATGTGTAATGACAATAAAGTTGAATCTATCTATCTATCTATCTATTTTAATGCATTTGGCAGACGCTTTTATCCAAAGCGGCTTACATTGCTTTTATCCTATACATTTTACATAGATATTTGCAATCCCCTGGGATTGAACCCACAACCTTGCGTTGTTAGCGCAATGCTCTTACCACTGAGCTGCAGGAAATGGAAATTATGACAATTTTATTATGTGCGAGTAATAATAGGGTCGGGGGGATTCAGAATGGCTTTTTTAAGTAATCGTACATTTTTTGAATGCTTCACAACGTTTGAATTAATACAAATTATCCTCCTCTTTGAAACAAATTCAATGAGATCAGGTTGGGTTTGGAACAATATGTGGGAAGATAAATAATGTTGCCATTTTCATGTTTTGTTGAAATATTCCTATACATGTATCAGAATTAAAATGTAGTTATTAGTTTTACTGTAGTTTTATTAATATTAAAATTGTTATTCTCTTTTTTAATTTATCGGCTTCAGGTTCATTTTAATTTAGTTTTGACCAAATTTTGTATGTGCTATTCTCATGTTATTATTTGTAGGTTTATTTTCTTTTTCAGTTTAAGATTTTTTCTTTCAATTTTCAATATTTTTTACTTTTTTTGTTCTTTTTTATAAAATAGGATAATTTCTATAAAAATAAAATATTTCTTAAAATAAACTTACTTTAGTCTATTTATACAATAAAAATTGAAAATACAAAATGTTAAATTGGATTGAATTAGATTTTAATAAACCAACATTTTTAATAGTTAACTAGTTACCTTAATTAAAAAATACAGCATTTTGGTGAACGTATGATCAAGCAGGTTTCTGATTTACTTACTACAGGGAAGGCGAGTGATGACCATGACTCAGTTCATCACTGTGGTTAGATTTCTAACTCTGTGTATATGGAGACCTGCAGCGTCAGGAAACATCATTGTTTCCTGTCGCATGTTCTGGCCATTGTCACCTGGAAAAAGGGTTAATGGCCTTTCAGGCCAAAACAAGAAAACTAAGAACCAGTTTTCCTCCCGCAGGCTGTCACACTGCTCAACAACTCCTACGCGAGCTGTCGTAGCTTATCATTCAGCAGAACAGCCTCATTCAACACCAACACACTCACAAATACACACTCACGCTTTTATATACTCTATGCTGCCTGAGAAATGAGACGATTGTTGAAACACATGAGGAGTATGGAGGTGTAAAAAAGTAGATTGTAAATAAAATTCTCTCTATTTGGTGAAATTGGATAAGAAATGTTTGAGTTGAGATCTTCAATAATATTGACTTTAGATTGCAGACTTGACAAATCTGAGCTCACTTTGATACACTGTTGTGATCTCTCCTGAAACTCTAAAGGAGACATTTGTGAGATTTCTGGGTCTATTTCTTAGGAGAAATGGTTATACTGGATATTTGTCACTTTTTTGACTCGCTTTGTCTTTGGGAATATGTGATGACTCAGCTTTCAATTTTTGCTTGCGAAGAAAAACTATGCAAACTGAAATAATTACTATTACTATTAACTTCAATCGTCTATCTCAGTGGTTCTCAAACTGGGTGCCCGAAGATGGATCTGGGGGATTTTGTGGCATTTTATGAGAAAATCGTCATAGATTTCATGCAATCAAATGATAATAAAAAATAAGACCACCAACCAAGTAATTGATGTTCCAGCATTGTATAACTGAATATGTTTTTGTTTAATTAAAATTCTAAGTTTAAGGCCTTACAACAAAAAAGTTTGAGGACCATGGTTCTATCTTACTGGTAGCTGGCACCTGTGCTTTCGTTCCTGCACATCCGTGTGCATTTGACTCATCTTAAGGTGTAAGAGAGTAGGAAGGGGATGCAAGTCTACATGCAGATTGAAGTAATATTTCCAAATTACTAGCTGATCTCATTTTTCTCTAGCTGATATATTGGGGCAGTTTAATTAAATTAAGCTTGAGTTGTTGAGTTATTTTCACTTAGACCATCAAGAATGGACCGTAGTTTGCACACTTTGCGAACCCAATTAAATCTAATCTCTTTTTACAGCTGAAGTGCTAAAAATTCATTGAGTGGTGCTATAATTTATTTGCTCATCTATACCAGACAACGGCCAATGTGGCTTATAAATATTTCTAAATACTGTGCTTGTTAGAAATCGCAATACAGTAGAAGTCTGACTTTATTAGTCATCCTTGAAAAAACAATTAGAATGCATCTGCCATTTATTGTCAGTTTATATGAACCAGCAAACCTTGTAATATTCGTGTATCCGTTTAGAATTGCCTTCGTTTAATCAGCAAAATCCTAATTCATAACAGCAAATTAATTTTCTCTTTATGGTCAAGTAATGTCAAGCATGATCCCGCCAAGTGTGACTGCGTTTGGAAGATTATTAGTTTTTTTTCTTTACTTAGATAATGAGGAAAATAAATCACTAGTAAATGAAGGAGCAATGAAAACGTCCGCTTTTAGTGTTCAATTATCTGAGTGGCTAGATGTATCTCTTTCAAAAAACCATAGGCCGTTCAAAAAGCATGAAAGTACAGTACTCCTCCGGCCGGAATTTATGACCACCTAAATGGATCTTTAAGACAGATTGTAAATTGTAAATCTTTGCATTGACACATGTTTAACTTTAAAATAAGCTGTACACGGTGTTAGCATGAGAATCAGAATTACTTTTCTGGTAGATGTTAAATTTGTTCATAATTTATGTAATAATTTATTAAAATATAATGAACAAAAATTAAGACATTTTATGAAATTTCCCTACAATGGAAATCAATGTAGGCCAATGTTGTTTGGTTACCAATATTCTTCAAATTCCTTTTTTGTGTTCTGCACAAGAAAGACAGTCATTTGAAATATCATGACGGGGAATAAATGATGAACAAATGTGACACTTTTTGAGCATCTCTCCTGAAGACATCAAATGGCCTTCAATTAATAATCGACAAAAAGAATGCACAACCGTGTAACGTGAGAGACACTCAAATTGAATCTTTTTTTTTCATTTATGTAAAGATCCATTAAGCTCAAGCATTTACTCTGTTACTGTATATTTTAGAAACGCTCATCCACTTTAGGTCTAGCCTTCTGCCGTATCTAAACAAAGAGAACACTTGACACGTGAGCAGAATTGAAAATCTTTTCGCGCCAGATGATGCTCAGTGTCCAATTTTCCTTAAAGTGAAAGCAGGCGTCTGTTTCTTTATCACGGAGTGATCTAACCAACAGCGCATCCGAGCCAGAAATGCCACTGGCGCACCCCTCTGCATAGCTCTCTTTGGCATTTATGGTCTTTTCCTTGGCAGGGAATAGTGAAAACCTGTTAATTGCCTGCAGTAGTAAATTCTTTACATTCTACCCTTTAAGAAGTGATGTAAGGCTTATTTGGCATGCCGTGTATAAAACGACACTCTGGCCTGACAGATATGAGGAAAATCAGAGAAAAATGATGTGTTTTTAAACAGCAGGTCAGTAGAGCATCCCATGCTTATAGAAATGGTCAATGTTCACTATCTGTTATCTGATATAAACTAGTTATTTTCTGCACTGTAAAAAATCCAACTGGCAAAATGTTCTCCCAACAAAGATAAATAAGTAACTTGAACATAGCAATTAATGGAGTCAAATGATTGTTTTGCATATACAATACTAAACAAAATTATTCTTAACATGTTTATAACAAAGATGTGTTGACTGGACTATTTTGTTGGAGCCAAAATGCATCAGAAAGTTTACCCAGCTTTCAAAACAGTGTATTCTGAACAAACAATATTGCAAGATTTTGAAAGTTTCCAGGATACATTGCAGCATGTTCAATTCTGTGTTTTCTTTTTCTTTTAAAGATTAGTGTTATAGTTCTTGCTGGCTTAATTTATGCTTCAATATTGTTGTTATTGTTTGTTATCTGTTGAGTTTAGAGTTTTTTAATGAATGGTAGTTTTTGATTGTTAGGTTTGTGTGTTCAATTTTTAGTTGTAAGTATATGACACCATGACAAAACTGGTATAAATGTACTCAACACAAACCGTTCAAACAGATATTTGATCAATGTTGTGGTCTGAATGTGAGGCAGAAAACACGTAAAACACACAAAAAATGTAATAACCAATTTATATTCTCTATTTATGTTCAGCCAACAAAAATATCATGTTCTGTTGTTCATTAAATAATCTTGAGTATGTTGTGACAACTAATGTCTTAAACATATTTTTGTAAGTCGGGTGGACTGCGATCTCGGTTTGCTGTGTTAACTCAAAAATGTGCTTGAGATAGGTTGCTTTATTATTTTAAGTTGACTCAACAATTTTTTGCAATGTGGAAAAAAATGGCCTAAGCAATTAGTATGAAAAATCACAGATTTCTTTAATATCTCACTTATTGCTCATAGACATCAATGAGATTGAATGGAGAGCAAATGTTTGGGTGTCAAATATTTCTCCAGGGAAAAAGTGCCAGAAATGTCCCAAATGTCTGCACTGGAGTATTAAAAGAGATCTCAACAATGTCACAAACCGATTTCAGATTTGTCAAGTTGCAATAAAAAGTTAATATTACTACAGATCTCAAAATGAACTCAAACATTTCTCATCAAACCAAATGATACCTTTGCTATTCAACACTCATTTTACACAAACATAAGTATTTTTTCTATTTCTCCTAAGAAGTTTTATTAAAAACATCTGAGACTAAATTGAAATACAACCCTTTTAAATCTCCCGAGAAATGAAAGAACAAAATGTGAGCGATAAAACCATCCATCGGGAAGGTGCAGCAAAGGGATTTACTTAAACTGTGAAGCGGCCTAAAGTTACAAAGATCGATGCAATACTTGAGAAGGATATTTCCGTAGTAACCTTATGACATTATAGGGAAAAAAGAGCCGAAAACTGAATGGCAAGCACTTAAGATGCTGCCAATTTATAATGAAGGCGTGCGTGAGACCAGAATCCATTAGCGAGTTGCCGGCAACACACGGGGAGCATTTATACATCTCTGTGCGTCTAATTATATTCTTCCCTCCGTCCATCCCTAAGACAGTCCGACACTGAGAAACGACAGATAGGGAATACGGTTTAAGCAACACAAATCAAGTCCACATACATAAAAAATAAGAGTCAAACAAACACAATTCCTCGGGCGGAATGGAAACGCTTTTACTGTTCCACTGATTAATGATACGAGACTGAAAGAATGATCAATATTTAATGTTTTGGCAGATGCCAGCCTTTCTTCTAGCTAATAAACAAAACACAACATCGCTAAATATAAGAATCTAGATAAGATGAAATTGACAACGATATTCCTAAAGGAACTGAATATTTGCATTTCGTATTGTTGCACAGACTCGCACGGAAAGAGATTTGCAAATGGCTGTTTATGTTATTGTATATAAATTCAGAATTCCTTCGAATGTGAATCTTTAGGGAGTTTCTTTCCTCTCAGGAAGCTCAATGCAGCAAAGCATGATGGGTTAGTGTCGTTTTCTTAATAAGCGATATAGTGCCCACAGCCCGAGAAGCATCTAAGGCGACAAAAGGTCCACAGACACATGGTTGTGCTCGACTCTTGCTACTTGGCATCTTGGAACCGGATGCTCTGCCGAATAGTCTTATTTCGGCCAGAACCGGAGGTAAACTGTACAGTGATGTTTTTATGATAATGAAAAGCTTTGAGTTTCTGTGAGTTGATGCCATGCACCACAGGGTTTCATCAAAGGGGCATGAAAAGCCTTTGCGCGTCAGCCAATACCCAGACACACACATTTCTGGGCAGGCCGTGCATCTTTGCTCCGAGAGCTTCTGACGATCCCTGGAGGACTGTTCTTGAGAGGCGGTAGGCATCTGTAAGTGTGTCATCTTTCCATCTTGTCTTCTGTTTGAGATCAGGTCTGATTTTCTTCTTCTGTTGGTGCGGGCAAGTGTTCGGGAGAGAGCATTTGGGGGTTGACTTTGATACTGTGTGTGTACCGGTTTTCAGTTTTTCATTGTGTGTTGGTGAGTTTTATGCTGGCGAATCCGTTCAGCAACATGTTACAGCACGCCAAAATGGGTTCTCACTGTGCCTCATTTTAACCCCAAAATGAAAATTGTATTATCATTTATTCACCTTCATGTCATTCTAACCTAATTATTTTCTTTCCATTCAACACAGAAAGATCCCTCAGGCAGAATGTCTGAGCCTCTGTTTCGCATTGATGAAAAGTGGAGCCGGTTGATACTGCTGTGGTCTTAAAACCACCATAAAACAAATCACACCTTTCTCTCTGTGAAATCTAATCACAGGAGATGCATTCGACAGGTAGGCTGGTGAAAATTGCAATTCTTTACGTGCCGTTGTTGATCAGCTTACTCAAAACAGTGGTTTTAAAGTGATAGTTCACCCAAAAGTGTCTTTTCATTATTTATTCAACCTCATGTCGTTCCAAACCTGTATGATGTTCATTGTTCTGCAGAACGCAAAAAAAAGATATTTTGAAGAATGTTGGAACCCCATAGGCTTCTATTGTTTGGACACAAAACCACTGAGACATTTCTCAGAGTATCTTCTTTTGTGTTTAACACGAGATCATATACAGATTTTAATTGATGGTTATTGATGAGACAATTTTAATTTGTGGGTTAATAACTGTGCAACTATCAAGTTTGAATAGTGCTTGAAGAGACAGAAGTCTCACTTGAGCTTAATTTTATCTGGTTCTGTTGGACTCTGCAGGGAACCGTCTTAATCTTTGCCCTGCAGTTCTTCATTAGCAACAGGATAG
This sequence comes from Triplophysa tibetana, assembly GCA_008369825.1. Classification (NCBI taxonomy): domain Eukaryota; kingdom Metazoa; phylum Chordata; class Actinopteri; order Cypriniformes; family Nemacheilidae; genus Triplophysa; species Triplophysa tibetana. The sequence continues at coordinate 3,987,786 of CM017893.1, forward strand.
GTCACATCTCAGACACAGGTTTAGTAACCCATGACTTTAACATGGTCAGATCACCTCTGCATCTGTTTACTGTACCTTTTTTTAGCCTCATCTTGGTAAACTACACATTCGAAGTGGAAAAAATGCAGTCAGTGTAGTCTTTTGAAAACATACTTGCCATTGGTGCTGATAGCCTTGTGGGAAGCAGTCCGACATATGCATCCTCCGCAACCCAAGTTTACTTCATAGTTAAAGTATGAGACGGGTCAAATTTACTAAAAATTCATTTTATAAAATAAAATAATTGCAGCAGACTGACCTCGCTGAAAGAAATATCTATTATGTTTTCTAAAATTCTCTATGAAATGCACGGAAGATTTATCGTTTCATACAGTCATGTGACCATGGTAATATTGAGACAATTTTGCAACTGCGATAACACATGTCGATAATATTGCAACGTCCCTAGCACACATAAATAAAAATTTATAAAACATGTTCAGATGTGTGCATACAAAAACATTATGTACAAAAATATTGAAATGATATGCATATATATACACATGTGAATCAATAAACGTATGTAGAGCAAATAGTATATAGTATGTATGCTATTTGCTTATGGGCTCCAAGTCATTGACATTTTTTTCCCTTATTGAACAGAAACCCTATCTGACATTGACATTCTCGGTTGTCAGGATACGATCCTGGATATGAAAACATGTATGAACATGAGACATGTAGAGGACAAATTGATTCACTTAAATTGATTCATTTTGAGTTTCTGATGCTCTTTACATAATAAAGTATTATTTTACAGAAAGTGTTTGATACTGGCATCGGCTCACTCAGCAGTAAATGTACATTAACAGACAAACGCAAACTCTGAGACTCTAAACTCACAGACAGACGCCAACTCTGAGCACAAAATCTGATCTGAGAACAGTTTCCTGACTGTCAAAATGATATGCAGAAATCTAATGTGAAACAATCTATGAGCTGAATTTGACCTAATTCAGGGTTAATGAGCCAAGTGTGACTTCTAATTTTTTCGATTCGTTTATAAATCCATCACAATAGTTCAGAAGTTTGGTTAATGAATAGCTCTAAGCTAATTTATGAAATATTAATGTAACTCACCTCTAGTCATTATAGTGATGATGAGCAAAATGTGGATATTTTTGCAGTCAGGGTGCTTGAGGGAGCCCTTTGAATGGAATTCACTGTGATACATAAAATTGTCCTAGGATGGGAATTTGAAATTGCAATACACACATATTGGGTTCCGGAAACACGGACTCTACAGTGAACTACAATGTTGCCGTTTTATAACACTATTAAGTTCAATATCAAGTATCATGTGCTTTGTGTAAAAGTGCCTGGAAAAGAATTTCAGCATTACTGAGTAGGTTTGAAATGTAATTTCGCTGTAACTTCAGTGCACAGGTCGGTGTGTAGTCTCACAAATGTCTACGTTATGATAGGAAAACCTTGAAAGAGAATGTAACAAGATGTGACAGAAAAATACAGAAATAATAGATATGGATAATAGATCTGATTGAAAATTTTGGTTATAGTTCGTGATATTTAAAAATTGTCAAAACCTTTATGGCAAAATAATATATCATCAACACAATGATTCAATTACTTAATATATGTAAAATATGTAAAAATGTGTTTAAAACTGATTAAGTTGAATGTATTTAATTTAATTTAATTTCAATAATGAATAATTTTAAGGTTAGTAAGTAAAATAAAGCACATTTCATGGACAAAAGTCACAAAGTGCATTACAATAAAAACAGTAACACTATAACACAAATCAAACAATCAGACGTACAATAAAATATAAAATAATAAACTTATTAAATTCCACAATATCCCAAAGATTTAATAAGCGCCTAGCCATGCTGTTAATTAAAAACTAGTGCAAAGAGGGGTGTATTTAGAAGTCTTTTAAAAGATTTTACAGGAACCATAGTGCTCAGTGTTAAAAGCAAGGAGAGTTCCACAACCTATAGGAGCCACAGTACTTAATGCACGATCACCTTTTGTCTGAAGACGTGTCCAAGGGATATTTAAAAGGTCCAGGTCAGATGACCTTGGAGACCGACCGGGAGAATGTGCACATAATAGATTCTGAACATAGGATGGTGGCTGACCATGCAAGGCTCTATATGTAATAGCTAGACTTTTAAAATGCACTCTAAAAGCAATAGGAAGCCAATTTAAGTTCTTAAAGATGAGGTAACACACACAGTTTCTGCCGTAATCTTGAATACCTATACAGTAGTAGTGCGTACTTCGTATCTTCAAAGAGTATTTAGTTTAATCAAATTCATCAAAGACAGATACAACTGCAGGATTATTTCCGGAAAAAGATGAGCTTGAGGTATGCAGGGGGGGAACTACAGCACGAGCACACAATACATCATCGCATTGATTCACAATAAGTTTGTGTCGTTTACATCATGCGCGTACACGCCGATTGCCAACAAAACACAGACATATGACTTTGACTTACCGTGTGCGGTTCATCTCCGGCATCTTTTAGCACTAGGACCACACCATCTATCAGTTTCAACGATCTCCAAATCAGGCGTTATATTCACCATTTAGATAACATCCATCACCGAAATGCAGTGAACAAACAAACACAGGTAAACTTGCATCAGAGTGAATTAGGCAAAAAAACGAAACGAGAATCCATGTTAAGGAAAAAAATCTTTCTGAAACCTGTAGGAACCATGGCATATGTTCAACTCGTCTTTTTGACAAGTTGATCATGTTACGCTTGAGAAGCCAGCATGTTAAACAGTTTATAGAAGACATAATGCATATATATATAACATATAATAGCATGAAACCTCAGCTTTAAGTACTGGAGCATTTTGGGACCTCGTACTGGACCTGTAGTTAAAAGCCTAGTAGCTGCATTTTGTACAACTTGTAGTCGATCCATGTAAGATTTGTTCAAACAAGTATACAGAACATTGCAATAGTCCAATTGTGATGAGGTAAAGGCACGAACAAGCATCAACATCTCATTTTTTTCGACCATAGATCTAATCTGAGCAATGTTTATGAGATGCAAAAAACAAAGGTTTCTTCATTTAAGTTTAAGCTTGTGGGGTAGGAAGACTTGAAACACGTTCGTGTATGTATGTGAAGAAACAAGCAAGATTAGCAATATTGAGGCAAAAGTAATGGATTCAAACTTTAACAAAATAAATGATTTTCATAATTTTTCATACTTTTTTCATTCCTGAACAGAAAAGTTTCGTATTTTCTAGGACTCCACTGACCACAATTCCCAAACACTTTCTCCATCAAACAAGTGGCAAAGAAGAATCCTGACTGTTGTTTGAGCCAGTGTTTTCATGTGGTTTCATCCTAGCTATTGCATTTAAGTAACCTTATACGTGTTATAGCTAGAAGGCATATATATACCTCATGCATCTTTGTATTTCAGCTTTTCATTCATCATTTCTATTGTTCACAGGATAATTGAATGTATTCAGTTAAGGAATGATTTAATCCATTTAATTCTATTTTATATATTTGAATTTAAATTAAGATATTAAATTAAAAACATTTTAATTCAAGTGAATTCTGACGAGAAATAGGACATTATCTGGGTCATTTAAGAATGCTTATTAAGATTCAATCTTTCTACATCTTTCTAATTCAACATATACAGTACGATTTGAGGCATGCTTTTCATCATTAAATCAATTTTTAGGACAGATAGTCTGAAAATTGTGATGCATTGCACAACATCTTTAAATGAAAACTAAAATGCTTCCAAAATATCACAATTAAAATAAAATTCCCTATATCCACTTATTTTTATGACAAGTTTATGTACTGATGTACTGATGTCACCCACGTTAAGAACTGCAGAAAATAGCTCTCTCGCGTCTATTTCCAGAAAGTCTTTAATTTTGACAAATTAAAAACTCAATCAACCAGAAAACAGCCGTTCGGTTAATCATGCATTAACAAACTTACGCACACAATGTTTTAAAAAGTTTTAAATTAAATTAAGTTTGACAGAAGCTACTAAAAGTTAACGTTCTCTGAAGAAAATATAGCACAGACCTGCTGCAGCTGCCAAATAAATACTTCCAGATATAGCTGAGTGACATTATATCTCAATTAACGAATGTACGTGCATTTAAAATGGAACTGAACTTCTTGGCCTGTAAGAATCAATCTTTTTTCTCAAACAGTGAGGGGTATCTTAATAACAAAGTTGTCGGAGTAAATAATATCTTCATATCATGGACGGGCTGTCAGCCTCACAATTACAGTGAGAATGTTGATGTATCTGCATTAGTGGAGTTCTTCAACATTTCGTTCAGATAATACTGAGGTATAATGCCTTCCAAAAACCTCTTTTGTAAAACTATTTGGTCTCGCATACAATAAAAAGAATAGTCCAGAATGTTTTGTAATAAAAGCAGCAGATTAAATGTATTTTCTGCATGTTATAATAGCGCATGTATTGTGTGTGCAACGATACATCAATTTTGTATTCACGACAGACCACACTCAATAGGTTACATCCCTTTTGTATATACATCAAGCTGTATTTAATTAAATACATAATCCTTAACCAACGGAGTGGAAGAGAGACAGATTAAGTAAATCTCCATATTGAAGTCTGCACGTCTGAATCCGTTACAACATCTTATATTATCCCCGTAGAACCCTTAAAATGTGTTTTTAAAGTTCTGCTTTACTGGGCAGTTTAACATCTTCCATTACAAGTCATAGTTTAATATATAGTTCCAATATGCAGCCGTTCCTGGAAGCGAAGGCGACTTTATTGAATTAAAAGGGGCGGAAATCGTGGAAAGTTCCAAACTCGGTGAAGAAAATGTGATAAGTGAATTGTAAATCTCCTGGTTGGAAATATTGGACTCTCGGGGTAATACATTTCTGTCAGACTCAGACACGTAATGAGCTTTAGCAGGGCCGAGTTCGGGGAGGCTCGTGAAAAAAAGGCCAAACAAGATTTGAGCAAAGCGCTTGTGTCATCATACTTCTAACAGCATAAGCAACTTTGGAGTTTCAGAGTTGGACTTTAATAATCCTTTAACTCCTACAAGGGCTAAACGTTCGTGTGGAACATTGAAGATTAGAGAGCCAAGTTAAAGTGTTCGCACGCTGCCCGATAATTGTGTTGTGGTCGTGACAAATTAAATAAAGATGTTGCGGTCTCTACAGAAATGAGCTGAAAGGTGTTGCAGGGTCTGGAGGAGATTTTTGCCACATTTGGTACACCGAGATAAGATAAATATAAAGGAGGTCGTCGGCTTGTTTGTACTAATTTATGGTCAAATTGTCAGTTGTGCTATATTTAAAAACAAAAGACGGCCTTTGGACTGTTGTCAGATCTTGCGGGGATACCATTTCACACATTTTTGCGTCCATGCCAGCTAGAATACAAGCAAAATTTGACACATTTTTTGGAGATCGTCAACTAGATATTTTGAGTGCCTTTTGTGCATTCTTACAATACAATACAGTCATGGTTTGGAATGACATGAGGGTGAATAAATTATGAAAACAATATTTTTTCGAGGGGGGTGCACTGTATTCCTTAAAAGGGGTCATATGGTGCGAATACGTGTTTTTCTGTATCTTCGGTGTGTTATACGTTGCCCATGCATGCATTAGACTCGTAAAATTTTAGTGAAAAGTGTGGAAACAAAAGCTGCATTCAATGCCTGAAACACTTTGTGTAACCACACACCCCCATGAATCTACGTCAGTTCGTGGTATGATTTGACTAAGACCGCCCAAATGTAAATGCAAGTAAGGAGTACCTGTCGGTACAATTGCAGTGGAACCTGATGTTCCAAATATGGTATGAGGCGTTACAATTCCGTCACATGCTTGCAGTAATTGATCAATCACTACGCACTGGTTAACTGACCAATTAAAGCACACTTTGCTTTTCAGAGCGATGAGCTTTGTAAAAAAGTTTTAGACAGGCGGAAAAAGAGGAGATACAAACATGCACGGTTTATGGAAAATACAGCGTTTTTTAACCTTAAATCGTTTATACACATTAATATTTTTTTGAGCCGTGTCATTTGACCCCTTTAATGTTTGTGTCCTTGTGATATTTTGCAATTCTTCTCATTTGACTAAAAGCATCTGCAAAAGAATAAATGTATGAATAATGTTATATAAAAGCATTCCTTCAAGGTAAATGCTTTTTGTGCCGTATTACTTTTTCAACCAGATATAGAGGTTATCATCACACACAAGTTAAAATTCATGATAATAATACATTTGCATGGTAAGAAAGTTTTATATGGAAGACAGATTCAATACATGATCACCTTTAAAAAGGTAAACAGTCTCTCATGGTGATTTAAATTTAAACTCTGACCTTGCTGATTCAATAGCTTGCTGAGCTGATTTGGATTCCTTCACATGCATGTGTTTGTCCCAAGTGTACCATGTCATCTCTTTGGTAAATGTCGAAGCATCCGACACGTTGAGCGTTAGACACGTCTCTCGGAGGAACTCAAATGCCACATGCAGAGGAATGTCCTTTCTGTGTCTTTGTCCTTGAGATGGCCAGACTCCAGCTCTATAAATTCTGTAAGTGCATATGATAGTGCAACCTTGTATGATATAAAGAAACAGACCATGATGTACGGTATTGGGATTTGTTGTTAATGAAATTGCTCAAGTATATGTATGTTTCTGGTTTCACCTTCAGCTGTTGCTTCAAAAGCAGATGATGCCTTTTGTCAGCTATGATATGAAGGGTTTTGATCTAATATTGTAAAAAATAATAGTTAACTTAAAGCGATAGTTCCCCTAAGTCTTGTCATTTCTAACCTGCATGACACAAAAGAAGATATTTTGAAGAAAGTTGCTGACCAACAGAAGCAGCACCCATTCACTTCTAATGTATGGACATAAAACCAACGCAAGTCAGTGGGTGTCGGTTAACAACATTGTTCAAAGTATCTTCTTTTGTGTTATGCGGAAGAAAGAAATTCAGACAGTAGATGGTGACAGATTTATTATTTTTGGGTGAGCTATCACTTTAATACCACTTTAGAGATTGTTTATTTTTCCCTCATACCGTTTCAAAACTGTATCTTCACATCGACTAAAAAGGCGCAATGAAAAGGATGGTTGGTTATAAGACATTCAAACAGCTTCAAAGGTGCCATATTTCATTTGAGAATGATGTTAAGATATTTTTATTACACATGTTTATCTGGGTTTCACATACTAATTGTAATTCATCATCTGTAATCTATTTTTGCTTCAACTGTGTTGCTTCACCCCTACTGTTTCAAACAGACACTTTTCTATAACATGTCAGTTTCCCTCGCACTATTCCATTATGCTTCTTTCAGTTATGGTGTCTCTTGTGTTTACTTCTTCAAATATCATGTGACCCAATGGCAGATTTTCATGCCTGATTCTAATTAGCATATCAAACACATTTCAATCCCTTATGCCCACCCCTGCTTCACTAGCCCCAAAAGAAGTGATGCAAAGTTTCTTCATTAGTTAAATCTAGAGCTGGTTTTCATTTCTATATATACTGCACTTACTTTTCTTCCAGTGTACAGTGTTTATCCAGTACAGGCTGGTTCAGGAATAGTTCTTTACGTTTATGAAACAACAAATGACATGTAAATGATTCAATTAGATGCCGATTGAATATCAATTGTACAAAAATGTTACTGCAAATTAAAAATATATTAGTATGTTCTCTTTCTTTTTTTAGTACAAATATCTAGAAATGCTTAAGTCAAGACACATTTTCTTCAGTGAAGTGAGCTTTATAAGGGAAAATGTGTGACCCCGTCTGTGAAAACCCTGTGAAATCCAGGCTAAAGTCTCATCATTATGAGATAATGAATATCAAAATTTGACATCAATCATTAATTTCACCGTGATCTCAATCTTTGACATGTCCGTACTCAGCATATATTAAATATATACATTTTATTTTATTAGTATGTTCTTTACATTATGTAGGATGATGAGGTGGAAAACAGTTAATCACATGAAATTCCGAGGTATAGGATTGGGTCACATATCTGCCTAAGAGGTTAAAACTAGGGATGCACCGATATAAATCGGCTGATATTGGATTAATTTAACACCATCGGCATATCGGCAATAGCATGAAAAGATTTCAGCGAAGCTGCTGTCAAACTAAAATAAATGTCCAAAATAAATGTCCAGTTTATTTGTCCACACTATAGTTGTGCATCTCTTAAAATGTTTAGTAAAAAAATTGAATGCAGAAAAACTAGCTAGCATTGTATAGTGCTGTATCTGCCCAAAAAATCGTATCTTCCTAAACTTAAAATTCCAACTCAGTAGGAAACTAATTTTTTTGCTGTGTATGACTATTAGAAAAAAGCAAGGACAAAGGTTTCTTGGTCGTCCCTGTCACATTTAATTAGGTTTGTATTAATGTTTAGTGGTTCTTGTTTCATGTCTTTTATTTAGACATTTCTCAACCATGGTTGTTGTTGTACTGTGTTTCCTCGTTCCCTCATGTGATCTTGTCATGTTCCTTTAGTTGATGTGTCCTGCTGCCACCTGTCCATCTTTGTTTGTATCAACCTGCTGCTGGTGAGTTTCATGTTTGTCAATTTTAGTCAAGTCAAGTCTAGTTTTAAAAAAACTGCACTCGGGTTCACTCAACTTGCCTCAAGTGGATTTGTATGACTGTTAGAAATCCTGTATGTATTTTTTTCTTCTGTGTATCACAGAAGATATTTTTATTAGAATGTCCTTGATCAGTCTTCTTTGTTTACTAACAATGTATATGTTTTAGAGCTGTCTAGCTGAACATTTAAAAAAATATATGTATATATATATGAAGTGTTTGGTTACAAAATGAGATAACTTCGTATGTTTTTTTTATTGTGATTGTGTTAGTTAGCTGTATTTTTGAGTTAGTATGGCTTAAATCAAAACAAAAAAACTACAGTTTGATTGATATTAATTGGACTGCAAAATAAAGAACCTGATTTTTGAAATAAATAAAAAAACAGAGTTATCTCCTTTTGGAACCAAACTCTTCACAAATATTACATCTATATATACAGTATATATCCATATACATATATATAGATATATTTTAAACAGTCCTAATGATTCATATTACATATAAATGCTTATTCCAGGTGTTTTATCTGACACACCTAATCAAAGTCAAGAATCGCAGGTAGTTACAGTGAATGATGGGGGTCAGTCACCAGCGTTAAAAGCCAAAGGACCGGGCTTCCTTCCTTTTGAGCGAGGGAGAAAAACATGAAAAGAGGTGCTTTTAACGTAGCATTTTTAGCTTCATGGCAGTCAGCTTCAGACAGGCCTCTCGAGGGCCCCCACGGCGAGCCCCTGTCAATTCAGTCAGCCGTGGGCGGCCATGACAGAAACTGAGGACGTTCTTGTCATATGATGGGACAAAATACTGCTACATAAATGACAGCGGAGAGGAAATACGAAGACATATTCGAATCAAAATCCTCTCCCTAACATCTGTTTGCAACATCTGTCCAATCCTATTTATAAATCAACAACAGTCATCAGAGAAAGACGACAAGAGGGTCATATCATACTGTTGAACTGGGGTTCCTAAAGTAGGGGACGCAATGCCACGAGGGCGGGGTTTCAAAAAATGGCACTGTTATTTCGTGGGTCGCGGGCTGAAACGTTTGGGAACCCCTGCTGTGGAAGAGTTCAGTGGTGTTATGTAGAGTGAATTTCCTATTTTATGTGTTCTGGAGTGAAACAGGGCTATTTAATGAGAAGATTTGGAAACCTTTTTTTCGAGCCAAAACAGGACAAACCAACGGTCGGGTTATAATGTAATGTATTATAACATAAAATGTTGGGTTTTTCTTTACATTTTACACCTGAACGCTAGACCCAAATGTCATTTGTTGAAGCCCACAAAGGCCATGATCCTCAGATCAAAAGCCCTATGGTTAGCATGAAATCTTGTGAAGCAAAGAATATATATATATATGTTTTGTTTGAGAGAACTTTCATTGCTTCATTTCATTATTGATAAGTGATATTGTGATAAAGCATCTACGTTTTGATATTAAAAGTTGCCCACTCACTTTTTTTTCAAAGCAGCATAATACAACTCTTGGTTCTTCAAGAACACATTTAGATCCGTCTGCTGTTTTAAAAACAAGGCCTCGGTCTTGAACTATGTAAAAGTGTTTCTCCAGGGACTCCGGGGACATCATTTACTACTCTCTTACCTGAAGCTCAAGGTGTCACTTCGTCATTTGAAAGTGACTTTCACAAGAAGTTGCCTCGGTGTCCTACTAGCCGTTTGTCATTTGCTTTTTAGTCATAACTTCATTTACATACAGTCGCTGTTGAACAAGCAGAGGGAGTTGAATCGTGTCTCTGAGTGGGTGAATGTTTTGAACAATATCAGACGTGATGCTATTGCTAACAGTCAAGACTTAGTCTTTTTGGATCTGATACAGTTTTTTTTTAAGAAAATGGAAAGGCCAATATTGAAAATGCTAGCTGATATATGCGGGCGTTGTGTATATAAATATTGTTTCACAGTTCTTCTACACTTAAATGACTAATTTAGGAAAAAAGATTTGGAAAGAGTCTGTGTTTGTACATAAATGCGCGATGAACATATTCTATTTAATTTCATAGTTGAGGTATTAGATTTAATATATTAAATATCTAAAACATGTGAACTATTGAAACATTTCTAATAACTGAAATCAAATAAAATTGAATGAATGCATGAATGTTAATTAAAAAATTACACTTTTAATTGTTGATTGAGCGATAAAGCGATAAAGTGAAATACGTTTAAGTTGAAAATAAAAATAAAGAAAAATGATATAGCATTACACAAATACAAATAAAAATGACAAAAACACAAAACTTTAAGTATATCAAACTTAAGGCAAATAAAAATATGAATAACACTAAAAACAGTGTCACAGTGATTTGATACATTGAAACAACAATTCTGAAACAATCTGGCTTTAAGTTTTTTTTGCTGTGAAGGGCATTTAGAGAGACACCTTTGCCCTCTTCGATCTTGTTAAATCCATTTTATTTGACAGTGATTCATTGACAGACCTCAGTCAAATGCTGGATGTCCCATCAATCAATCTCCAGGTTTACAATGACATCAGCCGTGCTACACCGGTGTGTCACCCTAAGCTTTTTCACATTCAAAATGACGAAGATGCCACTGTTCTTAGACAAAGCTGTAATACACCACTTGTTTTTAGGAAAAAAATATTCAACACTTTCTCCTTTCCAAAGTTCACAACAGCAAATTACAAAAATAATTTATATGTTGAGCTTTCATGCTAAATGTTTGACCTCAAAATTGACCATGCAAATATGTTTCAAACAGAGATGGCGATATAGAGGCAAACGTTATGACTGACACCTAAATCTGGAGAGAAATGTACAACAGTACGAGAAAAAAACGTGAGAGAGGTTGAGATGAGATGTTGCTTCAGACTTTGTAAGATAGAGTTGTCAGACTTGACCCAGTTGATATGTGATTGTGTGATTGTGTTGTCCTGTAAAAGAGTTTACATGAGGTTAAGAAACGAATATGACAGAAGACGAGGTTATTTAACAGCATTGTTGGGCTGTAGTTTTCTCTCTATTCTTTAGCTCAGTGTAATGACAGCTGAATGTGAGGGGTCTGATGAGATTAACAAGTCTGAATCGTTTTAATAGAGCCTCCAGCACAGGTTAAAAACACGCCCCTGGAGTTTTCAGATGCACTGCGCTGGTATTGATTTTCACTCGGGGTGACCGGTTAAAGCTTCTGGATAAGGTGAACCACAGAGTGTTGCTGATGAATCTGTCTTTTCTAAAGAGTTTAAAAGGATTTATCAATCCTGAATTAAATAAATAAAGGTCGTTTCTCAATTCCAAGAACGCACTTTTGTTCTTGTGGAGACTGGTCTTGGGAGGCAGCCTTGGAAAAACGAACTTGGATGGACGCGCCGCAGTGACTTCTGGGACTTCATGCGGTTCTGTATGCATGCAAAAGTGCATACAATGCATCCTTGATATCGAGAACACATTGAACTCGGACACAAGGACACAAGACCGCTGAAGAATACATATTTAGATGTGGCCAAAGAGTGGTTACAGACTGGTGTCACCACCGCCTGCAGTCCAGTTTGTATATTTGTATATGCATATTGTTGTTATTTTCAGTTCGAGCACATCTCTGTGTAAATTATACTCATTACAAATAAATTAATTGTAAATTATTTGGATGTTTTCGCTTTTTTTTTGGTGCACTTAATGTCGCACTGTTACCACCCGTGGACGGCGTTATGAATTTCATATAAAAGAGATGTGTATATCATTTCTGTTCATCATGCTAGCAGTAATTTATCAAATAATAATAATATATAACCAGGGTTTAAATTTACACCAGACAACCCGCCAAAAGGGGTAAAAATCAACAGTGGCTAGTAACACCATTACTTATTTGTCTTAATTTATCTTTACTCACTGCTGATGAAATTCCTATAATTTATCTGCTCGGGTTCAGCACAAATTCTCATAATTTATATAATTCACGATGTGAAATAGAATAGATTTAATTTAAACTACATACAAGTTGAAGTTCCGAGTAAAAAATAATGAATTGTACACGTGAGCGGCCATAGCGATTCTCAATTGTGATTGACTTGCAATCTTTATATTCACAGTTATCTTTTCTCCAGCAAAATGTACGATTTCCATTCGGTTCAATAGCATTGTTCATGTTCACTGCCTCCTACATGGTTAACTTTAGGATTGATGACGCATCGTGAAAAATCTCTATACAGCCTAATTGGCCAACATCCGTGCATATCTGCTGACTTGAACATACGTGTCTCCAAGTCAGTGGGACAACTCACAGGTAGTGCAACCTTTGTGTGAGCTCAAATTCAAATTTGAAGTTTTAATGTTATTTTTATTGAATAATAGGCGGTGTTTGAATGTTAATCTGAAATTGTTTTCTGGTATTTGACATTAATGTGGTACACACATTCAGGTGTATGATGTTACGCTAGTGGATCATTTTGTCGTTTTCTATCCATTCAGGTGCCTTGATCTCAGTGGCACAAGTGATTTTATATTTCCATTTTTGAACTTATATTTTTATAAATGTGTGTACTCTAAAGAAAGTGTTACATTTTATTGTATAGTTTTGCAATGACTATTAAGTATGGACCACATACTGTAATGTTTGTTTATGTTATATCAACCTTTAAAATAATGTGGTTGTGATGTAACCTTACTTGAATAATTCTTATCGAATCTGGCACAGTTCGTTCTTATTGAATTCCACCCCAAGCTTGCAAAACTATATTCCCAGAACACCTTGCCTTGCCATTCCCCCTCGTGTTCTCTCCAGGATGCTTAGACATCTAACTGAAAAGCTACAGATTATGTAAGCAGACCCATTTCGGATTCAAAAGCCGTGTCTCTCTTTTGAACAAATGACATGGCATCTTTCGTCTGGCCTAATATGAAGAAGCAGTTACCCGCCATACTAATTGGCTTTCTCACTTCTGACTAATAACAGAAGACGCGGTTCAGTCTCCGGGCCGCCTGCCAGTGATGGCAAAAGGATGGCGTGTGTCAAAGGCATTCTGGGGCAACAAAAACCGCTAAACTGCCAAAGTAGACTTCAATGTAAACACATCCACCTCTCCTCTGTGATCTAATTAACGTGTTTGTTTCGCCTCTTCATAGCAAGGGCTTCGCTTCTTAATATTGACATATTCGTCTGCTGTTGGCGTTCATCGCCTGAGGCCCCTTGTTGTTTGGACATTTGGTTATCAAGTCTTTCTTTTGAATAATATTGTGAATAAATTACCCCAACGGTGGTGATCTGTTATTTATTTTTTAGCACGTTGTTCTCTATAAAGTCTACCTACCTACACACCCAACCAACCAACCACCAACCCACCCATGTACAGTATATACTCTATTTATCTGTCCATCTGTCTGTCTGTCTATCTCTCTGTCTGTCTGTCTGTCTATCTATCCATCTATATATCGTTCTATCGTTCTATCGTTCTATCTGTCTGTCTGCCTGCCTGCCTGCCTGTCTGTCTGTCTGTCTGTCTGTCTATCTACAGTATCCTTAGGAAAATAAAGAGAAGTGTCCATAGGAAAAGTGAGAATTTTGTCAACCAATTGTAGAATAATAGAAAAGTAAAATGAACTAAAAATAATAAAAGAATGAAAATAAAATGACAGTTTTTCCGCACTAAGACTTTATGGATGCATGGTATTCCGTATTTATAATTTATAAATGCACTTCAGCTGTTAAGGTATACTGCATGCGCATAGCAAACAACCTAAAATGCCCAAACACTCCTGGAATCAATTCCTCTTTCCTCCACAGCATCCAAGTCCGTTTTTATTTTTCCATTATTAATACATTGTTGCTTTTCTACCTTCCATCTTCTTCTTACGTCCCAGCTGTGACAGACAAGCTGCTCTGAAGCAATGTGAAGCTGTTTGGCAGAGTGCTGATAGAAGGCACGCTCACCCCATCCCGGCAGTCCCCCGAGGGCTGCGATGTTTCGGCCCCTGAGTGTGGGTTTACCCACCTTACACCACACACGCTGTCCTTTCAGAGATACAGACGCTGAGCTAATCTCTGGAACAGTACAGTACATGCAGAGCTTGAGGGAACAAATGGCCCACCTAGTCAAAAAGCTGTGTGATGTATTTAGTCCTGCTGGCATGAGCAAAAGAAGTTTACTCCTCGTACACTGCGTGTCCGTTAGCATGGAAGAAATTCACTCTGTGGCGACGGCAGATGTGTGAAGCTGTAGGCGGTGTGTCTGTCAATCCCATGCATGAGCCTCCCGCATAGCTTTGATAGAGAATGAATTGACTGTGTCAAGATTATGTTTTAAAATAACAATACGCTTTGACAACTTTGGCATCAAATATTTTGCTTCTTTAGCTCAAAATCGGTTAAAGAGAATTTCTTGTAATTTATGTGAATAGAATAAAGCATCTACAGTATCTTACAGGGTATTCACTCCTTAAAGACGCAGTTCACCCAAAAGGGAAAATTCTGGAATCATTTGCTCAAACACGACTTTCTTTCTTCTGCCGAACACAGAGGAAGATATTTTGAAGACCGTTGGTAACCAAACAACATTGGACCCCATTGACTTCCAATACATGGATACAACACCACTCAGGCATTTTTCAAAATATCTTCTTTTGTCTTCCACATAAAAAAGTGCGAAAGTTTTTGAGGAACATGATGATGAATAAATGAGAGAATTTGTATTGGTTTTAATTTTTTTATCTCTCATTTATTTCACTATAAGTGGACAGTCTCCTGCCCATTGTTCTGTCTTTGTGAATTACAAAACAGATGTATATAACTCAGCAGTCTTAATTTTTATCTTCTCAAATCCCTCTTCATTCCAGTTGAATACTAGCCATTTGGCCCAAACTCGTGGTAAATATCCGCTTCTCTGAAGCACCCTAATCACAGCCGAAGTCTTCTTTCACATCAAAGAAGAATTGACGGCTTCTGGGTCGATTACGCAGATGTTAAATAATGATAAATGTCACGCCGCATCCATCGCTCAGCTGGCTTCACTCTCTCATTAGGACAAATGAATGAAACATTGTGTCACCGTATCAAATTAAGCCGTTTGGCTGATCTGTGAAATATCTTAAAGAGTTTACGGCGTGTAGATGCCTGCTAATAACGGCAATAACAATCTCACTTTTTTAATCAGACACGTAAATAAGCAATTTTACAGAAATGCGTCTGTTGCGTTTCAAACCAAAAACAATCCCTAGAAATGTGCATATTTCTTTGGTGTAATGTAGGTTTTCTCAAGCTTAAGTAGAGCACAAAAATGATGAGGACAAATGTGGAAGTCAGGCATCTGTGCATTTGAGATTTTTTGTGAAGTTGAGTAACATGGCAGTCTGACCCGGCGGTGTTGATAGCCTTTGGGCTTTGGGGAATATAGTCCCAAATTGTTCATGTTTGGTTCCCCGAACCTGATTCAAAATCACAGTGCTGTAGTTGCTTTTCCTGGCCAGAGAGCTGATAATAGTAATTTTAATAACAGTAGACTGTAGCGGATACAGACAACAACATAATAATAATAACCTGCATTTTCCACTAAGAGTACAAGAGAGTACAAGAGAGTATTGAGATAAAGATTAAAGGACTGAATTACCATAAATGCAAAATTCTGTCATCATTTATTTACTCCAATGTCTTTACAACTCTAAAAAGTCTCTAGGATTTTTTGAGAAATGTCTCACTGGTTATGTGCACATACAATAAAAAGTCAATGGTGGCTAGTGCTGTTGGGTTGCCAACATTCTTCAAAATATCTTCTTTTGTGTTCTGGAGGAGAAAGAAAGTTAAACAGGTTTGGAATGACATGAGGGTAAAAGAAAGATGATAGAACTGAGCAGAGTAAAACTATTCCTCAAACAAAATGTATTAACATGGGGCAACAGCAGTCTTATATGAAAGTAGTTTAGTTTTTCATAGTTTTTGTTGCGTTTTGTTTTTCTCTTAAATTTTGCTTTGCTAAGCATCATATGCTCATCCTTTGAGAGTTAAAAAGCAGAATGAGCTCAAATGTTTTATGAAATGAATTCAGAGATGGGAAGGAGGACCAAGTTTTTGAAATTGCAAGTATAGTACACTCTGCTGTGTTTTATAATGAGAAAAATATTTCCATAATTCCTTAATAAGCAATGTTTTTAAGCTGCGCTGTTTTGGTATATGTTTGTGAAACTGTCTAACTGTCAACACGATCTCATGGAAGGTCATAACTCTTATATTAGGTCGCTAATTCTCCTTTGTATGTTTTAGTACAATCTGTTCTCACACCAGGGACTGTTAGGTTAAAGGGTGAGACTTCATTATTGTTTCTTTACATTTTTGTAGAATTATTGTTGTACATATTTATATGAATTGGCCTCTAGATCATGCTCAAATTTATTTTCATTTATAATTATCATTTATTTATAATATATCTTATTATTTCGCAAAAGATCCCCAGGGAACATTTTCTTTTAGAATTCCTTACACTCTAGTTTGGTGTCTCATCCTACATTTAGACATGCAACAGTTTACATATAGAATTACTTTTTAGATCATACAAATAGTTTTTTGGGATGCATTTGATATATCAAAACAACACATTTTAAGTTTGTTTTTCTATACTTAAGCTGTCCTGACCCATAATCCTTTGAGAGACAGATAATGACAAAAACAATTTGTGCTGCAGTTAGACTTAAATACAGACATGCAATGGGATTTCTCTGTCAGCTTAGCTTCATAACAAAGTCGCGTAGGTGGGTTCTCAAGCCTCTTTGAAGTGCAAAAAATCCTAAACTTCTGGAATTCTTCACTTGAAATAACAACATTACCATTAATGCTGAGATCTGAAGACGCCCACTTCTGTAAATCAAAGTTTAAAGAGAAGAAAAGAAACTTCAGAAGAGATGCACTAGGCATAATGCTGCTTTTTTCTAAAGTTTATGATCAACCCTCAAAGAGTTACAGGTTGATGTGCCAAGTTGCTGCTCAAGAGTTAAAAGGTACAGCTCCACATTTTCTGGGAATGTGTCCTCGGCACAGACATGAGATCATTAGAGATTGTGAGTAACTGATGTGTTTTTCTGCCTACGGGCATCTTCCATCACTCAAGCCACATTGAATTCTGTTTTTCTCCCCGTGGTTTTCGTTCGAAGCAGGTGGATGTTTGACTCAGGAGCTTCTGAGCCGGTGGGTCCAGACCCCAAAAAGGATGAGAGATCTTTTCTAAACAGGTCATTGACCAATTAAAGCCCAATCTAAATAATTCAACACACTTTACCATATAATAACACATAGCTTTTGTTGTTGGCATATGTAGTATTTTACCACATGTTTTTCTATTACACAAAATATGCTGGTCATCGTAGTAAGATCTTTTTTTTAATACTCCATAAAAAAACTTTGGCCTCATTAAATAGTTACGAGTTTGGCATTGTATTGAGTCGATGTTTGATATTCGGCATACAACCTGGGACATAAACCGTTTATAAATCACTTATTTAATAATCCCATTTAAAACCTTCAAATATAACAAAAGTACTAGTTCAGGTTCGTAGATATTTATTATTATGTTGGATAAATGTTCATGTCGGTAAAAGACAGCTGTCTTTCAAATAAGATTTGACAAATTAACTTGTGCCTCAGTTAATTAAAAATGAGTCAAACTCAGCAGTCTTTTACTCATATATCTTTTATATATACAGTATATATATAAAATATATAATTCACATAGGGAATAATGGGCGTGTCCTTTCATTGTTTTTTATTGTAGATTTTAACGTTGCTTGTATTTTTTCTCACATACTTGTAGTCATACTTTTATTTTGGAAAAAAACTTTATTTTAAATTTTCAAAGAAAAAATTATGTCTAATGGCTTGTTAAATACATCACATTTTTTACAGTTTTTGTGATTATTGTTCATAGTAAACTAATTAGCAGGTTTTAACTTATTTTACATCATTTTCACTGAGAATTCTGAACATTTGTAATGTCACTGTGTTACAGATGTTCACGGCTATAGCAAGAATAGACTTAAAAGTCGTTTGTTCATACAGACATTATTCAGTTCGCTGTAGCATGAAACATTTTTCTTACAAAGACTGTCAACCCCATTCATCTACACTAAATAGCCATCCATCTGCATGTTCACAAAGAATACTTCTTTAATTTTCACATGAATCATGAATTTATTTTTTACTGTCATCCGGATGAAATTTTTTTTGCCCACAGCAGTTCTACTGTTACCCTTAGTTAAACTTTATCTGAAACATTACGGTTTTAATATTCCGTCAAGCACCACTTTGGGCACACCATCATCCTCTCATTAGGAGTCTCATTATGCACAAACTCTTTTCAATTTGAGTTTGTGTTTTTGTTCCCAGTACGCAAAGAATTTTTCTCTCATTATCCTCGGGCAAAAATAGTTTACGGAAATGAAAACAGTCAACATGAAGTTATGCAACTAAGCAAAGTGAAGGCAAAGATTGTCCCGGAGATGTCTGGATAAAATAATGTGTCTAATTTAGACATACAGTATTGGAATAGTGTTGGCAACGTCAACTTTATAGCTGGGCATCTCATTCATGTACATTATCTCCTAATGGGGCATTAACAATCTGGATACTGTAATTATCTGGTGTTGAAAATGGCAGCGCTGGATGAATATCTAAAAAAAAACTTGACATATTCTTGTACTCAACTATTACCATATATATTTATATTATACTATTACACATGAAGCATGTTCTGTAATATATTCTGTGTACATGGAACGATCATTTATTTATTTGATTTCCCTGTTTGGACTTCTGAATATGTTTAATTGCCTGTGTGTGTGTTTATTGTGTTCAATGTTCAAAGTTGAATTTATTGTTAAATCTATTGTGGGGTCATTGTGAGGTCATGATTGACATTATGACCAAGAATAACCTCATTATGATGCGGTAAAACCACAACCGTAACAAATCTCTATTATAAATGAATGATGAATGATGTATGATGTTTTTACATTGAATTGTCACAATGTGACACTTGTGTTTATAACATTGCAGAAGAAAACTTTATTGCTTAGTAGTTTCTCTTTAATAGCTTTGAAGATAACCAAGATTTAGTTGTTATATGTTTCATTAAATTATCAACTTAGTGTCAGATGTTTCTCCTAAAACTCAAGAGGTAAATTGGGGACACAAAAATAAAGAAATGAGACAAATCTCAGTGCAAATCTCTTGTGGTAATCTCTTTTTCTTTGGAAAATAGACACAGGACACAGTTTTCTTTGTCTTTTCACGTAATCTCACTGATGTCTAAGAGAAATAACTGAGATAATGAAAAGATCTTATCCATCATTATTCTTGGGGATAAAATGAGAATATAAGATAATATATGTGCTAGACCCAAGTATTTTGCAGGGGTCAAAAAATGTCATCATTACGTTTGTCTATTTATGTCTGCAGTACGGATATGAAACGTGTTCCTTTTGCACCAGGTTTTCATCCTCGACGAAGCGAATACAGTATATGTTCTGATTTCAATAGATATAGGCAAAGCATTATTTCACAGGCATCTTAGCGTGAAATTAGATCTCTCTGAAGCAAACTGTTTTTATTGAATTTCACTTGATCTCTTATGCTTCAAGGTCTTGTACCTAACAATCTCAAATGTAATTTGAATTTAATTGATATCGCAGGGCTCGCTGTATTGATGTGATATGAAATCCAGCCATTAATAATGGCTCTGACAGAAGGCATCTAATTCATTTTTTTCCAGATAATGTGCAAAAACTTTTTGTATTGATGTAGGAACATGTCTGTAAACAAAGTCGAGTAATCCATCACCGTACCAATAATTCTATTAAAATGTAGTTTATTTCTTCTATACAACATGCATTTACAGAACATTTTTGCTTGAGATATTTAGGCAGGGATAAAATATTGGTTCTGTTTGTTTGCTGTTGTACTTCTCCAAAACAACAGGTGGCACTGTGGGAAACATCTGTGGATCCAGACAGAAGCAGCAGTGAACAAACATATTTCACAGAGCTCACTACCCCTCTCCAGGTAAACTACAAACTGTATACTGTTCACATGCAGGTGGTGTAATAATCCTTAACAATTCTGTCACCATCTGTTGGGTTGAATATCTCTCTAAACACTTGGTTTATATCACAGAACTTCACACATTTTATGAAATAGAGCAGACCTACCTAAAATAAGATCTGTGATGAACAGACGTTTACGATACTTAATCTGATATTTTCAAATTAACACAACATTTGTTACTTTTGAAGCCTTAATACAGTAGCCAGAAGTCAAAAGCTAACACGAGGCAAAAAACAGACTTCACTGTTGTCGCTCAATATCAACATCACCACCCCCATACGGTAAAAAAATATATTTTTTTGCCGTATGGGCCACCAAAGCCTCTGGTATCTTTTTCAAACTTTACTAAAAACGCGTTACCTGGTATTACCAAGGGAATTACCCCGTGAATCAACTCTGATCCACGTTTTTAGAGATTTGAGTCCATATTGCATTATTCTTGAGATTTCTATGCACGACGACGTCTTACGTCGCCGGATGTAGTCGCTTTTAGCAATGTGTTAGCAAGTACAGTTTCACACTAGAAAGCTTAAAAAATCGCGAGCATGTAATAAATTCTATGTTTTACGTCATACAGATTAAAACATGAAAGTATTTAAATGTTAACCACAGATCTTATTTCAGGCAATTTACCGAAAGCCCACTGACTTTGGGGCAATGGATCCGGTAGTGCTAAAATGCTAACTCTCCTCCGGGGTTTGAATACAAAAATACATCATCCCCATAATCCCATCAAAATCACATACATTTTAGGTCATAAAAAGATTTATATAGGAGCTGTGTATCCATGTTGGTCTATGTTGGTCTGTCGTGGTTTTGTGCTAGCTGCTAGTTTTCCAACAAAGCTGAATGCTTTTAATCTCCAGATCCTCTTTGACATCTGCTGTGATTTCTTTGTTTGTACAACCTAAAGTTACAAGTTTGCTTGAATCATGTGTTTGTTCTTTTAGACTATTAATGGGACTTACATATACTGACAATAAAGAAGCACATTATGTAATTGTTGCTGCAGGACTTCTCTTTGAAGCTACTCACAAAGGATTGGGAAACTCAACTATGTCTGTACCTTAAAACAGAACTGTGACTGAATCTATTATCATTTGTTTGGGTCCCCAGTGCTGCTTTGATTTTAAAAATTGTCCCCATCTGCTAAGGTACCTGAGTTACAGAAGGGATCAATTACTTTTAAAGACAAAACCTTTGAAGTAGTATGGTGGAAAATTCTAGTAAACAAAAAATATATTTAAACCCGAATCGTCACATCGTGCGGTTCATTATGTGCATACAAACATTTGTGCTTTCTCTTGCATTTTTCTTGGATGTGTTTTTCGAGGAAACTTTAGAAACGTGTGCCGAGTTTGGTCCACCGTGACCTACTTTTTTAGATTTGTAAGTATTTGCGAATATTCTGGAGTAGTTCTGCATTTAATATTTTAAGTATTTTTAGAACAAGAAATGCATACAGGGGTTGACAGAATTTCAATGCCGCTCAAAAAAAATCAACATAAAAAACCAACTCGCACGGGTTTAGTATTTCCTGGGGACCTCTGTTCATTTGTAATAATTGCAGAGGTTGTCTGTGATCTAAATCCCGTGCGAATCGGCCGTGATCTGTAATTAATTTGTGAAGTAAAAATTCTCCTGCAAAATGACCAATCATATTTTGACAAATATGGAAGTCCTTTGATGATATTAGTCCCCTTTGAATCGGAATCTCTGTGATTTGGTGAGCTCATATATCATATTTTGGGGTTTGTTCCACCGTTCGAGAATAATGGAGGCTGTGTTATAGTGTTTTGGTATTATTTCGGGTGCCTGGTCAGATCCGTATACCTCCCAACACGGTCTTTTGGACGGGAGTCTCCCGTTTTGTTATTTCTCTTGGAAATTCTCGCAACATTTGAGACCCGCGATCGTAGTGATCTTCTGTCTGGTTCGTGATCACGGGTCTCAAAAGGTGCAGTCATATATAATTTATCACCACACAAATGTAGGCAATAAAAACTATATGCAAAGCTTTGCAATCATATCCGGGAAATAAATCCGTAAATTTGAGTAAAATCAAAGGCTTCACTTATCCTGTGCGAATGCGCCACATTAAATACAGATGTGGGGAGGTCATTTCTAAATCACACGCGGTCCCCAGATAATACTATTCTTGCGCATAAAGAATGAAATGAATACGGTCAAAATATTTTAAGAATGTTGTTGTTATAAGGCCTGCTGACCAGCCACATCTGAATTCAGTGATTGAAAACAGTCAGTGCTCAATATCAGTGCTAACTGGACATATGTTGCAAACGGCCATTTTATCTCTGAGGAAGTTTAATTACTTTTGGCAGGAGTCTTGTTAAATCAGACTGAGCCAGCTGCTCACAGCTGCCAATATAAACCCTACACGCCTCCACCAACTGGTGTCTTCACCCTCAAGAGATTGTCCCATTCTGCATTTCAACATATTTAACTTGCGGGGCATTTTTAGATTTTACGTATTTTTGGTTGATGGTTCTCATGTTGTGCGCAATCTAATGAGTGTGGATGGAAATTGGATGGCTTCATACTAATACATTATGTGGTTTTATTAATATAACAAGCATTCAGAAAATTTCCAAAATGATTATGCAAATTTGTGGAAAGTTTACACATCCCGCACACATATATTACACAAACATTTATTTTGGAATCGATTTATCGAGATTAATCCATTTGACAGCCCTATTTTTGTATTTATTATTAATTAAAATGTTTAATTTATATTCTGAAGTTCAAAGGCTTGCAGCATCCAATCAAGCATTTCAATATTCAAATTTTCATGGAAGTGTTGCGCAAATTACAGATAATATTAAATCGTAATGTTCAATTTATACGTTTTGGTTAAGTTTGTTTAATTTCTTTGATATAATTGCATGTCGCTGAAAATAATCATATAATAAATATCGTATCAGCTTTGTTCGGTTTGCTCATCTTTGTGTTACCAACAATATGTGCCGAAAAAGTTACGCCCTGCTCCTTTCTGAAATAACAACATAACCCCCGCCAATAATGTGGCCTCATAGAAGCGAAACGTCAGAAATTGTCAAAAACTTTTTTGAGATGGTACACTATACTGTGTAGATTTATTTATTTGTTTGACACTGATTGACATTGACAGCTGTTATTACTGAGTGTTGGGTCTGTTGACATCCTTGACACGACTCAGAAATCCTGCAGTCACAGCTCTCAGACCTGTAGTGCAACTGTCAGTAAATCATTAAGAATATTTCCATTTATTAACACCATGAAGAATAACGTCAGTTGTTGTTTTTTAGGTGAAATACTCTTATGACAGGTTAAAGTATTCCGTGATTCCACCACCTGTATCAAATCACAAATTCATGACACATAAATACTAAGAAGAAGAGTTGCCTTTGGGTTTTATTAAAAGAAATGACACTGCAAACATTTGATGTATGCAGCTAGTTGCAGTACCTCACTCTTTATTTACAAAATTTATTGGAAACAATAGCAGCCTCATGCAAAGCATTCTGGGAAGCAGAAATCCTCATCAACCATTTTCATTTTTTTTTCAAATTTTGGCTCCCATAATGCTTTGCATGAGGCTTTTAATTATATATTTTTTATGAAAAGATACAGACTTGTTAAAATGTAATGTTCATTTATCTTTGAACAAACTGTCGCCAGTAAATAACATTAATGTAAAACTTCAGTAAATAACTGGCATTACAGTGCATTGGCTCTTTACATCCATAGCCCGCTTCAGTTTCATATAATATGTAGTTTCAGGAGAAATGTGGAATAAGCAATTTAATACGTCTATTTGATTTAAGCTCCAAACCTTTATTTATCCTTGTCTTTTGTCTCATGAACATTGAGAATTTGAAGCTCTGCCAACAAGTTAATTAATTATTGAATTGAATTTTTATTCTCGATGTCTTTTTCGTGCTGAATGGTGTCGGCCCAGGTGAATTCCTTTTCAGTGTCATTGCAAAATGAACCCGCTGGTTTTCTGTGTACTCTGAGACGAAAACGAATTCGAAATATAGAGCGACATCAAAAAGAAAAGCTTAATGCCTCGAGTCAATCAGGTGTCAGACTTCAGATAAAACATGGCTTCAAACTCTCACCGGTGTGTCATTCGGTGAATACTGTCCCGCTCTTCTGCCATCCATGAGAAAAATCATTTAGGAGCGAAGGAAGCGTCTGAAAATGAACATAATCAAAGGTTTTGTTGTTTTCGCTAGCACAGAGCCGTAGCGCTTAGCAAAACAAAAAGGGTAGAGAAGAATGGAAATCACTTAGCCTTGATAGGAAACAGCTGTGTTTTAAAGAATGCTTCTTTTCACATTGGGTGCTTTTGTCGAGTTTGTTTAGCGGTTAATGTTAACCTTTTATGAAATGAAAAGTTTAATCATGCACAGGAATGAGACATTAACTTGCAGTGGTAACTGTTGAATTCAACGCAGTTTAAATTCCCAGTTTTTCTCTGTTTTCTCAATAACATAGTACATGTAATAATATTCATTCATGACATAATTTAGTGTCATTTTCAAGAATCATCAATCAGATTATTTGTTTAAATTTAAAAAATCTTTTCAATCAACTATTGTAGTTGATCTCATTAACAAATGAGATTCACAGATTCATTGATGAACCAGGAAAAATGAAAGTCATACCAGTGTGAAACAACATAAATGTGATTTTACACAACATATTCATATTCATCTAATCTTGCAGTAAAATGATAAATGCAAAGCCTAAATCCTGTTTGAAAGATCAAACAGCCAAATGTTAGTAGCAACAACAGAATATCAGTTCCCTGGGATCTTTCGGAAGACTAACTTCACATACTAATCGGCTAATGTCACTTTTGTTCTTTATCGGGATGAACCACAGGCTTTGAACTTGAGTTTAAAAATGATGACAAGTTAAGCGGGTTTGTTCCTCTGAGTAATTTAAATCTACATCAAATTAAAATCATTTCAGTATACGTAGCGTTAGAATATGCATCGCTGTTACATTACATGTGTATCATCTCCAAATAGCATGTTATCATGCTAGCGGTGTTAGAAAATGTCGAGGCCCGATGTGTGACTAACATCCCAACACCCTCTTCCAGAAATGCAGCGTACTGAAATGTCAGGGTTGGGTTTTTTATTCCCAAAGATGCTGTTGTTTGCCCCAGAAATGAGTGCAGGAACCATTCATCTGTGACCTACCTTTCCCTTCCAGAACATAAAGACAAACCTGCGCTCATCGTCGCCGTAAAATCGCTGAATGGCTCTGTGAGAAAACAGGAAGGAAAGTTTTCTGCAACCGGGCTGGTGAAATAAACAGAGATCATAGCAAATGAACTTCAGGAGGATCAAGTTGAAGGTTATGGTGAGAAACTTCAGACATCGCTTAAAATCTCTATGAGAAGTGGTAAAGGAGATTTTGAGGTGAGCTCTGTTTGATATTCCTGTGATGGCTGTCTGCCTAAAATACACGTGTCCCCGGTATGAACTGTAGAAGGAGATATGAATATATCAAGGAATACTTCATACACGGTTGTGTAACGGCGAACAAGGTCTTTCATTTTTCTCGTCTCTTTTCTCTTATCTCTTTTGAGTTTATAGAGAATTTAATGTGTGTTCAAAAATGGGCGAGTCTTGGGACCCTAGAAAAACCGGCCTCATAAGTGTAAAAAATGTGCCTTTTTAATGTTTTATATAGACCTGTCACAAGATGTAAACAATGGTCCAAAAGAACTTCCCGTTTTCCCCTTATATATAAATATATATTTGCGGTTTTTGCCTTTATTTGTACAGTTCAGTGAGAGAGAGGACAGAAAGCAAAATTGGAGGTTGAGGGGGGTGTTATCAGGGAAGGACAACGAGAAGGGAACGGGGTCGCCCGATTTGCAACCACGCCATGTGTCGGAGCACTGCCCATGGCATATAGTTAAATCTTACAAATATTTGTTTAACATTTGGTAATAAATGTTCTGTTGGTTGTATTTTGCTTAAATAATTTTGGCAATTCTTTACTGTTTCCTAAGTGGTTCATTTGTATGAAATTGTTCATTTCAGTATGATGTTCCGTTCCAGTGGCTTGAGTTTGGGATGTGGTTTTTAATAGGTTTTTTCAAGAAATCGTATGCTTTGTGCAATTCACATCATACAGTAATTTATATCAATTATTGAATAATTTCGAGGAGATCTGGCTGAATAATACCAATTTTCTGAATGGTCTAGGTACGTTTATTGCACTAAATTTGACAATAATTATTTTTTAAGAACAACCAATCACACAAAATATATTGAAACAACAAATAAAATAAAATAGAGTAAAGTAAAGTAAAGTAAAGTAAAATAGCTTAGCTTAGCTTAGCATAGCATAGCATAGCATAGGATAGGATAGCATAGCATAGCATAGCATAGCATAGCATAACATAACATAACATAACATAACATAACATAACATAACATAAATGAAATGTAACAAGACAAGACAAGACAAAATAAAATAGGGAAGGAGAGGGAAGAAAAGAAAAGAAAGAAAGGAAAATAAGTGACAATAAATCACAACAAAAAAAATATTATACCAAAGAAGCCCAATTTTAAATCGCTACTTTACACTTTTTTCTTCTATGTATCAACACACATTTAGTTTTTTGCTTTTGAATGATTAAACCTTGTGGTGTTCTCGACCTGTTTTTAATGTTTACTAAAAAAATATGTACTTGTTTAATATAAGAAAAAAATTCCATATCCTCTATTGTTATAAATGTGATTTACCAAATTAAGATAAATATTTACTCTGCTGTATCCTGTCTATGCTGGTTATAATAGAGATAAAGTAAACATCTGTTTATCCGGTTATAGTTTGACGGATCTTGGACATAAAATGGTGTATCATACCACTTCTTGTTTGCATTGGATGCTAACAGTCCTTACACCATCCATTCATCTCTTCCCTTCTGCTCTCTTTCAATCTACTGCATCAACTATCGCTTTTCACTAATCCATTTAATTTTAAACCATCTGCATTTGTAATTATGGCACGGGAAGTGTGCATGTAATTAATACTCTGCCACCGCATCCCAGAGGAGCATGTGTGCATCTTGGCCACATGTGTCACTTCAGATTTATCACATCCATAAGTTACAGTAAGTTTGCTTCATCTTCACCCATCATGATCGTGTTGAGCGCCGTGTACCTATTCATCATATGGCTATTTATTGATGCTCAAATGATCGCCATCAGTTTCTGCCGCTGTTTGTCGCTGTCTGCACTGTCGGCCAAGCAGAAGAGAAATGTGAGATGCTCTTCTTGTTAAAAGGATGAAATATGCACGTCTCTCCCCCTGGGTGCATTGAAGGCTGCCATTTCCTCAAGTGGATGATGATGCCTCTATGATTGTGTTTTGTTTGTAATATTTTGAAATTGTAAAGGCTTTCAATCACAACAATAAGTTGTGAAGACTAATGATCTGAAAAGGTTGGACTCTTGAATGAACACTTGCATTTGAAACGTAGTAAGGATGTTCGCTATGAATAAATGCAAGCAATGTCTGCGTTTTTAGTGCCTAATTGACTTGAGGAACTGTGCAAAGCAGGTCAGGTCAGTTGTGTAGTAGGATGCAAAAGATATAACATACTCTACTCGAATTTGGAGAACGTTGTCTCTCTAAAAAGCTGAATACTAGACTACACCACGCATCTGGATATCTGCCCGGTTAATAATCTTCTCCATTTTATTATCATTTGATGAATTAATGCTGCTTTGATCAATAATAAATCGACTCCGAGTAAATGACACAAATAGCATTCCCTTGAATGACACACAATTTATATCAAGCCTAATTAACACAAAATGGGGGCGTGTTCTGGCCATAATGAGCGGCAATTTATCATTCAATTGTCGCCGTGTATACTAGTACAGATTGCAGCTAGTTGATCCGGATCAGTCGTGTGGTTTTGTACAGTCTGTAAAATGGAATTGTGCTAAAGGTGTTCAGACTTTCTACCAACGTTTAAATTTTGCCGTCAGGATTTTTCATCAATCAAACTGCTTCGTGTACATGTGTACATTCACTCCAAAAAAGCTGGGCTACTATGAATCCAGTGGTGAGTGAAAAAGGGATTAACTTAACTGTCAGGTTAAACGGTTTAGATAAAACAACTCAGCATTTTGGGTCGAAGCATCCCAGCTAATTTACAACCCAACCCTGGCCTTTGTCCATTTTTTACCCTACGCTGGTCAATAAAAATAGCCCAGCAATTGCGAGAGTGTTGCTTCAGCCGTTCTTATACATTGACATTCAGCTCCATGGCGATCCATACCTCAAACTCCCTGAATGTTGAACAGCCTTTGATTGTAAATAATTTGGCAGCAGTTTTCAGGGTCAGTCGTGTGAACTAGAGCGCTCCCTCTTCATATCGAGACCTTCTGTTCTTCCAGATGTCACGACAGAGAGAAAAAGAAAGAGAAAGTGAGGGAAAAACAGTTGTCATGGTGCACCTCAAACAGTCTCACTTTATGCTGTGACCTGAACATTTTTTTTAGTCAGTCGATGTTAATGTTGTCAATAAGTTGCATCATTCCAACAAAGTCGAAACCACCTGTCTGTTAATGTGTTGTCCATGTTACCTCTAAGCTTGTACTCAGGAATCCCAGCTGTTGTTTCAGAGTACGTCTGTCTGATGTTTTATTTTAATGCTGAGGAAAGAATCTTCCTTGCCTGCAATTTAATTTTAACAATCTCATTTACATATTAATTTATCAAAATGTAAGTTATTAAAAAACACAAATCTGTACCAACAAACTAACAAGAATTCATTTTCTTTTCCTCTACGCCTTTACTCAATTTTTTGGAAAGTAAAATGATGCAGGATAACATGATGTGTTTTCAGAAAAAAAAAATGTTTCATTTACCGAAAACTTTTTTTAAAAGCAACTTACATTGCATTATACCACACATTTGTTTTCTAAGTCTGTACAATCCCCTGGGATCAAACCCACAACCTTGCATTGTTAACTCAATGCTCATACAAGTGAGGTACATGAAAGCTTAAATAAAAATATTTAATTATTGTAATTTTTCTTAGCCCGCAAAGCGTAAACCTTACATGCAGTGGGGTAATAACAATAATCTTCATTAATTTCACAAGTATGTCTTCTGAAAACTTAATTTATTAACTAACATGAACTAACAATGATCTTTGTGTTTTTATACAACATATTAATCTTTGATACTGTTAGCTAGCCAACATAATTGTTCATTTTCCGTTGTCTATTAACTCACTGTGCATTTAGTAATGTAAAAGAAACACTTTGACTATGTTTGTTTTTATTAATTAATGTTACAATTAAATAAGTGGTATTATTATTATTATTAATCAAAATCATATGTATTATTCAACAACCGTATTAATAGTATAGATATCAATAACCCTGTATTTATTGATAATAAAAACAGTTATAAATACTATGATAATAATAAATATTAGTAATATGAATATTATTTTTTATTGTTTTTGTTGTTGTTGCAAATATACAGCCATAATACTACTAATAAATAAATTAACTGCATACATTTCCTCATTATTAACATTTAGTGCAGTGAACCAAACAGGATTATTCCAACAGTGATGATGGTGGGAGTCTTTTTGTTTTGTTACACAACGTTGCACCTCTTGTTTTCAAAATACCCCATCCCCATAGCAGCCGTTGTTCCCGGTCTTTGTAATTTACAGATTACGCATTGCTCTCAAGTACTGCAACCCAAACTTTTCATGCGCGCTCCATCTGTCTCCAAAAGCTTCCAGGAATCTGCAGCTCAGGACAGGAATAGAAGAAACTTGAGTGATAATTCAGAAGCGTAGAATTGACCTTGAGAGATGGATGGTACCTTGAGAGCGAGCTCGTAGCAGCAGCGTACTACCCACAAATCAATACGCTTAAAAGCCAGCGCATTCCTTTATGCTTGGATGCATCGGCTGGGCAAATTTAAGAGATGGTTATTTAAATAAGGAGATAAGTGTTGGGGCTTAATCACTGATGGATGCTGTCTCTTCTCCGAGCTCCTCGCAGACTTGAAATGGCAAGAGAATCCCTTTGACTCTCCTGTTGATGTTGATTGGAATACAATTGCATTAAGGACATATAATAGCCCAATGTGTTCAGTACATTTAGACAACAGAACATTTCTGATTACATTTACAGTAATGCATTGTGCTCTAAGTACAACCAGCTTCTGCGCAGAAACATTCAAAGGAGTGCTTCAGGAGGAGAGACAACATGGGGTCATACTGTACGTATTTTGGCACTGCTTTAGTTCTGTGCCGTCCTGTGTCCAAATTAAGGAAAACAAATAAAAATCTACACACGATTAATCAAATTTGTGACGGAATTCTGAATATTTTTCAATTAAAAATGCCGTCTGCAGGTTAATAACGTCAGAGATTATGTTAACCACATATTACACAGTATTAACATTATGTACAGTAGTCAAGAATTTACAGTGTTTACAATATTTAAATAATTTACATATTTTCAGTATTCACTTTCATTGAAATAACAGTATTTTCATTGTTTACAGTATGTACAGTATTTACAGTATGTTCAATGTTTACAGTATGTAAAGTATTTACAAGATTTATACCATTCACAGTGTTCACAGTATTTTCAATTTGTACAGTATTTACAATATATACAGTGTTTATAGTATTTACAATATTCACAGTACTTGCAAGATATAACAATAATCACAGTATTTACAATTTACAGAGAGTTGACAGTATTCACAAGGTTTTCAGTATTAACTTATTCACAGTACTTCCAATATATTACAATAATCTCAGTGTTAACAGCATTTGCAATATTCACGTTACTTACAAGATATTACAATATTAACAGTATGTGGAATATAAACAGTATTCACATCTTTTACAGTATGCACAGTGTTTACAGTTGGCTTATAACTCCCTGAATCGAAATCGAATCCATCCTTGATCCTAAAGGTTCCCATTCCTGATATCAATGTGAAGATGATATTACACACCTGTCATAAGTGAAATCTTAACCATGTCTTATGACGCAGACGTGTGTTTTTATGATGGTCTCCATTACATAGACTACAAACCACAACAATTGAACCAAATCGAAATGCACAAACAAAATGACAATACTTTATTGCCATGAAGGCGGGTCACTATATATAGACAGTGGCTAAACCACAAATGAAGGCATGTGTTATGATTAATAACCTCATTGAATGTAATTCGGCTAACACTGATGATCCACGGCTCATGTGTCATGTTTAAGACTTGAACCATTCATCAAGACTGAAGGGTCAAGCACACAGCGGAGCGCTGATGGTAAAACCCTGTTTCCTAATTACATCTCTTAGTGGCCTAACTATCACACACACTTGAATACGCACACACTTATTGCCCTGATGTGCATAGATAGGCACATTATGATAGACATGTTTCATCTTTCCCAATATAAAGTTAGACTGTGCATTAATGACTTCATCTTAAGTTGTGCAATGTCCGATGTTATCTTAAAAACTGATAATGACATTGTAAACCAACTTGTTTTGATTTGTTCATAACTATTTTTGAATTGAAAAGTGAACTGCTGTTGGATGTTACTAAATCAGAGCTAGTTAGACACCACAGTGTCATTCATTCTTTATTAATATGTCTCAACATTTTTGAATCATAGTAAATTATCAAAGCAATGACCGATTGTAAGATCTTCAAAAAAGCAGTTTGTTGCATTTTATCAAGCACCATCTTGAGGTCCCACCCTGAGATGCCTGAGACCTATTGTGAGTTCTTATTGGATGATTTTTCTTCATTATGTGGTCCAAATAGCTTTTCAATATAATAAATATTTCAATAAGGTTTTCCTGAACTTTGGACTGGTTTGGTGTTTATATATATGTGTGCAGTACCGCGCAATAAACATAACGGAATAGTTCATCGAAACATGAATATTTTTTCATCATTTACTCATCTTCATGTCGTTTGAAAAATCTTCATGACTTTTCGTCTGCTTCAAAATACAATAGAAGAAATTTCAAATAATGTTGATAGCCAAACAAGATTGGCTGCCATTGACTTCCATTGTAAGCACACGAAGTATCTGTGACATTTCTCAAAATTTCTTCTTTTGTGTTCCACCAAAGACTGAAAGTCATGTAATAATAAACATTATATTTAATTGATTTTATTTATGACCATGCACTTTTATTGACATTGTTTTGTGATTCTCTGTAAGAGCAGCTACGACACACAAACAAACAGTTTTGATAAGTTTGACAGAGGCGTAAAATAAACCAGTGTGGTTCATAGAAATGTGCTGCCACCACATATTACTCATTTCATTACATAATAAGCCTTTTGACATTGAACACGAGAATTGTTGGTTATTTTTGGAATATTATGGTGAGGTAGAAAGATCTAAAGTAGTCAATAACTACATTTTTAAGAGGAAACGCTAATATCTGAGATCATTTTTAAGTCCGCTCCACATTCACAAATAAGATGGTTCATAACTTGTGTAAAACCACAAGAGGCAGTGAAAGTGAATTCAGAGTCGTGTTATGCATATTCAGCATTAACGTTTATATGGTGTATAATATGAGTTTTGCCAAGGCCACTTCTGGCCCAATCTGAAAAATAATACTGCATATATATACAGTATACTGTATATTTGAAAAAGATTGCTCAAATTGTTCAAACATCAGGAGTGTCATAAAGTCATTCAACAGCAATATGCAAGACTAACAAGCATGACAAGAAACATGAGAACTGTGATAAAATCACATATTTTTTTATCCCTAAATAAATGTAGAAATATTACTATATTGCATAAAAGTATAAACTTTTAGTAATTGAGGTCTGAAAAAAAACAGAGCATCTTTTCTGTTGTTTTGACCTGTTTTTCGTTTTCATTTTCTGCAAATAAATACAAATAGAAACAATATTTAATTGAAATCTGGGAGAAATATTGTTAGTAGTTCATAGAATGAAACAAAGATGTATTGCTTCATCAGTTTTTTGTTTTGTTATTATATTTATATTTCTTCAGATCAGGTCACATTAAAGAAATCAGAAAGTATTTCTTTGGCATCTTTATTTGGCAAAATCTCCATAAACGAACGTGTGTCTTTCAGCAGGAGTTGCATTTCAATGTAGTGCAATGCAGACTTTGTTTATACTGTACATACCAAGAATGCCAATGAACAACGTCTGAATGCGGCACCTTGAGTCAAGGATGAGCAGTCTCACCTGACTGTACACAACTTTAATTGAAGCCAAGCATGACAATAACCTCCGGTGATGTTGTTTACTTTCGCTTCATTCCAATAGACAGGTTGTCTATAGCGCGTCCGGTCGCCATACATCATTTGAAAGGGCAGTCATGGTCAATCCTTTATGCATTACAGTATGTGACTGTGGAGACAATATCAGCCGCTTTTGTAGAGGTGATGTAATGCAAATGAACATTAGAAAGACTTATGTATAAAATACTTTGGGATCTGGATGCACTAAAATGCTTGTCTACCTTTTATGAAAGATATATTGGTATTTGATTCCTTTAAGTATCAATTCTCAGATGGATTTCAAGCAGTTTTAAGGAAAATTGATCCACAAATCAAATGCTGTTAAATTAAAGAAAAGACACTAAGCTCTTTCTCTTTTGTTTAAAATAGTAACTTTGTATTAGCACCTATTGTATTATTGCTCCTGTATGACATATCGCTTATGGCTTCATGATCTCTCTGTAAGTCACTTTGGATAAAAGCATCTGCTAAATGACTAAATGTTAATGACCCTTTTTTTACAATACTTGTAGAATATGGAGTTGTAAAATTAATGTGGAGTGTAGAGTAAAAATAATCTGTATTTGTATAAATTTGATGAGAAAAAGTTCATGTTGAGATCTTCAATAATATTGACTTTCTATTGCAGACAAATCTGAGCTCAGTTTACGACATTGTTTAGATCTTTTTATAAAACTTCAGCAGACAAATTTGTGAGATATCTGACTAAGTAGAAATATCTGAGACGCAGGAGACTAAAGCAAAGTTTCCATTTGCTCTCAATTTAACCTCTAATTAAATGAATTAAAATGTCTTCTGGGATTTTTTTTTCTTTTCTATGAGCATTTATGATATTTCCAATCCATGTTTACCTAGTAAGTTAAATATAAATATACATTTAATTATAACACTGTAAAACATTTCTGTAGAAATAACAGCATTACTGACAGCAGTTTGCAATGCATTCTGGGAACCAAAATTAGGGAAAGAAATTGAAAAAGGTTGATGATTCTGGTTCCCAGAATGCTTTGTATGAGGCTGTTATTATATAGTTTTTCTTTAAAGATAAAGACTTGTTAAAGTTAATTTTGTCCTTGAACAAACTGTTGCCAATATATAAGATAAATATAAATCCACAGTAAATTACTTCATAACTACAGCAAAAACTTTTATAATGGTGAAATATGTTTAACAGGTAAATTTATGTTACACATTTGCTTATTGTGACATCACACAGTTTTATTTTGTTTTGTCTGACAGACAAAATTGGATGTTTTAAAATGAGAAAATCATCACTGCACATAAATGTTACAGAATATTTTCTTTCAATTTGATTTTTGCAGAAACTTAAGCAGACTCAATATTTGAGATTTATCCATTTATTTGGAAAGAATTCATCTCAAACAATTAAAACAATCCGCCATAAATGCTTTATGTTATCGTGCCATCAATGGAGGTCGGTGTGAAGTGTTGTTCCATCGGGATCCGCTGGTTTGCATTTGAGCATATTTGAGTAAGGGCATTTACGCTGCGGGTTTAAGAGTAAAATAAAGACGTGTGCTGAAAATGCAGATAGACAGGCTGTCCCCGACAACAAAGCTCGATGAAGAACCCAGTGATTTGTTGGCTGCTTCAGAGAAAGATGAGACGAAATGAGCGAAACTTCAACAATCTGTTCTGGCGTGCACCCTCCCTGTGTGACTTACGCTGAGACAACCTGTGAGGATCAAACCGCAGACCCTGAAAGAGAGAAAGCGGCCGTTCTCCCACATAGAATAGGGAAGATGAATATGCAACTGGTGGAAAGTAGGTTATATTCCTCTTCAAGCGCATTTCTCCCCGCGGGTTTCGAAATTTGTGGTGATTTTTATGGTGATAGCTCATTCGCATGCTGAGTTAAGAAGACAAACTTTGAATTATTCAGAGTGTTAGATATTCTGCTCTGCATTTGTTTTGCATATATATTATGCATTTTTCTCAACTGTAAGAAACGACCTTCCCCTTCTGTGTCCTCCAGGTCAGTTTGGCAGGAATGATCCATAGTCGGATGGTTCGTAATAAATACTGTACATGAGTTCTGATGTGAGGAAGTTTTGTGTTGTGTTGTGTGATTTAAGCTGATTCATTTTCATACTGCGCTTGGTTTAGTTGCACTTATTACCGCAACTTCAAAGGCAAAAGTCTTTTAACCATTAAAAGCCATTATCAACATTAGTCCATTAGCAAAGTCCGGCGGCTATAAAGGTCTGGCAGTATCATGGTTATTTACTATAGCTGCTCACAGGTCGACCACAATTTAAGGCCATGCAAGCATTAGTTACAGTAAGTGCATGTGTAAATTATTTTCCTTGGCAAACTTTTTCTACCACTAACTCAAATTTGGTCTCGTGTCTCTCCAATTTGATTTAGAAATGAGCCGGGTTCATTTTTCAATCAAATCTCACTGTAAGTGATAGAACCTCATTACAGAAAATGAGAGGTTAGGATTTTATTCTGGTTTTTATTCTGGTATTCTGGTATTCAGACAGGGTGGTCCAGGGGGTATGTGTTTCTCTTTACTATTACAGATGCCCTTCTCTGCCTTCAATCAATGCTGCACCTGAACAGGCATGAGAATACTGCAGCGTAGTACTTTTATTTATATAACACAGGCGGATGGGATTGATTTTTTCATTTGACCTTCATTGTGTGTAGAACCTGTGAAGCTTATGTATGTGGAACATCCTGGATTCGTGGAATTAGGAGTAAGGGCGTTTTTCTTTTTGTCTGTTTTTTTTGTGCATATTTATTTACTCTGGATTATGTTCTTTTAGACAGCGTCGGGTCAAAACGGGACAAACCCAGCCATTGGGTTAGATAAACCCAGGTAATGTTAATATATGACCCAACAATGTGTTAAAAGAACCCAGCATTGGTTAATTTACAACACAACAGTTTGGTTGGTCCATTTTTGACACAACGGTCGGTTGGCATTTTTTAAAAGTGTACAGGTGTATAATGTATACAATAGTGGCCTATTGTGATGTCCAACTTTGAAAAAGGGGCTTTTATTCTACAGTGGATTTTTTAAAAGATTTATTAAAAGGATTACATCCGTGTTGTGCAGTTTGGGTGTAAACTGAAGCTCAGCTTTGAGAAGAATTTGTTATTTGAGGAGGCATGGCAAGAAAATAACACAACACAT
This sequence comes from Triplophysa tibetana, assembly GCA_008369825.1. Lineage (NCBI taxonomy): Eukaryota > Metazoa > Chordata > Actinopteri > Cypriniformes > Nemacheilidae > Triplophysa > Triplophysa tibetana. The sequence goes on from CM017893.1 coordinate 4,024,997, forward strand.
AAGCAAAACGTATTGAGTCACGGTCTAGGGGAATGAATGCTTTAGTCAAAAACAAGAGTTTGTATTATTAAGCATTTCGATTTTTCAGTGTAATTTTATATTAGGGTTAAAGTTTAAATTTGCACACTCTAGCTTATTTTGTCTGTTTTTTCCAAATAAACAGCAAGTTTATTCAATTTTTCTCAAATATTAATGGTTTAATCTTACTTGAGTGGTTATTAAAGGCAAATATTGTATTTAATAGGCCAATAAATTCAACAGGCCACTATTGTATATTTAGTTTTTCTAGGGCTGTCAAAAGATTAATCGCGATTAATCGCATCCAGAATAAAAGTTCATGTTTACATAATATATGTCTATGTACTGTTCATATTTATTATGTTTTCAGAAATACTAACACATACACATGTATACATATTTAGGAAATATTTACATGTATTTATTTATATTTTGCAACAATTGAAATTATATAGAAATGTTTAATAATTTTTTGATTTTTCTTAAATATATGCATGGATGTGTATGTGCACAGCACACAGATATGTATTATGTAAACACAAACTTTTATTCTGCATGCGATTAATCGCGATTCATCTTTTGCGAGCCCTAATTTTTTCTATTATTGATTATTATCATTATTAAAGTCCTCTCTCAGGAATTTAGTATCCTAATGTTTTATTTTATTTTTACTTTAAAATGTATTTTTATTTTTCAGTGAAAGATTTTAAGGTTTACTTGGTTTAGTTATGTACACAACAAAAATATTATTGTCTTTTCCGAATGCTTTTGAAAAACATCTGTAATTCAGATTTAAGTGATTATTTTTTGTTTGTTCTCCAAAATATTTAGGTGCTATTATATTGTGGACTAAGTTTTGTGTAATATATTGAAGCTTATTGTGTATAGTTCCCCTATATTTATATATTTAGTTTTTGTGTAAACATCTGTTGTGTGAAATAACTACCTCAGGACATTATTCAATTACAACACCTAAGTAGGCTACTAAAAAATTCAGCAAGGTAGATGTACTGCAAACTTTTGATCACAACTGCATATACCTTAAATATTCCACGATAGGGGAAGTTATGCATTGAAGTTAAATAGTCAGAGTTAACACAACAGTAAGCATGACCAATAGCAAGCACCAATAATTCTTAAAAATCTCTCTCTCTTAGTGCCTTTAGATCCTCAGTGCTGCATTTTAAAGCAAAGTCAGCAGAAAAGATGTCTGCTGGGGAAAAGTGAAGAACTTTTCTTTCAATCAGTCATTCATCAGATGTTCTCATAAGGGTCTGATAACTGAGCCCTCGGTCTCTTGAGATGTAGCCGGCCTCAACTTTTAAAGTTCACAGCTGTGGAAAAAAATGGTTTTCCGTGAGAAAAGAAAAAACAAACCTACCTTAAAACGCATATGACTGACCCATATAGTCTTTCTGTCAGGGGAATTGGTCTCAAGCCCTTTCAGATTCCCATGAGTAATGTTATCTGATAATCTCATCGATGTGTTGTGTACAGCCAGATCCTGCAGCCGCAGGGGGACGCTTGACATTGGACACATAGATTCTTGCGCTCATTAGGATGGTGCTAATCTGTTGGTAATGACCGTCCGGAGTGGATGTGTAAATTGTCTGGATTGTCTGTAGTGAACTATATTGAGTAACTTGGAAAAAAACATCCTTTCAAATGTTTAGCCAAAAGCTTCTGCTTTTCATATTATGTTCAGCGACTGATGATGCTCTGCATCCCATGCAGAACATACAATTTGCATTGGATAAGTGTGTCTGGCAAATGCATGAAGGTACATTTATTTCTTTATCTATTTAATTATTTCATTACTGTTTGTACACCTTTAAACACAGGTAGTCTAGATCAGTGTCTTTTGTGAGTATTTGCCACCTGCTCTGTGCCACCATTGAATGCATCAGTATCGATTGTGGCTACTGCAAGGTGTCACAGTTGTGCAACATCAAGATTTATGATCTTTTTCTCTCTCCGTGTCTGTCGGTGTCTCTCGCCCATGACACGCACACACAGTTAGTAAAGAAAATTGAATGCCCCATACCAGCAGTCCAGGCCATTTGGCGTCATTTGTTCGGAATGGTATGGAATGTGGTGACAGTTGCCATGGTAACCTGCAGCAAGATGGGGGGCTGTCTGGGTCAGAGTGGACGGACTTACTTTGACAGCAGGCACGTAAATCTGACAGGGTACACAGAAATGCAATATAATATACATCACTATGTCTTCAGATGTGTATAAAGAATAAAGCGTTATGTTTTTATCACCTTAGATTGAGCTATTTCTATCTACATACACTGCGGGTCCTCTTACATGGAATTCGCCATGTTGTTTCTACAGTAGCCCTAAAAGGACAAACTGCACTACTCTTTTTCAGCAAAGAAGCGAAATTGCGACAACATCTTTGTCCTGTGAGAGCTGCCGTCGGTGGAGCGTGGCATTGGTTGCAATTCCCAACCTCCCCGCTAGATGTTGCTAAAATCTCCACATTGCTTCTGTAATGCATGGCAGTACTTCGAAATGAATCATAAAAAAGTATGAATCCGTTCTATAGCTCTCATTTATTGTGTGAAACACTTAACGTGCACTGTGGTTCTTTCCTTAGGGGTGATCAATTGTTTACGTGGCTGTTAACACGTCATTAAGCATTCTCTTTCCTGTGTACTTTGAATAGAAAGCATTTAGTGAATCATTTTTTTCAGAGTGCGATTGAATTATTATCTCTCCAAAACATGTTCTTGGAGGTTCAACACGAAAGGTCCGCACTCCATTCTCACGAAACCGTGTGTAAACTATTAAATATATGAACAGAATCGTTGTATTTTAAAGAGCCCCTGCAGTCTGGCTGCTATCTATAAGAAGAAATAAAGCAAAGATTTGCAGCGGTACAGAGCACATCAGATCCACTTTAATGGCACCACTGATTTCTTCAAACAACGTTTCATTATTGTAATTGCCATGCCTGTCCATCAATGTGTTGCCCCTTCTGAAAAAGTATTATATAAACGACGAATAATGCCGGTCTTGATGTGGGGAATGTGTTGTGAATTTATTGCGTGGTGTTATTGGGGTTGCTTTGAAGGACAAACTTGTTTCCCATCAGCTGCGGCCTGTTTGAACGTAGATAACAATGAACATGAGTGCGGGACGTGTCTTCATTTACACGGTTGAGTCTGATGTAATCTATAAAAATTGTTAATTACTTTTGATGAAAAATATGGCTTGAGCCTCTGAATGGCTTTACGTGAGATGGACTGTTATTGTTATGCATGCATAAAAGCAAGTTTTGTACACAGAAATACACAAATGTATACTGTTGTTAAAGCGGGCGTAACACTCAGGGTTTCTGTCAATTTTATAAAATCTTGAGTACCTATAGAGTAGTATTGCATACTTCGTATCTTCGAAGAGTATTTAGTTTGATCACATTTATAAAAGAATGATACAGCTGTACGATTGTTTCCGAGCAAACCTCACAATATGTGCTGACTTCTGTTTGCATCTGATCCTGACCTCTCTCTTCAGACCATCATTCCTTTAGTGTACAATAAACAGACATACCAGTAATAAAACTGATGATGGTAATGTTTGTGGATCTGTTCTCTCTCTGTATGACACAAATTAATCAGCCTATAAATTAACATCTGCCATCTCTCCAATTACAGCTTGTGATCTTTAATATGCCACAGTTAACACTCGCTGAAACATTCTCTGTTTTCAAATCTATTCTTGTCGTTCTGTAAAGCGTCCACTGTGAATTTGTATTTTAGAACAAACTACTAAGAAAAATACAGTAGATTTACTGTACACACATACAATAGTGGCCAAACATGATGTTTGGAGTGCATGTTTGTATGTGCAGCTGTGAATGTTTGTTTTCCAGTTTTTCTGAATTTACCATTCATTTGCATGTGTTTAGGTAAAATTATCATTTTGTTTCATTCTGTGAACGACCAACAATATATCTACCAAATTTCAAATACAAATTATATTTGGAGAACATAAAAACTGGAAAAACGGATTAAAATGACAGAAAAGATGCTCTTCAGACTTCAAATACTGTAAAGAAAACCAGTTCATATTCACTTTTATGCGATACAACAGTCATATTTATATATGTATTTAGAAAAAGTTCAACAATCTTGTTCAAACCTTGATTTTCATTAAAGTTTTCATGTGTCATGTGCTGGCTGGCTGCTGTACAGTTCATAAATCCCTCCCTCTTCCTGTAAGCGAATGGGACTTGATTAAAAAAAAAAATGAAACTTCCGGACAATTTTCTGAAAGATGGTTTCGATCTTTTAACCTAGCAATTTTCACGCTGATATATGTTCAATTTTTCATTTTTGTGATAAGTTTGATTTAAGCTAGTAATTTGAAGCTGTAAAACGAGGCGCATCGTTATGATTGACAGTTGTGATTGACAGATTCTCTGAGCAGACCGCGGAGGTTCGAGAAGAGATTGAGGAGATAACCATCTATTCATTTTCTAATGATAACGATTTCTAACGTTAGTTGTTGTATTTACCTTATTTTAGCTAGCCAATCGGTGCAGGGCAGTCAAATGAGAAGTTCAGGGGGCGTGGTTGATTGGATGTGAGAGAGTTTGGGGTGAAAGTTACCGCGGCTCCGCTTCTTGGCTCCACTGACGATTCCTTCTGTGCAGTTCCCAGGCTCCAAACTGACGTTTAAGCGTCACATGTCAGCGGCCATCGTCGGACGTTTTACGCTCAGTTCATTACAATGGAAGGAAGCAGCGTCGACGCTTCTCATCTCTTTTACAGTCTATTGGATGACGTCACTCCTGAGGTTGAGCTGACTGGTTCTGTTTAATGCTTAGAAGTCTTTATTAAAGAATGTTGTAAAATCTCTGTGGGGAAAATGAATTAGAAAGCCGAAGGCCGCTGATAAATGGCACTTCATTGCTCACGTGATTTAGCCTCATGGCAGCCGTTTAAAAGACGTATGCTTTGAAACTCCATTAAACTGAATTGCTTGCCTATTGTTCAGTTTGTTTTAATACTCTTATGCCATAAATCCTACAACAGTACTTCAAAGTGCACAGAATGTGCAGTCCTATCTTTGTTATCGCAGCTTCGTGGGCGATTTTTTTAGACGTTCTTTTCAATATAACGAATAATTAATTCACCTCAGAGGCTGTTCTACTGCATTGCAGGCAGCAACCTTGTGCCCTTTAAATGGTGTGCAAACAGTCTGAAAGATCCAACAAATTGTTTCAATTTCCTCTAAGCATTACCTGGAACCCAAAGCATCTGTTATCTACTCAAGTGTGCTCGATACTAGCACACGTTGTATGCGTTTTGGGGGACATTATCCTCTAGCTATTTTACACACAGGTTGAAACGGAAAACAGACCAGCGTGATGCGTTAATGCACATTATGTTGTTTATTATGTACCCGCAAGTGGGTTAAACAAACATTGATGTTGACAGTAATAAATGACTGTTACTCATTATAATGATATACGGCACTCCTTTCTTGTAAATAAGCCGAAATGATCGATTGAAAAGTTTGCTTGTCAAACTGAGTAAAGTCTCGGTTGTCATAAAACCAAACAATCGACTCGTGCATTCTGCTCATCTTGCAATCGACCACCCAGGTCCTCGGCTTTAGATACTGTATGCTGAAAATGATGTTTATTTTCATATGGTGTGACTAATCCATCCACGGCGTTCATTTTCACGACCCTTGAACAACTTTTTGTCAATGCTTTTGTATTTCACGCATATTACAGAAGTGCTATTGCTCAGAATCACGAGGCGAATCAAACTTCTGCACAGGCCCATCCACGTGCTTGGATTTATAGGCTGGGGACATGTCACGAGTGAGACTTCTCAAGGTTTGCAGCCATTGTGGGCAGCAGGTTAACCGTAAAAAGGCTTGTTTGAAAAAGCAGACAGGGTTATACACAAAGGTTTTCGTTCTTTCAATCCGTTGGGTTTTCTTATTCCAAAAAAACGTCTTTGTAAAACTGTACAAAGCAGACTGAAATACAGGGACTTCTGGTCTGAAGAAAGCAGAATAGTTGTAAGCAATCAAGAAACTACTCGGTTTACCTGAAAACAAGATCTAGTCGGGATTGAGCCAGAAAAATTGTTTATATAGCAACGATTGGTTCACATGGAGCCAATTAGAAATCATCCTTGCTGGTGAATAAATTGTAAACAAAGTTTGGTTTAGTTTGTTGATGTTCTGCAAAGCAAGCAGGATGTTAATTTCAGTTGTTCAATTTACATATTCTTGATCAGATTTATTTAATGCATTTTTTAATAAGTGTTTTGCCTCTCTCCAGTGCTTTGGAAATAAATTACTAAGACATCTCTAAATTCAACCAATTATACTGGACTCTTGTACAGAGTTTAACATTTAGTCAACAAATGTATGAAGATATTTTTAGTTGTATATAAATGAAAGATAATTATGCACTTTTATAGGCCAGCACGAATGTAACACTAGTTTAAAAATAGAAAAAATTGAATGCTTAACGTTCTGTCTGTAAACACATTTTCACATGTTTTCTTTTATTGCTATTAATTTACAAGTGTTGTAGTCTAGATCACATAAACCGAGACCAAGACAAGACTAAGATCCACATGACACGTAAAAGTAGCAATTCAAGTCATCGGAGAATAATGCATTCTTAGCATTTGTATGTATTCACTAGCGAAATTTGTTGCTCAGAAATGTACAAAAGATGGGATTTGGTCCAGATTTCTTTGTGTCTAAAAATCACTCATGGTTTATTGAATGATTGTATAAAATCAATATCACATTTTCAGATCATGTCAGGTGTCATAAATAAATAAAGTTTTACATCCAATCAAATGTTATAAATGTTTTGATGTTAACCCATAAATCAGATAATGCGCCTGCAACTTAGTGTCTTTCCCAGAGATGAGGTCTTGACTGGCCTTGAAATTAATTCTCAAGACCAGGAAGTCTGGGACCAAGACAAGACCGTGACCAAACACAGTCGTAACCAAGACCATCAGAAAGGACCAAGATTGGTCTCAAGTGTTGAAGCACTAATTTCTTTTTAATGAATCTTAACATATTTACATTACTTTATATTGCATTAACTGTATATTTATGCATTCCGAGATATTTTAAAAAAAATTCCTCTGAGGTTTCAGGAGTTCTCATTTGTATATCATCAACTTAGACTCAGATGTTTTTCTTAATATTACTTTGGGGAAAAACTGAAAAAAAATACAAGAATGGCGCTGTAAAATAAATGTAGATTTTAGAGGGAACTTGATGAGAAATGTTCGAGTTCATATTGAGATCTTCAATAAAATTGACTTTTGAATGCAAACTTGACAAATCTGAACTCAGTTAGTGACATTGTTGAGATTTCTCCTGAACTCCTATGATAGAGACATTTGTGAGATTTCTGAGTATTTTTCCGAGGAGACGGCGACTTACTCTAGGCAAAAGTTATTGCTCTCTCTTCAATTTCATTGATATCTATGATAAATAATTGAGATGTAAGTGCCATGCTCCAGCAGTTAAGCTACAGGAACACTATACAAACGAAATGCTATTGGCAAACAAAGTCACACGTCTTTGCTGATGCTAAGGTCATACGGCTTCGCTCAAAACAATTTTGCTGTCTGAGAGAGCCGCTAAAAATAGCGGCAAGTCAATATTAAGGCCCCACTCCTGTGCACAGTTCATCATTAAATATGCATGCTTCTCTAATGTAAAACATGACACTCGGCAGCAGGAGAACTTGAGGAACATGTCAGACCTTCAATACCGCTTGATCCCCAATGCTCTAATTTTAGAACCCTTGCTTGGGATTTGCATGTCGCAAGGTGAGAAGGAAACAAGAAAAACACATGAGCAGTTTATTTGGATTGGCAGCATTCATTTGACAGCCCATATATCAGTGGGAAGCTCAATATTATTTGCTCCTCTTGTTATAAATAATTCAGAGAAGGGTTTTGTCATGGAGACACATGTGCTGTGTATGGATATGATTTATGTTTCTTGTATTGACAGAGGCTAGTCTATGTGGCTACCTTTTTTTCTGTGGCCGGTGTCGTTTGATGTTCTTTATAGACGGAAAACGCGTATGCATTGTTTCCTTTTGCATTCTGTACATGCTGTCAGTTGTTTTCCCATCATGCACCTCTGCAATCTTTAAAGTTCATTTTCTAGGTTCATAAGAAATTTTGCAACCATAATATCGATATACTTAGTCACAAACTATGCACTTATTTAAATCTTTGGAATTACACGTTTCCGTAAAGTTGGCTACTAGTTATCAGAAATGTACTTGCAGAAAGGTTAAAATAGCATTTTAGCGATCTAAGTTTATATAAATATATCATGTACATTTACACTTGTAATACAGCAATCATTCATTTGAAATTGTGGATTTCATGATTTTTCTACTTTATTTTATCGTTTGCACAAAAAATACATCAAGTTGGCTCTTTAAACATTGATTTCAATCATTAACGTGGCCTTATTCTGTCACTATTAAAAATATCAAAGTTATATTCTCAGAAAATGTTCTTTACATTATGATTTTGTACCATAGGCTATACAGTATACTGACATACAAAGAGGTTTAAAATAATTGTTACATTAAAAAAAATACATTCAACAATTGTTACATTCAAAAAAATACATTCAAACATGTATAAAATTATGTCTTGTATGGTTTTCAGAACTTGAAAGACTATTTTTACAAAGAGCTGAGAACAGAATAGTTTTTATCAAAAGTGTAAACGTCACAGTGTTGAAAATGTCATTCCCTATATACCTCTCAAGCATTCAACTCTTCCATTTTCTAAACATAATCGACGTTCTCGTTCTGGCTGACTCTTTTTAAGGTCCTTTTTGTCATCTGGACTGACAGACATTACCAAAAATGAGAATGCGCAGTGATTCACATTGAAATGTTGCTTCCAAAATATCATGGTAAATGGTTCGGGGGATTTCTTCTTTTTTTTTCTGTTCATTTTCATACCCAGAAAATGTCCTAAGTAGTCTTGTTCCCTGATGATCAAGCCTTTTATGTTAATCTTGATGAGCAGAGACATACAATGCTATTATTAGCTGAAGAAAATCTACACGTAATTGCACTGACGACTGAACATATGGGATTTAACACATCTAACAGGACAGAGGCGTCTTTGAACAAGGTTAAACTGAATAAAGTTTGTCTATGAAATGTAAAAAGGTTAGGTTACTTGCAATGAAAATGCCACTTTTTAACATTAAAATAGCAGAAGGGAATTTTCTCAACTGAATGTAAAGTCTTCTTTTGACATTTACAGTTTTTCATGAATAAAACATTCCAGTATTTGTGCCTTTGACATATAGTTTTCTATGCATGCAAGGTGTTTCTAAAACACAAACTTTGTCCACAAGTTACTCATAACCTGACATATACTGCCATCTGCTGTTCATCAGGAGTACTCAGTGAAAGTACTAGAATTTCTTGTTGACTCATCCTGAAACAAAGATAGCATCTGAAAACACAAAAACACCACAAAACGTTTCTGTCCACAAAACTAACTCTTACAAAAAGCTTTTAGACATTCATTTAGTTATTGATTTTTATGTTTATTATTTTCCCCAAAGGGACTGTTTGCCATGTGTTTAAGATTTTACTGGCATCCTGAAGGTTTTGTTGAATTCGTTTGAGACGAATTTGTTTTGTTGCAGTGATCTAGGTTAAGGATTTCTTTTTCATAAGCTTTCGTCCATTAAAGCCCTTGAAGAACATAAACTGCATATAATCTCTTTGGCACATGTCCAAAAAGCACTGTTATTGAAGCAGCATACATAATGTTTGTCAATTAATGAAAGTCTCAAATGGATTTTCTCTTTTCTCGCCCAGTTTATTGCAGAACAGGGACAAAAAATAAACACTATTAATGGATTTTTTTATTGCTTGTAATTAGTATTGCCATAAAGTCTGTGTAGCGGTTGGGAGGAAAATAGCCTTTAAACTGAATCATCAGTCTACACATTTTCTGTGTAGCTTTAAATTCATGAACATAACTAATTAAATAATTTACCATAATTGCTGTCAATGTACATTGTTAATAAAATATTATAAAAAGTTATTAGTTACTTCGTGTAATATATTTAAATATATTTATATTCCATATAAACATTTATTGAATTTTTGCTTAAAAGAATTATTAATACGTATTTGCATTAAATATAAACATTGATATATAGTATTTTATGACTTTCAATGCAATAACACGATAACATTTTTAACAGTTTTCATGTCTTATAGTGTTTCCAGTTTCTATGTCAGGGATGTCAATCATTATTCATGAAGTTGTTAAGATTAAATTGCAAAGATAAGAACGTTTATAGATATGTTTGAAATTCTTAATAGAAAAATTATCATGGTTTGACATTAAACTCAATTATTGTCTGAATGACCTTTAATCCTACAGTATTATGTAACTGAAAGTTGATGTTGATGCATCGTTGGATCCAATATTGAGATTACAAAAATTAATTATATTAATAATATATTAATAATACAATTATGATTTTTAGATAAACTAACCTACTCTCTCTCTCTCTCTCTCTCTCTCTCTCAAACATTTAAAATGTATATAAAAGCCCTTATGTACAAAACACATCCAAGATATCTGGATTGGTGGATAAGTTGACGACAATGTGTGTCTGGGGTGATACATATTGCCATACGTCAATGTGATCAAAATCACGTTTCGATCTCTGGGTAGAAATCCATCTCCTATGATGGGCTCCTAAAAACTGTTTCCCAATGGACACCCACACATACAGAAGATGGTTTGCCTTTAGCGTTTCTCCTAATGCTGCATTGAAACCCATAACAGACTAAATTGATTGGCATATTGTTTAAGCGTGGCGACCAGAGCCCATGGCCACAGTCCAGAATCCCACCCTGGGGCTAAGCACACACAATCGTCCTTTTTTCTTACCTGCGGCCTCACCTCCAGTTCTCCAAATTCAATGTGTCAAATTGGTGTGGAAGAGAACAATTCTGAGTGTTTGTGTGTAAATGAGAGAATCCGGAGGGACGAGTAACACCTCTTGTGTGATGCTTGCGTATGTGTGTTTGTGCACTTGGCTGCTTGTAGTATAAGGGGACCATCTCTGTTGTAATACAATCTGCTCTGTGGTTTTGGTCGGAGGAGATAAGGTGGTACACACAACAGTTTATCAGACATACCCTTATGCAGTCTCTTATATGGATACCCAGCGGGGGCCGCAAAAGGCCATACTGCATTGTGTGCTCCCCGCTGTGTCTGTGCTGGTTATTGCACATGGAAGAGGCCCATTTGGATGCACAATACAAAGGTGAGCCGGGGTGAAGTGGAAGCTGGGCGCAGAGCCGAGGGCCGAAACTTTCTCACAAAAACTAACGTTGCTGTGCAGAAACTTTTATAAATATATTGTTATTTTTCTACATAGAATTACAGACACATTTACAGATGCATTTTTTTTAATGATTCTAAATAAAAAGTAAATATATCTAAAAATAAATACTTTAAAAAAATATTCAAATTCTTAGTATTATTACAGTACATCAGTTAACATGGAAAGCATGTATTCATCACAGTTACTATCAAAAATAATAATACATTTTCCAACATCAAAATCCATACATAATTGCACATATCAATTTGTATTGACTAAGATTTACAAAGATTTGTAAATGCTAATTATGAAAAAAAAATTTTTTATAAATAATAATGTTATTAAGAATAATATGTATTAATAAATTTTAACAAATTCAAACTTGTTGTCTCATCTTAGTTTATATAGATTTGGTCTATACTATGTGAAGAGTTTTGCAAAAGTCTTAAAACCATTTTTTAGTGTGTTTATCATGTTTTATGGTGTTAGTTGGCTGCATTTTTTTATTTAGCAAAATCCTAAACAACCCGACTGCAGTTTGATTGATATAACTTGGAATGAACAGTACAAAAACATGATTTTTTAACCTTTTTCTGTTTTTGCAAACAAACTCTTCATATATTTAACTATATGCATTTTAGTATTTTTATGAAGCAACTAATTTCAAGCACAACACATTTTTAACAATAGCAATGCAACATCTTTGGGGCTAAAAGTGATGGTCTCATTCGCGTGACCTTGTGCAAGTTTCTCGGGTCACCTTCAGGACACGTCTGTCTGCAGGTTGGTATTAAAGATATGATCCTAAAGTATAGAGGCACATATATAGAATACAGATGTTGTTGTGTTGTTGTGACCCCGATGCCCCTCAGGAGATTTACTTCAAGCAAGGATGCTTTGAGGCTCCTGGGGAAAGGTGCTCTCGTATTTCCTTTGAAATGACAGGGGGATGAAAACTTAGTTGAAACGCAGGGTGTTTTTTCTGCAGCCTTGCAAAGAATACAGCGATGAGCTTTCATTTCAATAGAGCGATTCGTTTTTTGATTACTGCCCTGCATGTACTGTTTAATCCTGAAGGACTTTACTGACGTGTGATCTCACATTGGCTTTGAGTGTTTAGTGTTCAGCAAACTAATGGAATTCAATATCAATTCAACTCTGTGTGATATGTTTTAAAACAAGCTCATTTATCAAATATGATCTCTATGAGGTGAAATCAGAATTATTTCATTTGGAGTGTTTGTAAATTTAAATTCGTATTTCCTACTGACAAACTAAAGACAATAACACTTCTGATGCTCGGTTTGTGATATTTGATAATGTATTATTTAGTTATTATAGTATATTTTTAATGGTATAGTTCAAGCAAAAATAAAAATTCCCTCATCATTTACCCTAAAGTTGTTCCAAACCTGTATGACTTTATTTCCTCTGCAGAACACAAAAGGAGATATTTTGAAGAATGTTGGTAACTAGACAACCCCATTGACTTCCATTGCCCCATAAAACATTTCTCAAAATATCTTCTTCTACATTTCACAGAAGAAAAAGGTTTCACATTGAAATGAAGGTGAGTAAATGATGAGAGATATTTTTCTTCTTGAGTGAATTTTTTTTCTGGCACAAAACCTACTTTAACAACATTACCAAACACACACTGTGCAATTTACAGTAAGCTATATTAAAGGACATATCACGGGGTGGAGAACACCGAAGGTTACAGATCTGGGATGATGTCCAATTGGTTGCAGTTTTTCTGAACTATGGCCATCGTGTCCTTGAACACGATACTAAGCCGGGTCGCCTGTCGCTGCCCACAAGTTGCTTTGGATAAAAGTGTCAGGTAAATGACAAATTACCACTAATCAGGAATCTCCTTTAACCCTCCCTGTGAGTGGAATTAAGCATATCACTTTTAAACCTTGTTCGTTTAAATTACGCAAATTCTACCGAGAGAACAAAACCCCAGAGCTGGCTAGTTACCGCAGAAGAACCAGCTGTTGGCACCTCGCAGAAACCATAATTTCTTTTCAGCCTCGATCCGTCAAGATAAAAGACTGTCATAACCCATGGCCATGGCCCTCTGAACCTTTCAAGTTGAAAGATTGCAGAGCAATATTCATGAATGGCTGGCCACAAATCTATTGAGGCACTTCATGAAATGAGAGACCTGCTTTCTAGGTCAAGGAGAAACCTAAATTCATCCTCATCAAGGCTGCGTTACTAGAAAGCCATCAGGAGGACTCCTAAACGGCTGCTTTATGAAGATTTAATTGATCTATTTTTTGCAATCAGCCGTTCATTTTGCCAGGCGGCTTTGTGGGTTTCATAGTGACAAATTATTAATTTACTTCGCCCATGCCGTATTTTTTGGACACGAGATGGAAGAAACGTCTGGCTGTTTCAGATGTGTAAGGTTTATGTGTTATCACTGACATGCAGCTATTTTTGTTAGGAAAAAGAAATGAACAACTGGCCGTCTTCTGTAAAATGTATATTCTGTAAATGATTTGGCTAATTTCAACATCTAAGAGATGAAGACACCCATGTAGTCACCTTTCTGGGGTTCTGCAAGGAAAGGTAGTTGTGTTATATTGTTATATTATTTTTTAATTAAACTTACGTATTCAACCCTTGCATGTTTATTTTAAATGTCAAATAAAATATATGGTTGAATGTGTAATACGACAGCACAATACTTTTTCAAGATTGAGAATATTTAACCAAATCATTTTTTTTTCTTATTGAAAATTCCACTATACGACTCTCTATTTTGTGTGTATTAATAAAACCAGAGAAAAAATAATGAACACAGCCAAAGCTTTCTCCTGCGGATTTACATCTTTTTCTAGAATTGCCACTAATCTGAAAGCATCTTTTTAGTCACATGTCAGCAGTGTTTTACATCATATTTTTACAGCAGCATTCTTCATTTAACATCTGTGATAATCTCACCAGACGTTAATCGATTCAAGAACTCTGCATTCTTCTGATAAATGCTAAAATATTGATTTTTAGTTCTCGCTCACTAAAGACCGATGTACAGAGATGACCGAGGTGTCTTACCTCCCCCAAGGATGCTGCATGTTTCCAAGATGTTTCATCATGTGTGTGGCATTCTCCGGTGGTGCCAGATGTTGAGGTGACCTTGCAAACGTGTGCTTTTGTTTGCACACCAACACTTCTTAAGATGCGTTTGCCTTAAAAGCCAGTGCTGAACTCAGCATAAGAATTCAAGGACAACCAAAACGGTTGTGTGTTAAAATGCAGATCTTATATTCCTAGTCTGTTGTGGCTAGGTGACCATCAATCCTAGGGAAATGTATGCAGATTTTTTTAGAGGGTGAAAATAGCTTGTAGTTGTAGTTTATGTGACGTATTTAAGCAATTCAAGAATTAAGACAGACAGATGATTTAAAAACTTGTAGTCTGTTGCTAACTTCTGATGGTGTCTGTCACAGACAGAATAGAAAATCTGCCCCACTAGATGGCGCTACACAACCAAACATCAATTGTCTTGTTTCTAGGGAAAAAACAGAAAGTCTAAAGATATATCATCAATTTACAACTAGTATAGGTTAAGGACTTTAGTATCTGTGTCATGAAATCAACACTCACATAGCATACAAGACATCCGTATCTTATATCAGAAATAACAAGGTGGAAATGCTCAAGCTTTATTTAACCTGTTGAAGACTGTCTGAGCACTTTTACTTGAGACCCTGTTGTTTAATTTATGAAGCTAAAAGCCCACGAGAGCGTTCCGTCAGTCATTTTAAACCCAGAGACGTGTGTCAAAATAAAAACAAGCTTCATCATCTCAGAGCTATTTACCTTCTGCCGTTTGCGAAGCCTCGCCGTGCGTGTAAGACGCTAATGCAAGGCTTCGGTTTGGCAACTGAGACTGCAATTATCCAAATCAGCCCTTACCACGATGTTCTCCTTCCTAAACCTCCCAAATTACACATCGAGAACTTGCCATCAGCGGTAAGCCGGGAATGACATGACGGGCATCTGCGGCTCTGGCAATCATGGGAGAGATATGATGGATGTGAATTACTGCTGCTCAGAAGAGACAGGTAAGGTAAACCCTCATTCAAGAACGGCAATTATAGATTTTCCCAAAGAAATTCACCCAGATGGAGGCAAAACATACAATAATTTGCTGAACCATTAAGACTTCTCCGCTGAATTTGGTCTAAAATGGCTATTATGTTAAGTGGGGAGTATGCCTCCATTTTACATAACTAGGATTTTTTAAGGTCTTACTTTGGTTTATGGAGTGTCCAACAACAAGTTTATGTACAAAGAAGGAGTCAAAACACTACTTTTTCTTAATAATAGGTAATTATTCTTACCCTACATCTTGACCGACTCGCAAATGGGTCATTGCGCGATTCATCTGTCTAATCCCCTCCTCTCCGCTAGCCTAGTCTGCTGTGATTGGTCAGATGGTCTAATCTGCTGTGATTGGTCTACTGCGAATGAAACCTCACGAGCTACAGTGTTTAGGGGAGAAGAGTGAGGTTTTCGCGGGGAGTCTTAGCAAAACGTTGGCGGGGACTATATGTAGTGACGTAAATCCGCTACGGTTCATGAATCAGACTAGGGACGGCTTGTTTGCGTGATTAAGAGTCGAATCCCTTTTCCAATCCAATAACTTTGTTATTCATCCACCTTCGGATTTACAACTTGGCAGACTGCTTACTTTCAAACACGGCAACATTACACATTGCACGAAATGCCATTTTTCATGATCTCATGTTATGTACTCTTTAAACGCTTCGAGTCATCGTGCAGCGTCCGGTGATAAGGAATAAGGTAACACCATAGAAAACAAGCGATTATTTTTTTTAAACGCTGAAAAGCTTATGAAATTGAAGCTGCTCTTAAAAGAGCATTTCAACTGTTACTTAAAAAAACATTGTTAATCACGTACTAAAAGGACATTTCGGGACGTGTCATAATAAAAGTCTGGTCACCTTGAACAAAATTGAATTATGACACACGCACATGATAAAAAATATTGTAAAAATATTTTATATATTTTTTTATTCTAACAAAACAAACAAACAGAATATGTACTTGTAAGATATGGTTTATATGAAAATATGCCTTTTTTTTCTCCAAGGTTCAAAAAATGTAACATCTATGTATTTTATTATAGTTGTTTATGTGTAAATATATTGACGTATTTTTTCATGGGGGCAAATATATACTCTTCGATAGTTAAACAAAAGAGAATCCTTAAAAATATATATTTTTTGCAAAAATAAAAAAAAAATTCTTGGAGCCCCACATCAAATCAAAAATTGAGGATGCTCCTAACACGTCGCAACACACGGCTTGTTTCATGTGATTGCCGCGCCCCACTGCGCCACGTCCGGTGTGGATTTTTTTAATACTGAGTTCAAATGCATTCTATTGTCTCTTGTCGCGTCAAATGGTTTCCTTTCCTGGAGCTCAGTGGTAAGAGCATTGCGTTAACAGTGCAAGGTTGTGGGTTCGATCCCAGGGGATTGCAGATACCTAAGTATAAATGTATAGGATAATGTAATGTAACCCTGATAGCATACATACTTCTGGCTTACGTCTATTTGACTTCTGCATTTACATCTTACAGACATCTACAAAACATAGTTTGCTCATCTGCAATACGTCTCTGAGATGTCTGTTGTCAGACGTTATATAGACATCTTGAAGACGTCTGTAAGACGTTTCAAAGAGGGGAAGCTCATTTCACAATGAATGAATGAACAAACTATCTAAAAAAATATATATAAACACGACGGAGGAAATGTGGGTATACATTAAACTGAAACAAGGAATGTGGTGTATAATTGTGTGAAATGTATGATGAAAATTGGCAAGCAATTTCGGCAAGCAAATACCAAGAAATAGGTTGCAGCGGTTTGTCTTTCAACTACACTTGAAAAATCCGCAATGGGACTGAGATTGAATAGTTTTAGCGTCAGCGACTTTTTATAGAACAAAATCGCTGTCAATCAAAACGAGATGCAGTCTTTTTGACAGACCCTCCAGTCATCACGCAGACGCTCGGAGTCCGGGCCAGCCCACTCCTCCATTCATCCCAGAGACGCTGAGCGTCCGTGGGCGGGACATAATCGCAGCATTATCCAATGACCGTCTTGTTTCTAAGCACTGAAAAAACTGTTTAAAGCAGCCCCATTGAAGTCAATGGACGCTGGGCTTCAACAGAGTAATGCACTGTACGCTACGGGAATGAATGAGAAGGAAATCGAGTCAGCCGACCTAAGTAGCTGATTCTGAACGAAATTGTTTTCGTTCGAGATGAACGTGTTTAACGCATTTTTAGTCAATAAAATGTTAACATAATAGTACATATATTTGACCATTCATTTTTTGACAATTATAGGGGAAGCTGAGCTTCCCTTGCAGTCTTAAAGAAATCGCGACTGATTCAAACGTATTCCAGATGAGCAAACTACGTATTGCAGATGTCTGTAAGATGTAAATGCAGATGTCAAATAGACGTAAGCCAGATGGATTGTGCTATCTGGGTAAGTCGCTTTGGATAAAAGCGTCTGCCAAATGCATAAATGTAAATGTGATGTAAATGCATCGTCCCGCATCCGGTGTAGGCACGGTGTGAGAAGTGAAAGACAGGTTTTCTCATATATATATTTATTTAGACATAATAGTTTAGAGTAGGTCAGAATGTACTATTTAGTTAGAAAGTCAAGGTCCACCAGACCTCACAAATCTAAGTGCCAAATATAAGATCTTTTTATGAGCTAAGACAGATAAAGTTACAAAGCTCTCTCACTTTGGAAAGTGGTGCAAGTGTGCGTTTTATGGAGACGCTGAGTGCTTTATCTGAATGCATTTTCGCCAGTGCTCAGTACTGGCCGCTCCCACTGAGTAATTGCCAAGTTCTCCTTATATTACATTTATGGACTTTTATGGAGTAAATTGCATTTAAAAGTGGCATTCAATAATGACCACCATACAACATTATTATATTGTTTCTCTCCCATGACGCTATGTCTTTTAAGATGTTCTATTGCATTTAGTTTTCTTTTACACGTATCACTTAAGAGTTGACAACCCTTAGTGGTACCCACAACAAAACCACAACGCCGAGATGGAAAAAGTGTACATCCAGACATAAATATATAACGGCTAGACCTTTTGAGAGTCTGAAAATCCATCATACTGTTATCCCAAATTGGTCGGAACGCCATCAACACAACCTGCAGTGCCCTGTGTAGCTTGTTAGGCTGCTATCGTCATATCGAAAAACCTCGAGAGCCCCTACCTGACTATTAGCCTCTCAGTCTCCAGAGAGCTGGGCTGCTTTTTAAGATGGATTTTAAAAAAGCAATGAGTTCATCCTGTGGGACATTCAGCCCACATGACTCAAATGATAAATCGTACATCTGGGTGTTGTTCCGCTCATCGCGTCCGCTCGTGCTCATGCTGGAGTACCTGTTTACTACCTTTGGCACGACCATATAAAACGTCAGAATCATTACTTTAATCTCTTCCTCTTCTGTTTTGCATTTCTCTTAAACATACCCTTTTTGTCTCAGGTGACTAACTTGTTTTGGCATATCAGATAAGACTTGCATTATTAATCAATAATCCGTCCTTTACCTTCTGAGTCATTTTGCATCTATCTGTGTCTAATCCAAGTGGTGACATGTATTATTAAGTCCGTGGCAAACCCGTACACCCACAGCATATGTAACACTGTTCCCCCGACTGTATGGTTACTTTTTTTCATTTTCAAGGACCGTACAGGATACAAATGTGATTGCAATGAAATGGTTTCGTAATAAAGGATAAACCCGTAAAAAGGCTTTTTTGGGCATGCTGCATCCTGGCATCGTGTGAATCATTTTCTGGCATGGTGCGGCGTGTGGAGGCTGCATATTCTGAAAAGGCGGAGAACCGCCTTCTGAAAAGTAGTGTTATTGATTTTTCAAAAAATATCCTAAGAAGAATCTGATCGCTCAAATGTTGCTCTTTTTGGAGCCCAGGAGACATAATGGAGTTCTCGTGTCTGTTTGAAGAATCATGTTTTCCATAGATGAAAACAAACGGGACAGCTGTTGACGTGCAGTAAGAGAATGGAACTTAAAGTGATAGTTCTGTCATCATTAACTCATCCTCATTTCATTCCAGGCCGGATGACTTTCTTTCTTAAGCACAACACTAAAGAAGATAACCAAACTACATTTGCCCCCAATATTGGCTCCCATTGACCTCTATTTTATGGACCCACAGAGACATCCCTCAAATATATATTCTCAATATTACGTATTTCGCACACATTGATGTCGGGGCAGATCCAAGCACAGTGTGAGACATTGAGTGTGTTTACATGCACAAAATAAACGAATAGATATCAAAAATCTGCAAAGAAACCTGTTTTCACGTGTTAACATGGATATTTATAAACCGGTGACGCAGATAAACCGAGTTTACATGGAGGCTGTATTTTCATATTTTCATATTTCTTCAACATATATCAATATGCAACTATAGTTGCTCAGTTTTGACGTTTCTATAGAGAGCGGACTTTTAAACGTTATTTTGGGACTTTTACTACTTCGCTTTCAGACATGCGCACATAAACAAAACTGAGAGAAGACCGGTTAAGGCGATATCGGAGTAATGGGCAAAAACACTACTTCTGCCGAGAGGGTTTTGCATACGACGTTTATGAGATTTCCCGCAAAAAAGCAACACGTCTTACGTGTTTATATGACCTACTTGTTATCAGTTTATTAACCATAATCAGGAAAGCGTCTGTCTTTACATGTCTCAAACTTAAAAGTCTCAAACGTCCATGTAAACACGGTTTTATGCGTAGCCAGTTTATTACAACGCATGTACAGAAAAGGAGTGAAAACAGGTTTCCTTTAAAGCAGATTTTTGATAGATATCCGTTTTTTTGTGTGCATTTAAATGCGATCTCTTCTGAAACCCTGCTGTCTCGAAGAAACACAGACACAAAGAGATTTGTGATTTTCTGTTGGTAGGAAAATGTACATTGTCAGTGAGCTTTTTAAAAAAAGACAATTATTTGTAATATTGTGCAATGTGGACAGCTACTATAGAAAATGTTGTACATGTTGCTATTTTGCATTGTCCATTATTGAAGCATAAACACTTTAAGCTAAACTAACATATAAGTACAATTATAAGTAAAAAGTTAAAAAGTCAATTATTTCAGATTGTGTAATGTAGCATCTTAATGTGAAGTTTAAGCACAGTTGAACATTTTTAGTATTCTGACATAAGCAAAGTAAAACTCAATTATTAATTCATTTATATTTGTCATGAAGTGTTGCCTAGAGGCTAAAAACTCCCCAACCCGCAAAATATTTTTACTGGTTTATTTCTTCACTGAACTATGTTATGCAAGAACATCTTTTAAATAGTGGTTATATAATGAGCTGCATAAAGTTGGGGGATATCAGATATCGCTAACTCCTAAAATGTTCCTATTCAGCAGAATACTCCTATTTAATGCATCAAAGAGAAAGTCTTAAGAACAAAAGCGGCGTGTCTTACATCTTACACCCCGAGAAAGCCTTCCAGAAATGAACAGGCACAGATGTAAAATGCTGATGACTCTGTTTTTAAACTGGGGTGATATCAAAGAGATACATGTCAATCGATCTTTTTTTAGCCTGGTGGGTCACAGCCTCGCACCTGCCGGTTCACACGCGCTCATTTCGAATAGCTGAAGCCACTGAATCACGTAAGCGAGCAGAGAAGGTGTTCGCTTGACACGTTTCCGTCTTCCTTGCTGACTTAACAGGTAATAGCGGCGCTCCAAAATGGCCTCCGGTAATAGAAACCTACATCAAATCTAATCCTCCAATCAGATTACGGCGTGCGGTAATTGACATCGTATCGAACGCGTTTGACCGTCCTCCAACAGTTAACTCTGGGACTGCCAGCGCAACAGAAATGAAAAGCTTAAATGATGTTTTATTCCATACGACGTGACTCTGGAGAACACACAATGTACTAGTTTTGTGCCAGCGAGCGCTCCAAATGATTGATGCGTGTGGGGATCTTTTACGCTACTATGCGGCGTCCCTTCGGACCGCAGGCGTTTTCCAACAGTTCATTGCAGTCCATGGGTCATTGGACTCTCCAAATAGCTCCCCGTGTGAGGCCCGGCTCCCCGCTCGCTATGAACACTGCGATTAAACAGTTTCGAACACAATGAGAAGTCAATCCTCGCGTCAAGTTTCGCCCCGTCGGTGGCGAACATCCGTAGAAATGAAAAAGTCGTGACTTTGACAGACGTCTGCGTGCTTTGGCAACCTAATGGCGGCGTCTTTCTCTTCTGATTGAAGAATTAATGATTCCTCCACATGTGTTTTAAGAGCTTTTAATGTGACACTGTCTGCTGCTCAATATCATTAAGGCTCATTTGAAATGTTATCGAAGACAAATGATCTCAATTAGAAACAAAATTTACGGCGGCAGAACTTTCCCTGTTGTCATTATGGTAAAATGGTCTTGAGTCTTATTCAGGCGGTAGACTGTTTGATGATTAGGGGTTCATGAGAAATAGACACGGTCTGCGTGAGCAGAGAGTCACATTCCAACATCCATTATAAGCACATTACCTTGGATTGCAGCGGAGAACGGCTGCCCCTCTTTGAAAGATAAGGGCACGAGAAGGAGAAGAGGACGTCGCTTGGTCATTTCGGATTTTAACGACACATTTCTGGCACCAGACTGCCCAAAAGCTCGAGAGCGCTCTTAGATCACCGGCCAGGGGTAATCTTCGCTGACAGCCTGTCTGGTCTGCGTTCACCTTGACCTCAGGTTTAATATACAGATATGGTCACGTCGGGTCGCCGCACGCCCTTTACGAGCACAAAATACAGTTCGAGCGCACGAGCAGATGCACCAACAAACCCTCCAGGTGTGACGGCTCTTCTGTGACTCATTGGTCACATTCGAATGTTGTGCAGGGGTCAGGCGTGCTGTGTTTTTTAATTCGGATGGCGCTTGATTTTAATCGTGTACGGTTTACGGCGTTCAAATGGATAAATGTTTTGCGGGTGGATTAAAGTCGTTTAAATGGAACATTAAATGGCAGTGATATCATGCGATTTGATTAAATGGCCTCCATTAGAATCATTGTTTTTTTAAGCCGTCTTGCCTGTTCACCGGTTAAGCATCATACTTAGACGTTCATTTCAGAGATTTCTAGTGGGGTTAATAGTTAGATGGTGTTTAAAGATTACGTTAATGAGTTCTCTGTTAGGTTACTGGATATTCACACCGGGGCAAGTTGTCATACTTTTTTATATCAGTGGAACTAAAGCTCAGGTTAAACTCGTGCGAAGGACCTTTGCCGTAGCCTATACAGATCAGCATATCCTACACCGTAGCCTGATGCAGAGCTCTCCAAAAATGTAACAACCCGTCAACTCAACGTGGACCCCATGCGGACCGCAAGCGTTCTAATTGGTCAGTTAAACAAGCAACACGTGCGTGGACACTGATGCCTAGCGGTTATTGCCTGTCCACGCGGAAAACGACGCAGAAGTATAAATTAAAAACCGACAAGTAGCAGTCTTACGCAAGAGTATAAACTGAGCTATAGGGTACTCTAGTCTGACAAATACAAGTATACTTCATGTTTATTTTTATCTAAGTATACTTGTAATGTACCACGTGGGACTTAATTGCCCCACTTTGTGGTTTATAATAAAAATACACTGTTAGGTGTACTACAATATTTGAAATAAAATGTTTTTTTTTATGTAAAAGTAGTAAATTCTGAAGACTCAACAAACTATAATTTGTACTGAAACTATACAAGTGAAATTCGAGGTATTCTGATAGTATTTTAGGTTGGAGCATTCACACTGAACACATGTGAAATAGCCTACATTTTAGCATTATTTTAAATATATTTGGGCCATAATACTTAAATATTTTATCCATGTGACCGTGTGAACAGCTGAAAGATAAATACAGTGACTTGTATATGATGATTGAAAATAATAACGTATGTTAAAACAAATTCATTGTACTTTTTTGTGGTGGGTCTACATGCACTGTGTGGGAGAATGTATTAGTCATGCCCGTCTCCAAGACAGAAGTTATTCTATACGATGGATAAGTGGCTTTTTCTGTGGAATGGATATATTTCTGCATTCCCCTGCTCAATGTTCAGTTATGACTGCAGGGGAGATTATGCTGTTTTTTAGGAGACTGCAGAAACACTAGAACACTTCAGAACTAAAATGGTAGAGCAGCTCGGTATTTCTGCATAGAAAATATCTTCGCAAATGGCCAGTCAGGAGATATTGATCAAATGAAAAGTGGATCTTGTTTAGTGATATCACGCTTTTGATGCATTAGTGTAAGTGAAGTGAGGCTAGATTTACATCTCCTGCTCGGATTGAGTTGTGGAGTGAGTGTTGGAAGTAAATGATTATCGTGCCTCTGAAATCTTTAGGCGGCACGTGAGACAGTAGTAAAAATGTACTTCTGCGCACCTGCATAAATCCTAGTGCACCTGCAACCATGCACTTCATGTCATCTAATAATACAAAAGTGGCCAGGAGGAGGAAAAATATGTAGGCTATTCTATATTTAATGTTCTTGTGTAGTATTATTTTCATTACTTTTACTGTGGAGTGAAAACCAAAGGAATGCAAGGTTGTTTGCCCTCAGTGGATACATGTTATGTGAACAAGGTTATAATCCTGTTTAACCCTTTTATTTTATACTTATTCTACTCATAAGAAAGTAAAGCACTCATAGGTTCAATTTCTCCTAGGCTTCATTGGGATGAAATGGAGAGCAAATGGAAACTTGTGTCTCAGATATTCCTCATGAGAAAGAGAGCCGTAAATCAAACAAATGTTTCTGAAGAGATCTCAACAGTGTCACAAACTGAGATTTACAAAGTCCGCAATCAAAAGTCTAAATGATAGAAAATCTCGATATGAACTCAGTTTACTCAAATTTACTCAACTCCAGATTATTTTTACTATACAATCGTACTCTTGATATATTTTAATAATGGTTTCATTTGTTTCCCCATGCTGGCTTCTAAACATTGTTATGAGTTTAAATAATTTCTTCGACCTTTATGTCTCAAAATCTTCTGACCTATAGTAATGCATCTCAATTGCAATTTTTTGCCTTTAAAGCAAATCCTCTTGTATCTAAGTGAAATGTTGAGCCAGTAGTTCCACGAATTGGAGATTGGGAAGGTGAACTCTTTGAACAATGTTTAAGCATGAGAAGATAAAAGCGTACGTGTCTTTAGCACCATATATATGCAAGCACAAGCAGAATGTCTTACTTCTGCCGTTGCTTCTCTCAGCAGTTTTTAAGCTCTTTCTGCTTTCACAATTAGATTATAGCAGGGGACTGTGGGGCAGCGTGTTTTAAAATGTGTTCTTTGGTTTGTTGTGTGTTGGTGTGTTGTGTTGAGAATTTACCCGTACGAGTACTATGAACCTGGAAACTACGGTCACGAAAGTGGAAGCTTTCTGTCCTATTTAACATCATCATGCATTTTTATTTTTCATTTTAAGTAAACACATTTTAGTATTTCAACTAGGAAGTGCCAGCGACCTTTGGAAGTGAAGGTCACACATTTTACAGTTCCTCTAAGGGAAAGATGAAGAACTGTTTCGGCATTACAAAACGATTGTAAGTCACAACGACAAAAGAAAGATTTTTATTATTGAGCCATTCAAGGTCAGCATTGAAAATAGGGCAGCGCTGGTTCTAATAGATGCTTATTTCTCTGTTAACCTTACCCGTTTAATAGCGGTCTGGAGTTAATGAAATAAAATGGCAATTATATTCTACCTCGGCTCGGCCGTGACTGCAGTCAGAGGTCTTTACACACCAATGAGAATGGACATACTGGAGCTCTGCCTGCGGACAAAATCATATCACAAACCTAATCTTTTATTCCATCCCTTAAACTACATCATTTGTCCATTTTATTAATAGAAACATTTTGGAAAAAAACACTTGGTCTAGACGATAAAGACGCAGACTTACATTTTTGATAATTAGAATGCTTTAATCTGTGAAGAGTTTAATTAAATGCAATAGGCGATATTAACATTTATCTTTATAACATTAAACTACTTTAGGGTGGATAGTCTTTAATGATACTGTTTAGATTCTCTTGGTTACTGAACTATTACAATTTTCTTCTATTTTTAACATTAAAGAACTGCAATTCGTTACTTTTGCCTCTATATCGCCATCTCTGTTTGAAACATAGAATTGCAGGTTACTTTATGCATCTTGTCGAATGATGTCAAATTTTCAACTCTTCGTAAATCATTATGATATGCTTACCGTTGTGAATCGTGGCAAGGACTTCAATTATTTTCATGTACTTGCATTTCTCAACCAAAAGTCATTACAGATGTAGAAAAGAAATAGACCATTGGAATTCTCTAAAATTCAGCCTTTCAAAATGAATAGCCACTTCACATTCTTCTTAAAAAGAGGAGAATGCCATGAGGAGAAAAGATTTTACAAACTTTATTATCAAAATAAGTATAAAAATATAAATACTGTATAAAACAATGCGACAGCATTCAAACGACATGAACATAATGACCGATATTCTACAAATACACAATTCATTGTACAGTTCTAACTCTATGAGCTGAAATGAATCCACAGTTTGACAGAACCCATATAAACCTTCCACAGGAAAACCGCCTCTTAACAGAGATATCAAGTAGTTTACACAATGATCATACTTGTAAAACATATTATACACATACTGCACCTATTTTAGACTTGGTCTGCGATAAAAGCTAAGCTTTTTTTAAATCGTTTTCTTCAGGTTTTTTTTTGCCATAAACATCGATAGTGTAGAAAGCTACTATCAGTCACCTTGGTTATAAAACACATTGTCCACACCATTGATTACAACAAATCCCTACTCTTAAAAGGCATCTTTACTGATTCTTTTGAAGGGGGAAAGGAAGGAGAGATAGACCAGAGGAGGAAGGACAAAGTTAAAAAAGACATAGAATGAAGGAGCAGGAAAAGAGAAGAGGGCATGTCTATGTGAAAAGTTCCCAGTAGTTCAAGTTTTGTATGCGTCACACAGCAGAGAACAGGGGAGGTTTCAGTAAGTACGTGTTCATTTAGTGCTCTGAGATCTTCAAGTGCGCTGCGTTGCATATCCAGTATTAAGTCTCTCTCTGGGACTCTTGCCCTATATACATATCCGCCAGTTTTTTGAACTGTGGTCCCCAGTGACTGAGATAATCAAAGTCCTGGTCCCCTTCGGTGGCGGCCGATTCCAGCGAGCTCAGAGACTCAGCCAAAGAGCCGCTGCCTTCGTAAGCATAGGTAGCCAAGGAGTCGTAAGGGGGCGCCGTGGGGTCCGAGTCGTTTTCTTGCAGTCGTCCGTTGATAAAGTCTCTGACATCCGTGTTGTCCTTCAGCGGGGACGTGCGGCGGAAGGGAAACAGCATTTCAGGCATTATGTCCCGTCGGAGTTTGTTGGTATCAATGACCTCGGGGTTACGGAGGGTTCCGATGTCGAAGGCCTGCGTGTCTTCCTCTCCGCCGCCCTCGTCGTTGTAGCTGACCACGTTGTCCCTCACGTCCTCTTTGGAGATGATCAAAGGCTCCTTTTTCTTTTGTCGCCGGAGGGCCGCGAACAATACCACGATCACTGTCGACACGGAGACAAAAGAAAATGACATCACCATGGTGTAAATAAGACTGAACAATGCTGTTTCATAGTCATGCATCCTCTAGGCCAGCGAGACACCAGACACCATGGTAGAAGAATTGTAGAAATGTTGTAAGGTACTTTTTTTTCGGCCAAACATCATATTTATAGCTAGTGTAAATTCAGTTGAACTTTTATAAGGTTCTTGTGATATATATTTTTTTAATTGTATTAAGCTTTTTTAATATGTAAGCCTTAAAGATTTTATATACCAGTGTGTTCCAATCCATCGACAAAATTTACATTTATAGGCAACAAGAACTCTAAAAACCTCCAATAGGGATCAACAATTTCATTCTCCACTTAAAGTGGAATTCATTGAATTCTAAGCTGTGACATAAATCAAAATCAAATAAATATAATTTAAAATGATAAACAAAGGGCCAAAGACAGATTCGGAGTGCGACTGCTGTGGCGACCCGCAAGGCACACTCCACGGACCCACGAGACCTTATGATTAAGTTCACTTAATTCAATCAAGATGTGGCCAGGCAATCAATGCTCAGGGACAATGAAGTCGTCTCGATCAACAAAAACAGAAGCACACAGTCAGCTGAAAAACTGCGGCCGGGCAAGCACTTTGGATGTGCTAGTTTTCACGGTGCTCAGAGAGGCAAATAGAGAAAGCGTGCATAATCTCAATCACTGCAGAGAAGAAAGAGCCGCTGCAGAATCACAGGCTGTTCTTGGATGGCTAAAGCAGAGCACAGATAAGACGCCCAGTAAAAACTGCACAGCACTACAGAGAGCTTAGCCCAAGATTCTGAGGAATGTTTCAAAAGGTGTCATGCGCTTAGGATACTCATGAATACAGAGAAGAAAGACGCAGTGTAATGTAGATAAAGACTTCATGCTGCCTGGAGCCATCACCTTGCAGTATTAAAACTGAAATGAAAAGGTTTCTCTTTTCTTCTCTTACGTAGTACAAATTTGCAGGGTTCCAAAGGGGACATGAAGTTGAACTTCAGCATATCTTTCTCTCACAGTCACATGTGGTATCCGCCATGCAAGATTCGACCGATTCAGATGTGAATTGGAAGGCGATTGCAGCAGTTGTGATCTATACTTCCTAAATGAATAGACTTTTGTCTTCAAGTCATATTTAAAACGTCTCAATGTAACAAACATTAACTATTAAGTTGAAGTATGTTCTTGGCAGCTAGCTCATATTTGAGTTAAAAACCGATTTGAACCAATTAAAATCATTATTATAATAGTATGGTTCCACTCATACATTGGCTTTAAACAGATATAATTTACGACAGATGGAAGAATTACCAACAAAAAAATTACAAAAAACATAACCTCACAATTTCACTATAATAACGCTTCTGTGCAAACACAGAGTTAACCTAACTAACAGGTTAAATCACTTATATTATAATTTGCAGGTAAATACAATAAATTCATTTTTTTTCAAAGTGTTACAATTGCACCTCAACTGTTACAATTCAAGAAAATGACAATAATTATATTGTAATGTCACTGTTGGCATAAAATAATGAAACTTTTGTGGACGATTTACAGTACTGTGTGCATTACAAAGAAAATCATTGTCATAACTTATTCATTTTCATGTTGTTCATTACACTTTGAGACTCTTTCCTCCGTGAAATACAAAAGACGACATTTTGAGAAATATCTTATTGGTTTTGTGTCCATACAATGTAGGTCAATGAGGGCCAATGTTGTTTGATTCCCAACATTCTTCAAAATACCTTCTTTTGTTTTCTGCTGAAGAAACACATTTGGGATGGCATGAGGGTGAAGAAAGGTTTAAAGAATTTTTTTTTAGGTCAACTATCCCTATATCCCTTCACAGCACTGTGTATAAACATTAGACACTCCCCTTTGTCTATTTAAAACATGGAAATAACACGGCAAGGCTTAATGAGATCAGGCAGACCATAGTTCACAATGTTCATAGTTTGAGCCAGAAGAGGCGAGAAAAGAGAGTTATGTCCATAAAAAGGGAACAGGTGCTGTAGTTTGCAGCTTGTTTTTCCTGTTCAGTGGCTGCTGTCTCTTCGCAGCAGGTGAGCAGAGAGCTCGACCCAGCCTCCCACTCAGGTGTTAATTATGAAGAAGGCACTGCAGGGGGGCAACACGCTGTGTTCTGCCCAGCGCGGGGGCCCGCGGTGCGAGCAGGGCTCATCCTGTGATCTGGAAGGGAAATGCTGGTGGAGGAGTCTGGATGAGGAAAGCTCTCACTTGGGCCTACGCTCTTGTAGCGGTGCGTAGGGCGGGGTTCAGGGGGGCCATTTGCCAAATCTACGGGAAAGGGCGGGATGGTAAACCAAGAAGGGGAAAAAAGAAAAAGAAAGTGATATTTTGTTTATCAGGTGTAGCTGAAAGGTTTATAATGCAAGCTGACAACTCAACGCTGGCGGATGAATTTAGGGGAAGAAAGTGAAAGTGGAGAAGGGGACGGGGTAGGGTGTCCGGTCTCAGTTTGCTAAAGAGAGGAGCAGCGGTGGAGTAGATGTTGCCTGAGGGGGGAACAGCAGAATCTGAGATGGCTAAAGTGGTCTGACACAGCGCACAATAGCCTACACTGTGTAATCGGCAAAAACTGAGGGAAAATTTAGTCATACATCATTTTTTGTAGATATTAACAGAGAAAATATTTAAGGAGCCATGTTCTATACATATTAGCGTTTGTTTTGTGTCATAAAAAAGTGTGCCAACCGAAGAATCATTCAGTCAAAGGTTCCTAAAAGAACCATTTCCATCTTTCTTTTTAAGTAGACCATTTTGCTTAACAAAACAGGTTCAGAAACACATTCTGTTTCAGTTCTGTTTACAAAATGTTACCAACAGAACACAAATCAAAATGTGAAACAAACATCTTCAAGACTATATCGCTGCTGTCCTTCTGAAAACTTGCATCTCCATATTTTGTGATTTCTATTTATTGCAGTAAATCATAGTTATTATTATATCACCCTTTGTTTGTCAATGGGTTTTGCAAATATCGAACAAATACATAGTATTAGAAGTGCTGGTCATGATATTTAATCATTTGGAATGTATGGTGTTTTTTTCTTTTTGCCTGAAAAGCAGCGAATTTGGATTTTGAAACGGCCGCGTTAAAATGTGAATTCAGAAAATAATTAGCTAAAAACTGAAAAAGAAAATGCTACTTGACCGGTGTTGTTGACATTTTGCAAAAAATTGGTCTATATAGTCTAAAACAACCTTTCTTTAACCCTTGTGCAACAGAGGTTCTTTATGGAAGCGTTCAACCAAGAATAGTTCTTCTATGGCATCAAGAATCACTTTTGTTTAAAATTGTAAAAATGTTGCACTAAACATGACTATTTAAAATACGTATTTCAACCATACCTTTCAGATTAATCAACACTTTTTTAGATATAGGCCTAGTGTTGCACCTCTGATTACTGAAAAATGTATTGTAAACTACGTTATGTGAACTTCTGATATATAACTGATGTAATAATTGTATTAACATAATGCTCTTTGAAATAAACTAAACTAACACAAAGTATTTAAATCCATAGTATGAATACATTGAAGGCCAGCAATGAAACCCAACCCAACCCGATTTGGCCAACACGAAAAATGAATAAACGAAATTTTCCTAAAATTCCTCAAAAGCGTTTGGCAGTTCTTTCGGAGTCAGACGGCAGGAAATGTTGACGGATTGCCTCGGGTTAGATTGGGGACGCGGGAGATGCACTCATGCAGTTTCAACAATTACTTATTGATGAACGTTTTAAAAGTAAGCACATTATATTTTTCCTTTTTCCCCTCAGACGCTGTTCTCGACCGGCCGCTTTTTAAACCGCATTACTTCACAAAAAAGCACAAGTGGCGTTTTACTACGTCAGGAAGAAGAGAGCGACCTACTTAAATCTCCGAAGAACACAAAGGCCTTTTTGTCAATTGCATACATTTAATAATGAAAGCTATTTTTCCCCACCGCTGCACTTTGCGAGCGAAGGGGGAAAGAGAGAGCACCTACTGTAATGTCTTAATGGAGAGGCCTACTTTTCATTGTCTGGAGGAAATATTTGGAGACATTTTAAGGGGGAAAAGTGAATAAATAACAAGAATAAACAACAGAAAGGATGATGCACGGCCCACACTGCGCTGCTGCGTCAACAGCAAAAACCAGGACAAGAGGTCAAGACGGGTTTCGCTTCGTTCGCCAGACGCTGCGCAACGTACAAGCGTTTATTTTTGGTTTGCTGCATCAAAAGAAAGATTCGGGATCCGTGTGGGGTTTTGAGATCCTTTCAGGACCGAATATGAGAACTTGGAGTGCGAACAGCCCATGTCTGCCTAGCAAATAAATCATTCTTATCAAACGTGTCACTTGCTTCGACAGATCCTACGCCTCCAAATGTTGTCCAAACTGGACGTCTCAAGAGTACCTGATGTAGTGTGGGGCACGTCTGGAGTTACTCACATATTCTTAGTTTCTTACCTTTAGTAACAGACAGCAGGCATTTGTTTTAAACCCCCGCAGTTCTTAAGATTAGCTTTGGTGTGATTTAGATAGCACAACTACCCAACTTTTATATTCCACCACCTTCTGCGGGTTTTACAGCCAATCTGTGCCAATACAAATCAGTCTGGAACCATTAAATGTATTTCCATCAAAGGCCACACAACCTGTCCACCTAAACCTGTTGGTTTTGCACTAGGAACCATTAACGTCAGAGACCGGTGACAGGGTGATGTTCTTTACGACAACACTAACACAAAAAAACTCTGGGTTGCAACTGAACATGCTCATTATAACCAACAAAGCCGTCTCTACCAGAAGTGCTTGATGGGGCACGATGTGACATGCATTCAGCTGACATACACCTTTGTACACGCTGGAACACCATTTCAGCAACTTTATTTCAACCCAACCGAACATTGTGACCTCACATCAACGCCGGCTCATGAACAAACAACACAAACTCACAGCATTGCCTGAGTCTGACTAACCAAACAAACCATGGCACTTCTTAGTTTTTTTTTTGAGAGTACAGTAAATGTGTATAGCGTATACAAAATGAAATGTGCTACATTTGAGGCTTCACATCACGCATTAGAGTGAACACAAGCTAATGCATGAAAACAGTGCTGTGTGATGAAAGGTCCTATGTTGCCTTAAGACTCCTTAAAAAATACCTATGGCCTGTATGTTACATCCAAAAATAGAAAAAATGTTAGTGTGCCGACTTCAAGTAAAAGCTTATGCATTACAGGCCGATCAATACTTACTGAGAAGTATTAAAATGCAGAGTAATATGGCCACTAGCGCTCCCGTGCTCAGACCGGCCGAGAGCAGCAGGGCTTCTGTGCTGCACGTCTGCACGTTTCCACGACTGTCGCAGGCGCAGACTCTGACCGTCAGCGTGCTGGTGCTGCTCTGGATGGGGTAATCGTTGTCTGAGATGACCACAGGCAGCAGGTAAGAGCTCATCTCTCTCCTGTTGAAGCTGCCTCTGCGTGTCATGATCCTCGCTGTGTTATCTAGAAAGAAAGAGAAACGGTTTCTGATGATACTGAAAGTGCTTTTTGTCAAGTTTAAATATAGAGTTGTGATTTTGATCATATGTACATAATGTATACTAATGTGCATGTGAGGAAGCAATGCAGATCCACAATCCATCTGTACACCAGACTTACTGAACATTTTACCCACAAATAAAACAGATATATAACAGATGTAGCTAATTTAAGCTTTGTGTGATATTTGGATCTCTGGGAGTCTTTTTCAACGTTTACCAAAACTGCAAATGCAAAATTATGTAATTATTAGGTGCAAAAAAAAGATCAATTTATTTGTATTTTTAACCTAAGACATTCATATCTTAAAAGAAAAAAGAAACAAATTCCACGCATATCATACACTTTCTCTTATATATATTTTGTTTATATATTTTATATTGTTAATTTAATTAAAACTGTATCATCTTTTTTATTTAATTGTCACTGTGTAGCAAAAACCTTGGATCCCCAGATTCACTGTTTTTCATGAAAAGGGAAAAATACGAAACTTTTTAAATTATTAAATACTGTTGTCAAAGTTGACAAGCACTTAAAAAAAATATTGGTTAGATATTTGCAAAACCCAGTGAAAAACATAAAGAGTGAATAATAATAATGATACATGGCAAAAAAAATAAGAAAAAAAATGGAGATGTGATTTAACAGACCTAAATGACCAGTTTTAGAAAGAAATCATTTAAAAATTATGGGATGAGAGGGGTAGGAGCCAGGAAAGGACAAGGAGCCGACTAAATGATAATGAAACATATATGCTGTTGGAATAAAGTGAACTTCGTCAAATGTTTTTTACATACATTTTATGGCTGTATTGATTTTAAAACCTGCAGGTCCAGAACACTGCCCGAGTAAAACAAAAACGAGAGTTAAAAGTAAGGTGTGTCATTTCTGTACAAGCCTCAGTCCGGTGATGTAAACAGACGGTCCTACCTACAAAGTCACATTATTGGTGGAGCGAATGTTGCTATGGCAAGCTAGTCAGGATGCAAAGCGAGCAATAGTTAAATAACATTGATTGATGACTTTCTCCTATCTCAGCTTAATACAGGGAGTCTGCGAGTAAGTAATTTAACAATGACAAATCACACGCATCACGTTTGAATGCATGTATTTCTGCTGAAGTACCTTCGTTGTCGAAAATGGTGAAGTTTGGATTGATGGTGCTGAGACTGAAGACAAACTTGTGGCCAACGAGAGGTTCATCCGTGTCCACGGCACTTATGGTCTGAATGAGCTGGAAACAAAAAACACACTTAGCTTCACTATTTCTTTGTATTTTTGATTTTTTGTTTCATTCATTCAGTTTATATTTGCATAAAACACGTCATACCTGACCGGCTTTGACGTTCTCGCACACAAAGGTCTCGTAGTACATGGCGAACTCGGGCGCGTTGTCATTCACATCTCGTACTTTGATAAACACCGGGACTCTGGTTTGCAGGGCAGTACCTAGACGCAAGTGATGAATGTGTTTAAGCAATCGTGGGAGATATTCAGTTTGCATTCAAGAGTCTAATTTCAAGTCTCTAAATTTGTCTGTCAGCTCTTAACCCCGGGCATGTAGTCCTCTACAGAAAACATGAATTAAACCACAACCAGGGATGACAGTTTGATTTTTGTCATCAGTCATTTACTGCTGTGCTGCAGTTTCAGCCGCCGCTGAGAACGTCTCGGGGCTCTGGAAGTTTTTGCCCATCTAACATAAAGTTATCGTATTTTTTTAACCCTCATGATCCGTGCGAGGTCTGAGAGACCGGAAAACCATTTTAAAAGCTCAGTTATGTATCAGGTTTATTTATCTCTCTAATCTTATTAGAACCTGATTATAAGAAACACTGGAAACTTGATAACATGATTCAGATATGACAAATTACGTCTGTGAGGGGTTTCAGGGACCCTGGGTTTTAAAACAAAACATGAATAACTGCAAAAATCTCCCACGGGTGTGCAGAAGACAGTATTTTTTCTTTATTTGTTTGATTTTGTTCAGTTTTTACAGTTTCTGTTTTTGCGACTTGCAACACTTATGTATTTGACCGTCATGTTTCTAAAATGTGTCTATGGTTTATAATAAAACAGCTTCAATATGATCTACCTGTTGACTGTTTTAGTGGCAACGACATAAACAAACGCCATAAGGCCAAATTGTAACTTTTGGTAGACATATACAAAGAATCTTTAACTGTTGATTTGTTTTAATTTTCAATTCAATTGACATACAGTAAAATATTAATATAAATGGAATAGTTAATTAAGTTTATTGTTATATAATAATTTATTTAAGATTGCTCAAATTAAAACTTTGAAAATGTTTATTTATATTAAAATCTAAAAAAAATCTGCCCTAAAAGTTATTGGAAAAACTAGAAATAAAAATGTTACCTCAAAAATAAATAAGTTTTTGGCACTTAAATTGTATTAATAAACAAAAACAAAAATAAATTAATCTTAAATAGCGATATGAAAAATAAACAAAAAATGTAATAAAATTCAACAAATCTATAATAACTATGTTTGGGCCTAGCATGTGCGATTGATGAAACCTTCTATCCTCTAATGATCACCTTCTAATGATCTAGTTGAATAGAATTAAGAAATTAAAATAATTTAAACTGTATAGTTTTTAAGTATATAAATCTTGGACTCCGAACAAACAGTAAAGCTATTCTGAGCAGAACAAGTGACTTAACACCTTTCAGTACAAAAAATGCATGCCATGCTTTAAAACTTGTTCGGATTTCACAATCTGAATATAAAAAACATTGAAACCGATGCCTTGGCATTACCAAACGTAGTCTACTCTACAAAGGGAACAAAAAGAGAACAATTTGGCTGCATTGAAGCGCAGATTATCGCCCAATCAAGAGTGAACATTGTCTCATTTCATATCTACCATACAAACTTACTGAGTTCTGTGGCCAGAACGGAGATGTTGTGCCATTTGGATGTTTCTCTGTCTAGACCTTGCAGTGTGCTGATGGTACCATTGTTGGAATCGATGTTAAACAGCCTTTCCAGGTCTGTGTGGCGATCAATGGTGTATCTGAAACAACAATGACTGTAATGAATGCGAGACAATAGAGAGCTGATTATGGCCGGACGCGAGGACAGAACGTTCTGTGTTATAAGACGTTGTAAACATTCCCCATTGAAGAGTACATCGCACATCCAATAATAAAGGCTAGAGAACATAGACTAAACAGACAAACGTATATATTAGCGCAGAGTGGTTTCGTAGCGATGGAAAGGTTGTGGGTGTAACAATGTATACGATGGATGGATTGTCCTGTAAGTCCCTTTAAAAGTACAGCTTTCCTGTAGCTCAGTGGTAACAGCAAGGCGTTAACAATGCCAAGGTTGTAGGTTCGATCGGAGGGGATTGCACATACTTAGAAACAGTGTTGGGTAAATTACTCTGAAAAAGTAATTAATTACTAGTTACTCATTACATATTCAATAGTGTAATTAGATTACTTTACAAATTACTCTGTCCAAAAAGTATTTAGTTACTCATTACTAATTACTTATTATATCCTACATCAACCTTGATTAGTAAAGTATATCAAGGATAGAAATGAAACGGCTTATTTAATTCTTTCAAATAAATAATATTATTAACTGACCAAGTATTACAAATGTGAGAATTATACATTAAAGCACAGATTTTAAAGTTAGACTTTGAATTTTGATGTCAATACACTATTGCATATGCATGTATTGCACAAAGCATTTAGTTTAATTACATCAAAAGTAACTGCAATGAAATTACAGTAGAAATAAGAGTAATCCCTTACTTTACTTTTTCAAGGGAAAAGTAATTAAAATACAGTAACTAATTACTTAGTAACTAGTTACACCCAACATTGCTTAGAAACAAATGTATAGGATAATGCAATGTAAGTCGCTTTGGATAAAAGTGTCTGCCAAATGCATAAATGTAAAAGCATCACAATTTTGTGTACGTCAAATGGGGGCGGACCAACATCAAAACATCTCCAGCCATGTCTATACGTGCTAGTTTTTAGATGATCAATTATGCGTTACGCAAAACCGCGTCTTAGCCCACGCAACTATCAATTATCTACAGGCACATATCGCGTGATGTGAATTCCGAAGTGGTCGATTTGCGAGAGGCTGAATGCTAATCGCTCTGTTCATCCCCTGCCTTTTGTTTCCATGAAATAAGAAAAGGAAATCTTTCCTATTAAAGCCATTTATCAACGTCAACTTACATATTCTGCTGACATTTAAATATGCAACTGAGTGTGGCGTGCTTGAGGGAGCCAGACGGACAGGCTTTTCAGACGATCGCTCATAGTGCGAACGCGGACAGGAGACGAGAGACAAGGCAGAGTCATTCACATCAAGTTTTTGACTTATAGAAGTCAGAATTTCGAGGGGAGGGCTGAGGGGGGTAACACAGCGCTTGGATTCATCTTGCTAAACTTCCGCAGGGAAATCACCAACTGAGGCCCCATGAATAATTTGCTTCCCCCTGCCTTTACACACGCATGCACGCACGCTCGCACTCTTGGGGACATGTTGATGGATTAGATTTAACTGAGCACAAAACATCTGATCAGCAACCAAAATGTGAAGGAGAATATGCGTTCTGCTAGACTTTTGTACCGGGGGACGAATAGCGATGAGAAGAGGAACTCTTTGTAGGTGCAAACCGTAGTTTTCTATGAGCTTTTATGCCATCTACATGCTAGTGTACACATACACAAAACCACAGAGACGTTTCTCAAAATATCTTTTTTGTTCCAAAGAAGACTACATTCCCAAAAAGTCATACGGGTTTTGAACAACATTAGGGTGAATAAATGATGACAGACTTAACATATTTGGGTCTCATTATTTTGCGGGATCCAATCTTCCCTCTTAAATACATTTAGGTTGGACTGCAATTTAACTCTTTAACATTTTCCTGTATTCTCATTTTGTTCGCCTGTTGCACATTTTTATTTGCCATTACGGAAACGCAGCACTTGTTTGTTAGCTCGATATTCAAAGCATTTAATTAGCGTGTCGCTGTGTTCAAATCTCTATTGGACCGTTAAATGGCCTGTTACAATAGCCACGATTATCTGTTGACAGAAGCTTCCTTATTAGCTAAATCAGCCTGGAGTTTGCAATGAAACTAATATAATGAGCGCAGTAAGATTAAGAGCGAGTGCAGCACTAAGGCAATATAAACATCAATTTCACAACACAAAAACATTCAAAGTTTTTATTCAGGGTTATATCCATGATCTTTTGAGACCGAACAGTTCATTGATCTATGAAAACATATTGCTACTTTCTTAACTCGCAACTTCTTCCCAAGTGTAATGGAAGATTTATTGAAACAGAGCTGCAACATATGAGCCATTTAAAACATGTGACCACACAACAGATTCTGAAAAGTCTTTGAATAGGTTAGTTTACAAAAATATCTGTCATCATTTAATCACCTTACGTTCTAAACCTTTCTCAGACTCTTTCTTCTGTGGAACACAAAAGAATATATTTTGAGAAATGTCTCAGTTTGTGAATGGGGGTCAATGCTGTGTTCAAAATATCTTCTTTTGTGTTCTGTAAAAGAAAGATAGCCATACATGTTTGGGATGACACAGGAGTAAGTTAACGCTGAAAGAATTTTCATTTTTGGATGAACGTCTCCCTTTAATTCCCCACCAAAATCTGGCAAAGCATGTATCATGTACCGGTGGAGCAATTAAGACAAATATTTGGTGTCAAACATCGAATGTTGTGACCCGTCTTCAATACATTTGCCATTTGCCATAAGCACTTTGAATTGCACTTGTGTATGAAATGTGCTATATAAATAAACTTGCCTTGCCTTGCCTTGCCTTGCCTTGCCTACAAAAAAACGTCTAATACATTCAAATCATATTTGTATCACTATGTCTGTACTGACTCAAACCCTGACTGATGGTTACTCACTTGACCATGTGATTGACCATATCAGGGTCCCGGGCTGTCACCGTTCCAATCGAGCTCCCGCCAGGGGTGTCCTCGTCCACCTCGAAAATGTACAGAGCCCGACTGAAGACCGGCGGTTCGTCCACATCGGTGACCGTGATCCTGACCACTGCTGTGTCGCTGAAAGGCCCAAGATGCTCGAAGCGTCGATCTACATGCGTGTTGGTCACCTGCACCCGCAGCGAGTATAACCTTTTAGTCTCGTAATCCAGTGGCTGAAAAAGAGAAGGTCACATGGGAGAAGATAACATGTTAGGCGGATCCTCACGTCCCGTCTGAATAAAAGGACGGCTTACATTTCAGATCTGTTTCAGCTCCGCGCGGATTAACGGTCCGGCTAAACTTTTCTGAATTGAAACCCCGTCAGTTTTCGATACTTTTATTGCAGGAGCCCTTATCGCTGCCCCTTTTTTTCGAGCTGAATGTCTTTTCTAATAAAGGCAGAGCACATCGTCCATTCAGTGCTGCCTTTTAATTATGGAACGATTAAAGACTCAAGGTGCAATCTTTTACCTTTCGTCCATTCAGGCCTGCTATCTTTTATTCTAGTTCAAGCAAAAAGATTTGCATAATTGCCTAAGCCCCGTCAAAGCCTGACCCAACATCGAGTGGATATAAAGCTATAGTTAGATCTCAGCAGGCACATGGATCCAAGCACTATACAAAAGGCAAAAGGACTTTTTTGGTTGTGAATAGTATTAAGCACCTTTGTAAAGTTGAGAGTACACGAGGACTTCGATTTAGAGGATTACTTTCTATGCACTTTCCTTCATACCGGTGCGCAGATGCGGGGACAATGGAAACGAAAAAAAAGCCACAGGATTTTATTGCATATGTAATGTATAAAACATGAGATATAGGTGCTGTTTACCCGTTTCACAGTTATAACTCCTTCCTGGCTGGTTCCGTCCGTGATCACATTAAACACGTCTTGGCCGTCTCCATCCAGGATGGAGTACCACAACTCTGCGTTCTCGCCAACGTCGGCGTCAGACGCTTTGATCCGGCCCACCGACGAGCCGATGTTGGCCGACTCCGGCGTGGAGAGATGGTAAGTGCCTAGAGGAGGGAGAAAAGGAAAAATAAATCAATTGAGTAAACAGTCAGGTGTTTGTACGGACTCTTTGTTCTCAACCGAGGCGCTCCGGCGTGTATTTGTCAATTTATTTATCCTCCTCTCGGAGGAGAAGCAAAGCTGCGTCTCTGTGGTTATTCTTTAATAGAATTTCAGCTCCGATGAGCCATTGGAGGTGGTTCCTTTTAAACCAGAACTGTTTCTGATGTGGCTCTTGTATTGGATTTGAGACTGTGGCAAAAAAGAGAGATTATCGCCCCAAATGAAGCTCTTGCACTCTCACTCTCTCTCTGTATTCACCTCCTCTCTCCTTCTAAAAGCTTCTTTCTGTTGAAAATTTGATCTGGGTTCATATCAGTCAGTGGGAGAATTGACTGTACATTCCAGATGAGTTTGTGCCTGTGTGGCCATTGAAACGTGACACATAAATGCAAAACATCCAAACAACTTCATTCAACGGCCTCATTCCGTATGCTGATGTGATGTCTATTTGCAAGTCCAAGCGATGTGGAGTTCATAAACGTCCTCATAATCTTGAATAAATTATTAATAGTTGAGTGGCAAACACATTTGATTAAGATCCTTCAGACTTGCGCAAGGCAAATATTTTGGAGTGCAAATTGCAACCTCTCTGCTAGATGCCGCTAAAGTTCACACACTGGACCTTTAAACCGGTCGTTTAAAGGTTTAAACCCTGAAGTTAAATGGGATAAAGGACAGATACGAATATTTGCACTGTCTACGTATTACATTATTTCAAAATGGATTCGAAAGTAGTTTTGGGTTCAAATCCCAGGGAACTCATGACAGCCAGACGCTTTTGATAAATGGGCTTGTCAGCTGCGT
The DNA here is from genome assembly GCA_008369825.1 of Triplophysa tibetana. NCBI lineage: Eukaryota > Metazoa > Chordata > Actinopteri > Cypriniformes > Nemacheilidae > Triplophysa > Triplophysa tibetana. Next base: position 4,065,622 of record CM017893.1, read on the forward strand.
AAATGTTATATAAAGGAAAAACCACAACGTGCACATGAAAGGCTTGCTTACTGTGGGGAAATCGAGGTGGACTGTTGTTGACGTCCAGAAGGGTGATGTTGACCGTAGCGGTCCCAGAGAGCCCGCCCATCTGTCCGGCCATGTCCTTAGCTTGAATCACCACCTGATAGTGTTCCCGATTCTCTCGGATCATGTTCGGAAGGGCCGTCCTTATGACGCCTGACAAAAAAGATGAGCACAGGTTTTGTTAGGTGCACCCTAATGAGCGTTCGTTCTTCTTTGTTTATATGTTAATGTCAAGCTAAAATAAGACGGTCGGATGAGACGAAACCAAGGAGATGAATTCAATGCCTTCGGGTATTTTAAAGAGAGTTTTAATTGAGCAGGATGTCAATCTTTAAATCATGTTGTGATAAGGTTATTAGTGTATATGAAAGCTGATAAGGCAGATGGAGAACAGGCAGATACCTCACTAGAGAAATTGTGACGATGTCAAACAAAACATTGCTTTGTGGTTGCTAAGGGTCTGGTTTCTGTGCACTACCATTGCGGTTGCTAGGTGTTCTGGGCTTAAAGTGACAGTTCACCCAAAATTGAAGACTCTGTCATCATTTACTCATACTCTTATCATATCAAACCCGCATGACTTTCTTTCTTCTGCAGAATTATATTTTGAAGAATGTTGGTGACCGAACAACGGCGGTACTCCTTGACTTGTATTAGTTTTGTGTCTATATACAACAAGTCAATGTGTACCGCGATTGTTCACCTACCATCATTCTTCTTATGTGTTTTGCAAGAAAACTTGATTTGTTTGAATCCCAGGGCAAGTGCATATCGAATAAATGTATACATTATATAATGTATAAATGTAAATTACTTTGAATGAATTTCTCTGCCAAATGCATGAAAATCAAAATGTGCTTTCTCTGTAATATCTGTTCAACCTACCGGTTTCAGGTTCCACTGAGAAATACGGCTGGCCCTGCAGTATGCTGTAAACCAGCTTGGCGCTGTTTCCATACGCTTCATCATCTGCATCAGTGGCGGTGACTCGCATTACAAATGCACCTTGAGAAAGCAAGCGGGACAGAGAATTATAGAGAAATATGCACAAACATTTCCTGGAATTTCATACTCAACAAGCCCCAAAGAATCTGTAAAACATGATTCACACATCCATACAACCTTAACCTGGATTAAAGCCTAAAGATGCACCATGACCCATATGTATCTATAATGTGGGTATGTAGACACGCTGCCACCACTCCCCCAAATCCCAACACGAGCTGCGATCAAGGGGAATGTGCGATCGCTTTCCACGCTTTCATCTTCCTTATCTTAGTGTGTTGCTTATCTAAATCCTGGTCTCATAATTACTCCGGCAGCGTGGTGGGATGGACGCGTCTTTAATTGTAGGTTTTACTTTCGCTGGCTCTCTCGTCAGGTCACTCCATTCATTTAATGCTCTGATGCAATCTGCCGTATGTCGCTGTGAAACGTCGGTCTAATAATCTGCTCAAAAAACATTATAATTAGACCAATTAATCCAAAACTAACGTGATTTTGGGGGGTTTCGTTTTCAGCTTGACACCACTTTGGACAGCTGTAGGAGGAAAAATACAAATGTGTATGGTTTAAAAATCTCTTTTAAATCTGTAATGTAAATGAAATGCTTAAATGAAGAAACGAGCCACTAAAGGGCTTGCCTTATTGTGCATTTACAATCCAAAAGTGTGCCGTCCAATCAGATTGTGCCAAATGTTGTTCATTTGATTGACTGCTGTGTACCAAAAACGAACAACAGTTTGATCTTGTGCTGCCTTCAGATAGAACAACTTTTGCCCAGCAAACTTCAAGGACAAAATCTCTCACGTTCCTATTTGCTAACAGCCACGCTTTCCATTAAAATCCCGCCCCCTCTCGATTTGCGTCCTCTGTTTCTTTTTTTTCATACTTGTACTACTGACATCTTACTGTTCCGTCTCCAGAATTACTTTGGAGGTGACTTCACGTTTTCTCAGCCTCACCTTTTGAAGGTGGACCGAATGCCCGTGTTGTTTCTGCCATGGATCAGCGGCGTCCTTGGCATCGACAAGACCTCCGACGAGCGCCGTTTGCTCTCCGAATGACTGGGAGAATACTAATGAACGAGGAAACATCTGTCGCCCTCCGATCCCATTCCGATAACACGTAGAGAAACAGAGCCTCTGTCTTCATGGATGGCCAGATCTGATTAACGGCGAGCACGTTCGCAACACATGGCCGGTTTGTACGGTTTAAAAGCGAGTGCCACCGCGACCCCTCGGCTTGGCAAGCGGAGCTGTTCGTGAATTCATGCACAGCCAGGAGAAAGTAAGAGGTGAAGCGTCAAACGTTCCCATTTACGTTTGAGGGCCGTGGATGATGAAACTGTGAACCCGATGGAGCAATAAAGAAATGAAAGGATGAACAAGCTCGCTGGAAAAAGAAAGGGAAAAGAACTACGCAGGTTGGGTTTGAGAGGCCTTGGAGGAATAATACTGTTGCTTGCTTTTGGCAGATTGTGTTGAATAAATAACTCCCCACCCAGAGTCAAAGCGGCTGGAACATTACATGCGTTCACATTCGATTGAAATGAGAATCAGAAGTTACAGTGAAACGGACCAACCTGCCATTTATCATGTTAAGAATCTGTAAAACAACACGGCCTGTACTCAAGCTTGCAAAACACAGGTACTGTTGAGAAACCCAAGTGTCTCAACAGAGAGGATCAGGCGCTGTAATGGAAGAACCAAACAGAGAGTCCCTGAAGCATGAGTGATCCTGCACGTGTCTGAAAAGATGACTGCTAGTGTTTCAAGCCTGAGGGATCTATTTTACAACAAACTCCACAGCAATAATCTCCACTCTCCAATGAGAGACCTACTGAATAAAAAATCCCATTCGTTTTAAAGGGAACGAGTGTAGTTTTAAACGCTTAAACACTCCTTTTCGAGTAGATGATGTGTGGACAGACATCCTTCAGAACCCCGTCTCATTGGTTGATCTTCATCGAGAGTGCAAACATTGCAAATTCATAAACTGAAAGTATTGGAAAAGTATAAATTTCATGTTTGCCAACGTTTCTATTGTGTCAAGCGTTCTCAAACAATACCTCATGAACCGACCAACCCAACTTCACCAAGACATACAAACACTTCAAGCATAAATTCCTCATTTCCTTGTGATTAGTCTTTGATTCATTTGCCGGTCACAATGATTAAGATCAACAATGATTATCTTATCATAGCACAAATCTTTAATCAAAGCCGGCTGCCTTGTTTTTGTGGCAACCGCAAATGAGTTTTGATTCACTTGCGATAAACCTGCGGGTTAATTTGTCGCTCGGTGAAGAGTAATTGATTCCTAGCCGCAGCATCCCGTTCGTTTACTTGGATTCTTGTCCGCTTCTTCTAATGGGTATAAATTTGCCGATAATTGAACGATTTCATACGAGATTTTGGAAGATCTTTATCCTTCCTGCGAATCACGTGAAGTGTGCTTTTGGCGTAGTTTTAATCAGCGATGATGATGAAGTGGCTGGGGAACTTTTGTACTCAACGTGCAATCATTTTGAATTATCCTCTGTGGGAGCTTTTTTTTCAGCGCGGTTTGTCCAGAACTTCTTCGATTTGGACTGGATGTGGAGGCACTTTGGCATAATTTGGGTTCTTGTGTAAGTGAGTGTATGATTGAGTTAATGACGCAGGACTTCTTGCAAAAAGAACTTGCACCTGGATGTGAAAATCTACATAAAAATGCTAAATGTTTTTGTAATACTTTCCATTAGATGCAAACTGTTATTTGTGAGTGTCACCATTTAAAAAACAAGTAATTGTTAATAGTTTAGTCCAAAAAGAACATTCTGTCATTATTTATTGACTCTAGTGTCTAATCCAATAAGCAAGTTTATAAGACATCTTTAAGAATACACACACAACCATCAACCAAACTATAAACCTGATTTCTACTTACCAACATTAGACATCTCTGAAACGCTGGCCACAAAGGTGTCCTTGGCAAACTTTGGCTCATTGTCATTAATGTCGTGAATCTTGATGACGAACTCAGAGGCCCTTTCAAGATCCTGTCCAGAGGTTTTGTTGACTGCTTTGGCGCTCAGGGTGTATGAAGCTTTTTCTTCCCTGTCTAGCCTCCTGATCGCGTGGATGTCACCCGAATTCTCGTCGATCTCAAATACAGTTCCGGCCCCGTCTCCGGTCAGCACGTACTTCACGCTTCCATCTTCGGCATCCATGTCTGAGTGAAGCTTAAAAAGAGCAAAAAGAGTTTCAGGACGAGAAAATCTACATAATCGTTTCACTGGGATTAACTGTTTTCTGAATTTGCTGTTTTCTTAGCGTGTGGCTGGCAAATTGTTCGCAAATATGCTCAGTCTGTGTAGCCAAAATGTTCAGCTTACTGGCCTTAAACCTTGTGCAAATAGAAACAGAAGTTAAACCATTTGCTAAACACAGTTAAAGCCTTTCTGGTGGAAGTCAGAATGTGTGTCGTGAGCAATGTTTTTAAATGAGTTCCTGAGTATGAATGTGAATTTGCTCAAAGGTCCAGGCAGATATAATTTTCTTTTTGTTGGTAAAACTAGTACTTCACTCATTTACATCAGCATCCGTAATAACTTCAAAATTCTTACATGGATTTTCTTTTTTGTATTATTACTTTTGAATGACAAACACACCAGCAAATGATGATCTAGACATTATCTCTTGAGCACAGACTTTAGGAGGCAGAAAGGGCCCGCGTTTGCTATGGTTGATGGCATATGCCAGATATCTTGGAAAACTGTCAATAGCATCCTGTACTTTCAGGCTGCTGAGGAAAGATATGACCTGTTTTTGTTCAGAACAGTTACAATTACACAAATCGCTCCTTCAGAGCAGAACTTTCATTTTACACCTGTCTCTTAGCAACACGTAGGAAGCTGGGCAACCCTCTTCATCTGATTGCGTTTCCTTTTTGTCTGATGAGAATTTTACATGAGGAGGCCAAATCTGTGACAGCTTACACCACACTGGACAAAATATCCAATCAGTTCAGACACCATGAAGTTTTTCATATTAATAAATTATCAAACAAACTCAGATGCAGTAACTCATTTTCTTGCAACCCACGTCACAGAAAGCAAAGGACATTTCATTTATTTTATTTATCATATTTAGAGTAAAAGCCTGGTATTAAATGGGTAATCTGGTGTGAATACGTGTTCTTCTGTGTCTTTGGTGTGTTACAAGTTGCATGTATTAGACATGTAAAATTGCGAAAATTAAATTTTCGGAAAAACAGATGAATTCTTTTCAAAACCGAATGCGAACCCAGACCTGCCTGAAACGCCTTGTATTACCACACCCCCACAAATCTAAATCAGTTCGTGGTATGCTTTGACTAAGAACGGTGGGCGTACCTGTGAGTACAATTGCTTGTAAGAGGCAGTACAATTCCATCACACCCTTGCCGTATTTGACCAATCACTACGCACTGGTTAACTGCCCAATCATAGCACTTCATATGAGCTTTGTAAAAAATCTGCGCGTTTTAGAGAAGCAAAGAGGAGATACCAACATGCAATGTATATGCAAAGTACAGCGTTTTCCATTGCATTACATCAAAACAAACGATAATGTTTGTCTTAGCCGCATCATATGACCACTTTAAATGCAAATTCGATCTTTGAATAAACTTTCACAAAAGACCAAAAATTTGGCATTTTTGTCTTAATAAATCTAAAAGAGTGAAGATGAATCATGTCTCTCAAAAACTGTGTGCTGTGCTGTAGCGAAGAAAGTAGCTTTCGCTCATAATGCATTGCTGTTATTGTGAATGCTGACAACAAAAATTACACTAGGCATTTAATCAGTTATCGCGTGAGAACTTAAAAAGCGTACAGAGCACTCTACTCTCGCGGTACCTTGATGTCATACGCCGATCAAACCGCCTGCAGCGCTCCATGAAGCCGAACTTGCCCGCCCAAATACACATCACTTGCTGTGTTTAACAGTATGTGAAATAAACTATATTAAATCGCATAGCTTGACGTTTTGTTACTACTAGAATAGTTACATGTGTAATTTATTATTTGCCTTGTCCATGTTCTTCGCGATTTCCCAGCTTATACAAACTTCAAGTAGGTATCGCATCAAAATGACTTGTTCAACAAACCAAGTGCAAGCAACTCTATAAACATGCACCACATTTTGGAGATTTTTAGTTTTTCGATACCATCATTATCTCCGGTTCACGAGTTAGTTGCGAAAGTTAGTTGCGAAAAATGAATGAAAACAATGAGGTGAGATAACGTTGCACCTTGCAATTTCAGAATCGGACTGAATGCTCCTTAACGATCGCAATATTTGGAAAGATTTAAATACGTTTCTATCACGTAAGTTAGATAATTCAGAGTGCCACAAGTTAAACAGCAATTTGGAGGTGGTCTCATCACAATACCAGCTTTGCTTTTCTATCTAGAAATGAAGGGGAACTCCACATGTTATCATATAACCACAGAATGCTGCACTGAGACACAGGTGTTGTTTTTATTGTATGCTTTTATCCACTGAATTGTTGGTGCGCGAGATTGTTTCTTTTTTACATCCCCCAGTAGCTTTTTAGTCACAGTGTTGCGTTTGAAGTTTTCTGGCCACATGCAGTCACTGTTTTGATGAAGTTCTTTCGTTTTCATGACGAGTCAATTATACACGTTTTAGTGTCGACCGACACTCCGTAGTTTCTTCAAAACACAAACAAAACCATCTTTTCTGAATTATTTTTTCTGTTTTTAAAGTAGATGGGTATTTAACTTACAAAAGTTACATATGAATTGTTTGTTTGATTTACTTTTGTGAAGTCTAGTTGCAGGGTCCCATTTCGCTTATCCCATTCACTAAAAATATTTACAATTTGTGATGGAAAGTACACTTGAGTGTGTACTGCAGCAATATAATATGCAATTACTGTAATATAACATACGAGTGTGTATGTATCTGTACCTGGAAATAGTAGGTCTACTTTAATGATACGCATTTGAACATACTTGTATGCTTTAGGAAACTAATACTAATTCAAACAGTATTGAGGATGGTTAGTACGCAAATTGTGGTGCAGCAGGTGTTTGTATTTTGTTTATTAGTCTCTTATGGAATTTCGTCTGCCTACATCACCGATAGCAGTATGACATTACAGTTTTATGGACATAGTTTGAAATACGATTTTTTTGCTGTTAAACACGCTTCACTTAAGACTGCATAGAAATAAATATATTGGGGGAACAGCTTTTGTACAAAACAACAGTTTTGGCAACATGTGGCACTTTTAACATGTGTGCGTCCAGATGGTGTATACGAAAATTCCACACATCGTGTTCAAGTGTTATTAAAAGCAAGAGCACAGTTTGTTTTGTGCTCTTTCATAACATCCTGCTGAAATCTAATATATTTTGAAGAGTCTGTACTTGACAACCGTCAGACGTGCTTATATTAACATCATGGGGAATATTTGGCTTTTTTTGTGTTGAAAGACACAAATGTCAGTGGTATTAAAATGACAAAGTTTTGTCAGTGTTTGTAGCCATAGTGATGTGAAAATTGAAGATGTTATTTAACTAAGCATTCTTAATATATGACAGCAAGCTGCAGTTGTTGTTATGCATGCTGCACAGACGGCAAACAGGTTTCGGAGGGTTGGATGGTGCAACAGCCTTTTTGTGACATGGCAGTGGTCTGTCTATGAATATTAATTCTTCAAGGCTGCTAGGGAACCTTCCTAGACTGCCCAATCATGTGAATAAAATGTATATTGTAAGAAGGAATGTGTTGCGTGTATGCGGTTGTGCCATAGATAAGACTATGAAATGCTGAAACGTTATTACTGTGAGACCACAATGCAATATAAAATGTTGAATGAAAATACCGTGGTGCACTTTATGACAAGCGTCTTTGTCTCTCGTGGCCTGGACTTGATAGCGGCAGCCAGTGTTTTTAATCAACCTTCTGTAACATGATGACAAAGCCACAGTGTTTACCATCACCAGGAGAATGACAGAAAAGTCAAAATAAAGAAATCCAGAATTTGTCAGCGGCAGAAAGGAAAGGGGTTGGGGGAGTGTCTGCGTTCTTCTCAAAGCCACTAATCTATGCAAACATTAGCATGCGAGTCATTAGCATGTGGTTAATGAAATGTTTGTGCTCTCTATCTCGCGGGTCCACATCCTCTCGGGTGACAATGCGAGTGAGGGACACAGCATGCCGTAAAGCCAAAGCAGATATAAATAACTTGAGATAAGATCCAATTATTTTTCCGCATATTTACAGGCAATGACTTCAGACCCGACCATGATGAGGGGAAACAATTTTTTGGTAATAAATGACAGCCCAAGCTGTGTTTCATCCCTCCTTTGCTGATGAAAATGTCAAAACGAGTTTTAGGTCAGTATTGAGAATTGTTTGTTGTTTCATACAAAGCCGAGATCACACTTTGATATGCGTACAGTGGGAACACGCATTGATATTTTATCCTTGGAATCTTTTTGTTCCAACTTGTTAGTTTATATTCACGGCAGAGGATTTATTTCTTTTCTAGTAAAAATATCGAGATGAATTCAATTGAGTTCAGTTTGTTGTAATAGCATCTTCTATTTCTGAGGCTTCTAATTCTCATTTAAAAATTTAAAAATGAGAATTAAAAAAATTTAAAAATGAGAATTTGGGAGAAAAAAACATAATTAAAATGGCTGTTATGCTTAATTTAAGGATTAATATCTACTTCCCAATAAACATCTCTTGTTTTTAGGTATACTTTTACCGAAGGCCGGAAAAGACTCTTATGAAGAAAATGATTTGTTGCCATGACTGTGCTGTACTTTCAGGGCAGAGTTAACATTTAAAACAGCCAGAAAGCCATGACAGATGACATCGGCTGCGGTCTGAAATCTACCCTTGTGTAACCTTGATGGATTTAAGAACTGACAAATGAACTGCTGGAAGCCTTTATGCCGTACGTCCGTCCGTGCTGCGCCCCAACCGCGTCTTTGACAAATACCGTGCATGCTTATTACGCATCATAATGAATAAGCTATGTGTAGTTTGGTTTCTTTACATTGTAGAACAAAGCATACTGTACCTACAAAGGGTATTTTCAATTAAACACCGCACTTTCATGTTAGTTTTGACCAGACGATGCCGATATGATGATGTAGATTCCATTTTCATCCCGGCTATGTATAAGGTCCCTTGACAGCACCGTAATTAGTCTCTCTGTCCTTTATTGTGAAGAAATCCTTCAACAGTGCCGTGGCCCACACAGACGAGAGTTTAAAATCCATAAAAAGACATCTGAGACAGAGACATGCGCTGAAAGCAGACAGCCGCATAAAGGCAACAGAAACCCTGGCTTTTCTGGGCTAATTGGTATTTGTCAGGCGCGCGTCTATTCGTGCTTAAAGGGGGCATATGAAACATTGCATTAGTCTTTGAGGTAAACACGCGCTCGAACAACAACGGAATTTATTAGGTCACTAATGTGAGGTAGACCGTGGTTGAGATGAAAATCCCTGCAGGAACAAAGGTGATGCTTTGCTTTATCTGATACTAATATGTCTCCTCGTCTAGTCACAGTTATATAGACAACAAGAGCTTTATAACTAATCGAAGAAATGAAGATTAACACTATTTAGAGGCATTAATGCAGTTCTAATTAAAAAACGTTTCAAATTATCAAAGGTTGCCGTGTGGGTTGTGTGCTTTTCTTAGAGCAAACGTTTTCAGGCAGACCTGTAGAAAGCAAAATGTACCCTTGAGATCGGAGGTTTTAGATCAGAAAACAGTGCGTTACAGATAAATTAACCCAGAGGTTCACGTCAAAATTGTATTTAATCTAAAAAAAAGAAAAACAACAACTCTAGGGCATCATAGGCTACTTGATGTCATCGCTCTGTTGGTTGTTTTGATTTCTTCTGACAAAAATCATTGAGTATCATGAACAAACCGCACACGTACGGTTATTATAGCTATACAGGCACATTAGTAACTTGCCTAATTGATTGTAAACCCAGTTATTTATTTATTTCCCAACAGGTCCATATCACAATACACCAGATGTTTTTTTTCCACTGCGTGGCCAATCTTTTCCATTTGGCTGCTCGCTGGAAGCTCACTGGAAGACACCGGGTGTCCTAATTACTGCCATCTTAAAAAAAGATAGAGAAAAATGAAAAAACAACAAGAGGAGTTTTACAAAATGAAAGAGGAAAAGCACTTCGGGTCCCTCCGGCGACAAACTAAAAGACGTTTTATAAGAACACTTCTGTCGGAGACCTTTTATGGTGACTCATGAAAAATTCCAGCAATGTGATTCGGCCTCAAAGACCCCGGTTTTAGCCGCACCACAATCCCACTGTTCATTTCAAATGCACAACGGGGAGAGTGCGCCGTGGTGGAGAATACTGATCGCTCGGTTATTTGCTCCGAGGACACTTTTTGGCACAACTTGGCACGCTCGGCGGCATCAGCAACCCTAAACAGCTACCCTTTTGTCTATTGGCAGGAGCGATTCTCCGGTCGCCCAAGTCAAAAATTCGACCAGGTCCCTAAGGAGGAAACATGAAGAAACGTGTTACACGTGCCAGCGTCGCGAGCAAAAGCATACTTTTCCCCCGTTATTTCTTAAGTATGTTCTTGATTATAATGAGCTAACAGTTGAATATAAAGTAAAGTCGGCGTGGATTTATCCCGGCCTTGCTTTCATTTGCCTTTGCTAATTCGCGTAGCACAAAATTAGCCTTTGACTCAGAGCGGCTTTAGGAATTAAATCCCCTGCACACACACAGTGGGATTGTCAGCCGAGCGGGAGAGAAATCATTGACAATTCTTGTCAGGTCGGTAGCGAACACTTGCTTACTGCTGCAGAGAGGAGATTGTGGAAATGAGAGCCCCGGCACAGAATGGATACGGAATAATTATGCTTCCCCCCCTCCTTTATTTCTTTGTGTATATCTTGTGAGCTCACTCATTCCCAGTATGAAACGGACACAATCAAGTCGACTAACTCGACACGCCTACGTTCTCCAAAGTCAGACCCGTCCCAAACCCTTCTGTGGTCTCGTTGTTTTGTGTAATCATAAGGCCTGCGCGGTTCGCTTCTTTTTAAGGCATTTTTTTCCCGTCACATGTAGAGGTTTACGATTTCATTGCATGGAGAGTTGAAAAGCGCGTGAAGCCAGACTCAGCAGAGCTCTCTCTATCCCCGTCTCTCTCTAATCTCCTCTGCTGGCTGTGGACTCCGCCGGTTCATTTGAGTGGATAAGGACATGTACTGGAACTGCTTCGATAGCTGGAGGTTCCTGTGAGGCCTGACTCTGCATGCGACGGAAAGAAAGAAACATCTGCAAGATGTCTATCGTTTTTTGGCAGGCACATTCGGCAGATTTTTTCGCATTCTATAAAACAATCATTCAAACCCTGTTGCAGACGAGCTTTAGAGAATAGAAGTGTGCGTCTGTTTGCGGGAATGTTACTCCGGAGAGTGCTGATGTCTTTGCTTATGTCATCATTGCTCTTGGTTTTACTAAATGTTGCGTTGATTCTGAAATAAATTGTTTTTTAGAGCAGAAACATTTCGATGTCCATGTATTTTGTATTGTAGCCTGTTTTTTAATGACCCTTAAAGGGATAGTTCACCCAGAAATGAAAATTCTGTCATAATTTACTGACTATCAAATTTTAACAAATTTGAATACATTTCTTTGTTCTGCTAAAAACATGGGACGATATTTTAAAGAATGGGGAGACTTAAAAGATTTGGGGCACTATTGACCTCCATAGTATATTTCCCCATATGAAACTCAATGGTGCCCCAAAATTTTTTCCCCATTCCTTGAAAATATCTTCCTTTGTTTTCACCTAAATAAAGGTTTGGAACAAGTTGAGGGTTAGTAAAATGATGACAGAATTTTCATTTTCGGGTGAACTATGTCAAGTCAAAATAATCTTTGTGATTTTGTTGATTTTGAGATTTAAACCAAGCGGAATATTTTATAGTTTGTTTGTTTTGTTTGCTATTTAACCGGTTAGATGAAATTAAGTTATTCTATTTATAAGCTGCAGAAGAAATACACAAACTGTTAACATACTCTTATTGTATGTACAGTAGAGTTTTCATTTCAAAGTACTGATAATAAGGTTTTGGAAAATGATCGTTCATATTGAAATCTCTTTATAAATGCAGACTTTGATATTGTGGTGCAAAATTTTTTCTTTGCTCATGTGGAGAGGAAACCAGAGACTGTGTCTTTTTCTCAAAAGCTCACTGTTTAATGTCATTGACGTCTTGGAGAAACAGTCAGGATATCAAACAGCCCCTTCCTACCAGAAGAAATATTTTAGTTCATTTACCGTTTAGAATTGGTGTTTCACATCATGTAATTAGTTGACATTTGCAATGGCGCCGCAGTTTTTTCGGCTGTCAGATTAGCACGCAGTCGACTTCTCCTTTCCTCACTTCGTCATGTGGCTCTCGCTCAAATGACTTTATAATTCTTCTGACAAGTTCTAATGAACCTCTGCTAAATATTTAAACATTCAAATGCGAGCCATCATTTTCCCCTTTTTCTTTAATAATGCGCACAAAATGATCAAGATCACGTCAGTCTGTTTGTTTCTTTTCATTAAGCGTGAGTATATACGTCAAGAGGATCAAAAAGGGCGATGTAGAGCCAGCACGCTGAGAAAACAGGATAGTATGAGCGGGCTTATTTGCCCAATGCATTATGGGGGCCTGGAGAAGGTTAATAGGATTTTATTCACATCAATAGAGCTAACGGAGGGCCACGTGAGCCTCTGTCCTCACATCAAACTCATGACAGTGACGAAACGCATGAAGGCCCCTCAGGACGTCTGAGTTTCTCTGCTTAACAGAGTCAGGGCTCCTGGACGCTCATAATGACCAATGGATGGCCAGTCACAAGTTTCACTGCATTCTGGTTTTCTCTTTTATAAATATCATGGCACGCTATTTTTCGCAGTGGGAATCTGAGTACTTTTTAAGCTTGAGTCATCCAAAAATTCATTTAGGAATCTGTTTCTTTAATCCTGCTTGTTTTGCAGTTGTGTAGGATGCTGGTTCATATTAAATCACCGTTGTTGTTTCTTACAAATCGTAAACTTACTGAATTATAAATCACGGCGTACTTTGCTCTTTAGATCATAATGGCTAAGATTTTTCAGTGTTCATCTCTGTTTCAGCTACACTATAAAATGTGTTTTGCACTTATTCTAAAAACTTTGGACACATCTGCTCATTTTTATTGTATTTTTCATGTCTTTCATTTTCAAAAATTTCTTATATTTTAGCTTGTGGAAAGTAGTCAACATTTATCTAATGTATTTCAGCTCTTAAAACTTGGGTCGTTCTCTTGTCACAAGGCTTTACCTGGGATGCCCATGCATGCCACTTACTGCCTATTTTTCCTACACTGTCAAAATTATTGATTTGATTTATATTCAATCAGGGATTCACACTACAAATTAATATAAATCAAATAAATGCAAATGCATGAAATAAATATAAGCCATAAGAAATAAATCGTAGCAAACCAAATAGTAAAATAAAATAAATATTTTCATTTCATGTTTCAATATTTTCCACCACATACAACAAATAATTTAGAAATAACACCATATAACGAGCGAATTCTGATTGGTTGAGAGGACATTTTAGCATTTAGGCTAAAAACAGGTTCGAGACTCATAGCGTTTTGGAAAGAAACGGCATCTTGCAGTACATTTTAAACAAGGAAATATAGCGATTTGGCATGAAACCTTGATGGAGCAGTGAATTGGTTAAGTACACAGCAAAATGGCATGACAAACTATTTTTTTTTAAATTTGGCGTTTAATGTGTTTTGGAAAAGAGCTCTTCATTTTATTAATCAGTCTATAGTTTGAAGCATATAAAGAATGTTTGGTATAGATAAATCTTTCCATAAGTTTTTGTTTTGCAAATCTCAAAGGCTTTGATTCACAATTAAGGATCATGGGAAATAAAATTTTTAGACTTTTGACTTTTAGCACCTTGTGTATGAGCGTAAACTACACACTATAAATGCCTCGGAGGGCTGTTGTTTTATTGAAAATATTCTTCCCATTTCGTGGATTATTTCTAGCTCCACACTGGAAAATAAATCCTCTTTTAAGGTTTGTCTTTGACAGGGGTCCAGTGGAGGCCGTGGTTGGATAGAAATAAATATGGCACCCCACAAGGCTCTGTAAAGGTTGCTGAATTATCTTTATGAGGAGAACCATCAATGGATTTGATGGCTTCTCACTGGGGCTGTAAGTACCCATCCATTGGGTCACGCAAGTACTCACACATCTTTCTCTCTCTCTCTCTCTCTCTCACTCTCTCTCTCACATACACACACCCAAGTCAGAATATAGGGGAAAAGAATAAAATGAATGATCATGTCGCTCCACAGTGCTCTACCCAAACCAGCATGTGGCCGTTTGCACCCCATCGCCCTCCTGCAGTATTTATGGGAGCCCTGTGTCTTTCTGGCACTTTAATTGGGAGGGATAGTGGACAGTGGATGAGAAGAGGGCCAAAACCATGTGATTGCTGTCATGCCAGGGAACACAGCAGCCAGAAAAAAGGAGAGAGAAAGGAGAGAAGCATCAAAGCTGGGAAGAGAACCAGATATCTGCTGATTCTGACACTTCTTCAACCAGCTGACGCTTTGCAGTCAGGGCTGTTTTGTTGCCTTGCCTTCAAATGTGACGCTTCGAGGACGGAATCATATTCTTGGTTTTGATCGATATATTGTTGTCATTCTTTTTGTATATAATAAAAATATTAGTTATGGGCAACAATTGAAATGTTTAATCGCATGACTTTTCAGTGATTAATCGTGATTAATCACATTGTTAAGCGTAAAATTCAATAATGAATACAAAAGTCATGAACTTCAAAATTAATGTAATCAAATTAAGTTTAAAGCCAAAGCTCTCTGCCACTGCCAGGGCATACACGTTCTTTCCAGTTTGATATATACTTAAAAGTTATGATTATTTATTTTATTGCTTATACTAGGGATGCACCGATTTTTTTTTGGGCCTATACCGATTTTAACTTCAAACAACTATTGGCCGACTACGATACCGATATTGGTAAATTGAATTCAGTACTATACAAAACTGGCTAATTAGCATTCAATTAAATTTACTGAACATTTAAAGAGATGAACAAGTGTAAATGTGCCTAAATGTAAGTTAGGATAAAAATACAATAATAAAATATCTTTAAAGGTGATTTTTGTTATCCAATATTTCTTTTATTAAAAACATGAACTCAAATTTTACTTAAAATGTAACATTTCTTTAATCAATTTAAATAAAGTCTGTGCTGTTGCTATTTACAGTAATTATTTTGCTCAGAGAAAAACATTGGATATTGAGACATCCAACTGATTGCCTCCATGCAGTTAATTAATAAACAAGGGACCTATGAAATCCGTTAAATTTATTTCCTAAATTCCGTAATTTTTTTCTGGATTCTGTGTTTATTGAGCGGGTTTGCAGCTATGTTAATATGAACCAATATCTTACATCTTATGCTTTTTTCTTTTGCTGTTTTAAGTCCACTTGCATTTAATTACTTGTTTTGTACATTTTTAGTAGCAGTTTTGTCACGTTGTTAACTGGACTTTTATTTTGACGATAGACTTTAATTTTTGCGGCTTGCAGCAAAGTTTGAAAGCAGCTTCTCTCAAATGAAACGGTAAAATGAGCCTGATGTAAACTCTGTCAGAGCAGCGTTGATTCTGTTTATGTTTTCGGGTCCTCAAGATGCTAAAAAGTCCACTACAGTATACATAACCACACAACTTATTCACACGCAGAACAGGCAGATTGCATATTTAAACAGCAGCTGAATAATTATTAGCGCTATTCATAGCACAATTTGAATTTTTTAAGCTGTTCAGTGCTACTGGCATGTTTGTTACTTTCGAACAATTCATATAAAGAGAACACATTCCTTCTAATATGAGTGTTTTGGGCCCGTTCTTAATTATTTGATGAACGTTACAAACAGAGATCTTTATTATGCTCCTGCCCCTTTAAGAGCGCTCTATAGAGAAATACGGATCTAATATACTGTGACGCATCTGTTTGTTTCCCAGCTGCCAATGTTCATAAAACGGACTACTTTTACATGGTAGTTGAAAAAAACCTGACCCCGGTAGGCCGAATGGAGATATTGAAATATGCCGTAATGCACATGATTCAAAACCTGTGTATGCGTATAAATCAAAAGCAGTATAGCCTACTTTGCAACATCCCCCCCTTCTGTGACACATGATTTGTCTGTAAATCAGTGTATATATACAGTATATATATATTTTATATATCTTGATTATTGTGACTTGCTACCATTTTTTCGGGAACACTTTAGGTTGTATTCGTCGAGCTGAAAAAATGCATTAACTTATACGAACAATAAGCAATTCACTATTTACTATATTGATCTTTTTGAAGGTAAATACAGTTGTTTGTGTTCGTTCTCTGTGCATTAACATTAGCAGATACAACTTTCAGCCTTTTAAAAAAATTATTTTGGTATTAGCTATCACATTAACTAATGTGAAGAAATACAGCATTACTTTAAAGTGTTGCCAGTTTTCATACGTGTGTGCGAAACACTACAAAAAAGACTTAAAGAAAGAGTTTTATACTCTGCTAGTCAACCGAGCTGCTATTGAAAAGAAAATATTAGCACCATTGTAAATGTAATTTTTTTGTTAATATGTAAAGGTCCAGTGTATGAAATTCAGCGCCATCTAGCGGTGAGGTTGCGAATTTCAACCAACGGCTCACTCCACCCCTCCTTTTCGAAGAACTATTGCGGCTGACACAGAACTAAGACGTTGTAACGTTTTTGATTCTTTCGCAAAAAAAATTAACGTCTTCACGAAACACGTGGTGTAGAGCAGTTTGTTCGTTTAGGCCATAAATGCATAAAGCAGAATTGCAGGAATGTACTTATGATTTATTAAACCATTTGGAAACAGGCTGTTGAGAGCAATCCAATATACAATAAAAAAAATACTTCTAAATAGAATCATAAAAAACTGGAATTGTAAAGATGAGAATTGACCCAGAATTGTTTCATGTTTTTTCTGCAATATTTTCCACAAACAGAATCGTTTAACATGCAAAAAGAAGAGAGATGTTGATATGTCAGTACTACAACCTCTCTCCCCACCCCGAATGCGTCACACGGCACTTGTTTACTCGCACAAGAGAAAGGCGGTGATGGAAGCCAGCATCTTTGTCATAAAATTGGCCGTCGACAGCCTCTGCAGACCCCCCTCACCCCCATCCACCAGAATTGTGATGCTCTAAAGTACTGCTGTCTGTGCACTTGACAAGCGTTCTCCTCTGATCTGACGCAAGCTGTGAAGAGCGGTTCGCTTGTCTCGATTTTAACTGAATCTTGTCTCGCTGGCAGGCCCACCTTTAAAACAGCGTGTTTCTCTACTTGAATTGTTGAGGTTTGACTCTTGACACGGGTAGGAGTGTTAGTTTGGCTTGGTTCGCACTGCACACGTGTATTGTTTTGTGGATCTTCAGGGGTTGAGTATTAGAAAGTTGTATTTCTTGAAGTTGATTCTTTTGGGGGGAAAGAGTTTTTTCGGCTATTATTCATTTACGTGTCTTTATCAGCTTTGTTTTGGATGTAAAAAGAATTCTTCAGAAGTTAACAGAAACAAATGAGAAAATTGCTGACTCACAGTTAGAGTTAAGAGGCATAAAGTAATGTGATAGTTGGATTGTATGGCATTGGGAGGATGCCATGAGAAATGATTGAGTTTTGAGCTTAAATATCTGACTTTTGATTTCACTTTCTTGTCTTAATGTGAGAACCCATGCAAACACAGGACTAAGCTCTGAAGCCTTGAGCCAAATATCTCGGTTCTCTAGCTTCTCCACCATTTGCCCACTGTGGACGACAGTGTATTCAACTTCCTGTCTATCTTCATCAGTTGCCATAGTAACCGTGATCAAGGAGACTCAAATGTTACAGCTGAGAGGAGCTGCCAGTTCAGGAACAAATGAAAACAAAAACCTAAAATTAAATGGATTTTTACCAGTTTTTCTGACTCATTTGAAAACTTTTTTGTTTGATCAATTAAGACTTAATTTTGAGCATGCTAAACTCGTTCAGACAGTGGTACGAAGATGGGCAGGAGCGATTCCTTCATTTGTTACATTTCTGCACAAATGAAGGTCACGCTGTGACGTTTTGATCTTATATTGGTCTATTGGCGAAATCGCAGGTCAGAGTTAAACCAGAGATGAACTTTTGCAAATGTGAAATATCTTCGGACGGGCTTGCGTTTCCGGTCTGTCACATTTGAATTTGTATGAGTGGAAGTCAATGGAGGAAAAAGTCAAAGGTGGCCGCGGCTTTGCTATCTTGAGGTCCCCTTGGAAGTTTGAGCCATGGCCTCGTTTAGACAATGCTTTGTATGTCACATCTCCATTAACCTAAACAAAAAACTATTGAATCTAAGCTTACTATTCACACAGAGAAACAGTATACCAAATGAACATGGATTTTAAACCCCACATATGGATGTAGTGTGTGGTTCAGTGATGTTCATACTGCATAAGGGCAAACCGATATTTTTGTTGCTGCCCTCTGTCTTTCGGCTAAAAATATGTCTCTGTGCATGTTGAAAGCTTTCACACCATGGTTCTTGTTATCAGGTCATGGAGGTGATTTGAGTTTTTAAAATTAATTCACCACAACCATTTCAATTTTAGAACATTAGTGTCAGTCCTATAAAGAGAGTTATTATTGCACTTCGTATCCCACACATCGATTAATACTAATAGCTTTCATCCTTATTGATTTTGGTCTAATACATCATTTGTTATCATGCTAAAAGCATCGTCGAGGAATGAGTTCATCTGATGTTTGTGTTTCACATTCAAAACCGACCCTTGGTTCATGTTTTACCATGTTTGTTTTGTTTTCATGAAAGTAGACCGGTAGACGTGTTGCTCGCAACACAAAGGCCATGTGTTCAATTAGGAGTGAACAAATATTCTATTGTTATAATAATAAACGTGTTGCTTTTCATGTGCAGTTTCTTTGGATTAACAGGATTCCAAATGTGTTAATGTACTGTAACTTTGTGTGTTATTTAAGAATAAACAGTAATTATATTTTTATTGTGTATGTTCACTTCCTTTATAATCAGCTCTCAATCCTCTCTCTCTCTCTCTTTTTTTACAGAAATGGCCTTTACCTTTCCGACATACTGCTTCCCTGTTCCTGTCCACTCCTCCAAGAGAAAGAAACTATTCCACATCCATCCTCGTTTAGTGCGGTGTAGAGTCTGTCCATCCTGATCCGACGTGCTAATTCCAGGCACGGGACGGATCAGCGCTCCGCTCCAGCCCGGCAAGCAGAACAGCAAGAGGAAAGTAAGTTGATTGATTATCATTGTATCCGATCACTCCTGGAGAGCCCTCGATAAGGAATCAATTAAGAAACAGAGCTGTGGCTTGAAGATACTGCTGAATGTTGGAAGAGACAAAATGGGACATCGTATCCTTAATTTGCTTCCATTCTGTCTTGTTCAGGCCTGTGGAAGACAGAGAAAAAACATTGAGGAAAGATGCCATATTAGCTGAAAGCTACTTTAAGAACAGGCTTGGAAGAATGCCCTGGGGGGTTTGGAGTTGTGCAGATTAGAACAACATTCTTATGCATTTATGGAAGCCGAGGAAGAATCATGTTGGCTAACTAGGATAAGAATCAATGATATTGATTTATTAACATACAGAGAAGTCTAAGCACATGCTACCAGAAAGAGGGTGTCGCCCAGCACATATTTTTAAGTCTTGTGTGCATTACCTTCTCCGCCTATAGGTACGATCTTCAAGTTGCATTCATTCGCAAACACACCAGGGCTGTTTAATGATTAATCGTGATTAATTGTATCCAAAATTAATATTTGGATTTACAAAATATATTTTGGGAGACTTTACATATGAATTTTGTGTTGTGAACACATAAACATGTATTTATTTAGGAAAAATATCAAATTAATAGATGTTTATATTAGGGCTGCTCGATTATGATGTAAATCTTAATCACGATTATTTTGGCGTTCATTGTTCCTTTTACCTTGATTATTTCGTTTTTGTAATTGTTGAAGGCCGAAATTGACGATTACGATTAGTTTTCGATTAATTGCAGAGCCTTAGTTTATATAAAATTTAGATTATATATAAATATTAATATATACTTGCAAAAAAAATTCTAAACAAATACATGTATGTGTTTTTAAATATAAAAAAATATGCACAAACGTATATTATGTAAACGCAGACTTTTATTATGGATGCAGCCCTACACTCACATGGTATCGTGCATATTTATATTGGCTCCGTTTTATTAGCTCTGCACTCATCGGTCGGCCCAGATTCTAAACCATTTCAAGAAGATCACCGTGACGGAACGTTGGCGTTTTGTCGCAGTCTGATTAGCTTCAGTCTTGCAATAAGCAAACACGGCTCGATGGACTCAAATGAAGAGTAGCTAGCAATTTGCGCAGACCCCCGAGCTCTGTAAAGAGCCCCCAGACGGTGGGTGGTCTCTAATTGATTAACTTTATCAGCCCGAACATCTTTAAACATTTGCTTAGATCTCGATTTGCGGTAACCCCAGCGGATCCCCAAACGTGCCGATAGTCAAAGAGTCAATAGCAACCTCCACGTGCGCAAAATGGTAATTACAACAATCTAGCACAAAGTCGAGTGAAAAAAGGAAAAGCGGCTCTCGACGAAGCGCCCGTCCTCCAGGACTAGTTCTGATAGGTAATTTGGGAGGGCGTATGCATAATTTATTGGCTTTTGGAAGTTAATCCTAATGAATCTTTCCTCGCTGGTTTGACGAGAGCCCATTTTCCGGGCGACTGTAGAAAAGGCCACAGAGTCAGGTTTCCCTGACAGGCATTCATTACGGCCCTCATCTCCGGGGGCCTCGCGAGCAGACGAGGAGCAGATTCATAATGTTGCGGCGTTTTTGTGTAACGATCCGAATCAAAGAAAAGAAAAGACGGGGCGGCGGGGGAAAAGCGAAAAGAAAGGAAATAAAACACACAGTGTGTCAGCGGGGCCATCGGAGAGAACAAAGCGATTCCATTCTTTGTCTATGAGCAAATTAGGGCTTTGCTTCTGTTTGATGTGACTGAAGCTATGCATGTAAATGAACATTATCTTGTGAATACGAATCAAATGATTTACTTAATGAGATATGGAAGAAGTTAGGAATTATTCACTAGGCGGTGTTCGAAAGTGTGCCGACTACTGTAATTTGTGGAACCGCTGGCTCTGCTAATGCGCCTAATGAATCCTGTCAGCTGCAGCTGAGGAGGTCTTTTGTGCAACAATCTTCCATTTAGGCGTATGTTTCCACACAGCTCGGGGTTGGCGAGAAGGGGAGAACCTTGACATTCACAGGAGACGCCGGTCTTCATGAATGAAACATGAGTTTTTTAGCAGAGCCGGTTTTTGCATCCGGTATGAATCGAGCACTGGCACAGATTTAGACCTTATGTGTGAAAAGCTCCGCCCACATTTTTTGCGTGGCCCGACGGTCATACTGCCATCTTGCCATACAGATGAATGCTGTCATCAGCTGGCACATAAAAATCTGCTCTAAAGGTGATGCCGTGACCTTGACGGACAGATCCAGATAAACATCCATCTGCCAGTGTCATGGTCCACAACCGGGATGATTGATTTGATGGTTTCTGTGACACGTCTTACATCTGCAGTCTTGGCTCAAGGGCGAGCGTGGCCATAGGAGAAATAGAAATGAGATCTTATTTGTGTGCATTTATCGTAAGACTGGATCATCTTGGCGGTTCAGGGTGTTTACGTCCAGTTGTTGCGGAGGAGTTCTTGGTTTCGTTTAAAGTGACAGTCCACCCAAATATCGAATTCTTCATCTATTCTTGAACTATTCACGATTTAATCTCCCCCATGTCATTCCAAACATGTATTTTTTTATCCTGCAGAACACAAAAGAAGATATTTTGTAGAATGTTGGCGACACAACAACATTGGCCCTCATTGACTTTCATTGTATGGACACAAGACGACCGTGACATTTCTCAGAATATCTTGTGTTCTACAGGTATTTTTTATATACAAGTTGTGTTTCTGTTCACGTTTCTTTGCAGACATAAAAATAGCAACAAATGATACACTTGTTGATGTGCTTTAAGCAAATTCAAGTGTAAGAAAGATAAACAATCCATGACTTTAGATTGTAAACTGTTTGAGACATTGTTGAGATCTCTTTTGGAACTCTGGAGATTAGCTCACGTGGAATTTCAAGGGTGCTGTTCTCAAGAGGAACATCATAGAAGCAGACAAATTCTCATCCACGCATATGTTCAGTGCCCAACCATACAAAGCCTTCTGAAGTCTGCTCAAACGGCTTCATTTGTTCTTGAGCGCTGTTTGAGATTCGATGTTTTGTTCCTTAGGGTGCTTTTGTTTTCATGAGCAACGGGGAGCCGCATTATCAAATCACACGCCGTACACCATTTTTGCAAGTTTACACAACACAATAATGGAGCGTGAGCCTCTGTACATCCGGGAAGACGTTCACACTGCAGTTGTGAGGCTTTTGCAAAAGGCCGGAACTGGGATTGTGTATTTTTGTGATGACGTTTTGGTTTACAGGATGACAGTAAGCATGATTCTTTCTTGTTTTTTCTTTAGCCTTTTCACAGACATGTGAAGACCGTTCTTCAAAAAAACAAAAAAAAAAAATTCCAAACGTCGTCTAGAGCAATTTACGCGTGGTGATTCTCATGATTGCATTTTCTAATTATCATTCAAGGCCGTCCTTGAGTTTTAATAGCATTCGGGATATTAATCTTTGAAACAGCGCGCCTGTTAAGCATCGAAGAGGCATTTCTTTATTTTATAAATTCTCCTTACCGAACAACAAAGAGAAAATATCAAGCCAGATGTTTAGGACTGTCACTTAATTATCTCGATTAGTGTGATATGAAGTTGTTTATGCAGCGCGTAAGAGGGAGGATCTGCGATTCTGCACAGGGAGGAACTCGAAACGTGAGGGAGCCAAGGGAAGCGTCTTCTCACTTTTCTATTAAGGGCACCTAATTGGTGTGTATACGTGAATTAAGGCGTATGTGGACAGGCTAGCTGAGGCGTAATGAGGTAATGCTATGCAATTATGAATTAATTGGCGAAAAGAATGGATGAACAATTCTGCACGAGTGACCTCTTGATCTGTGCAACACCATAAAAACATTTGGAGTTCGACTGGAGGCAGTGGACGGATGACAAATTTCAGCCGAGAGGATTTTTGTAATTTGCAGTCGTGACGGACAGTGATATACCGCTGGAGTCTGCAGCATCAGACTGTAACACGTACACACAAACCACACAGAGGATCGTGATAGCCAGTGTGTGTAATTGCCGTAGTCCTGTCTGCAAGGTACTGCAATATTTCTCCCGAGGTTTATAAAAGCAGTCTGGGGCAGCGTTCTCTTTAGGGAATACATCTGCTGGAGTTCAACTCGGCCTCGTTGGCTCGCGCTATCCGGATCCAAACATTCTGGCGCTCTCTCTCTCGCTCGCTCCCTAGTACATTCCCCCCAAGACCATATCAGACACGGATCATTTAGGGAATCTGGGTTATTTCTGTCCACACCTGACTGTGTTCTGATGGATGTCTGGAGCCATATGTGGGGTACAGCAGCTCGTGTCTGTGCATCTGTTTTACTTATTATCGCCGGAGGAAAGTTATTCCTGCTTCTGTTTTATGTGACCTTAAATGGAGGGTATTGAAGGATGGAAATTTTGTAAGGAGAGACCTTCAATTTGAGTACTCGTATATGAAACAGTTAATAATATATTGATTGCGTATAGTTGAAAGATTGAAATATCAGGACCGTCTGATATCTGACAGTTATACACAATCATCTGATAGCATTCGGCTCCTCGGTTCAAGATACCAAAACTCAAGTTTCTGGAATTGAAGATCTCCACTTATGAATGAAGTCTACATGCTTCAAAGCATCATTTCTCGACTATTCAAGGTGACATAAAACAGAGGGTGAAAAATACTTTCCTCCAGCAACATGAAATAAAACATCAATGTGGATTACATAGGGAAAACGTGCATTAAAACATTCATCTGATACTATTACAAGTAGTGATATATAATGCATGTAAAGCTGTTTTGCAACAACGAAAATGGTCAAATTAAATTGTGGGTTAGCTGCTTTGCAAGTTATTATCTGGTTTAGTACTATGATAATGGATGTACAGTTTGTTTTCGAGATGTACTTTGACAATCTAATTCACCAGGAGATAATAATAAATATGCGCCTTGGCTTGTTCGTGGTATGTGTGTGCGTACATGTGCAGATGTGTGTATGTTGAAGTACATTTATCAGGGTCTAAAATGGTTCAAGACCATTCGGCTTCATTGCTGCTTAGCATTGAATTTTGTGCCACTTGGTGGAGCTAACTCCCTCTCAGAGAATACGGTCAAAGTCTCTCGCTCTCGCTCTCTTTCTGGCTCGATCTCTCTCCTCTTTGACTCTTCTGTTTGCATCTTCTTAATGTAATTTTTTGCAAAATTATTATTTTTTGGTATGTTTTAAATACAGTATAGACATTGTAGGTTGCTTCTTGAAAACAGGACACTGGTATGAATAAAGTGTGAGGACATGACTTAGGAAGTTGTCTTAGATCAACAGTTAAGTGTAACAATGTGACCATGCTTTACATTTACCTTGTGGCTTTTTTAAAAACAGTCTAAAATCCTGTTGAATTTTTTCCTAGAGTAAGCTTTTATTTTGTTTCTTCATGATAGATAATGCTGGACATTGACACAAGTCAATCAATAGGTATTTCACCTAAAATTCCTCAGGATACATTAAAATACATTAAAATATCCCCGAATGAGACAGGTGTTGTCATTATAAATTGAATGTGCCCAGCTCAGATAATCTGGAATTGGATCTGATGATAAATTGAGTTGTCTTTCGGTCTTTTGGTCTTTTGTCTGAAACCCCAGGGGAGTCACAAGGTTTCTCGAATAAGCAAAGCTCTCCATTTGCTTTCTATTGAATCTCACTGCCATCTTGAATAAAAGAGGACTATTTTTAAGAAATTGTATGTTATTTATCTTATATGTGCACTCTGATCCGGTTCTTAGGGAGTTTTGTACAGTGATGTATAAAAGCTCAGTGTCTGTAACATACGACTGCAAATCTACTTTATCTAGACATTTGTCTTCAGCGTGTGCCCTTAAGAGTGTGTGTTGTCAGTGATGGATCCTCAGTGCTCGCAGGCTCCTGCATGTGTTTCCAAGTGAATCGCTTTGCATCGAGAGAGACGTTATAACTGCGACTAATTTACAAAAGGCCATTATGTGCTGAGGAAATGCAACAAGCACTTCAGAGGTTAAATTGAGTTGGACAATAATGATTGTTCACTAATGACTTCCAATACAGAGATTCACTTTATCAGACGTATCAGACTCTCTCTCTCTCTTTGTGAAAGAGCGAGCAAGTGATTAGGAAAGGAGATGTGGGGCAGACTCGCACTGCGTCCAATTCAATACATATTTATGAAAGATTTCAGCATCTCTCACTGTCTTTAACCCCCAAACACACACACTTGCGCAGTTTATCTCTGCCATCCTGTAAAATAAAATCTGACAAATAACACACAGGTCAAAGAGATAATCTTCTTATCAGATTCAAGGAAAGCATTTGTATAATTGGAGAATTCACATCAGAGTGATTTTTAAAAGCAATTACAGCAAAGCAATTCCAACAGATCCCGTATGAAGTTGTATTTGCATTTCGTTGTTAACCTTTCAAATGTTTATTCTTTGCAGAAATTAAGGATTTTAGGAATTTAATATCTCAGCAAAACAACAGTCACGGTTTCTATAAGAATCTTTATCATATGCAAACATCTTTTTGTACCATATTGTAAACTCTTTCATTAAAAAAATATATATTTTAATAACTTTTTACTTGACTCTTTATAGTGCTATAGAATGCCTCGCATCAAGCATATCCATGTAAAAACTGTGTCAGACATCCTTTTATATAAAACAACTACTTTCACCTCCATTCAGAAAGCCCAAAATAGTCGTGATTCGAAAGCAGAAACGAAGCACATCTGAAATTTGACTTCTCGCAGGAGAAACCGTGACATTTCATGTCTCCGCTAACCCAAGATCCATTAAATTCACAACAGCTCAAGAAACACTTACTGTAAAACTTCAACCACGATGGTCTCTCAATTCATCTCTTTATTTAAAACACTTTGCCGACTCTCAATACAGCCTCTTCCAAGGGTCCTTGAAAGCGAAAAGCACAAAGCAAGAAGAAACTAAACCATCGCACCAAGAGCTTCTGCCTTAAGGCACCTGCGAGAAGAAACTAACAAACCATCTACTCACACTCTTTTCATCCCTCTTCTGCGGTTTGACGCGTCTTTCTCGATTGTTTTAAATCCGACTCAGCCGCACTTTAATCAAATATTTCCCCCGGTGTAAAAGGATCTCCACGGCAACCGCTCCGCGGGGGACATCTGTTTTAATGATAACCTTTAGATTCGTGCGAGAGGGGAAATTTACGTAGATGACTGCTCTCTTTCCCGACTCTCCTCATCCGTCTGAAAGAGAGTGGAGGACCGACGGCGCGCACGAGCAACAGAGCCAGAGAGGGAGGGACGGAGAGAGAGTGTGAGTGTGAGAGAGAGAGAGAGAGAGAGAGAGAGTTTTACCTTCTTTTTCGATATCCCATTGTTTTCTGCTTTGTTTTTGGGTACAGTTTTCGATCGTAAGCTTTGCACTTGTCACCTTCTCTCTGTTTCAGGATGAAGATTGTCCTCGGGCTTACAGCGTGTGTAAGGGTGTGCGCGAAAGAGTGACGTGCCTTTGATATCTAATTCTCACTTCACCCCCTGCTTGCTCTGTCCTCTTTAGTTCTCATTTATTTTTTCTTCATCTTTACTCATGATATTGTTCTAGTTTTTATTATCATTATTATTATTATTTCTCGTCATATCTCTCCTTCTCGCACGTCTTTTCTTTTGAGTGTCAGGGTATTTTTGACAGAAGGATTGAGCCCATGATTGGCTGCCACTCCATCGTCGCTGATGAAAGACAGCAGGGAAGGAAGGGTAAAACGAGAAGGAGAGGGAGAGAGAGACTTTACTCCCCTGGAGCTGCGGTTTTGACTTAGCTTGCCATAGACCGCTGGGGTGGGGAATTTAGAAAGAGACACCGCCGAGCAGAACGAGAAAGAGAGAGAGAGAAAGAGAGACAAAATAAAGCAAAAGGAAGAGGTCAAGGAGATGAGGGCCACAGACATTAGACCACAGGCAATAGATGGCAGTAGCGGTCCATTACTTATGGACGTCGCGTGATGGATGGACTCATCGATGCTAACTGTCCAAAGCGATCCACGCTTGATCTAATCAGGGTTCAATGACAGTGGAATGGAGGAGAAAGAGCCCATAATAAGTAAATCAACACCGGGAGAGAGAGGTAGGAGGTGGGGTGGATGATGTCCAGGCACTCTGCAGGAGTCTATCATTACTTGCGCTCTTCCTCGATTCATATCGGTCCATCATCTCATCGTAGACCATGCCAATGGAGGAAAGTGATGGAGTTTTCTAATGGGCCAAAGAAAAATGGAGACGACTTGGCTGTTAGAGGAGGTTATTGGAGTGATTTTTTAAGGTTTTTAGGAAGTGTTGGTCCGTCTTTGTATCCGCTTCTAAATGCACAGCCTTGCCAGCAACATTAAAAAAAAATGTAACTCTGTATACGGTGGTTGGCTATATGAGACCAGTTTTATTGCACTTATGCTTATGTTGGTCCAATTGCTTCCATCGTTTACCTCATTTGTAAGTCGCTTTGGATGAAAGCGTCTGCTAAATGACTTAATGTCAATGTCTTAAGAAAGGTGGTATAGTAAGTTTGCCACAATCCAACCTGCTATTTAAATATCGGCCATTACAAACACACGTTGCTTCATCAATAGTCAAAATCCCACTGCATTTGGGTTGGGGTTAGGATTTTATCACATAAACCTCATATTTAGGCAGTACAATAGCTTTTTCTGTGATAATTTCTTCATGCCTTGAAATAACTTAAATGTAACTCCACACCCTTGCCTCATTTAGTATATACAGATTCATGAATATGCTTATTAGTTCCTGCATACGTTCAACCGCATTGCCGGTTTGGATACAGAGATGTGTCATTCGAAGTGTGAGCAGCGTGTGCTCGTGTTGATGAAGCAAAGCTGAAACGGCAGCAATTGTTTCAGTGTCGAGTCTTTGCACCATCCTTTACATTTCTATGGCTCAAGTTTGTTAACGTGATTGGTTACAGGGTTATGTCTTAAACCAAAGAAAATTTCAAACTTTTTGTCAAAGCTTCCCTTAGAAAAATGAAACATGGTTTTATTATAGTAAAAGTCTTGTTACCTTGTTTTTGGCAGATGGTTGCCCATCTGTATGATTATAGTTTCACTTTAAAAAAAAAAAGGTTAAACTATGTTTATTGTGACGAGAGCATAGTCAGGTAGTTGTTTCTTTGGTTTTACCGCAAATATACAAAAAAAAACTGTGGTTGCTATAGGTAAAATCGCAATTTTGATAAGAGATTGAAACTTATATAAACAGTATATTTTGAAAAATCTCAGGGGTTTTGTGTCCATACTATGGTAGTCAACGGGGGCCAATGTTGTTTGGTTATCAAACTACCTTTTTTTGTTTTCTGCAGAAGAAAGCCATATAGGTTTGGAATGACATGAGTGAGACTAACCCCTAACCCTAATGAGTGTGAGTAAATGCTAATAAATACTAATTAAATTATTAACATTTTGGGGTGTACTGTCCCTTTAAGGTTCATAAAATATGTGGTTGTAACTGTAAGGTATAAAAATGTAAAAACATCAACCAATTGCATAAACATTAGTGTGTCCAAAGAGTAAAAAGAAAGAAATGTAATGGATGTTTGTCTTTGAGCCAAGATGTGTCCAATTAACACAGTCTGTGGGCTTTTTACACACCACTTTGTTGCGATGCCAATTGCTTTTCCTTCGTAATTCACACTTTTGACTTAGGTACGGGTGTGGGTAAACTCACTGTTGTTCATGGGGAAAACAGAGCACCGATAAAAGGAAGATAAAACATTCTGGATGTGTTTTTTTACAGAGATACTGTAAACACGAGGTTTATATTCACCCCATGGGAGATGCTTGAAACCGGTACAGCTCCAGAGATTATTTGCGCGGAACTGGATTTCTCTCACGGCTCTTTTCAATGTAGTGGTTTGTCTTTCTCGCAACTTGACTTGTGTGTGCAGTTCTTAGCAGGGGTATTGTTATTTGTTCCAACCACCATCTTCATAATCATTGCTGAAATGATATATTAACATGACTGCTGCTGTAATTTTCTGCTTAATCTTAAAGTTTGGCCGAAGTTTACAAAATGACAGTTAAACTGGTGTTGGTCAGTGTTTTACAGTATCCAAATCTGAAAGCAACTTTAAAAACAAATGTCTCTCATGTGATTTTATCTCTACATGGGGCGATGCTGTTGTTTGATGTTGAGTTGTTAGAATCATGCCGTGATCCAGGTTTTTATAAACGGTGAAACGTGGAGCTCAGGGATTTGTTAGACCTTCTCTCTCTCTTTTCAACTGATCAATTATTGTTGATTCTATAGAAAAGCATCATGAAGTCTAACATCTCCAGTTGGGGGCAGTATTGGGTTTATAAGCAATGTCCTTAATGTCCTCAATTTAAATAATTGCAGATTAATAGAAATGATCAAATATTTATGATTGAATGTATATAAATAGCAGAGATACCATATGGCACCAAGACCCACAGGACCTAGATGACTGATGTACAGATATACAGATATTTCTTAGAAGTGGTAGACTAATGTAGTTCCCACAACGCAGGCATGTTATAAAAAACGTATTTTTATGTCCTTGCGTACCTGTATGCTCAGTGATCGACACTGTAAGGCTATTATTAACTTCTCACATATTTACATACGTATTGTTCTAAGCAAACAAAGCTCGGCCTGTGCCGAAGTATAAATGTCAAAGTTAGTTTTAGTCATCAGGCCGGTAAACACCGCAGCGGAGGCCAGATCCTGCGGTGCTTCGGCTGCTTTATGTTCTCTTCTTCGTGCATTTATTTATTTATTTATGCTGAAGTGGGCAACCACGGATGAGTAGTATCGATCACAGCCACAAAACAGCGATGCGATACGAGTGAAACTCATACACGGTGATGTCAGTGGTACAGCGGTGATCCACATCAAACAGGGAAAAGGGCTTTCAATGGTAGACTTTCTCATTTGAATTTATAAAGACAGTCAATATGAACTTTTTAAGGTTTCATATGTCATAGATTGTAATTGTTCACATAACTTGAATGTTTTATCATTTTTTGAGCACATATCTCATTCTTATTTCATTTCCATCTCGCAGTTAGTATCAAAATGCATTTAATAATTTTCTTGTTTGTTTGTTTCTTTAGATATTTCCATCTATTTTTAAACCCTCACCCTGCATACTGTAGATCTTGTTTAGAGCATACGTTGCCTTTTCATTTGTGTGTCTGTTCATCTGGTATAAGTGCAACAGTACTACCGATACGCCTTGTGCCGAGGTTGAGACTAGTTTGTTTATATAACAGTGTGTTGTTAAAGATACGTATTTAATGTAGGTTTTTGTAAATTAACAGGCAGAACAATTCTTTTTGTAGCACAAATGTCATGGCTTCAATCTCCAGGGAACCCCCATGTTGATAGATGCATATATTTAGATTGAATGCGCTGTAAGTAAGGGTGCTCCGAATGATCGGTCGCCGATTATTATCGGCCGATAATCGCTTGTAATAGCTTGATCGGCAATCTATAAAATGGCCGATCAAATGTCACAATACATCTATAGACCGTAGGTGTGTTCAACTGCCTGGCTGTGGAGACCGAGCAGCGTATGAGGTCTGGACCGTTCAGCTCACTCAGCTGTCGGTTGCCTGTCACTGTGTTTTGTTGCAGTAAACTGATACACGTACACACTGACAATAAATTTGGTTTACCAGAGTTATAACTCCATTCTACTATCGAAATAACCGCCGAAAAATGCAGATACTGACAACAGTATTTACAAAAATATGTGCAGTGTGTGCGGAATCAAACTCAATAACTATGTGTTTACGACGTATCTAAACGCCCATCAGAGATGAGTTTTTGTCTTCATGTGAGGTGCTAGAAAACAGCAGCTTTCGCAGATTTGACACGGGGCAAAGGTTAAGCCTCTCTCACGAGCCCTTAAGTGACTGTGTTGCCAGATATTGATAAAAAACAGCAAACAAGGACACAAATAAACCCTAGAGATAGAAATCCTTTATATTTTTGAAAATGCCAAAATCTCTTCTATCCGCAAACCATTTTTGAAGGAGTAATATAACACGGCTAAATTTAATATTGTTGAATGGTTTAGATGTAATGCAATGAGTAATGCAATAAATCTTAATGATTTGTTGGCCTTATACATTGTTAAAAAAAGAAAACCTTTGGTTCGTGTACAGTATATAGTAATATAGTAATTGTTCTAATACCGTTTATAAAAAGAGTAATTAAAATAAAACGAATGGAGGAATGATAAATTAGTAGTTCCATTAGAGAATCTAGTAGATAGACATTTAACCTCTGGTTAGCTCAGCTTCTGCGGATTAATGGAGATGATTGCCTCCATGTGAGTAAACCAACCCAGATGCTGAGATAATCCTGGAAAGACATGTTGGCATGGCGATAGACCCTAAAGCACATCCACTATCTTTGTTGGCTACTGGGATATTTCTGGTGCATCATCACCAGATGCTTCCATGGCTGTCAAGTGCTCCAGGGGGTTTTGGGACTTAAAATGAGTTCTGAATGATTCAGGCTTAAAATAAGATGTGTTTGTGTGTGTGTTTCTCTCTGTGTGTTAAAACTTCCAAAGGAGTTTATTTATGATGTATGATTGTATCATCTTGTCTTGGTATGAGGGTGGTTTTCAAAATTTCAAGTTAAAAATGAGCACAATTGTGACTGTGATGCATAATCCTATCCAAATGCGTCGCCTCACGTGTTGATTGCAGAGTTGTTAATGAAAATCCTAATGGAAAATTTTGTTATCCTCCTTGTGATTCTCAGTTGTTCAAGAGCATCAGCCAATCAGCACGTACCTCCTGGGCCTGGAAATACAAGTTGTCTATGTTGGCAAGAAAACAAAATTAGAAATATATCTGGGAACACTGAGTCACTGGACAGAGAGAACAACAGGTACAGGAAAACAACAAAAGTCATTTGTTATCTGCACATCACCAAAATAGTCCACACAAATATTGTGTGACGATAATTATGAGGTTATTCAACAAAAGCAGTGTTTTTTAAGTCAGATCTTGAGCAGACATACTTTTAATAGTGTGGTCAATTAAAAACAAATAGGAAAATTTTGTATAGCCACAGTTTTCTTTGGGTGCGTTGGATGGCTGTTTTTTTGTCAGTTTTGTCAGTTCAGCTTAAATGCAGAGGAAAAATCAAAACCACATCTACAAGTATAAGAGCTGTTGTGAGATTCTGTACACATTAATTCATCATAAAATGGATTGCTGAAATTCGCATTAGAATCCAGGCAGCAAAAAATGAATCATTTATTTAAGGTATGTGAAATTTTGGGGAGAAATCTGCCAATTGCATTGACTGCTACTCATAAATCAAATGTGAATCATCTTATATTTTTATTACTGTCCAAAAGGCATCCACTATGAAAAGCATGTCTTCAATTTTACTCCGAAATTGACCAATTTCGTAGTTGCTAAATGGTCTTTCATTGTTTTCTGAAGACTGGCCATCAATTGTCAGTTTGCTGAAAAACAAACATTTCTATTCTCTTTTGTTCCTATTTCTGACTCAAAATGGCAATTGCACAACCAGGTTTAGGTGCCTTTCTGGATTCCAGTTGTTTCTGTAAGTTTTGGAAATTACTTTTCTTTATCTTTTCTTAATCTACTGTATCATCTCGTAAAGGGGTCATATGACCGGGCTAAAACAAATACTATTGTTTGTTTAAGATGTAATGCAATTTGTAAACACAATTTAAGGTTAAAAAACGCTGTATTTTCCACATACCGTGCATGTTTGTTTCTCCTCTTTGCCCTGCTTCTCTGAAAAGCGCAGATGTTTTACTAAGCTAATCGCTCTGAAAAGCGAGGTGTGCTATGATTGGTCAGTTAACCAGTGCGTAGTGATTGGTCGAATACTGCAAGCGTGTGACAGAAATGAAATGCCTCTTACAATATTTGGAACATCAGGTACCAAGCAATTGTACTGACAGGTACGGCCACCTTATTTGGGTATACATTTGGGCATTCTTTGTCAAATCATACCACAAACTGATGTAGATTTGTGTGGGTGTGGTTACACAAGAGGCTTTCTGGGTGACCAATTGCTTTAAGATAGAATGCATCTTTTTTCCGACACTTTAATTTGTACAATTTTATGTGTCTTATACATGCCAGAATAACACGTATTCGCGCCATATGACCCCTTTAAGTGTTAAAGTTACTGTACATGGTATTTCTGTCACATTTCAGTGGACAGTTTAAAAATTGTTTTTTAATATAACATGTCATTCTAGCACCTGATAGCATCATTCAAATCCAAGATAACGTCCAGGGATAAGTAATGCTCAGCAGTTTTTTGTTTGCTACATGCTTATGTTTACCTTCTGAGACTGTGCTTCTTTGATCGGTCAGGCTAACAGCTATAGGTACAGTATAAAATACATGTCTCATAAATGATGCTGACTAATAGCCTCTCTCTGAAAGCTTTGCTTTCGGACTGCCGATGGATTCGCTCTCATCTCCAGCACCATCAGCCGCAGTGAGGCGTGTTTCGTTTCAACCTTCCCTGAACTGTCAATTCGCGTGAAGGCAACGTTTAGAAGCGCTGCCACACACCTGCCTCAACTGTGAATCACTTTTGACTGCATAATGAGTCGCTCCGGTACTGATAGGCTCATTTGAGGACATCAAACACATTTGAAGTGAAGACGGCGGAGTGGACAATTGCTCTTAGGAAAATCCAATTCGCCTTTTTAGTCTCTTAAAAGCTTCTGAACCCAGCAATTACTAAAAAGATCTCAGGAATAATTATATATTTATTGACTGATTTGACGCAGAGCAACCGTGGGCTTGACAAGAAAAGTAGTCAAGTGAAATGTCACTTTTAAAAAGTATTATGGCATTATTGTGGTTCAACGATGGTTTTAGGTGAGGTTTTACCGTGGTACTCGGATATTTTTGTTGTTTCTGTGCAAGCCATTGAGAGAGAGAGTCGCGTCAACTCTGTTGACTCCAATGGAACATTTTTTTCTGAAAAAAATGGCAGTTCGTGGAGGCTCTCAATAGTTCCCGGAAGTTTCTAGTTACGCATGGAACTGTGACAAAACAGACCAACTGAGGTAAACTTCTAACCCATTTAAAGACGAAGCCATTTAATGTATAAACATTTTTAAGTAATAAAGCATTTAAAGAGAAAACCTAACTTCCTGGAACTATCTACAGGCTCCATGAATCACGTGACACTGGCTCTCAATAGCTCCCGGAAGTTAATAGTTATTCATGGCTCTGTGACTCAAACAGAACAAGTGAGGTAAACTTTTAACCCATTTAAAGAAGAGAGACATTTAATGAATAAAAAAATTAAGAAAAAAGCATTTCAAGAGAAAACATAACTTCCTGGAACAATCTAAAGGCTCCATGAATAACGTGACGCTTGTTTTACTTCCGTTGGCAGAACTCTATCTCTCAATGGCTTCTGTAAGGTACTTTAAGTCCCATCTGTGTAAAAGTCTAAACATGGTTTTAATAGGTTAACGTGTCCAAAGGTCACCGTAATGCCAAGCTGCTTTTACTTTTTTGTTTTTTTTATGCTGTTGTGCAGTAAAATGCTGTGATTACATGCGAGCCAAACGTTCATATGCATTTTCCTAGCAAACATTGGGTTGTGGATGGCAACAGTTATCATTACAACCACAAATCAACACTCCTGATAACAGCCGTCTCTGAACTGTCATTATTACAAAAGACTTCTCATCTCCTTCTCCGAGCGCTGGAGAAAAAGACATAGAGAGGTAGAGAAAGAGAGTAACAGATTATCAGCAGTATTTTTAGTTTTTTTATTTGAACCGTGGATGAAGACTGTGTTCCTGGCACAGCACATTTGTTACAGTTATTGCCGACTGAAATATGTGGATTTTTGTGGTTTGTTTATTTTATTTCGGCGCGCCTCGTTTTTTATTGTCATAGCTGACAGGACAATGTGAATCTAGGGGAGGTGATCTATCATAATGTGGAATAGAGTCGTGAGTGTGCGAGATGGAGCTCGTACATCACTGCCATGTTTACCTGTAAATAACCCGGTTTGAGGCTTCTCATCATTTTGCCACACATGCGGACTGAACTGGTATGACTGTAACGGCGACTGTGAGCTCTTTCACAGCATAGACCTGCAAATCTCATTTATTCTTGCATGTCTTAGGGGCAAAATATAGGACGACTAGTCACGAGACATGCAAAAACCAATTAGATGTGTTATTGATGTGCCACCAGATTTGTTTTTAGTCCTTCTGTTTATGGCTGTAAAATTGTTTTGGGATCGGTTTTGCTCAATAAGCTACGAATATTAATTAGATTCTTTTACACATTTATCGTTTCACTTCAGAAGAGATTTATTAATCCACTTGAGTTGGAGCATGAACATAAGTTCCATATAAAGACATTGGATGATGCCATGTTATGTTACAAAAAATATTAGTTTTCAGCTAAAATAAGGAGGTAAAATATGCATCCAAGATCGCCCGAGGCTGAGTAATTTATTGACATTTTTTATTTTTCCATTAACTATTCATTTAATGACTCTGAAACATTTCAATGAGTCCGTTGTTTAAATGCAGAGACAATGTTAAATGTAATACTTCTATATTGCATTGAGTAAGTGAAAGTTACATTTACGTAAAGTCTCGGTTGTGTCATTTAGTGAGGTGTGTCATGGGGGCAGACATCCATCATCATCGCTTAAAAAGGCCAGAAAAACAAATCCATTTTCATTTAGTCTGTCAACCGCTATTAGTTTTCGGTGACAGAACAGATCAACGACAGTCTAACCAGCCTCAAGAAAATGACATGGCTTTGTGATGAAATGTCTTTCGTGGAATCTGTCGTATGGGACATTTTTGTATGACGTGTAATAACATGTCCGGAATGTTCTCTTGAGACATAAAACAATGATTGATAATTTGTAAACAGAACTGCATCACCGTATCCTTTGGGAAGCAAGCTTTTGAAATAACTAGCACATCTTATGATTGACTGCATTGGTTAGTCTCATAAACCATTTTGCCATACAAAAACTTCAAGAATCATTATCTTTCACTTTGAGCACCAACGAGGAGAAAATTAAGAGAACGGTGAAATAATGAGATGTGTTCCAGTCATCCACTTGGTTTCAAATAACTACCAATTAACTTAAATTTTGGCCAAAGTGTAGATTGCGTTATTAAGGTGCATAATATAATAATTGATGCATTTCTCAAAGTCCAAATTCGGTATAACTCAGGTTCTCGTTTGATCATCAGTGTATGGCATGTTTAAAGTCAACAAATCAAAATCGAAGTTGTCAATTTTTTTATTGTGCACCAACAACACTGATGACTCATCTCGCACTATTCAAGTTATAGTCAAATCAGACACTTGTTTGATTGTGAAACAAAAGTCCTTACACCGCTTATTTAGAAGATTGCTGAAAATTATTCAGATTATTCAGAAAAATATTCTTTACTTTGAGAAACAGTCCAGTGGACTCGGGGAGAGAGAAAGAGAGAGAGAAAGAGAGAGGGGGGGGTTGAAATGACAAGAGAATAACCCCAAGACAAAATCGGCAATGAACTGAAACAGAAGCATTAGTGTTCATAAAGAGAAGCGGAAAAGATTGCAGAAGATTATCCTAGCAGATAGTGAGAAGTGTTAACGCACCCTGTGTGCCGGCTGACATAATGGGGGCTAGTCAGGATTTTCTCACAGCCTTACATACTGAAGGACATGATCATGTTAAGAGCGGGTATTCACGTCCTCTGACAGCTAGTGAAGTTTAAGTCCCATCAGTATTCCAGTTGAGCATGATGGGAAGGTCATTACTGAATGCAGATAAATGTTACAAGAGATAAACCACTGACCTCAGATCAGATCTAGAGAATGAAGAAAGGTCAAATTTACATTTTGCCCTCGCCCTCGATTTCTCTCTCTCTCCTCTAAAATGGGACGTAATCATAGAAATGCACTAAAAAAAATACTTGACACTTATGGCAAGGTTATGACTGATGATTGTTTGTTTACTGTATGTATCCTTTGATTAACGAAAAGTCAGCAATAGAGACATGGCAAAAAGACTCTCTCTCTCGCGCTCACTCTATCTCTCTCTCCAGGTCACATGGGTGTGACGGATGCAAATGTATATAAAATATGCTTACTTTTGATGTTATTATAAAATTTTTAGAATGTTTATATTTATTTTGGGCTGTGCAAGGTTTAATCACCATTAATCACAACTAGAATAAAGGCTTACGTAATATTATGTTTGTGTACTGTGCGTACTGTGCTTACGTAATATTATGTTTGTGTACAGTGCGTACTGTGCTTACGTAATATAATGTTTGTGTACTGTGTGTACTGTTTTTTATTTAAAAAATATACACATTATAAAAAAGAATATATATATATGATATTTAATATATATATATATTTATATATATATATATATATATATACAAAAAATACATAATTATAATAAAAAAGTATAAAAAGTAATTTATTATTTTATTAGTAATATCACTCTTATTAAATTAATGAATACTTGGATATAATTAAAATGACCGATAAATGTATACATGCGAATATTTCCTAAAGATATATGTCTATGTGTGTTTGTTTATGAACAGTGCACAGCGATATATTATGTATACATAAACTTAATCGTTTAACTGCCTTAATTTTACTATTTAATTATATATATATTTTAGCTGCATAGAAACAGGCCGAATTAGTGTATATTCATTTAAATTCAAGCTTTCTTTTGTTTGATTAGTTTTCTTAATACTTGCATGCTACATCTGATATTTTTTACCCTGACTGTAAAAATAAGCTTCCACTTTCTTCTATTGTATCCAACATTAGACATTATGTTATCTATTTTGAAATAATTCGAATGAACTGAGTTTCAGAGATTCTGCTCTTTCTCTATCTCTCTCTCTCTCTCTCTCTCTCTCTCTCTCACTCTTTCTTGGTTGATGAAAATATGTATTATTTTCATATTTTGAATGTTCATTACTTTAATTTTCTTTTTCTTTTTGGATAATGATTGATTGTAATAAAGCCGTTGTAAAATTAAAATCTCTCTCTCTCCCTCCCTCACTCACTAAGAAAAACAAGCAATAGAGGGGTGTGGGGGGTCCTTTGATTAGAAACTTCATTTCCAGAATGAGAGTTTTTCCTCCTTTATTACAGAGCGTATATTCACCGAGACTCGCTGGGACGCCAATGAACCGATTATTTCCCTTGTCACAGACTACTTACAATCTGTGAAGAACTGATAGAAGAGAGGTAAGGGAAGTAGGAAGCTCTGAGTAAATGTTGACATCCAATCGACGTGGATGTGGAGCTCCTGTACATACAGGAAGGAAGTGGATTAGGTTATCTCATTTTCTCATTGTGACCCACAATGTCACGAGTGCACGTGAGATGCCGATCGTCAGGCTTATTGACCCTCCACAGAACCGGCATTGAATATCAAGAAAGATATCGGTGCAGATCGCAAACTCCTTGATGAAAAAAGCAAATGAATAATTCATTTTGATTTCTTATCTGATGTACTTAGAAACCGCAGAGGTGAGTCAATTCCCAACAGGGCCTGAAATCATAACTGCATTCAGACTGGGCTTATACCCAGCGCTTGACAATAAAACTCTGGAGCATCTCCTAAATTTCACGTGCACTGAAAACAATCAGCAGCGGTGTGTCCGAGATCACTTATCGTGTATTGATATCTGCGGTCTGCTAAAAATGAACGCTGAGGTAATTCAGTCAACCCTCAGTTTGTGTACTGTATGAGTGTGTACGCCTGACAGATTTATCCTGATGCTTACAACCTATATGTTTGGAGAGAACGAGAAAGAAACGCGGTGTGTACGTTTATAATCTGGACGTGTGTGAAAGTTTGGGGCCGTAATTTGGTTGTCTTTGCTTTGGTTGGATCAAACCGTTATTGAAATCTAGTTGAATAAATATTAGGGAGGATGTGTACTTCAGGGTTGAGGGAAATGTACTCTACAAACTTCTACCATTTCAAAGCTTTAGACAAGAAACCCTGTTTAAAAGTAGTAAAAGAATGAGGCTGTTTAAGAGATAAACACTATCTAAACACTACACTAGCAGTTGTATCGGCATATTATGAAAAACAAGTGCAATAATACCACATATTCTATGTGTTTTATGAATTTAATAACTTTGCTTTTTTTCTTTCTAATGCCTCCACTATCTATACTAAAATGTGTTTTCTCAAGAGCTAATAATGTAAAATTATGGAAAGTGCCTTAGAAGTTATGTTTTAATTGAATTGAGGTTTTATAAACACATATCTTTGTGTGTTTCTGTACAATATAACAGCGTTATACTGTATATTACGAAATGGCTAGTTTCTGAAAGTTTGAAAACAGCTGAGCTACTGTCATACAACTGAAAAATGGATCTCATTATTTCTTAGCATGAATCAGCTGCGCACCATATGGATAACACTGACTTATTTTTAAGTCTAAGATAATTATTCAGTTAATTAATACTTTACATAATGTTGGACAGAAGAACTACAGCACAGAGGTTAAAAATACCCGCAGTTTTTTTTAAACCATCATTGTTCGATCTAACCATCAGTTAAAAACAAACGTGTGATTTAATCTTCTGTTCTGATGTATTTCTAACTACCCGATAGATAAAACTGAAGCATTCTGATAAATCACACACGTATATTTGTAAAAGCCCTTCTGTATACTGTGTTAACTGTAAATTAAGCTTTTTTTAGCCAATCAGAAAGCTTTTGTCTTTGGAGGGCGGAGCTTTTGAAAGATGGTCTGATTGACAGGTAAAGTTCTAAGTTTCATACTGCACTTTTAAATCAGTTTCATAAAAAAGACATAGTCTTCTATAAATGTGTTTTATTCATTTAGTTTGCACCAACAGGAACTCTGTCGACAGTCTCATTTTGTTTCAAATGAACAGTGCCTCTTCAACAAACTATGAACACACAGTTATGGAATACTAAATGCTCATTTTGCACTTTAAATGCAATGAAATTCAGATTTTTGTGTTTTAACTTTTCTCATCTCGCAACCTGCAAGTGGTTTACACCAATCTGGCCCATAGTTAATTATGTTTCCTATATCTTCACTTTAAGCAAATATGCGAAGTCCTGTGAACCTGTAATAACTTCATAAGCACAATGAAAGGCAAATGCAGAGAGCAGAATATGAATGGATAATTTAGCTTCAGTTATTACTTCACAACGGCGCAATATTTCCTCAACAGGCAAAGTGATAATTTACCTTCCAGAATACTGCAGTGTTTTATAATGCAAACTGCCTTTCTTTACGGCCCATTGTATAAATTGGGGTCCCTTGAAGAGCCACAAAAGAGTTTATTGGAATTTCACTGAGGGCGAATGTGAATTCAGTAGATTCAATAAACACTTTCAAAGTGTGTTTCTAAAACCATATAAAGACTTCCCAAATGAAAGGTCAAGTCTAGATGGGATACATCTACGGGCGAAATCTCTCATTTAGGGTGTGGGGTAGGATTAGGATGAAAAAATTGCTCATCCAGTGATTTTTTTTAGATTTGGGCCTTTTTGTATGAACGTCAGTATTTAACCCGGCAAATTTGTTATATATATATATATATATATGCATCG
Organism: Triplophysa tibetana; assembly: GCA_008369825.1. NCBI lineage: Eukaryota > Metazoa > Chordata > Actinopteri > Cypriniformes > Nemacheilidae > Triplophysa > Triplophysa tibetana. The sequence goes on from CM017893.1 coordinate 4,106,829, forward strand.
GTATTTTGTGCGGGTGTGTTGGTGTGTGTTTACAGTATGTATATATATCAATACAGATACACATACGCAAACATTTATATGTTTATATGTATATATATATATATACATATAATAGACATTTAAACATTTTAATCATATAATAACAGCCGGCGAACAAAACAAAACACGGAAGTAAAACACAAGAACATAAATACAAAAATGACATGTTCGGGCCCGGTCCTCTCTCTTCGAAGGGTCCGGTCGCTCGTTCTCTTATATGCTCCCAATCTCCTACGTGATTCAAGACCGGTTCGCGCACAGCTGGCGCCCATTAACAATTATTCATCGGTCTAGAACCACGGTCTCACCCCGCCTACTCCACTACATATTTCTTTTTTGAATAAATGTTTACTGCTGATAAAAAGTCTATACAAACATATGTTTTGATACCGAAGTTCGTTTCTTAAACATATTAGCAAATCTTTATTATGAAATTATTTTTATATTTCTTAAGAATGAAAAGATCATTTGTATGGCTTTTAAGTTCCACTTAATAATGTCAGCCCATGAGTTTTCCCAATTCTGTAATATGTGTTTTTATTACTTCATACTCAAAGGACAAGATATTAATAATATTCTCAGAGTTTCGTATTATATACAATATATTGAAAACATTTCACAGATTAAGAATGTTTCTCTATAGCATAGACGCTGGATGTAATAACATATCATTGTATGTTGTATGATGGTGAAACACTTATTTGTAGTACTATAAACACACATAGAAACACATTCAACAGTTTAGAAATATTCTCATAAGAATATTACTCTTTGTAATATGATGGCTGAATGGATGTACGGACGGATGGATGAATGGATGAATGGTTGGACGGATCACATTTACATTGACTGTGGAATGAGACAAACCATACACCTCAGATTTTCTAACAGTGAATGCTGGAGCCTGCAGGGACTGGTAGAGATTTTCACTTGCTCATTATATTTGACTGTGAAATGAGTAGTTGGTTTTAGGGCATCCGTATTAACCAGTACTGCACTGCATTTGGCAGATATCAATGACTGACTTTGGCTATATGCCTTGCTTGGCAGGATGATTAATCATTATTAACTTAACGTTAACAAGTACAGGTCTTTCAGTCCCCTAATGATAATGAAACCAGATTGAGGTCTGCGAGAGAACATATGCTGGTAATGAGGTGGACTTTCCTTAACGTAACCGCATCATCAGAACATTTCACTATGTGAGCTATCGTTTCTGTAAACTTTATTTGATTGAAGTAGGTAAATGTTGTTGGAGACTTTTCGTTGAAAATTTGGCCTTGTAAAACTTGAGATTATATTTTAAGTCTTTGATTGCAGATTCTAGTTTTATGAGCAAATGTAAGTTTGAGACATTGTTGAGATCTTTCTTGAAACTCTAAAGGTAATGTGGTTCTCAGGAGAGAAATCAGAGAAATGGAAGGTTTAAAGGTACTGCTGGTCATTTTTTTTGGAGGATCTATAGACAAAAGTCATAAAGACCTTAAATAATGTTTTTCGTAAAAACGTTATCTCCTTCAGCAAAGAAGCGAAAACGTGACGACACCTTTGTCCTCTGTGAGCTGCCATAGTGCTTCTTAAGGGAGTGGAAGGGTTTGTGTGAGCCATTGGTTGCAATTTACAATCTCGCCACTAGATGCCGCTAAATTTTACACGCACGATTTTTAAGCTCAAGTCCCTATGCATTCTCACTGCTGTCCAGAAAAAATGTATATATTAGACGTCTCGCAAATGTAATTTTCCTTTTTCATCTCCCATGATGTCAGAACATCACATTCAATTTACAGCATGCTTTTTATATGAAGTGTACTGTACAGAATTACCTCAGGGTGTTAATAAGTGAAATGTAATGGATTTTCTGTGTAAATAGCTATTTAATATTGTTTATTTAATTAATTTTATTAGCATTGTAATTTTAAGGTTTCTTTTAGCGAGCAGTCATAAGAGACCAGATACACAGATATTAACTCAGAGGAATAGATGCGAATAAAGGATATCAGGTTCATGCAACGCACACGCACACACTTCTGAAGTATGACACTGTTGCTATGGGACATGAACTGCCCACTTGGGGACTAAACCAGAGATATCAACTTCTAGAAGTGCTTGTTAGCATACCCTGAATCCATACTACAATATTAGATTGCACAAAGGAGTCGAGACCCACACATTACATTTAGATTCTATTTCACTCAAGGAGGGCTCTGGTTTTGTGTAGCTTGTCGCTACATTACTTCAAAACAATAAGGAAAGTACCTTACCAGACCACAAAGAATCATGCCTGCAGCTGTTTGTAAAAGGATAGTTACAATCTAGTTCAATGCATCTGGATATAAAAGGTGGTGTTGTTGCATGTGTTAAAGTAACAATTTCACTAAAAAAGAAAAGGTAGTCGTCATTTACTCACCCTCTAGTTGTTCCAAATCAATGTTAATTTCTTTGTTTTGACGAACACAGAGAAAGATATTTGGAAGAATGCTTGTAACTTAACAGTTCTTTGTCACCATTGACTTCCATAGAAACAAAAAATGCTCAGTAAAATTCTTTTGTCTGTTGAACACAAAATAACATTTTTTGAAGAATATAGAACATTTCTTCCTACAATGATAGTCAATGGTGGCCAAGAACTGTTTGGTTTAAAGCATTCTTCCAATAATCGTTCTCTGTGTTCATCAGAACGAAAACATTGACACAGATTTGGAACAAAAAACTTCATAGAAATCAAGTCAGCAATTAAAGGTGTAGTTCACCCTAAAATAACAACTCTGTCATCATTTATTAACCCTATATATGACTATTTCTTGTGTGGAACACGAAAGAAGATATTTTGAGAAATGTCTCTGTAGTTTTGCCTCCATACAATGAAAGTCATTGGGAGTCCTTGTTGTTTGGTTGCCAACCTTCTTCAAAATATCTTCTCTTGTGTTCTACAGATATCAGAATCAGAAGGAGCTTTATAACCAAGTATGTTTACACACACAAGGAATTTGACGTGGCGACTAGATCTTGGTGCAGAAGAAAGTGTACACGTGGTGCAAATAGTGCAAATATACATTAAGATGAGTCAAAATGAGAATTAAATAAAAACAATAATGCCCTATATACAAAAAGTGAAAAAATATAGACATAAAACAACACATAATTGTTTAAATGAGTGTGCAGATGTCATACAGGTTTTAAAAAAGACATACAGAAGTTTACGTCATGAATATCTGCTTGTTTATGTCTTCAAAATCAACGGTGGAAATAAAAGGTCAATGTGATCTTGGGCTGTCAAACGTGTAAAAATGACAATAGATGAGAAAGTCCTTGTAACAGCGGTTGACTTTCTCCAGCTGTTATGTGGCTATAGAAGCAATCACACCTGTGTCTTTAAAACGCCGTTCAATCAAGGCCGCTGAATGGCATCCCAAAACGCTCGGCGAATTGTTCTCCATTATTGCTCCTGTAATGGCTCCATGCGTAGCATCTTATTTTAAACCCAATTTCTCCCCGCAAGGAATAAAAACACATAACATAAAATGTAATACAGCAACATAAAAAAGAAAGTAGGAAGACCTTAATATTCTTTGGGTACAGTTTCGTAGTTTAGATACGCTGTGGATCATTTATCTGGCTCGTTTTACCACACCAATACTGACCTTTTTCATGGTATATTTGTCATTGCTTTGAAGTGATAGTTCACCCATAAGTAAAAATCCTTTTATTGTTAATCCACCCTCATGTCATTCCAAACCTGATGGACTTTACTTTCTTCTGCAGAAAACAAAAGAAGATATTTTGAAGAAACTTGGAAACCACACAACACTGGACCCCATGGACTTCCATTGTATGGACAGAAAAACCACCAAGATTTTTCTCAAATTATTTTCTTCTACGGAAGACATAGTCACATATAGGTTTTAATTGACATGAGATTGAATAAATAGGCTCAACCATCCCTTTAAGCTTCATGAGCCTGCAGTCGGGCATGCGTCAGTTTCAGAGATGCTTTACTTTCTCTTAACATCAGGGTCTGACCTCCATATTCCCCACCATGAGATTATTGGAAGCATTTGTCACCATTAGCAGGAGTTATATTAAATAACAGGTTCGGTGTTCCATCTTTAAATCACAGCTAATTACACCCAGGAAAGGGAACCTACTGCCAGAGGACAGAATATCCGTGTACTCGAACGGCTGCTGCCTTATTGGCCCCAATCAGAGCGCAGAACAGCAAGCGGCTGTGGTAATGCTATAGTAATCTGCTCAGCATCACGCAGACTTTGCTCCATCAGGCAGATTTGATAAATGAAACGTTCTCTGGGTGACCCTAAATGGATTAGGACCACAAAAGTAGCTTTAAAATATAGCTACAAGTAGCAATTATTCAGGCCCAAATGTAATGACCTTTTTAGCCCTCAAGCGCATGCAGTTGTAGTCATTTTTTAAAACAATTGTTACTTTTTTTAACAATTATTCATAGGTAACAATTTAAATCAAGGTTGGATTTGTTAATATTAGTTAATGCATTAGCTAACTTGAAAAAAACCTATTTACACAGATCGGATATGACCCATGATCGTGTAAGAAGGAACAAATTCACATTCATTACGATAAATTCTGATCGGTTTCAGTCATCAATCATGTGTAACCCTGGACTACAAAACCAGTCTTATGGGTCAAATTTTCGAAATTGAGATTTTTACATCATCTGAAAGCTGAATAGTTCATTTTCTATTGATGTTTGAGATGTTAAGGAAAGGACGATATATTGCGGAGATACAGAAGTTTATATCTCTTGAATCTGAAGGTGCAAAAAAATCTAAACATTGAGAAAATTGCTTTTAAACTTGTCCATCAGAGGAGCTGTAGCAGGCCATCCACTCACAAAAATAAGGTTTTGATATATTTAGGGTAGCAATTTTAAAAATATCTTCATGGAAAACGATCTTTACTTAGTATACTAATGATTTTTGACATAAAAGAAAAATCTATAATTTTGACCCGTACAGTGTATTTTTGGCTTTTTCTAAAGATGTTCCCCCGCTACTTAAGACTGGTTTTGTGATCCAGGGTCACATATGTGGAAATAAATCTGATATGTATCGGATAAGAGGAGTCGTGTCTGGCATGCAAACAGAGCGATGATCCCAGAAATTCGCAATACAATTGCGATGAAACATGAGCTGAGCGAGATTGTCAACTATTTGAAAACGAAAAAAAAACAATTGATATTTAGCTAAATCATGCATGAATTCATATACTTAATAATCATCAAACTGAAACTCAAGATAAGACAATAGCGTTGTCTGCTTAAATGAAGTTTTATGGTTTGAAATTAATAAAAATATAAATTCACCACAATAAAAAAATTATGGACACAAAAACACAAATTGCTTTAGTAAACATGATCGGTCAGCAACCTTTAAAAACCATGATCTGTTCCACGCTGCGGGGAACCTTGAGTTTCTCTGCAGACACCTGCTTTACTTTTAACAGTCTTTGCTTGAGCGAGCATTTACTGATTTTCTCCCTCAACAAAACATTGTAAACAACATGAACAGTACGATCATACACCGGCCTAAGTGGTTTTATATTGTCTTTGTAATATGTGCAGTCTGCTTTATTATCAGGTCTTTCGTTTGAAACAATAATAAAGTCATTTTTTAGCTCACAATTTTTGTGCTTCATATATGAAAAAAACCCTGCTGTAATATCCTGTGTCTTTTATATTGCAAAACAAATACCAACACATTTTTACTTTAAGACTCCACTGCGTTCTGTTATAATTTATATTGAGGCTTTGTAAAAAAAAACTGAAGCCTGAACAATTTACTTTTATTTTCATTTGACAGTTCATATTTATCTTTGTAAACTGGCTATCTCGGGTTGTTTCCCCAAGTGCTGTGTAAATGTAGACTCGCATACCTGTAGATATAAGCGGTTCGTCAAAAAATCGAATGTAGTCACAAAAATGGAATTGAGCAACAAGAACTACTGTGTAAATGCACCGATATGTAAATTTCGGTTAACAAAGATAACTGATAATTCCTTAACGTTGGAAGCCGATACCGATATATTGGCCGATATACAGTAAATATCGAAATATTAATATACATTTTTCTGAGCCAGAAAACAACTACAGGTAACATTATGTACCAAGCCTACTATACACTAGTTGATGATTCTTTAACTATTAAACTTTCTGGTATGATGTTGATTTAATAAACAAATTACCGATGTACTTTCAGCGCAACCCTGAAAAGATGAACCTTAAAACCACTTTGCTGGCCCAGAAGCACATTCTGTTTAATATTTTAAATCTCACACATATATTTTCATTTTGAAAATATTTGTTTAACAATTTTATTTTGTCATTCATGTGCTGTTGATTTTATTTTGTGCAATTTTACATAGTGTTAAAAACTGAAAAACGTTGTGCAGCAGCACTTTCGGTGACCCGAGTTCGAATTCCAGCTCGTGGTCCTTTCCTGACTTCCGATTTCCTCTCTCTCAGACCATAATTTCCTGTCTCACTCTCCACTGTCCTATCCATATAAAGATGCAAAAGGCCAAAAAATAAAAAATATTCAGAAAAATGAACCAGCATTGTTTACGTCTTTTGAAATGGTCTTAATATTAATTAACATTATTAACATTAATATTTGATCAGGTAAAATGTCTATTAATTTGATTTGACTAATTTCTGTCTTGTTTTATTGCTTCATTTGCGTTTTTGTTTGTCTTCTTCAACGCGTCACTGACTACAGAGAGCAGCTGGAGTTATGAAATGAAAATGAGCGGAAAGCGATGAGGTGAGCGCATGATTTATTGCGCCGATAGAGTGACCATTTGATTACAGTTCCCATAAAAGATGAGAGTGAGTTACAGCCAAAGCTGCACAATTACAAGCTAATAGCGTCCAGCCATCATCACTCATAGTTTCAGGCCAGTCGGGGAGCACTGAATTCAACTCCAGTATCGGTGCCTGTCCCTTAGACTAGAAAACACACACAAATCTGGTACTGGACACGCAAAGACCACTGACACATTGAATATGTCACTGAATAGACTCCAGTCAAAAGTGAGCCTCTTTGTTCAATGCACGCCTTAAAAAAAGTAAGGATTGTTTGGAAAATCGGATCTGAAATCACTTTATTTTAATAGGAATATTAGCATGATAAAGAAGCAGCGATACGCATTATTCTGTACCCAAAACTGTTGTAGAAAATGAACCTTTGGGGTCAAATGTAGCCTCTTTAATTTAATTTATTGCAAGTTGTGTGGTCTCTCACTGTATAGTGCTTGGAGAAAACAAACAAGCGTGAAGAAGCGTAAGGAATATTTCCTGTGGGGTTTATATCCTAGGTAACATCAGAAATAGATTACCTCACATTTCAAAATCAATGGCAGGGATGGGCCAACCAGGATTACATGATGATCAAAGGAAACGTGATCCAGGTGGCTCTAGTGTGTACAATTCACTAATGGTCTCGTATCAAGGGCCCTGGATTTAGCTGCACACTTTTAAGTGATGTCTACACCTGCAGTTCAGCTGCTTTTGAGAGTGGCACACTTGACTTGAAGATCTTACTGCTCGTGAAATCAGGTATGAGTTTGTCTTTAGATACCTTAAGTGAATGTTAGCAAACGGTGACAAATGTCAGCGGGTGAATGCTTCCTCGTTTAGAAAAGGTGTGGTGACGCTTGGAGTTTGTGTTACATTTGTTTTTTATATGCAAGTATGAACGTTTGCAAGTAATTATCCATCAGAAGCTTCGTCCTCAGATATGTAGCAATATTTTTTCACTCTTAACTGTGACGTTTGACCAATACAGATGTAAATGTGACGGTATTTATAGATTAATATATAAGTGTAAAATCTCCAGATAAAATATCAAGCCAAAAACTACAATATCTATACCAATATACGTATATCTCCATGCAGTTTTGGAAACACTTTTTTTAATTGTATGCATTATTTAGAATACCTAGATTATGACATCATATCCTGTTTCCATATTCTGCATTCAATGTTTTCTCTGCCAAATCAAGGTTTTTGCTGTTGTTTTTGAAGAATTATATGTCAAACTTAAGGATATCTATAAACCAGTGTGTTTTAAAGTACTTCTGATATCTGGCTATTTTAAAAAGGGGGAGGAGCCATGCAAATGTGCTGTAATGTGGATCAATCAACACTAGAACAGATATGTGTGCACATATCTCATGGGAATTTGTAACTTCTATGACTTCATACATTGTGAATCGTACAAAAACATACGACTAAAAGAAAAAACGCAATGCTAAAGCCACGCCCCTAAACCCGCCCCTAATCCAAACATCATAGGAGGGAAAGCAAATCATACAAAAGAGTATATTTGGTAATTTCCTAAGACGTCTTATTTTAATCACTCATTCGCAACACAAGGCAAATAACAAAACAGAAGGATTGTAATGAATCGAGTTATCTTCTTATGAGCACTTTGAATAAAATGTGTGAAAAATAGTCCATCCAGAACCGTCCCACCGGTGCCGGCGCGGGTGGAATTGTTGAACAGAGCCTGAGGAGAAAACCAAAGAGAAAGCTGTGATCTTCCGATAAATCGAGTTAAACTCGGCCTTTAACGGTTGAGAAATCTGACCTCAGTCCCAATTCAGAACTAAAGCAGAGTGACAGAAGGTAAAAAAAGCTTAATCTGCCCACTTGTGCGAAAGACGGCAGGAAAGAGACGTCTATTGAAGGCAAACCGTGTGCCTGTAGGTGCTATCACTCTTCCACAGAGACCTTGCCTGAGGCGGCCATTCATGCTCGCTGAAGTCCTCCGGGAAAATCGTCTCCCATAGAGATTCTGGCTGTACCATTGACAAAAATAAGATGTCACGACCTCTTTCATTCTCCATATTATGGTCCGGTCCTGCCTGCAGAGGCGCAAATAACCCGGCCATGTCCCCTGCTGCCAAAATCCCCCCCAAACAGATCTCTAAAACCACATTAGACTTCATTGTGAATATATTTTGGTGAGGTTTTGGGGTTTGATGGCCTGATGCTTACTGTACTCTCTTCCAGTGTAAAAACCTCGGGGAGATGTGACGTATTTATTGTCATCGTGTCTCGCACCATCAATCCTTTCCGTTGATGTTTGTGGCTGAGATGCGGCTTGATGTTCCTACTTGCTTAGCTGTAAGTGAATGTGTAAAGCTGTAAGAAAGGTTTCAGCCCACTTCAGCATCTTACTCATTATTATGAGTGTGGAATACTGAAAAGAGGCTGAGGGCCCGGTCAGCTTGTTCTTCACTGTACAGTATCTGCGAAACATCATTAAGAGTCTAATTATGTCCAGAAGGCACATAGGGGTCCTTCCGTGCTTTTACTTTACATAACTTTCATTTACATTCTGAGTTTCTCAATTTGAGAAAATAAATCAAAAGATTTCATTGAGTTTCTCAGTATTCTGCGTGTTGCTTTTTGGATTTAAAGCCACAATATGGAATAATTTTGTCATGAAATATCCAAAAATCATTTGCACAGTGCGATATATTTCATGCAGTTGTGTACTTACATTATCCCAAATGTTCCCAAGAATGTGCAAATCCAGAGAACATACTATTTAAGGAATTCGTCGTATATCAGTGACTTAATATCCGCTGCTCTGCATTACCCTCAGTTTCCGGTTGTAGAAATTACGGCAACTCGCAAATGCGGAAGTGGTTATACAGCATCTTGGACGCAGCATCTGTTGTTCTGTTATTATGAATCACGATTACTCTTATGCGAGTAAAGGAAACCCCCAAAAAACGTTAACAAGGCCAAATGAGGGAAGCAGGCATATGGACAAAACCAAGAAATAAAACGAGGATTAATATCGGGCGTGGCGTTTTCTAAATGGAGAGAGCTCTGCGACCAACTTGAACTCGACAGAGACTCAGCTCTCACATAAATACTGTGGATTCGATCAGATTTACTTTTTAAACAACAGCTGTATGACTGTTTTAAACACGTAAAACTGTGGAGCATTACACTACCAAATCAATTGACAAAGTCAAATGTCAGTCGCGGTCTAACGCAGCATTACATTCCTCTTTTCTTGCAAGCTAAATCATTACGATGAGATTAAATAAAATTCATTCATTACCTTGTCCGTGAACATGGTGGGCGATCTCCATACGCCTCTGGATCGTGAAAACGAGATATCCCATAATTCCACTCTCCTCCATTAGGTCATTTAGCTTCGCCTTTTGTTATTGTTTCGAAAGTACACCATCTACCAGTCCTAATATTCCTAATTTTTTTTTTCATTTGTTTATACCTTATCTCCTTCGGCAAAGAAGCGTAAACATGACAGCACCTTCAATCTGTGTCAGCCGTCGTAGTCCTTCGAAGAGGAGGGGCATGGTTGAGTAAGGCGTTCGTTGCAGTTCGCCACTTCACCACTAAATGCCACTAAATTTCTTCAACTGGACCTTTAAAGCTGTATAAATATTGTAACTCTTTTGTTTTTTTTATGTACGAGTTATTTATTTGAAAGCTCTTCTATCAGGGTTCAGCTTAGATTTGAGACGTGAGTACTGCTTATTTTTCCCCCAAATGATGAAACTGCCTAAATGAGTGTAATTATTTTTAGTTTGTTGGGTAAGAATGACCAAAAATCTACTATTGAGCAAAGTCCATAAACTAAATATTCAGGACTCTCCCGATTTGCAACTGTAAGCTTATGATAATAATTTGTGCTATTGGGTTTGGCCTCCCAGGTAATGTCAGATGGACATCATTTGATTTATCTCAGAAGTTACGAATTGTAGCTTTAAAGACACCATGGAGGCGAGCTGGCATGACCTGCAGAAGTTTTGCCTAAACCCTGATGACTCATGTTATCTCTGCATGATCTCTGATCGTTCCAAGGAGCATCTTGTGCGCTTCAATGGAAGCAAGAAATCTGACCTTTTGTAGAAAGGAGTAACCATGGTAGGTGTCCCAAATTTGCTTACATTTGATTAGAGACCTAGAAATCTAGAAAACTCTTTTTGTTTGTAGTGTTTCATAATATTTCCACATTTAGAGGATATTTAAATCAATGTGCATTGTGCACATTTGAACCTCTTTGAACTGCATTTTGCTCACAATGCATTGCTTAAAAAAAGGGTTCTCATCATGTAATCTTGAACAATCAGCATGTCAAATTGTAGTAATGAATTGCAGAAAAGTAGTTATTAGCCAGAACAACAGTGTTGAGAATGATTTTACTGTTATTTGCTTCATGTGATTGCTATGTTAACGCTCAAACTATGTGGATTAAAGAGACACCTTTAAAAAGGGAAGAAATACAAGTGTGTCTGTTTTGTTTTAGTGGTGTTCGGAGGGTCATCGGGTGCAGATGGGTCTTCATCTTCACTCTCTGACTGACAGCGGTCTTGTCGCTGCCATGATCCAGTGCAAGGAAATCTAGTTAGTGCAGGATGGGTTTTAATAATAGCTTGCTGAGCTGTGATCAGGTGCTGGTGAAAAGTTCTCCCCGTCCAATTTAAGAGGCCGTGGGCCAGCCTTTCACACAGTTCCTTTACCCATCAAAGCCCTTCGTCTGGGGAACGTCGGACAGTCATTTCACACTATCGATTTGTAGTTTTATATAAGATTTTTCATTTAGTTATCTATTTGGAAGCTTTTCTATAAGGGCAAGGGTTCGATTTGGGACGTGAGGATCTGCAAGTTTTTTTGTCTGTTTAAAGGTAAATGCGTGTACCGTAATTATTTGAAATCATTGCCCACCATTGAAGTTGATCATCATTCTAAATCCGATCTCGACATTACTTTTTCTGAACTTTTTGTTTAAAATTTTGTTCTTAGGAATGAAAATTAAATAAGGTAGAAAAATAAAGACATTTCTTTTATTAATTTGTTCTAAATTTAATATTTATTTATTATATTTCAATGTATTTCATATTTCAACTATTTATTTATAGGAATGAAAATGAATAAAGCTAGAATGAAAATGTATTTATTTATTTCATTTATATCCCTTAAGGCAACATTTCTAACAATATATTGAACAGTTAAAATATTGAAATAAATAAAAGTTGAAATCAAATCAATCTAGTTCATTCATCTTAGTTGTAATATTTAATGTCAACTTCTTAAAATGTAATTCTTAGGAAAGAAAGAAATTTAACGAATAAATAAATCATTCTAGGTTTATTTTCATTCATAAAAAACACATTTCAAACCCGAAGTTGAATTATGAGATTAAAGTTTAAATATTTTAAAAAAATTTAAAAGCTAATATGAATAAAAAAGCAAATAAATAATTTATTCTATCTTATTGTAGATTCTTTATTTAATATATATATTTTTTTATTTATTCTTGACTAATTTAATTAATTCCTAAAACATTTCAAACAAAAAGCTTTTCTATTGATACATACAATTTTCGCATATTATCTTAAAATATTTTGATTAATAAATTAATTTGATTAAAAAAAAACGCTTGCACTGGTGAGGGTAGAGTTAAAATGCAAAGCTATTTGTATTCATAAAAATTGTGGAGCTATTGTGATATTGATTCATTTGAGCATTGAAACTAGCAATGTCACGCAGCGTTGTTTCAACAATGGCTTAATTTTTTCTAAATTATTACTTCCAGATCATAGAAAATGATAATTTAGATCTGAAATGTAAGGCGCAAACCTATTGATATTGTCATGATGGAGACTCTTCATGTTCCCTTAACTCAAGGAATTGTATAGCCTCTGGATTTCTTTCTAATCATCTTGAGGTACTGGTGGGCGGGGTGACATTTCAAACGGTAATTTATATGATAAGTACCTACGCGGAAAGTGATATTTGACCTCAAGAGTGACACTTGAAGCGGCTGTCGATGATCTTCTGATTGGTGAGTTGTTGTTGAGCAATGCATAATGCTGAATTTTACGGGCGACGGCAGTAATGAAGGGTCAAATGCTGCTAAAACACAAACTAAAACTATTCATAGACTGCAGCTTGGTTCAAATGCCAAATAAGTGCTTACATAAAGAGTGAGTTCTGCTTTGTTCTTTAGCCCAACTGATGATTCTAAGGCATGAACAATTGAAAAAGACGAAAATAAAGAAGAGAAGTGGGTGTCAAAGTGTTTGCATCCTTGCCTTGATTGATTTGAATTTTCCGTGCGCTGAGGTCTCTCCTCTCATTTATGCTTGAACTTAGTTTTTAAAGTTTTTTTAAAGTAATTTACATTAAGAGAATAAAATAGACGTTAAGAAAAGTTGTTAGGGGCAATAATTAAAAATAAAGCTGTTAAATGAATGTGAACAGTGTAGATCAGGTAATTTGGTGTTGAAAGAATTGGATGAGAAGAGTCTGAATTCATTTAGAAGTTTTTGATCAAAGCGCAGTTTGCGATGTTCAGATCTCTCATGAAAAGAGTAAGAATTGATGAGCAGATTAAAGACAACTTTTCCATATGTTCTCCATATAATTTTTGAGATCTCATAATTTTGTATTATGGGAATGGATGGAGTGTAGGAATTATAGCATTGACATCATCTCATCTCATTGGATTTATCCAACTATTCTTATCTAGATCTTGTTCTGAATCTCAGGGTTCGTCTTTTGTTGGGTTAGGATTTTCTTTTACTCTTTCAAATTTAACACGGCAGCCAATCGGCATTTGTAAAACTCATCGGATATACAGAAAAACTCTGTTGGATTTTAATAGCGATCCGCTCGCCAATCTAAATATATATTTTTTCTGACCTCCAAAAGCCTGTGGCCCAATCTTTAAATTGAACTTTCCCCACAGCGAGTTGAGAATGAATTTTGACACTAATGTAAAAATCCAATCTCAGCCAGCTGCCAGTGAATATTAGTGGCTGATGGAGTTTTGTATCACCTGTTTAATGAAGAAACCTGTTTTGACTGGACTGTTGATATATATATTGGTAGATGTCACACACAGATTCGGACATGTTCCATCAACTTCGCTCAGCGGCTGTATGTTAATACACCATTTGAATAACCGGCCCGGCAAATGGAACAGACTCGATAAGGCCAATCGTATTATGCGACAGGTAAATTTGATGTGCCGCTAAAATAAACTTGACAGAAGGACAGGGGAATTTTGTCTGCTGGTCTCTCTGTCATATGTGGGCTTGACATACTAATAGCTCTTACAATTTGGGTTTATTGTTTTGCTTTTGAAGGATTAGTTTATCCAAAAATGAAAGTTTTGTCCTCATTTGCTCTTCGTCCAGTTGATACAAACCTGTATACATTTTTGTTGTTGTGCTGAACACAAATGAAGATAATTTAATGAAATTTGTAACTATGCAGTTTTGGGTCACCATTGACTCCCAAAGTGCTCTTTTGTCTTACTCTGGGCGTAAATGGTTACCCAAATCGGCTTGGTTTCAAACTTTCATTAAAATATCTTCATACATTCGGTTGTTCAAAAGAAGATATTTTGAGAACTGTTTCTGTGTTTTTTGTGTCCATACAATGGAAGTCAATAGGGGTCCAATGTTGTTTGGTTACCAAAATAGTTAAAAATATTCTCTTTTGTGTTCTGCAGAAGAAAGTCAGACATTTTGAAAGACAAAATGATGAGTTAATGATGAAAGAATTTTTCTTTTTGGGGTGAACTACCTCTTAAATAAAACGTAACATTATTTGTATATATATGACACCATGCATGTTTTTTTTGTCCGAAACCATATCGTATACAGAGTAAAGCGCTTCAGTGAAAACTGTTTTAAACTATATAAAAGTTGTACATTGCCCGATGAAGCAGTAGGTCAGCGCTGGTGAGCATTCACAGTAACAGATGTGATGTTCTTGGCCCATTCGAGGTCGTTGGGCACTCGTGGAGCTCAGTAATTTGCATGATGTGTTGTGTCCATGTTTACAACTGAGCCGAGGGGGAGTGGAAGGAATGTTTCCTGATGTGTCGTGCCAGCTTCACAGAGTCTGTATATTCATTTCCAAGTCGTTTCCATGGCACCTGGGCACCAGTTGTTCAGCATCCCTCTGGTGCTGAGACTCACCGCTCCTGTGGATAATTTACGGCAGCTAGACACTAGCTCTGGTTATTTTCTGGTTACCATAGAGGGATTTAAAGTCCATTGTGTTCTTTTGTTGTCAGCTGTGTATTGACGGAGCATTCTGTAGCAATCCAGCCAAAGACTTCAACAGTGCTTTTTAAATTAAACGGTGCAGGCATCTGCTCATATTGCTGCTAATTAATATGTAAATGATTATACGTTTGTGTAAACAGGGAACCTATGCAATTCTCAAAAGATTTGCAGGAGCACTTCAAACATTTTAATTTGTCAATATGTTTAAGCGATAAGAGCAAAGGAATGCACTCTTAAAATAAGGTGCTATAAAGAACTACAAATAACTTTTTGTCTTTTTAACCCTTGTGTGGTGCACATGTTTTTGTTGCGCAGCCAATGTTGATAGGTCTAGTAGACCTGCACAGCTTTTTAAAACAAAACATACATTGGCTTATAAATTATAGATTTTATTTTATTTGATGAATTATATATTATATAAAAAACATGCCTGGTTGTTTCAACCCAAATTGCTGGTTCGTTTTATCCATTTGGTGGGTCAGATATAAACATTCTCTGGGTTTCACTTAAAAAAAAAGGTTAAATAACATATATGAAAAAGATATACCAGAAAAGGAATATCTACAGGGTGATATGGGTGATAAACAAGTTCAAGTCAAAAAATATATATACATTAATTGCAAATGAAGATTTTGGTTCCAAAATGAGATATCTCCATTACTTTTTTGTTATCATGTTTTTATTGTGTTTAAAATATATTATGTCTTCAACCAAAAAAACTGCAGTTTGATTGATATGAATTGGAATTCACAATATATAACATGATTATCTTATTTTGAAACCAAAGTGTTCAAATACAGACCCAATGACCATAAGGATTAACCAAGCTTTAAGAAGCCTTTATGACATGAGTGTAGTCCACCCCAAAATATTCGTCCTTTTATTGTTTTTAATATAAATGCTTATTTTTTTCTGTGGACAAATATGTAATATTTCAGCAGTATATTCTAAATTTTGTTAGAAATTTGCAATAGCATTATGTGAAGAACACCCCAAAATTAAGGTCCGATTTTTAAGTTAAAGTAAAATTTCTTCATTTGTTTTCTTCAGTTGATATTGACGGGCATGATTGTTAACATGTCATTGTTTCCAGAGGAACTCCAAATTTTAAGTTGTGTTTTTCAGAAATATATACTGTAACAGCAAAAAAATTTTGCCCAACGTGATGTGAAGTATTGACCGTTCAGTGTTTTGACAAACTGATTCCTGAATCACCTCTGATTGGCTCCAAACCTTTTCCCAAAGGACCGAGTGCATCAGCACGTCAGCGTATCACCATCTCAACTTTCACTTCTTGTTTTTTAGGGCTCTCTCCCATTAGTATGCAGCCGTTTGACTGCCCAAATAGGTCAGTCACTTTCCTTTCTCCTCTCTATACTCGTCTTTGTCCGTTCGCAGTGTCATCGTTCTTTAGAGAAAGTCAGCTCGTTCTCCTCATAGAAATCCACCCATTTCAACCTCTCAGTAATCTCTTAGTCAGATACTCCAGATATGCCTCGTCAATGTCAATTTCATTTCTGCTCTCATTTATTCATTTAGCCTTCAATCTTTCGCTGACGTTGAGATGTGAAATCACATCTTCTATTTTCTGCAGTACTATATTTGAGAGTTGTTGTAGCATTTTGACCTTTTAAAAAATTCAAATGGATCCAGTAGAATCTGCTTTCAAATCGCATGAGTAAATATCGACAGGATGCTTCTTTTGGGGTGAACTATCCCTTTAAATCCGTGGATCTTTATTTCTTATCTTAGTTATTGGTTATACTGAGTCTTGCCTCTGGCTGAGGGTAGATGTCATCATATTCAGCCTAACTTTCATCATGTATTTTGACCCTTATCCAAAAAGCCCTCCAGCTGGTGGGTATGCAGTGGTGGCCGAGCCAGTGCCTGTCTCCGAGCCTGCAGCTGAGCTCTCCTCATAAGTTCTCCTGCCAGTGCAAAGTTTTTTCCTCTGCATTTATGCTTCCTTAAAAATGTATTGTTTGTTTTCGTTCGCAAGTCCACAGCTGACACAGTTCATTATATTTGCAATGAACAGGCATGGTTAAAGCCTACCTTGCTTGCAATGGTTTGTCCGCAGTGTTGCAACAGATGCTTGAATTTACCTTGCCTTATTTTCCCCTGCTCTCTCTCTCTTTCTCTCTCTCTCTCGCCAGTCAGTTTCCTGTACACATAAAGTCAATGAAGCAGATCTCTCTGGTCTTTGCAAACCTCCTACACCTTTTGAAAAGTCATATTGCTTTAAACACATTTCAGAAAGGAACGTGTGGCTGGCTCTGTGTTTGAAATGCTAGGGGTTAAGATCTCATGAAGATGAATTCAGACACTGAAATGACTAACAGCTAGAGCTTTGTTTGTACATAAAGAGCTTTTTTGTCTAATGCACCCACACAGACCGAGCAGAACAATCGCGTTCCACACTTTTTATTACTTGCAGGAAAAGTTAGTTATTTTCGAGTGAGTGACGTGAAAAACATCAAGAGACAGGGAGTGTCTCCATGCATCCAGAGCCGTAAAAAGGTACGTACCAATGAGCTCTTCAAGCTAATTTTTTGCATGAGTTACATTTTTTTGCATCATTTGCATCGCCTTTACTGACAACAATCTATATACAGTGTAAATATATATAATGTGTGAATACAGCCACAGAGAAAAATAGAGATTTTTTTTTCTGAATTTACTATTTAAAGGTATTTTGTTAGGTAAAATGATCATTTTTGTTTCATTCTGTGTGAATTTCAAATCAAAATATTCCTTTTATTTGCATTTATTTCCAGAAAATGAAAACTGGAGAAACATGTGAAAAAACCTAGAAAAGATTCTCTCAAATACTGCATTCAAAAAAGTTAATATTCACTTAAAAGCAATACAACAGTAATATTTCAAGATTTTTTCTTTTGTGTGATGACCTAGATTTTTTTCATGCTTACAGTCCTTCACATTGCTGTTGGATGACTTTGTCCTTTATGAGGTTTGATTTTCTTGAAGTTTAATAGACACTGGAGTGAAAAGGCCACAATACATCTAAAAATGCATATTAAATGAAAATGTGTGTCTGGTCTACTGCTATATGAGTGATTTAATTCCAAAATATAATATATTTGGCCTATATTGTTAATAAATTGTCACATCTACTGAGAGCCCTAATTTATATGATTTAAGTTATGTTTTAGTTTCAGCAACGCAAATTCAAACTCATTTTCAATGAACCCCAAGGGTAATTGTGCCCCTGGTTAGAAATCAAAGATACAGAGCATATTCTTTCTCACTTGTGTATCGACACACTTTGCATTACCACGTGTCGAATATAAGTCTCTCTTTGTCTGTTCCTTGTGTATTTCACCAGCCACAATCTCACAAAGTGCAGTCACGGCTACCTGCAATTACATTAGCTTCTGAAAGCGTTCCTAGACAGCACGTCTTTGAGCCGGGATATTAAAACATCAAATAATTTAGGCAACATGCCCTCAGGAAGCCAATTATTGTTTTAAAGAAAATAAGAAAGAGTACTTCATCTATCCCAGGACCATTCTGAATGAATCACAGCTTGTTTATCGTTTCTAGTTTTCTGATTGTTCCCGTTCCTTAAATGTTCGGCTCTCTCCTTCTGTTTCACGTTGGTTTAAATGGCTTTGCCATTTCCTACGAAGGCTGGTTAATATTTCAGCTTCGCATCTAAAGTAGGCATGTGTCTGAATTGTGAGCTTTTCCGTGGTGCGTTCCCTTAGAAATAATGAAATGCTACGCATAATATGCCTGTTGGGCATTATAATCTTTGCCTGGACAATCATTCTGCGATTATGAGCAATTTTAATCGTCGAATGTTTTGTTGCTCCTGGCTTTAGAAAGTACTGCTCTGCTTAACTTCCTTAAGGGCTGCAATGCGACTAATGTTTGCTTTTACAAGATCGTTTCAGTTTGATCTTGACATTCTGCGCGCACGTTTCAGAACAGATTGTTTTGTGAATCTGCCACGCTATAATTCAGGTCTGCGAATAGACTGTCATTGAAGATGGGGCAGTTAACAACTATATTTGACTGGACAGATAACCTGCAGTGCACCACAGCACTGCATCTCATTTTCACATGTGAAGTGGGTATTTAAAATGAAGTCTTAAAGGCAAAGAAGTCAGTTTGAAGGGGCAGAAAGAAAGATCCGAAATAATAGGAATAAAATGAGCGGAATTTTTATAACAATATATAGGGATATGGCTATCATTAAGATTTTATCGATACCGATAGGGATACTGCTTATCGATAACGGTACTTATCAATACTGTTATCGATACTACAATCTATATTTTATACAAATATACATGATGTGAAAAGATGTTAAAATTTTCAGTTTCTTTATTACAGCTGAGCTTTAGAACTGCAGTTAACAAATGCCAAATAACAAAACGTGTGTGTGTTCCTTAGCATACCACTTACGGCACTTCGCATGTGAATAGGAGCATATCATAATGTTCAACTTATTTACTTTACATCACTATGGATATTTGACTGGTAGACCGTTTTTCCTTTTTCCTTTCTGGACTTAGGTCTACATAAATTTGAGTACTGTTTTCAAAACAAGTCATCTTTTTTTAATTATATATACTATGTTATATAATTTTACTAGAACATTTCCTACTATTTACTAAAGTAAATAAATATAGTCCGTGGCAGAATTATTAAAAACAATGTTATAACTTGTTCTCAAATAAAGGACTTTTATTTTGACAGGTTGCCGCGAAGGGGTGTTTGACGGAAGCTTCCTAGTTGTGAAAATCAGACGCTTTAAGCTCCACAAGCGCAACCATGCCACTCTTTAACTCATAAACACGCAAAACAAGCAGATTACAAATACATCATACATAAATAATATGGCCCTAGATATCACAAATACGTCGAGCAAACTTTGGCCGTTCGGAATCATTCATGGATGGAAAATGACAGGCAGCCGACTCTAGTTCGCCATTTTACACCGATACACAGAGAAAAAACAACGGAAGTAACGATAACAGTATCGTTTGTCATGAAGCTTATCGATACTCTGGTATCGACACAATTATGTACCGGTCCTGAAAAGAATCGGTACCCATCCCTAACAATATATCAGCAGGGAAAGTTATAGCTGTAGCTTAGTTGGGTGTAAATATATTTATTTATCTATAATTTTTTCGAATAATACATTTTTATTTTTGTCCTTTTTCCCCAGCAAACTTCTGATGGTTGGACCCAAGGATTGAATGTGTATTTTTACAGATGTGCCGTGCGTTACGAAAGGTTAATTTAATATAAGACTTACAATGCAATTATCCGACTGATCTTTGTTGGCCCAGGACGGCAGGCATCAGGTGAGAAAAGAAGATCTCAATTCAGTCTCTGAAATGGAGGCGCAGAGAGCAGCTGTGTTTGGCATAATGATTGACATGTGCCAGATTGCAGCCCCTTCTCACCATGTTGCGTTCTGACCTCTAATGTTTTCTGCGTGTGTCTGCAGCACTGTGGAGCCAGATCATATCAGTTTACTCTTATTGGATTAACTCTGAGCTGCCCTTGAGCTATTGGTATCGTTGGAGGATTTTATTGTTTTAATACAGACCACCTGCTTGGAGAAATGTTTATGTTTACGAGTGATTAAAACGCACAGCGATTAAGAGTCGCTTTCAACATGCTGCTTTATTATCTTATATTTAGTTGACAGTTTTGCACACACTTAAAGTTTGCTTTGAGTCGCGTAAAGCCAGCATGCACGTTTTACCTGAATGTGTTTATGGTCAAAAGTCAGAGGTATCATATGTAAAGAACAATCAACTTGGATCACAATGTAAATTTACATTCATACACATTTACAACTACATTCAAGCTAAAATTTTCACCATTGTTTATTTCAGAGTTATATAGTTTTGTTTTTACTTTTAGTAGTTTTGTTTATATTTTAAATTTAGCTTATATTTGTGTGTAAGTTTTTATGTTAGTTTTAGTTTTATTATGAGCGACAACAGCAGGACACAGCAGGGACGTTTCTGACTTTTTTAAACAAGTAGGGAGCCAGCAATCTTTTATTTTATTTTTGAGAATATGACATGTTTATGTAGATTTAAACAGCCCAACAGTATATGAAATTAACCAACCTTATACATTTAAAACACTATTAAACACACCTTCAGTCGCGCTGCTGTGACCCAATCTGTCTTAAAATGACACAGCCATTGTCGATCACAGCCGAGTCGGATCTAGGTGGAGCCTTCACACATTTTTTTTTATTATCTTATATCTAAGGAGTGATAAGAAAAGAAGAAATGAAGATAGAAGAATACGGCTAATTTTTTTAAAAAGCAGAGACTTTATTCTTTCATTGGACATATTGTTTGTCCATATATTCGTTATAAAAAATTCACTGTGAGCCATTAAACTTTGGTCAAAATTTCGAAAAACGCTGGCTTGCACCTTAAAGAAAGGCTGGCGGGGAAAGAGTTAAAGATTTCAGTGTGATACATTTTTATTTTATTGCAAGTTTAGGTTTCATTTTTTTCAGGAATCAATTTGAGTGTTTTAATGTATATATATATAAATAGCTGTAGTTTTATTTTAGATTTTATTTATTTTCAGTTAATACTTGTAGTGCCTTAAATCAAATGTGATTTGTTGCCTGTAAAAAAAGGCAAGACTATCTTTTTGAGGTCATTGGTGTTTCCTTCAATGACACAAGTACCTACTTTGTGCAGAATGTTATTTTAGCCATTCTGCAACTTAATATAAACCTCTTTATATTCTACACAAGAAAAAACTTCACCAAGCAAGTGTCTGTCAAATGCACATGTGATTAGCGAAGTAGCCAAGCTGCTAGTTATCCAGCTACTTATTTGAGTGCTGCCGCTGAGTCGTTTGCTGAACGTAGCAACATTCGCGGCAGTGCGCTCACTGAAAACAAAGACATCTGGTTTCCCGTCTGTCGTCGACAGCGAGTTGTTTGAACAGCATAAGGACATGATGCCGTCCACAGACTCGACCCAGACATGACAAAGGTCACTGGCATGATGTCTCCGAGAATGAGCCAATAAGACGAAAACACACCGATGACCCACAATCTAATCCAGATCTATAATCTGATCTTTACGTCTCTGACGTCTGCGTGTTATTTCGTAGATGTTCTTTGTCGTCACCTAATCGCCAGGTTTTATTTATAAAGCTGTCCGTTTTTGACTATCGTATATGCCTTATTTTCACTACGGGTAATGACTTGAAGGGGCATAGGAACTATCTGAGAAAGGTTATCTTGACTCATGAATATTAATTAGGTGATGTAACGTTCACCCAATAGTGTTTGCTGAAAGGCAGGTTGTGAGCAGCAGGAATAAAAGATACAGCTTATCACTTGAAACCATTGAAATTGTGGTTAAGTCATCTGATGAGTTGATCATTTTGCAGAGGCTTCTTTTGAGTTTTAAAGGTGTCGGATTATGTGGTCAGCTGTGATTTTATTCCTAGTGTAGCGACCTAAACTCCAACAGTATTATTGCTGCATTCCATAACTTTGAGGGTATAAAAGCAAACAAAAAAATGTTGTTTGGCAAGAACTTTACCCTGATACGCTGATAATGGGAGCTGTCGGGCACATTTTTTCTGGAATTGTTATTTTGACGTCTTTTAATTTATTTTAGGATAAGCATGCAAAATAACCTACAATTTGATATTTTTACATTTTACATTTAGCAGACGCCTTTTCTAAAGCGACTTACAGAGAGTTAAGAGAGCAATAAGCGATATGTCATACAGGAGGTATGATACAATAGGTGCTAATACAAACTTATCAATACTTACTAGTTTCAACAAATGCTAGACCACTACCTGTTGAGAGAAAGAGAGAGGGTGAGTCTTTTTTTCGCTGTCAAGTAATCGCAGATGAGATGGGATTTAAGTAGTTTTTAGAATGTTGTAAGAGATGTGATCGGAATAAATTGATTTGGACATTTTGTGGCTTTGGTCTGTCTATATACACTGTTATTAGTTATAAGTAAACCAACTTTTTAAGTTTAGAAAATGAATATTAACCGCACCTGATGTTTTTATAATCACCTTGTAGATACTATTATGCCTAGTAACATAATCACTTATAAATAATAGATATCACAGTTAATTCAAGCAGGAGCAAACAAGCAGGTTTTTCATTTCTTTCATGAAACAGACTAAAAGAATCCCAGCGCTTGTATCATTATAGCAGTCTTGGATTTGAAACACCCGTATGTGTTTTATATTCCGTGCACATCTCTGTACCTTTAATTGGCAGGTATTTATACCTCAAGAGGTTGCAATGCCGGGAAATAATGAATTCCTGATAGACTGAGAGATCAATAACAACCAGAGCCGTTAATAAAATAATTACCCGCTGCCCAGCTATGTAAACAAGGGACTTCATAAACAGCATTGAGGCAAGTGTGATCGAACAGACACGTTTGTCAGAGAAGAGGAATTTAAATTAGGATTTTGGGACTTGGATACATTAATTTAGGGATTCATGCATGGTTGTCAGGCCCTCTAATAATCGCAGTGTGAAAAATTAGCCGGAACCGAGAGAAATCATCATATTCCTCCAGTACATTAATAAGGGTCTGTGTTTTTTTTGCCACTATTCACTTTTTAATAATTTAATTATTTTAGAATTGAAGATGCATGTGGGATTTTCAGACTGTTTAAGCCTCGGGCAGATCAGAAGGTTTTGTTAAAGATGTGATGTTTGCATGCTAATGTTTGCAAAATAAAAGCATGCAGCTCAGAAATATGCCCGTAATGTAGAGAGATGTATTCCAGAGACAGCTGAAGACCTGGAGGTCATAACACGGCTCATACTTAAATTTAGGAATGAAGGGAACTGCGTGGGATTCTTTTATCTTGTTTTTAAATAAGTATAGCCTTGAATGAGCACTGGCACAGAGACATCCATATTCAATTCAATTGCAAAGTGAGAAAACGTTCAGGGGGTTTGAGGTACGTTATGGAAAGTTGATTAGGCTGATTCATTTCTAGGCACAATTCGTAATGTTTTCTTTTTTTGTTAAAATTAAACAAACATTGGTTTTTGAGCAAGCAAATTTAAAGTTGAAAAGTATCTCCCCAACTTTGCCCAATTCACATACGGTTATGATGATGAATAATTTGAGCTGTTGGGTATGTTCTGCTAGAAATTTTAGTTTGACATCACTTGAATTTAAAGATGCTTTGTGCATTTGTAGGAGTGTCTATTGGCAGAAATGCAATATTATATGCATAACCATGTCCACAGATGTACAGTATATTAAAACCTAATATAATAAACGTTACGTTTTTATTACCGGCTTAGAATGAACTATTTCTATCTACACACACCGCGATCCCCTTGCATTGAACTCACCATGTTTTTGCTTCTGTAGCCCTAAAACGACAAACTCCCTACAGAGCATATATCCTAAATTCCTTATCTCCTTCGGCAAAGAAGCGAAAAGCTGACGACATTTTGTTGTTTGTCAGCCTCCGTAGTGCTTCGAAAGGGAGGGGGAGCGGTGGAGTGAGCCGTTAGTTGCAATTCACAACCTCATAACTAGATGCCGCTGAATTTCATACGCTGGACCTTTAATCCACGTAAATAACTTTGTGTGTGTGTCCTAAACAGAGGTAGCAAACATTGAAGCTTTAACAGTGTTTTATCTTTTTTTGTTTCCAGCAAAAACATCTGCAAAATGCTCATTTACAGATATTTTTTTTAGATTTTTTTAGATTTTAATAATTATGAATTTTTATTACCTTGAATAGTCTAAATAATTGCGTACAATAAACAAAGAGAAAATTACTGGTTACAAATATTTTTTGCTCAAATATGTGATAAGCAAAAATGTGTTCATGTTATAAAGATTCCTGGTATGATTTTAGAAGGATGAAATATTGCCATAAAAATATAACCTGTTGACATTTTGTCCTTGAATAAGCCGCTAGAATGCAGGTTGTTCCCAGAATCCTTTTTGACAGGGACTATGGCCTTATATCTTTTTCGAGTTCCGTTCAATAGAAAGTGACAAGTAAATGACAAATTTCTAAATGTCAAACAACTGCTCCTTTCCCCAACAAAGTGCATTTGACAGCATTTTTGTCCTTGAGTTCTGTAACATTGTTCAGCTGTTATGTCTCCCGTTCCAGACATTTTTAAAAAAGAAAGGCAGCACGATACTACATTAAAGCGCCATTGCAGTGAACCTGAACTTTGTGCACACAACTTTTTCAAGCTTGATAATCAGAGGGACTGCTTTTTGAGTGCCTCAATGTAGTCAATATTTCACAGCTTTGACAGGCAAATCCGGTCTTTTCTATCTAACGTGGTGAAGGATCTGTTGTACTGTATGCCTGTTTTACTCGGTACAGCTGAATCCATCTAGGGTCAAGGCGATTTTTGTTTTTAGTGCAAAGAATTTAGATGGAAGCCATAACTCAATCGCACACAAAAAACTCATTGTGATGAAATACAATACGCATAGAGGCTGCGTCCCAGCTGACGATCTTCCTCCCATAGAAAACTATCTGTAACCTAGGAGTACGGAGAACTGCGGTGTGCATGGGAGAAGATGTTGTTTACAATGTTCATCGATGACAAGGTCACGTTTCAGATTTATTTGGATAAAGCTGCACTATTTACTCCTAAACGGTACAGACTATCCAGGCACATTGAGTCGCATCCTTAATTAAAATGACACATGACACAATGTAAAAACAAAAATGTTATTTGCTCCAGTTAATATTATTGCATCCAGAGGGCAAAGGGGTGGTGCCTTAGACCACTGTAGCCACGCCCCTTTGCACATCAAAAGGTGGGACACTCGTCGTCGCTGCTGATGTTATTCAGCATAGTGTTGAATTATGCCTTCTGAGTTGCGTTTGTCTCAGACATATGTATGGTGTTATGTGTTCATCTGGATTTTCAATTCGACACAGACACGACAAGGAATGAAGATAGATTATCAATGTTGTGTGCACAGATGCATTCCTGATGTGGCACTTTGCATTCAGAATACAAAGCTGTCTTGTGTAAATTCTAGATTTTTTTTAATTATTAAAGTAAGAGACCAAGCGGACCCGCTATGGATTATTCTTTTTGCAAAGTATTGTATGTATATTTCACTCTATTTTCTTTTGTTGGACGGTGAGCAGGGGAAGGCCATACTGTGTCTTGTTTCGTTGTGCGGGAAAGAAGAGGACTTTTCTTTAGAACACATTCAAACACTTGATGTGGCATCTGAAAAAAAGTGCATGAATCCTTTATTATCCTCATTTTTATAGAATCAAAAGTGATGCATTTACATTTAAACATAAAATGCACATACGTTTTCTTATTTATCTTACTTGACTCTAAAAAAATATATAATTTCACAAAGTCAACATTTGCCCGTAAGCTTGTTGACGTTCAGGACAATTCAACTCCATGACATAAATCAGCCTCATTCACTTTAGACATTATTTCTTCTCTTACATTCTGTGTCAATTTCTGTTCGCCGAGGACAAAACGGCACCTAGACCATCTCTCAACATCCTCAAACTCTTGCTTAGCTTAAAAAAAGTTATGTTCTACTTCTCGTTATGATTTGTCTGTTTTCAATTTATTGCCCATCCTCACCAGGGACCTTCAGTTAAGTGTCACCTCAGTCTTGACGCGGCAACAATGGAGCCGAGCGGAAAGCCAAATGTTCCCGCAAACAACAATGCTAGTCGATGGGGAAAATTACTTTTCACACAAAGCGTTTGGCGGAGAGGGCACACAAAAATATTCTCTCCGGTAGCGGCGGGACTCTGCCAATTGCTCACTTTCACAGGGAGCCTGACTCTCGGCCAGTCAATTATGTATTGATGAACTGTTCTCTACCTCTGTACTCAGGAGCCATTTGGCACCGTACGGCATAACAACACAAAGAGCCTTGTGGCAGTCAGTCTCGGCAGGACCCGAAGCCCCTTCCTCCGAAAACTCTCCAGTGATTGAGCTGTCAGTCCGGGAGTCGAGTACGAAACTTTAAATCAGCTCTCAGATTCTTCGCGTTGACATCTCTAAGGACGGATTTCTGACCGTAGCTCTCAGGACGAGGATGTGATGTCATCGCTGGCTGGGAGAGACGGTCTTGGGTAAGCATGACAAACTGATTTTGCAGCAGCTCGGTAACATAAGATTAATCTCTGTAATTATCTCCCAAGGAGAAATTTGCTCACTGCATGCAGAGAGCATTTGGACAGGGTTCATAATGGTCTGTTCTCATTTGCCAAGACCTTGATATCATGAAGATATTGGCATCATCCTCTATAGCCTCATTTCAATCATTATCATTTCAAATAGGCAATTTGGCCGTTAATTTATTTATTTTCCCCATCTACTTATTTATTCCTTCCTGCGCCCGACGGGGAAAATATTGTTTTGACAACCACTTGTAGTTCCGTGTCACGGAAGTTACGAGCCGAAATGAAAGCACATCAAAAGCGTCTTTATTCTTCAGGAAACGTTTCGCTTCTCGAAATCTTGATATCGCGCATCTGTTTGCGTGTCGCTTTTTCAAATAAAAACAATCTGAGCTGCGCACGTCCCCGACCATCTGTCCACGACGGTGAGATGCTTCGGATGGAAAATACGGATCATTTATTTCAGACAATCTCCCGCTGGTTCTCTCAGACCACATTAGTAAGTTAAGATGCAAGAAGAACAGGAAAAAGTGAAGTTTGGTTCGGCGTGCGAGCACGCTTTCAATTACATGCTTCATGATCAGCATTACTTGCTTTTCAACATTGCTCGGTTATCGATGAGCCAAACATTGATACAAGTTGTTTACGGATATCATTCGTTGGTTAAGTCTGTTCAAGTATTCGTTCAAAATAACTAATGGCAACATCGCTGGAAGACTTTGATTGGACGTGCGGGGGCCGCAAGCGTATTCATTAAGGTGGAGTCTTTGATTGCTACGCTCATGATGGGTGTTCACGGGGAACAGTGTTTTTTGATTCGCTCGCATCCAATAAAACCAGCTGAGCTTACTATTAGGTTAAGCCACGGATCTTCTGGGAATTCGTGTTGACAGACACAGAGATCTAGGCATTATCACACTTTCAGATAAAGTGCTTTTATATTCTCAATTCTTTCTCAAACGAGAAATTCTTTCTCAAATAAAACTGAGAAATTGCACTTGTTTATTGTCTCTAGAGCATATCTTAATGTCTCGGTTTCTTTGCAGATAGAAGTTGAAGTACAGGAATATCACACTTTCTATGTGACCGTTTTATTCAAAAAAGACAAAATGCTGCCACAGGAAAAATGAAATCAGATTTATGGTTCTGTCGATCTGAACACTGTAGAAAGATCCTAATAGATACATAATGCATTAATGTCTTTGCATTTAGGGGACCTTTCACAAAAACACGCATATAGTATATTCATACATGCATACATACATACGTACATACATACAAACATACAGTGTACAGTGTATAGATACAGTATATATGAATATATATATACACTTACATTTACGTTTAGTCATTTAGCAGACGCTTTTATCCAAAGCGACTTACAGGTGGGGTGTGCAATGGAAGCACTTCAAAATGAGAACTCAGTTATCATGTTATTTGTGTTTTATTGTGTTAGTTAGCTGTATTTTGTAGTTATTATGGCTTAAATCAAAACAAACAGCAGTTTGCTTGATATTTATTGGAATACACAATAAAAAAACATGATTTTTGAAAATCATCTTATTTTGAAACCATACTTTTCATATATATATATATATATATATATACTGTATATATATATATACACACAGAAAAAAATATATATATATTAATATATACACACACGCATACACGCACACACATGCATACATGTAACTTGTAATATTTCTCAAATGTGTAAAACAGACAGACAAAATTCATAATGGTGACAGACCCAGCTCTTCATGGTAGGTCTGGTAATGCACACCCCTGATAAATCAGTGAAATCCCAAGGCTCTCTGCATCCCGCAGAGAGCGAAGGCCACAGCTCACCGGCATCCTGGCCCAACAGCTGCTCCAAATCCAGGGTGAGGGTCTGCTAACCCACGCTCAGTCACGTGACACATTTCAACAATATGTAAATAGAGTAATGACCACACCACAGGGAATCCGTCCTGCAGATTTCTAATATCTTTCAGTCAATGCATGCTTGTTTTTTAACTTACAAATTTAGTGCCGAAAAAGCGCACAGATTTACTGTAACCCTCTCTATCTTTTTGTTTCCTTTCAGACCTCTAGTTAAGCCGGTAAGGGATCAATAACAGGCCGCTGTAAGTTCAGGCTGTCTGTATAGTTCAGGTGAGACTTGGTTCTCTGGAGACCTTTATTTAACCTTTAATCTTTGCCTTTGATAGAGTTGCCATTTTCTCACCAATCCGAGATGCTCTCCACGGTACCGATGCTCAATTTCTTCTCGCTGTATTTTCCAATGCAGTCAAACTTAAAATTCAAACGTCGTCTTTGCGAGTATACAATCTTAAGTGGAGATGTTTTCCTCGCTGATTATGTGATATGCAAAACAATGTAATCAAACCATATAGGTAAACAGGGAATCATTACCATTCCCAAAGGCCTTTCATGGCATGTCGTTCTCACGAAATCAAAATGAGCTTAGTTACCGTGAGATTCCAAATGAATCAACGTCCTGGGGAAGCGAGGATCTTTCTGCCACAGCTGTAATGTAAGTGTCAGAAAACTCTACAGTTTGAAAGACTGGCAATTTCATTTGGGGCCATAAAGGTGTGGAATAACAACTGGTAAACGAATACAGAAAGTGATCAAAGGGAACAACTCATTATTAAGATGTCAAACTATCACTCTGTCAGCGCTCAGTTGTTTACTCGGAAATCCAGAAACCCAAAAGACGAAAATCATTTGAATATTTATGGCGTGATACAAGACGCCGTGATACATCAGGAGCATCAATAACGAAAAGAAAAGAGGAGAGACAGATTGTTGCAGATTGTTTTTTTATACTTCTGTGAAAATAACAATGCTACGTTATTTGTTTTGTGAGAAACGCATGACAGTAATAAAGGCTTTTTATGCGTTTTGAAAAAATGATACACCAAAACCCAGGAACATCCATATTTGTAATGCATTGTTCCCGGTGAAAATTGTAGTGTCTTTTTTTTCCATCAGTCAGGTGGGAAGATAATTCTGCAAAGTATTTAGAAATGTTTTGTTCAATCTACTCCTGAGATGCTTTTTAAGCTTAAAAAAATAAGAGCTGTTGCATGTCAAGTGGAATGAAAACAGAATCAAAATACTGTAATTAAAGAACAAAAAAGCACTGTTATTCTGCAAATGAATGACATTTTTGAGCTCTTACGCCTAGACGAAATTGTTTTTCCTTATGGCTGGAATACACTACAAGAATTTTAAAATCAGATTTTTCTTTAAAAACTAGACATCATGCACTTGCAGACTTTTAAACGTTTCTGATAGAAACACAGTAGCTGATCAAATCTGCAGACAGGCAGAGACTTTCTGCATTAAAAATAGACAAGAGTCAAAATCTGAGCAAAAGTCTTGTAGTATATTTTAGCCTTTACTCAAAAGTCCTAAACCTCAGGCTCAATGGCGGATCTGTTGTTTACATTTGGTCATTTCGTTAAGCTTCATTGACCTACGTATTCATTTTTTTTATTCATCTTCTGTCTGGCCTTTCTGTTGGTTTGCTCGACTTCTGGGTTGGTCGGTTTGGGGTTGAAGGTAAATCGGGGAATCCGAGCAAAATATTCAAATCGCATTTGCGGTTCATGCATAAAAAAGCGAAAGGGACAAAGTCTATCAAGTGATACAATTTATACGCCCAGAAGCTTTCCAAGATGAATAAACAAAGCATTCATTTGCATTGCATTAATACTAAGTAAGCTGTTTGTTCTCAACCTGCAGCAGACATGATAGGTGTTGGTTAAAATATTGATGATGATATAAAGCTCGATGTTAAAGGTTACTTCCTGATCTCGGCACACATTTGCACACGATGCATATTCATAAGGTTCCTTTGGTGTTTTAAAGTTTGTCAGTCACAGCGTGGAATCTCTTATTAATTATAGGCGTATATTTTGGTGGCATTTTCAGACTTTGGTCATAGTTCAGACCGGCGTTTAAAATAACTTCTTGATGCCTTCAGTAATCTTAGGTTGAGTTTGAGGTTGTCAGCCGTTTGGATGCTAAATTAATTATTTTGCGCGCACTTTAGTTAACCTTTGGTTATTTGTGAAAATTATTTCTTATGATAGTTTCGCTATTCGAGCCTGATAAAATGATCCAATCGTGTTATTTTAAGGGTGATTCTAAAGGTATCTTGCTGAATAAAAATCCAGTGGATCGGATGTTGACTTTTATAATTGAGACTTTACTTTTGTATTCACACCCAGATGCTTGAAAAAAAAATCGTCTTTAATACAATAGTTACATCACAGTCTCCTAACAGGAACGGTGGTCCACGGACCCTCACGCTTCACATATCTTTAATGCGTGTGTTCCAAATTACAATGTGCAAATCGCTTTATGCATTAAAATTGCTTTTCAATCGCTCCCTCAGATGTGAGTGAAGGCGGCGGGTGGAATGTCACCCACCCCGCTCCTCGAATTCTGGAAACGTCGGTGCTTACAGAATTGCTTTGGATGATCATGAAGGTGCGAGGTGAGCCACCACAGGAATAAGGCCAGAGATTGCACCCCATCTCCGCGTAGGAGTCCAGTGCATTACAGCCTGACCTGTACGGGTCATTTAGAGAAAGCAATCAATCTGGCAATGGATGTGTCTAGTAGGAGTGAGATGGCAAGGTGCGGAGTAAAATAGCGCCCCTGTTATTAAAGGCTTTTCCCGAATGGAATTGCGCTGTAATCATGTGGCTGTAGGAGCCATTAAAACAAACCATTCCTTTGAAAAAAGCCGTTTGAGTACTGCATGCTAACATCAAAGTTGAAAGTGTATGACAGTGGTAATTGGCATCCCCGTGTTGTTTGTTGGTAATGCTGCCATCCCTGTACAGGGAGAAAGTTGAGCACTGCTGTGATAGCGCCGCTCAGAAACTTACACTTTGCAGGACATGAACTTCCATCAGCCCCTTTAGTACTGGAGCTCAATATGTGTCTTTAATCTAAAATGAAAGATAGACAGATATAAAGGCAGGTAGACAGGCATACGGACAGACAGAGACAGATGGGATGCAAGCTTTCATGTTGCTCAGTGGTTAGAGCATGGCGCTAACAATATCAAGGTCATGGGTTTGATTCGGGGGGATTTCACATAGCCAGATACAAAAAATGTATTGTACACTGCACTGTAAGTCGCTTTGGATAAAAGCGTCTGCCAAATGCATACATGTGTAGACAGATAGAGACTGATGGGTGGATAGAGGGATAGATAGACAATCGATGAATACCCAGACTTATGAATGGATAGATAGACGGATGGATAGATGGATGGATGAATGGAGGAATGGATGGATGGATGGATGGATGGATGGATGGATAGATAGATAGATAGATAGATAGATAGATAGATAGATAGATAGATAGATAGATAGATAGATAGATAGATAGATAGATAGATAGATAGATAGATAGATAGATAGACGGTGGATAGACAGACGGATGGATGGATGGATGGTTGGTTGGAAGGATAGATGATGGATAGACAGACTGATGGATAGATAGAAAGACGATGGATAGACAGAAGGACGGATGGATGGATAGATAGATGATGGATAGATAGAGAGAAAGACGATGGATAAACAGATGGATGGATAGACGGATAAATGGATAGACAGATGGAGGGATAGATAGATAGTTTATGGATAGACAAACGGATGGATGGATATATAGACAATGGATAGACAGATATATGGATAGACAGATAATGGTTAGACAGCCAGACGGATGGATAGACAAACCAATGGATAGACAGATGGATGGATGGATAGATAGACAATGGATAGACAGATAGATGGATAGACAGACATGCGGATAGGCAGGCAGACAGACAGATATTTTCTCTTGATTAAAGAGAAGTTGCTGAGGATTGAGCTGATGATTGCTGACTAAATCAAGTTTCTAGTTAATCCATCTCACGCTGCAGTTTTCCTCCTGGTCTTCATTTGACATGGATGGACAACATCTCATGAGAAGATGCACTGTTGATAGAGGGCATATTCATTCATCAGGGGGGTCTTTAAGTGATGGATATGCAGCTATCATTATTTGACTTCACACATCCATCATCTACACAGGTGGTCAAGCCTAAAGATCGGAGCCCAGTCCCTGTAACACTTTTATTCTGTTGTTGCTGTGGGTGAATGGAAGTCACCTCTATTTCTTACCATTAAGCATTTTAAATGCACCGTTGAGTGGATAGTTGGGTTAGGGTTATGTTAGTTGGGCTAGACGCATGTTTTTCACACCCAGTGTAAAATGCGACAGGTTTAAAGAACTCTTGGTCAAATTAACAGTACCGTATGTAAATATATGACAGTGTATTTATAGCAGGGGTTAGGAGGACGATTTTTGCCCTCGTGATGCATTTGACAAAAATTGTCTGAAAACCATCCGTTTTACCAACCATTTTATCAATATAGTAATTTGACCATTCATTCATTTAATTGACCACCTCACACACTCACCAATTCTTTTTTCGTTTATTCATTCCTTTGTTTTCTTTCTTTTTTCTTTCTTTCTCGCTTGCTCGTTCACTCACTCACTCACTCACTCACTCACTCACTCACTCACTCACTCATTTTTACATCTAATAATGATAATAATAAAGTAATAAATACTTCATATTTTTGTTTCTTTCTTTCTTTCTCTCTCTCTCTCTCTCTCTCTCTCTCTCCCTTCCTTCCTGTGGTTGGTTTAAGACTCTAGGTCTTTGATAAATTAATTGATGGTATGTTGGTTTATCAGACATACTCAGAGGTTCTGTGCTGGAAGACAGAGCCTCCTCTCTATAAACTGATGGTATTCTCTCTCTCTCCCTCTCTCTCTCTCTCTCTCTCTCAGGATTAGTCCACAGTGATTAACACAGAACTTTTCTCCAGTGCTTGAAAACCCTTTGATATATTTTACATGTGAAAACTATGAAGCCTGTAGTGCTGACACCGTTGCCTGGAGTTTCTCACACTTATTACTAAGTTACATGATTCTACGAGACTATCAGGTTTATTTTTCTCCATAGACTGAAGCCTTTCAGAAAAATAAGTTCTTTAGGAATATAATTCTACATCGAAAATCCAGGATATGACATGACATGAATAACAAATGTTTGAGATCCAGAACTCCATGTTTACATTAGAAGTAGAAGCACTTCAAACTTAAGAGCACAGCTTTCTTAAAGATAATATCAAAACCTGACAATATAACATGGACTGACATGAGAAAACTGAGTGATCAAATATTGACTTTGGCCCCCTAATGTTCATGCCACACAATATGAAGGCTGTTAAATGTTAGACACGTTAAGCAGAGAGCAACTATTATTTTACATTGTTTTGTACTGGCCGCGTTCACCTTAATTTTAACTATATTGATGAGCAAAACCTTTTCAATAATGGTATTTAAAACCAAAGTAATGTATTCAAACTTGTGTGTGTTATATTTGCAGTAGACAAATGCTTTGTGCTCGCACTGCAGAGCTCTGACTATTCCGGGTACACTTTGAAAATAAGCAAATATATGAGATTAATGGTTTTGTTTTAAAGGTTATTATGAACTTCTGGTGTCCATGCCAGATTGCATACACTCTGTCAAACAATTCATGTTGACTGGAAGCTTTTCCACAAGAAGGCTTTGGGTAACAGTTTATCTGATTGTTGTTTCAATGCATCTTCATAAAAGGACAGATTGTTGATGCTTTCCAAACATACACCACTAGTTAAACTCATTCTTTATTTAGATTTTTTAACCTGTTAGAATAGTAAGCTCTAAACAATTGTAGCTGTGAGAAAGCTTTTACTAAACCTTTTTTTGTCTAAAGGGTTCCTTGAAGAACCTTTAACATCCGTAAAACCTTTCGTTTTTACAAAAGGTTTCTTTGTGGCGAATCATAAAAAGGCAAGAAAGAGATGATTCTTTCAAGAACTTTTGACTGAATGGTTCTTTGTGGAACCAAAAGTGGCTCTTCT
The DNA here is from genome assembly GCA_008369825.1 of Triplophysa tibetana. NCBI lineage: Eukaryota > Metazoa > Chordata > Actinopteri > Cypriniformes > Nemacheilidae > Triplophysa > Triplophysa tibetana. Next base: position 4,142,132 of record CM017893.1, read on the forward strand.
ATGGCATAAGAACCTTTCAAGCACCTATATTTTTAAGAGTTTATAGTCACTCTTTGACTAGACTTTGCTAAATCATTCTCTTGGCATTTTTCCATTCAGCTTCTGCACCCTGGGAAGCTTTTTAAAGAGTATTGAAGTATTGAGATCCCATCTATTCAAAGCTCTTATTTGCTACTTTCCTTATTACAGTCTCTGGTCATCCATTACAAAAATTATTTTAAATACAACTTTTGTTTACTCGTGAAAGAAATTGATATGTCTGCATGATTAGAATTTTGTCTACAAAAGTAATTTCAGACATTTTAGCACTGTAGTACCTGAGACCGATCAGACACGCAATAACTAATTCAATTTCTTAAATATTTCAGCAACACCCCTCACCCCACCGGCGAGTTAGTCGCTTGGGGGACTAGCCCCAATCTGCAACTTACACCAAGGGCAGGACAAGATTTCTGGTGACCATAGAAACTCACACCAATCCATCAAGATTTTTACGACCGAATGGAATGTAGGGAGCTGAACTCTCTTTACTTACTTTGGGGACAGACATACAATCCTAAATGCATTTATATGGAAATGTACATATATTCATTTATAACATTTCCATGTATTAATGTTCTTGTAGTTATGTGTGTATGTATGTATTACTCCAAAGTATCCATGAATGTGTGTTTAACTACTGGAATTATTAGATTGTAGTAACTCATTTAACCAAGATGATATTTAGATCATGTTTGGTGTCTATGAGCTACATTAGTGATGTCCTTGATGTTGATGTTTGTTGTGTTTTGGTGACTATTTTCATATTAGTTATATCAAACTCTTAGAAGTCTTCTTAGTGAACATCCAATCAGCTTTCAGTCAAGATCACCTGGAGCCTTACCAAACTGCATCAGGACACTTTCTTTCTTTTGATGGGCAAGACGTGCAAGTATCAAACTTAGTCTAATTAATGGATGCATAGGGGATCATTAATCATTTTAACAAAGGTGCTTTACAAGATGAAAAACTGATATTTAGTTCAGGCTATTGATCTTCTTAATGTCATATACTGCCATAATCCATGCTCTGTTCTTCTCTCTGATTCAACTTCAACCTTCTTCCAATGCTAAACTGTATGTTAGATTAGTATGTGTCTAGTCTAGGTAATAAAGTCCTGTTTTATTTCACACGTGATGTTGTTTGTAGTTCATGCTCATAATCCGGAGTCCCTAAACATGCCGATTCTTGCTACCTGCTCGTAATACTAAGTGATTTCCCCAAATTATGAATTTGATCCAGATAATTATAATTGATCATTATTAATTAAATTCATCCCAAATTAGGTTGATATTTGTTTCCCTTATAAAGGGTGTTGGAGAATATATTACTTATAATTGTGATCAAAGCTCATGATAATTCTTACATATTTGATGATGAATAGTGTTTAAATAATTCTGTTCCTCGTTGAATTCACTACATTGCATACACTCTGTCAAACAATTCATGTTGACGGGAAGCATTTCCAGAAGAAGGCTTTGGGTAACAGTTTATCTGAATGTTGTTTCAATGCATCTTCATAAAAGGACACATTGTTGATGCTTTCCAAACATACACTACCAGTTAAACTTTTGGAAACACTCATTTTTTATTTAGATTTTTTAACCAGTAAGAATAGTAAGATCTAAACTATTGTAGCTGTGATAATGCTTTTACTAAAAGCAACTACAATAAAAAAATAAAAAGTTATGTTTTAGCATCTGCAATACACTCTTGAAAATAAAGGTGCTTCACGTTGCCATAAAATAACCTTTTTTTTTCAAAAGGGTTCTTGGAAGAACCTTTGGCATCCGTAGAATATTTGTTTACTCTTGAAAGAAATTGATATGTTGGCATGATTGTAATACATACAAAAGCAATTTCAGACATTTTAGCACACACCTTGAAATTCAAAGATTTTTTAAGATGATTGCAAACTTTTCAGTCTAGTGTTTCCAAACCTTTGACTACTGGTATGCTGTAAACAGTATGCAGCAACACAATTAAACAACAGCAAAAATTGCAAAAATTATACAAACACTCATAATAATGTTTATTATTAAATGTTATAAGCTGTTGTGTTCCTGTAGCTCAATTGTTAGGGCATTGTGTTAGCCGTGCAGAGGTCATGGGTTTGATTCCCAGGAAACATGCATTCTGATCAAATGTATAAATTCAATGTGCTGTAGGTCAATTTGGATAAAAGCATCTGCCAAATGTATAGATGTCATGTAAATGTAAATCTGAGATGAAGGCGGGGGCACACAGAAATATTTTTCAGGGGGTTCAGAACTCCCTGCGGCCATGATGAGCCTGAGAAATCACTAGGTGGGTTTTCTAACGTTTGCCTTTTATCAGTAGAAAAATGTGTAGCTGTATAACACCCACATAATATCATTCTGTACATGCTTTCTTTTTTAGCTACACATACTTTTATAGAAAAGAGCAGCGCTGCTCGCATTTCATTCGAATTCCGTTAATCTGTAATTAATTGCATTTGCAAACTTGGATGCCATCAAAAGATACTGCAGAGTTCTTACTGAAAAAGGATTAAAGATGGATGTAAAATGCTAAATGAAGATTAATATGCAGACAGATTGCTCACACAGGTTTTTATAAATGTAACTTCGAGACTTAGAACTACAAATGTGTAAAAATGTGTACATCCAAGCGTGTAGGATACATTAGAAAAATGACTTAAAAAGGAATATTTTAAATAGTTGTTTGAAGGGATAAATTATACAAAAATACATTTTGTGGAACACATATTTTGAGAAATGTCTCAGCCGTGGTTTTGTCCACACAATGGAAGTCAATGGGGAACAATGATGTTTGCTTACCAACGTTCTTCAAAATATCTTCTTTTGTGTTCGGCAGAAGAAAGAAAGTCATACAGGTTATCATGAAATTGAGTTGCTTACCGACATTCTTCAAAATATCTTCTTTTGTGTTCGGCAGAAGACAGAAAGTCAAACAGCTTGAAATCATTTTCATATTTGGGCAGAACCATCCCTTTGAGTGCCAAAAACATTTTTTTGCAATGTTTTATATACAGCGTACCTCCTTTTATCAGTATTTTCTCTCTCGCGTCTGTTGACAGAGATACGGCGAATCACAGACGGCTTCATTCTCCACCTGACACCGGGAACAGTAGGTGCATTATAAATTGTTATTCTGCATATATCAAGGAGGGGCGACCAGGATTGACATGCACTCCTTAAACCGTGGCATGAAAAATCATACACTGCTGAAAGAGACTAGAGGGGGCAGATTAGGGCATAAATTTATGCCGTGTCCAACAACGTTATCTGCAGAGTCAAAAGAGGCTTTTTTATCATTTTCACATCGGACTGTTTGAGTAATGATGTCGTAAACCGGCACATGCAGCACATCAAAAGGGTTAAAGCCGATATTTTACCTCCTGTTTCCATAGAGCTGCGAAGAACATTTGCGGCCTTGTTGTGGTCCGTCTCCCTCTCTTTAATGGTTCTCGATTGACAGGGGGCATATTTAAAGCGTCATTGTCAGAGATTGTGGGAAAGGCTGGCCTAACACAAAGCCATCACTCTGAACATTCAGAATGATTTTGCACCTCTTTTGCACAGCATGTTAATTTACTGCCCTCTCTCTCAAAGCCACTAGTTGTACCGTTAAGTGGATTGATGTGAACTGTGCCATTGACATCACATTAATGTTCCGGGCTGATGCTTTCTAGACAAAGTGACTTGAGAGAAAAAGCACGTGTTGTATTTACCCAGCCGTCAATTATATCTGTACATACACATCGGGTTATAAGACTTAACCTTGACACAATAATACAAATAAAAACGGATCTAAAAAATTGCAATTGGTTGTATAGAAATGGGTAGTTTATTGTTTAGCCTATATAAATGACTCAACTCAACTTTATTTATATAGCGCTTTTTACAATTTTCATTGTTACAAGGCAGCTGTACATGAGACATATTGACTACAAGTAAAACAACTTAAGTCAACCTGTAAAAACAAGAAAAAGGTGAAAACACAAAAGACCGACATACAAATGTTCCACACACACAATATGCATACATACTTACACACAGTGACATAGACGCACACACGCAAACACACGCACAGTGAAAGCACACATTTAAGATAAAGGAGAGAGAACCACAGGTCAAATATTAAACGGACTATAAATTCCAAATGCAATATTAATTATGTAAAACTTCTGAATTCTAAAGCAGCACCCCCGGCCTGGCAAATCGTGCAAAACAGTATGCAAACGGTGGCAAGGAACCCAAAACTCCAATCGAGAAAAAAACCTCAGGAGAACCCAGGCCCCACCAGGGGATTCTAGTTCCCCTCTGGCAAAAGCTGCTGCCTCTGCACAAGCTCAACAGTGCTTGCACATCAAGGCTAAATAAAAAAAATAAAAAAACTTACTGATAAGGTAGATTATAGATTTAAGATTATCATAAACAATCTAATAGCATTTTAAATTTTGTTGTGAAATCGTGTCAAGTCGCCGCGTCCTTACCAGCTCTATCATCCCAGCTCTTGTCAGGTCAGATGACAGCATTAGCCGTTCGACAGACAGATGGATGGAGTGTCCCTCGCATGGAAAGGGATTCGGGTGAGACCCGCAAATCTCCATTGACAGATTTTTGCTGTCTGTGTTGACATGAGTGGTGTCAAAAATGTTTTTGTTATGAAAAAACACTTTTTCATAACAAAAATCTGTTTTTTAAAGTATGTGACATTTTGTTTTGTTTCAGGGCTCTCAAAGAGGTTTGGCATATTTACAACTAGTACAGTTTGTGGAAATTTGCAGACCACTCCAGCTTTATTTACTGAAAAAGTCATGTAAAATCGTGAATATATAATGATTTCAAAAGTGCACTCAATAACACAGTTTATGTACAATTTCTTGTGACCGAGGACTAGTTGGAAAAAATGTGCTTTTGTAAAGCTGCTTTGCAACAATGGAAAATTGTGAAAAGCACAACAGACGGTGCTATTGGACGCACACGCCTGGTCTCTTTGTTGATCGGTAACTATCTATATTTTATTGAATATGGCCTATATTCATATTAATTGATATTAATATTTTATTGTAAAATAAACAAGTTTAATTTCATTGTGTTTTATTTTATTAAATAAACAATTTATTGAATAGGTTGTGAAACTTTAACCCGTTTAAGTTTAGCCAAGTAATACTGGCTACACAGACTTTTCACTTGTTAGCTAATGTGATTTTTTATCTCTTTTGCTTGTTTTCAGTATATCAATGTACAAGGCCTCTATTCTTTGCGGATGTTTACCGGAAGTTATGTTCTGGCCACAAAAGCATGCATGCGCATCCTTGTTTACATCCTGTCGTTGTTTTGAAACATCTATAGAAATAAACTTTATTGAATTATTCAGATAACACAGAATATAATAGATCATTTGACCTAAAGCATCGACTAGACAATGAATCATCATAGTTTTTGTTATATTTTCATTAAAAACAAATCAAAGAGATCATCAACACATTTCAATATTTCGTGCTTCTTAGGGATTTTTCGTGGATGTCTAAAAGAAGAGTTTCGTTTGTAATGAGGTAACTCTGTTTTTACAAAAAAATCATATTTTTTATATTGTGGACTCCAATTAACATCAATCAAACTGCAGTTGGTTTGTTTTGATAGGAGCCATAATAATACAAATAAAACATTATTTTTTTAATGTTTTAAAAAGATAGTTATCTCATTTTGGAACCAAACTCTTCAAATATAAACATTATACCCAAGTGTTGGGTTTGTCCTTTTTGGCCCCAACACTTGGTGAAATAACCCAACATATTTATGACAGGAAACAATAGTCTTCATAATTTTCTCAATCTTTTGGTAATGTAGTAAACATTTCGGTAGTTAGAATGTGTTTTTGCAGTTAAAAAGGGCAGCGAGTCTAAGAACCGATCTGTCAGCCGTCTGGGACTTGATGGAACTCTTTACACACCTGCCGGTTTCGTCACATCCGTTCCCTCGCAACTTTCCTGCGAGATTACGCTTTCAAAACTGCTCCAGGCGAATGTTGTGGGTCTATATTTAATGCGAGTCATAACTCTTAAAAGCTTTCGTCACTTCTGAGTTGTGGCAGCTTGAATCACTCACGGCATGGAAGAGGCGAAGCTTCCGTCGCGCGGGGCAGATTGGGGGCTGTCTGGAAACGTATGAGGCTTCAACAACCTCATTCATCAAGCCGCGGCTTCAGCTTTAAGACTTTAGAGAGGAGGGAGGGCAAGAAGATAGGCAAAGCGAGAAATGTAGAAAGCAGAACAGGGCAGAAGGGCATGGAGCTAATGCAGGACTTTCCTTCTTCATGTTTTGTATGATGAACCTCGGAGAAATGACCTCAGCATGCGCCTCTTGACTGCTTAACCTGCAGTGAAGAAACTGATTGAGGGAAAGGAGAACGATAGTGGAGCACATTTTGATAAACGAATAACCTGATAAAGTAATACTTTTATACAGTGTATCTGGGTTACCCTATCCCGGATATAAAGTTATTAAAAAAGAATCTAATTATAATCTCCACACCAACTTTAGACCTACTTAAGCACAGCTAGCAATATACAAGAAGATTTAGAAGAAGAGATGTGAAGCTTTTTTGTATACAAAAATGTTGTTGATAGCAAAGAAATGGTCCACCTTTTAAGCAGGTACAAATTGTTCGGCCTGTTGTCTTCTATAAAAATGCTGAGTTGTTTTAACTCATGGTTGGGTAAAATATGATCAAAATCAATCCCTTATGAATTCACCTATCATGGGTTATTGTTACCCAACCATGGGTTGAAACAAACCCAACATAGATTCATTATAGCCCTATGCTTCATTTTGCCATATTTTGTGCAAACATGGATTGAAACTCATAATTTTGGGTTCACACCAGTCTCATGTAAACAAGTCTTATGTGAAATAATTATACTTTCAAAATTGTGATTCACAGTGTTGCCTGCACAATATCTTTTGTAGTGGTTGCATTTTTGTTTATTATCCACGCTAAGGGACATTACAGCTTATTTTATGGCTGTCGCCCATATACCACACATGCTGTCGACAGACTTAATTCTGTCGACATTTAACCTACAATATTCTTGTAAAGAACACATTTCCAGAGATTTCAAAACAAATATAACGTAATGGAGTCTGGTATCGCGAGAGAAATTACGAAACCTCTCATTAATGAAAAAAACATGTAAAACCCATCGTGTTTGCAATCTACCAAACATTATAATGACACTTGTTCAAATGCATGCAAAAAAGCTAATTCTGCCACAGGGGTGCAATTTATAGAATTAATGAGACAGACTGAGGCGAAGGGCTAACTCTGCTGCTGTTTCACAGTATATAAGCTGAATATTTAATCAAGTCAATGCCTGCTTTAGCTAATTCATTAGGATACAGAAGTCAGTCTCACATTCCAATCGATTTGAGGTTCTCCGGCATAAAAAGGCCTGACCTATGGAGGAAAACGCAATAGTCTCCATATAATGTGCACAGTCTGGTGTCTGCAATTTGAAATGTCAAGAAATGCGGTGAGAAAGTAATATATACAGCATACATATACAGCCATGGAAATAATTACCAGACCAGTCCACATTTTCCTTTAATAAGCATTTCTAGACAAATCTTGGTCATTCCAGTCCAGTGTCATGTTGCATTTCGGGCAAAATCAGACCTCAGGGGTGAAAAAGTCAAAACGGCAATGTGAAGGACAAACAGCATGACAATACGCATGCAAAATGTGACAAAAATCCAGGATGTCACAGTATTTTATAACCTTTTCCTAAATACATTTAAAAATACTTCTGTTGTATTGCTTGAAAGTGAATATGAACTTTTTTGAGGTCTGAAAAAATACAGAGCATCTTTTTTTATTTTCTGCAAATAAAAGCAAATAGAAACAATATTTTTATTTGAAACTTGGGTTGTTGGTAGTTACCAGAATGACACAAAAATGATATTTTATAACTTAAATGCCTAAAACTGGAAAATTAAGAATAATTTTGTATTTGACTGTATTCATTTTAAGAGACCACTCCAAAATGATGTATTTATTATTCATACAAATTTGGGATTTGGGATTTTATCTGTTTCATTCTGTGAACTATTTGAAGCATTATTAACGAATAAAAAATGTATTTGGAGAAAACTGAAACAGTACAAACTTAATACTATAATATTAATAATATAGTGATAATAAAAAAAATGCAATGTTTGCAGATCTTAAATACTGCAAAGAAAACAAGTTGATATTCATGTTTAAACAGCACATTGCTAATATTTTTATATGTATCTTAGGATCAAATTAAAAATAAATAAGTCCGATTTTTTTGCATTCCCATAATCTTTCACATTGCTGTTGGGTGATTTTTTGTAATTCCTGAGGTCTGTTTTGTTGAAATTCAACAGACACTGGACTGGAATGGAAATAAGAAATAATGAAATCCCTGAAGAGATTTCTAAATTTCTTTCCTTGGCTGTAAATATACTCGAGTTTAATATTTGTCGTTCAGTGATGAATAGTAAATGGCATCAGTGGATCATATTATCACACCGATCTTATGCTCCTTTGAGTGCAAATGCATATCATGATTTGATGTGTATAGTGCTTTTGTGATTTTAGTATTCATCCTTCAAAGATGTCATAACAGTCAATAAAGAGCAACGGTCTGTCTTGACCTTCGGGTAAATGATGAAGTTTAACAGTGGAATCAGAATAACACTCTTGATGAATAGAACATTACTTTCCTTTCTTCAAAGGAGCAATAATGTCAATCTGTGGTCTCAAACTTCTGTGAAATCCATTTTTCCCCGCACGCTCAGGAATTTCTGAACTTTTTAAACACAGCAAAACATCAACAACACGGACACAGACTAACAACCGAGAGCTTCCCCACCGGAGCGGAGGATGTCAATACCTCGACTGCCCCGCGCCGTCACGGCAATAGCCTGTTCATTAACTCATCCCTTCTTACACCGCTGGGGAATATGCTAACAACTCAGATAGGACATTCTGACATTCCAAAGGTCTGGATCTTTTTCAATAATGGCTTCATCTGCAACTCTAAACCCACTTTCTTCAGTTAGACTTAGAAAATATTGATACTCTACCTCTTGAAACGTAAGGAGATGAATTTACAGAGTGTTTTGCTGTAATTCTCACATCCCTCCGTGGCTCTAACAACTGAAGCCTCATTTACCAACTGGCGCCCTTCCCTATTGATCCAAAACAGAAATAAGCAGAAAATTACGCATGTCTTAGTTCTAAAAATGAATGTCAACTCTAACAATCTATTCTGAATAAAAACTGTATATGTCATCATTGGTATATTTTTTGTATTTATTTGTGTAAAGGGGTGCTGCAATGATGTGTCATGCATTCTGACTTCTTCAGTGATGTCTTCTCATGATAAATATGGTCAACTTGTCAAAAAACGAGTTGGGCGTATTATGTAGTATTTTTGTGCTCGATACACTCCCCCAGCGATCGTAAAGGTTTCAGAAAGTTTTTTGGAACATATAAAACTGGTTTGTAACAATTTTTCTTTTCCCGTATTGGACCATTGTCCCGGAAAATCACGCAGCATGCCCAGAGCAGGAGAAGGAGCATGCGCAGACATCACCTTCACTTGTGTTCAGGACAGAAAGAGAGAAAACATGTTTGCGAAGCTCAGTTTTTTTTTTCTTCACTGCATTTGGGTGATGAATGTTATATAAACTGTGGATATAAAGCTGGGTTTGGAGATCGTTTGAAACTGATATCTGGAGCCGTCCCAGTGGTAAAAGATGCCGGACATTAACCACGTATGGTGAGTGAAACTGATGTCTGTGTTTTGTTGACAATGTACTTTAGTTCAGCCTACCCCTCTCCCCTGCACGCGGCATATGATTTTGGAAGTAATCGTGCCGCTGTATATATCTTTTATAAATGTGATCAAACTAAATACTCTTAGATAGGATGTATGCAATACTACTATATAGGAACTCAAGATTAATATGAGATTGACAGAAACCGTGTGTGTTACGGCGACTTGAAATGTCTACATGCCATTATTTGTTTACATTTTTCTTAAATTAAAATATTATGAAGGAACCATTTTTCTGGAGGAGGTTTTGGAAGAGTTTTCTTCCTCTTCTGTAAAACTCCCATAACAATTTGCCTAGTGTTTTTGGCTAGCGATCCAATTGTAAATTCAGTTACCCAAATGTAAATGTCTGTGAGAGTATATTGTTACGCCACATTTATAGAGTTTTGGCCTATTATGAGCTACTTAAGATTTGTTAACTTCTGGTTTGCACCTTGCAGCATCGATTTTTGTTGCGGAAGAAATAAAAAAAGAAATCAGACAAATCACATGAACTGCTTAGACTTAGAAATATTATGTTGTTAGTTCGTTTTTTTATAAAATAATTGAAAATACTTAAGTTTAATAATAAAAAATGTGATCTTGACCTAAATTACTTTACCTAAATATGTTTATTCCAGTACAATATTGTTATAGACCGTTTTATCAGACTGGCATTCATGGACCGAAGTTAACTTCAGGTCGTTGTTTGGTTATAATATAACATTTAGTTTAATATTTAATTCATATTAATTTTGTATTGTATATTAAACATAACAATAAATATAAAAATAACAAAAGTTATTTATTCTTTTTGGAGGAGTTTTTATGGTTTTATTTTTAGTTTTGTCCATTTATTGTTTATTATTAATTTTAAACTAGCCTTTAATTGTAATTTTTTTTACATGCTATTTTCATTTTATTATTCAGGCTATTTGTTTACTTCTTTCAACCTATTTAAATTAATTCCTGAGGCATCATTTTGTTTTATTAATTTTTTTTAAATTGGCCAATATGTTATTTGATTTCGAGTCAACTAAATTAATGTTGATAGAGGTCTTCGGGAAGTTAAGGCTGTCACCACTGAAATTGTCTGTATAATGAACTTGTGTGTATTATACATTTCGGAGGTCTTAATCTTAAATCTGTAAAATTTCAGACGTTGGTCGTATGAAAACATCCAAATAATGCTTTAAAATTATGCACATTGTATATTTTCAGTTTCAGATGCTTATTTTGCAGAAAGCCATTATAGTGTTTCTATTCTTTGTGCACCGTTCCACTCTGATCTGTACTATAAGTGAGGTACTCCAGGTAGACGTCTTTTCATAACTGTCCTCATCATCTCAACGGTCTTTTGTCACACAAACAAAGTTCTGATTAAAGGAGAAGTTCACCTTCAAAATGAAAAATATGTCATCATGTACTGACCCTCTCTTCATTTCAAACCTGGATAACTTTCTTTCTTCGGCAGAACACAAAAGAAGATATTTTGAAGAATGTCTTTAACAGCCCCCATTCACTTGCATTGGTTACAAAAGAAGTGAATGGGGGGCCGTGCTGTTCAGTTACCAACATTTTTCAAAACATCTTCTTTTGTGTCCTGCAAAAGAAAGTAATACAGGCTTAAAATGACAAGAGGGTATGTAAATCAGGACATAATATTTATTTGAAGGTGATCTACTCCTTTAAGTTTAGCCCCGTTTTGTCAAGTGTTCACAAATTAAAATCTATTTCTGGTCATATAGTGATAAATTGATATTAACAAGAAAGCATGTAGTTGCATTAATGATGTATAAATGTATGACCTCCAGGCTGTCAAGAGTTTGTTTCTTTATGAAACATTAGCTTTGTGATGTGCAACCAAACTATTCTTAAATTAAAACTTGTTTTTGATAAACGCAACTCTCTTGAGATCAAGGTGCCAAAATAACAAGAGAGACAAATGAGATTTGGCAGATAAATCACTGTTTGGAAATAAATGCACCTTTCCTGTTAATTTATTTATTTATTTATGGAATGGGAGGATCTGTATTCCCACCCCGGGGAATTGATCAGAGGACGAGCTAGTTTTAGGTGTCAGAAATTGGTGGAGATGAAATTGTGCTCAGCAGAGGGATGTCTTACGGAATCAGTAAAAATGAAACACAGAAGACATGATGTGAGCTGTTGAATTGTACAGCAGAAACAAATCGATATTCGGGCAGATGCATCAAATCCGACCCCATCAATCAGAATCCGGAGGGATTGCAGAACGCTCCCTAACTCTGCCCTCCCATTAGTTTCCAATCCCTCTGATATCCCCCCAAATCCAACACATCCCACCACAAAGCCGCTGACATCCCGTGCTGCCATGTTTCTTCAGAAAGGACCTGAGAATTATTTCAGAAACCACCGTCACTGAACATCAGAGACTTGTTATGAGACAAAGAAACCACAGTCAGGCTTTCCAAGTTTCACGTAGCTGGATCTTTGACTAAATGGCAAAAGGTCGGGTACACATCTTACAGTGTTGTGGCCAAGAGCTGAGCGCTCACACAGAGGGAAATCATCAGACCAATAGAAAACATAACGTGATGTGTATATTGTTGATAGCATCTTAAGTGTTTCACAAGGAACAGTCAAACGGGTTTAAGGCATAGAGAGAGGATTTTCTGTGGAAAGTGTGTTTGACTCCATTGGGCTGGCCGAATTTAGACGTGCGTGGGTGATTTTTGCAGGAGCATTTTAGAGCCTTTTCTCTGACCGTTCTTTGAGAGTAACCTTGAAAGACACTTATTGAAATATCATTTCATTTCGTTTTTGTATTCTTTGGAAATTGCATTTAAAAACCACACACTCTCAAGAAATGTGAAGGGGAAACAGCACGGGCATGACTCATAAATGTGCATCCGCAAAATGAAGACATCTGACATTGAAGATACTCTGTGATTTGTTTGCACTAAAGTGTATTTTTTTTTCTGTGCGGATGGTGCTGTTTGAAATATGAATATTTGACTATCAGTACAAAAATTACGACATATGAGAAACCTTGAACTTCAGGTCTTATTGTATCAGATGTGTCTTTATATGCCACATGTCTTCATTTATCTCAGTATCCTCTTGTGAAACTTCAGGATGCCAACAAGCGTTATATTTTATGGAAAATTGGTGCGATGTACAGCTTAAAATATTTGGCTTTTTCATTATTCACCTTTTAGTATTTTCTTCTAAGACAATAGCAATTTTCTTTTTCTCGTTATTTGAGATAGAAGGATGGATGGTTGGGTGGGTGGGGGAGTAGATAGATAGATAGATAGATAGATAGATGGATGGATGGATGGATGGATGGATGGATTGATGGATGGATGGAGAGAGAGACAGAAACAGAGAGACAGACAGACAGACAATATTATGAAATTTTTTTAAGAATTTTATATAATTTTATAATTTGAAACAAATTATCTTCCCTTTGTCTCATTACTTTATCGCCGTCATGACTAAATACATGGTGCAGAAAAAAATGAACTGTGTGCTCTCTTAAAGGAACAGTGCATGAAAAATCAAGAATTTGATTTATGTAGTCACGCTTGACTTTCCATGTCAAATGCTGTAAACACGACAGAAAAAGGTTGAGGTATAGTTAGTCTCAGCCGCAGACGTCAGGCCCTGGGACCGTTGGCTGAAGGTCTGATGCATAAGGCACACTTTTCTGGAAACACTTCAGCACGTCCCGTTTCCGCGAGACGTTTGTGTCGCGTCCATTTAGCGGTCCGCTTGGAAACAACACGAAGGCGTCTGATCTAGGAAGTAAGCTGTCGTGTTTACAACGGTTGCTATAAGAATTCATAGATGGATGGATGGATGGATGGATTGATGGATGGATGGAGAGAGAGACAGAAACAGAGAGACAGACAGACAGACAATATTATGAACATTTTATAAGAATGCTCTAATGTTTTTTTTACCACAGTGTAATTGATAGTTCACCCAAAATTAAAAATTCAGTCACCATTTACTCCCCTTCCAAAAGATCTTAACCCCCATTGACTTCCATAGTATCTATTTTCCCAAAAATAACAGTAAATGGGGGATGAGATCGGTTTGGGTTGCTGACATGTTTCCAAAAATCTTCCTTTGTGGTCAGCAGAACAAAGAAATTTGTACATGTTTGGAGCAATCTGAAGGTGACTAAATTATGACAGAATTTTCATTTTTAGGTCTAAGACTAAAACTTTGTTCTGTTTAAAATAAGAAAAAACAGTCCAAGATAATATTTCTAAAATCAAGGTTGACTGAGGTTCTATTAGAAATGTCATGAAGTCGATTCATTATTAAGAGTTCATTTGAGTCCAGATGAAAAGCAGTTTCAGGCACGGATTAAATAAGGACGTGAAAACCTGAATCCATGTTTTTTTCTCAAGGCACAGTTAGAGAATATTTTAATAAAATCGTTCATATTGCGTCTCACACAGCCAATTATCAACCTGACATTCTTCAAACATGTACGACATACGGTACAACAAAGTTTACAGTAAATACTGAAATACGGTAGGTTTTTATTAAAATATCTATATATTCAAACCTTTTCTTTTAATCATTACTTTCTGTAGCATTTACCACTTAAAAATCGAATATGATCTCACAAGACCAAAATACTAGACACAAACCTTTTGCTTTTCTTTAAGCTCCAATGCATGTTTCAAAGCATTATTTTACTTTAAGTGTGATTTAGAGCTTCTCCAGGTGCAAGGCTTCCTCAGAGATTTTGGGCAGATTGGGCACAGATTGAGTTTGTCTGATGGCCACAAGAGCTGGTAAGTGCCAGAACAGTTTTTATATGGTTGTATTTTCATAGTTTATTAGAACCACGGTGCGCTGCCAGCTGCAAAATGGCGTGATAAACCTTCTTTGTACGCTCCACGTCCTCATAGTGACATTGTTAATATGAGGAGAAAGAAAGAGATTTCTCTAGCTCTGAAGCCTCGTCTCATTTGATCTTCCGCAGCAGGCTCGCGTCATTGTAAATTGTAACAGCTGTAATGTTTTTGTAGCACAGACCTTTCGGGAACACTTCACATGAGTATTATATCCCATCTGGGGTGTTTTACCCGTCCTTTAAAATATGAAATCTGGGATAAATTTGACTCCAGGGATCCAGAAAACTCGAGTCTAGTGAAACTACAATTATGTGTTCAAAGACAAACTTTGCTGCACCTTTTGAAAGTAAATATATTCACTCTTGGGTAAGTTTTGGGAATCTTCAACACAATCTCGTGGCATTTTATAACTGGAAGTTGGATCATACAAACTCAAAGTGATGATTAAGGGTGCTGCTACATGTTCGTTACGATCATACTTTTTTAATTCAAGCAAAATCAAAATGATATATTGTAAAATAATTGCATTCATATGAGATTTTCCCATTAGAGAATTAAATACGTTGGTGTTTCTTTTGGTTAATTCGGTTAAATAAGGTATTAATTCGGTTCAAAGCCAAAAATAATAAACAATTTTTTAATGATTGTTTCCTATTTTATGTCGCTTCTGTCTCTCTTTATGTTTGGAAGATAAATCAACATTTATTCTGGTTTTGAACAACTTGAGCCTGAGTAAATGATGACAGAATTTAAATTTTTGAGTAAACTATCCCCAAATATATAAAGACGTATTTTCTTACTCGAAGTACTTTTTGAAAGAATGTGAAAAAACTTGTATTCACGTAAATCACAACTGGAAGCTTCAGATTTGAAAAGCCTCCGCAGCATCACTCTCGACCTTCCATGTTAAGGTGATATTGCATCACATGGGCCTCTGTGGTGCCAATCACACGGTTCCATTCCTGCCCTATAGGCTTCCTAAGGCCATAACACTTAATAAGCTATAAAAAACAGAGATTAAAAATGGATGAAAATAATAAAAAATAATCAGAATTAGGTGGTAAAACCCAACAGTGTAGCGCACATCCCTCAAAAGAAATTTAAAGAGATTTGCTTGATAAAGCGCACACAAAAATCACGACGGCATTATAAATGACAGCTAATTACTCAAAAGGATGTTAAAAGGTTTGTTGGCCACGAGCACAGTTCACCGAGGTTGAATCCAGGAGCGGTACATATTGACAGGTCCTTTGACACGTCTGTGCAGGAACAGAAGAGGTTATATATTTTCTGATGTTTTATACATTTGAGAGTAGCCACTTTTTCCAAATTCTGACATTTTTCAAATCTCAGGATATCTGTGCTGCTCTCCTGGGAATCCAAGGTGGGAATTCATTTCCCTTTTTATATAAAGCTCTTTTTTATGCGGTTCTGGTACCCGCCACAGTTCTTGTGGGGAAACGTGTGTTATACTGAGAGTCTTGTCCTAGACCTCAACTGAAACTCCTGCAGACTCAAGACAGCATGATTAACCGAGACGATAGTGAGACGAATGCTCAGAGTTCCAGACTGTGGGCTACGTCCTATTAGCGGTGGATGTTTAACGTCAGTCTTTCTACCCATTAAACAAATTATCTTCCCTTTGTCTCATTACTTTATCACCGTCATGACTAAGTACATGGTGCAGTAAAAAATGAACCGTGTGCTCTCTAAAAGGAACAGTGCATGAAAAATCAAGAATTTGATTTTTGTAGTCACGCTTGACTTTCCATCTCAAATGCTGTAAACACGACAGGAAAAGGTTGAGGTATAGTTTATTTTTCTGTTAACTTTTGACACGTTTGTGAATTTACTGTGGGACATTTCCGCGCCTTTAAATGATGTTAATGGATGACTATAGATTAACAAAGTTCGGGAGAAGCCAGAGCAGATAATTAAGACCGGCTGGTTCGCAATCAGCAATCATAGACTCTACCCTATCAGCTCAAGCGAACCAGCACATAAGTAGACAAGATTCTTACCCGAAGCCATCTCTAAAGGATTACACATCCCACCACCTCCCCGGCTCCTCCACCTGAGCTATTGTCGATAGCAGAACTCCGGGGGATGAGTTCTGGGTTCGGCCGTTTCCGAGCTCGGAACCTGCTCCCCGGACAGCACGCCAAACACGCATACTTTACTACCCCTGCTATCTTCATTATCTGCTCAGGTGAACTCGTGAAACATGAAGCGGCACAAAAGGAAACGTGATTGGTTGCTTTACCTGTCAGTCATTTGGCCTTTTGGGCGGCCATGGCCAAAGAAGGCTGCAGTTCGAAAAGCAAGACTAAGGGATAGTTCACCCAAATTACTAATTCGGTCGTTGTTTCTTCACTCTTTTGTCATTCAAAACCTGTATATGACTCGTTTTTTTCAGTCGAACACAAGAGAAGATATTTTAAGAAAGGCTTCCGTGGTATTGTGTCTACACATTGGAATTTAATGGGGTTTCATTTTGTTTGGTTATCGACATTCTTTGAAATATCTCCTTTTGTGTTCTGTGTAACTTAGCAAAGTTCAATATCTTTCGAACCCCCCAAGAAAAGAGTTTTTATTTTTGGATGAACTATTTTTTTAAAACCGTTGTACGTTTCCTCACGGGTCCTTTTGTACGGATTAAAACATGGAGTTCTTTTTGCCCTGAGTTTCACCTGTTGCACAGTTCAGCTTCAAAATGACGAGACAGATTCACCTCCGGCGTTCTGTTTGAGTTCAGTTAATACGGGTTGCTCCGATGGATGCAAATTTGCCCATGTGTGTGACAACTTCATTTGCGAAGCCTTGAGAGAGCTTTTTCCCAAGACACGAGACCATTATGATTGGATGTCTGTTCTAATTTCTCATTTAGAAACCAACATTGGCTCTCAAATAAGCCTCTGATAAAATGGAATCTTTTCTTCTTCCTTCGGGACAAACAGAGATGAAAACTGTCAGCGGTATGTATGATGCTACATATGTTTTCTGTTACTGTCAGGTGCTTGCGTGTTCATATAAATGATAGTGAAACATCTGAATGTTAATGAAGAGCTGTAAAGTCAAGCAGGATCGAGATCTAGATGACTGTTGTCTACGTCTGTAAGTTTTTTATATGAACTCAAGCAATAAGATTATTTTTTATTTTGTAAAGCTGTCGGGTTATTGTTTAAAGAAGCAGATATGTATATTTTTCACCTGGTTTGTATACTACTTGCATACTTTTGTAATGGTTTTTGTCTTGTTGACGCTTGACAAACGCGGTTGCAATGAACTTTCCTTTTATAAAAAATAGCTTCGGGAAGATCTGTTTGAATAACAGCATATAGTTTTGAACAATTTAAACATTCCTTAGTGCAATATCGCTGATTCAAACACAAGTTTTTCTTTAATATTACTGATTTTATCACTAATTATAGTTAAAATGATACAAACTACTGATCATACTGATATTTGTTTATAACTCATGCTTTTTGTAGATGCTAGCAATAAAGAAAAACTTTTCAGGATTGTTAATATAAAACACTTTACCACTGTAACAAAGCAGATTTACATGGAAAAAAAATTACAAAATATATAACATTTATAGATTACATATAGGACTAATGCAATGGTATTATTGATAAAAAAAACTTTATGGAATGTAATAGATAGCAGGAACGTTAAACCCGGCATGCCATTCCAACTTACATGGAAACACTAATACACTACATGTGCTGTATGAATTTATCTTCATAAGAAGTTGTAGAAGGATCATCATTTAAAACAATGTTATCTAGATCTCAATGTTAAGCCTGTCAGAGTGCTTTCAGAAGTCTGACATTGATTCTTGGTAAAGAAATCTTAGTTTGATCTTCGGTTCATCTTGTTATTCTTGTCCAACACAAGGCCTATCACATGCTCAGATCTCTTACAAAGATTCTGACAGGTTGATGTTTTTTAAGGCAAATGGGTTGCCTGCAGGAGGCGAGCTTTAAAAGTCCGAAATGTGACGTGTGATGAAGCGGCTCCTTGTTTTTCGACTGGCACTTCAGCTAAGACAACGTTTTGATGACTGCTTTTATAAATTAAGCATATTTTAATGTGACAGGCTCCACATGGGGCGCAGCTTTTGTGATGAGTTCCCTCAAAACACAAACTGCGCGTGGGCTACACACACAGACGCACACTTACAGAACAGTTGTAACCTGACTGTGATCTTGTTTTAAGGCAGAGATATTCAAAGTTTAAAACAAATCATACAAAACTTCTAAACTTCCCTCAAACAACATCAAGCTGTTCGGAAGAAGTGTTCGTGAAGCAAACAGAGAGTTGCTTTTGTAAAGGCTCATCTGTGGAAAAGTGACGCGTTCTGTTCCCCGGCAGGCCGGTAAGGGAGCATGTACCATTTCTAAACTACACCAAGGCGGCGATTCAAAGAACATTCCTTTCATCAATGTCTCAACCGTTTCAAATCTGCATGTTATTGTTTTCCTGTGGAGCACAAATTGAGAAATTTTTAAAGAATCTTCACACATACAGCGATAATTTATAGAGACAGCAGCAGTCGAACTTCAAAAAGCACAAAAAAACGTTATCAAAGTTTGATTGACGCATTTTGTTTTTTATAAGGCGTATGATCTGAGGAACAGGCCAGAATTGATGTGCTAATGCATTTGTTATTCACAAATAATCTTTATTTCCCACATGTAAAATGTTTCAGATTAGAATGACAACTTGAATTTGTGTTTACATAAAGCAGAAATGGCACCGTAATGTATTTGAGTTTGGCTGTAAATAAAATGTGAATAGCACACAGGATTTGTAATAAAATGATACATTGTAACTGTTAAAGAAAATATGACTATTTATGGTTTTGAAAGTTAAAGTTGGTAAAGTTATAAATGGTAAAGTTGAATCTAATTTTGGTGAGGTTTGATTTCAGATACCTACATACAGTGATATGAAATTTTCACTTCACGGTTATCTCGAACAGAATAAAGCGATGTAGCTATATTATCACACTATCTTTTTTATTACCTAATGAAGAGTTCATCGCAAGGTTATTTTAGTTTACTTAAATACAATTTTTGAAAATGTTTCTGTTGATTGAAATTAGATTAGCACCAAAAATTTGAAGAAATGAAATTTGGTCTTAAAATAAACTGAAAAAAGTTTAAAGCACTTAAATTATAAAAAATAAACAAAGAAGAATAATTACTCAATAGAAGCATAAAAAATAACTTATAAAATGTAAAATGCATACACCAAAATTGCCAAAACTTAACAAAATGAAAAATGCATACATCAAAATTGCCAAAACTTAACAAAAATAACATAAAAAATTGGAATCTAAAAATAAAAGCAATCTTAAAATACGACATTTATATTTAGTAATTTAGTAGACCCTTTTATCCAAAGCGACTTACGAATGAGATAAACAATGGAAGCAATTGGAACAAAATAAGGACAAAAAAAAACAGAAAAAGTGCAATAAAACTGGTCTCATATAGTCCACCACAGTATACAATGCTAAGTAGTTTTATTTTATTTTAAGAGTAGAAAAGAGATAGAAGTCAGACTTGATCTGACAGTTGCTGACGGTTCATTAGTTATATTAATCAAACTAAAATCAAAACTATGATAACTAAGGTTCATAGGAAAAAATAGACCAGTCTGTTTATAATTTTTTTCAAAACTTTGTATTATTGTGCATTCCAATTAAAATCACATTGCAGTTTGAATGTTTTAATTCTGAATGTTTTAATTCTGTAATAAAAATACTTCAGATAACTAATGCAATAAAACACAGTAGTGTAAAATCATGATTTTTAAAAATGTTTAAAAGCAGAGTTATATGTTCTCTGCAACAACAAAAAACTTGGCAAAATGCTTTTAATCAAATTCATCTTTAATTGTGTTTATTTTGTGTTTTCTTCTTTTTTGGCAAACAATTAACGCTTAACATGTAAGTCCATGGAGAGAGAGAGAGTTTGTAACCATCGTGGGTCTTAAGGCAAATCATTAAATGGATGCTAAATTGTTTAAGATATTATCATATGTTTAGATTTAACACAGTATCGTTAGTCAAGGTTTTTCATATCACGGTTTCGATCATCGTGATATTTTCGTAAAAGTTTCAAATCATAAAAGTCTGATTCTATACGAAATGATCTAAGATGTCAAATCAAATGAGTAAACAACAGTAAACAACATGTCTTAACCTCTAAATAACATTCATATGCTCCGTTTATTTTAACTGTTATTCATATTATAGGTGGTCCAGTTTTTCCTGAATCCTCAGCTGAGTCTCTTACCGAAAACGATTCCTTTTCAGAAATACCACATCCCAAGAGGTCGAGTTTGTCACATATTCCTGGGGTGGATCATTTCTGCCGTTCCCAAGTTATGGCTGCCGCTGACCTAGAAAAGTGCTTAGGCCTCTTAAGCGGTCCAGCTGTGGAGAAGATGCTTTCATGAAAAAAGCCCCTCATGGTCAAGGGTGAGAAACCAAGTAGGACAGGCAGGTAATTTTTATAAAGAAACAAACACTAAGGAGGGTGAGAAGGAAGGGAGGGTTTTTGGGATGTTCAGCCAAGCTTCAAAGTCTGCGGGGAAAAGCTACACAAAGGCCAGGCACAAAGAGAGACTCACCTCAAAGATTTCCAGACAGACCAAAGGAAACGAAGAACCTCAACAAGGTCAGTGGGCCTGTCCTTGTATGGACTTGACATACATCAAAACAAAAAAGTATATACATCAAAATCAATACAGGTCAAGATTTGATCTTGAGAGGTAGTTTTAAATGCATGTGGACCTATGAGAGGTATCATAAGTTCAATTACAAAAATCTTTTCTGTTATGTAGTGATTTTTATCCATCCCATTAAAGGAACACTTTGTACTCCCTCAGGGTAAATGCCTCGCTTGCGAGATGCTCTTGTTTTTGACCTCACCGTTTTTTCCCGTATCTTTAATTTAGCAGGCTTTTAACTTGCGATGTTACCTACGACGCCAGATGTATTATTTACAGGCGGCAGTCCGCAGCAAAACACCGGGTACAAGATGTTTGTGGCATATAAATCTTCCCGTCTGAAGGGATGGCTCTTCGGTTTCTTCTGTTTACCTTCCTAATATACACAGAGGAGATGTTCAATGGAGGTTAGTGCTTAAAAAGATATGCGTAAGTAGTGCGGGATTACTTTCATTACCAGGTCAATATAACCAGCACACACGTCATGACATCAGTATGTTATTGAGGCCTTTAAGTGATACCAGAACACTGCCTAATCGATTACAGGAAAAAGATATTAGCTCTTCGCCACAAAACCCAATAAGCTGCGTTAGGAGACATCTTAGCGCGGATGATATCGAGCAGAGGTTCGTTTAGCTACCTTGTTAAAAATCTATTTGCTGGAAAAGAAAACAAAACCCAGATGTGAAATAAATCTCGGTGACTTCAATACCTTTAATGTAAATGGGGATATTTTCAAGGTGTGTGTGTTTACTCACTTAACCAGTTTTGGGGACAAATCGTAAAGTTTTTCTTAATAAATAATAAATGTAGAAAGTTTTTCATTAGGGTGGGTTTTATTGTGTTGGAATATTTACATTTAGCTGTATATACAGTTAAAACTATGGTTTATGGAACGTCTATTTAGAATGTGTTGAGTTTCTTTATGCTAGTCCATTATTTTCTGTGTTCACACGGTCACACAAAGATGAAAGGCATGAAGATGAGTTTGCCATGTAAGATGATACCATTGTAACTCCCAGGGGGGTCAGACCAGTAGGACATTCTGTCCAGAATGGCCGTCCAGCCTACGCTGCGACTAGGGGCGGACTGGTTGATGCGAATATAAACGCGAATGCACACAACGCTTAGGCATTAGCGAGTCGCACACTTAATTGTGTAACACAATGCAAAAGTTACTGTAGCAAAGTTCCAGAAACAGGAAGAAGGAGACAGGAACCGGCAAACGTTAAACCCAAAATAAAAGAAAAAAAACGAAATTATAAGGCCTACAGCTCCCTCACGGTCGACTGCCTGGCACTTAAATATAATAAAACATAACATAAAATCCAGGCCTTGTCCTCTCTCGTCTTACATTTCTGTCGCTCGTCCTTCTATGCTATCTCCTCCATGAGAGATTCGAGACCGGTGCAACGTGACGCTGACACTCATTATCACTCGCGCCACCAGCCTTGCATCGTTACCTCTCGTCCCGCATTGCTCGTTACATAACCCCCCCCCCCCCCGTCGACAGATCAGCTGGAGGGCCCATGACATCAAACAAATCTCAATACCTCCCAAACCGATCTCCCCCATCGACAGAATTGTAGGAGGCCCAATGAGGGTCACAAAGTCCAGGGCCAAATTTGCGTCCTAGTCCCCCCCTCGTAACTTCTGAAATTAAGGGATTGTTAACCCCCCAAAAAAATCTGTATGTATTTACCATCATGTGGTTTGAATCCTGTAAATGATTCTTTCTTCATTGAAACAAAGAAGTAGGTATTTTGAGAAATGTCTCAGTGGTTTGTGTCTATACAATGGAAGTCAGTGGGGTCCAATGTTGTTTAGTTACCAACATTTTTCAAATATATTTTTGTGTGTATGCTGCAGAAAGAAAGTCATATAGGTGTGAAACATTTAGTTAATGATAAAAGAATCCCCGAAACTGTTAAACTTTTCTTACCTGTGACATTATCTCTATAATTGATCATATTTCTGAAGCTGTTGAAGCTTCTACGTTGGCCGTGCCGTTGAGTCAATGACTGGAGAGATACAAGCAAAGTCTGGTAGTATGTGATAGAGAGAAGCTGTAATTAGTATCTTCCAGTGAAGATATCATCTCTCTGAGTGTGTGTGTGTGTGTGTGTTTTTGTGTGTGTGCGCGAGCGAGCGAGCGTGTGCGTGTTCATTCCCCTGCTGCATTCAGATCACCTTGATGTAACTTTTGTGGTGACCAATTAATCTTCAGTCCTTTCAGTTTTGATGTTTCATTTAGGGGCATATTTTTCTGCCCAGAATCTAGACACTAGACCATTATGACGAGACACATTTTTAATCTTTGGATTGCATATAAGGTTTCATATTTCCATTAAAATGTGATTGTTTTTACTTTGCAAAATAAGCATAGTTACACTTTAGTTTTATCTTAAAATGCTCCAATGTTTCCCTTACAAAAGCTAATTATATTTCAAGTTCATTTTATTTTGTATACTTAAGCAAAGGCTAAATATATTGTAAATATACGTCATGCAAGTACTAGTGTTCTTAAATGTGCATTATTTTTATTGTTCTTTACACTTAATGTAGTGAGTAGTAATCTTGAAAGTGCACTATTTTTATTTTTTGTACACTCCGTGTAGTTAGCAGTGTTCTTGAAACTTCACTATTTATATTTTTCATTACACTCCATGTAGTCAGTATTCTTGAAAGTGCACTATTTATATTTTAAGAAACACCCTATATGTTGTCAGAAATAGTATTCTTGAAAGTGCACTATTTATATTTTAAGTACACATCATTTAGTCAGTAGCTGTGTCCCAATTGACATAATATGCACTATGCACTCAACCATGTAGTGTGTGTATTTTAGAATGGTATTGTCCCAAATGGAATACTAAATGGTTTTATACAAATTGAAAGTATATCGGATTCCCAGACTAGCAAAAATGACGTCAATAGTGCTTCATAATGCGTTTGAATAAAAATCAATTTGTACATTGTATATTTAATGTAGTTTTCATCCGTTTTGCAGCATTACCTCAGTCATCATCAGATTGAAGCGTTATCACCCTCCAGGAGAGTTTGGCTCGAGCAGCGTCAGATACCCCGCCTCCCTTCCGCTACGTATGCAACCGTTGAGTACGTGAAGTGTTCACAGTTTCAGTTGAACAAGTTCATCATCCAGGTACTTAAAGTTCACTTATTTTTTGAGAATTTTCAATGTATACGCACTACTCACACTTTTCATACTACAAAATGGCGTTGAATAGTTCATAAATGCGCGATTTGGGACATTTTTAAGAACACTTCATCAAGTAGTCTTGCAAGTGTACTATCTATATCCTAAGTACACTTCGTGTCATTAGTATTCCTGAAAGCATACTTGAAAGTAAACAACCAATTTTTTGGAACAGTGAGGTATACGGGTGACAGCGTTTATCACTCTCTCTCTAATCAGGCACTCAGTCAAACGCTTGGAATTGCAGTCGCAGATTTAGTGGAATTTTGTCAAAACACAGGGCATTTTTCCAAACGTAAGTAAGCATGCCTCTGCCCTACTCCCTTCGAAGGGCTGAGCTCTTGAAATGAACTGTTTGAAGGGTGTAGGGCATTACTGTCTCTGTGTGTGTTTGGAACTCCCTTCACAAAGGGAATGGCCAAATGTCACATTGACAATGCCATACGTGCAGTCCAGCACTCAATTATTGACAATAATCAATATATTTAATATTTCGAATTGAATATTGTCTGATTATGTATTCTTTTTTTCCTTGTTTTTTCACAACACTTGGTATTTAAATTAAATATATGATGAAGGAACAACTAGCTATTAAATAACATTAAACATCCTTTCCTATAATCTAAATGATATTTTACCATATTGTAACCATCTTAAATCATATTTATTACTGACAAAAACATATACAAACTAAATTATTGTGCTTACATTTGTAGGTATAACGTCAAAATCCTACTCGATATGTGCTTCAAAATGCGTCGCGAGAACTCGTGATCCAAGATTACGTGATCACAAACGGAAATCACTTCCTTGAAGTGACCGTGACTTATACTTTTTGACTTCTGAAATGGCCCTTCATGAAGGGATTTAGGTGAACAAATTTTCGTTTTGAACGCCCCTAAAAATGGCGTCCTCTTCTCGAAGGGCCATTCAACGGTGCATCAATGCCGTTTGGACTGTTGACAAGCTTGTCCCATTTGCAAATATTGTAAATAAACAGTTCAATTAAGTTTTGTAAATTGGTAAGTTCACTCTTCAGCCGTTTGATAGCAAAGAAACCAGCCAAGCTGCTTTGGGAGCAACACTGAATATAGCAAAGTCATAAATAAGATCTGTGCTTCCTTCATTTAAACAGCACCGGCCCCACTGCTTGCTCTTTAGATAACTGCTCTGACACCTAGCGCTCGTATCTGCGAGCAGGTTTGTCTAAATCCTGAAAGATTACAGCCACCATCATGCGAATCATTCTGTGTGCAATTGGCCGTCATCCAATTCATTACATTAGCAAACAATTGCTTATCCCCCATTAAGCAGGGCCAAATGTTGACTTCCTGTTGTCTGTTGTAATGTGCGGTCTGTAATTTCAAAGGTACATCGCACTTCACCGTTAACAAGGCAATAAATGTTATTTATGTGGTTATACATGAACAGATAAGGAATCGACGTGGGAATAAGCGAGTCAGATACATCAGTGGTGTGCTGAAGGAGCGCTCCACCTCTCTTGCCAAGCTTTAGAGGAAGACTTCTAAAAGTTTCATGAAGGAGGAGATCAAAAGGGTTTGAAGCACGATTTCAATTCAGCTTGTGTCTGCGGTTGTCATGTTATTACCTGATCTCTGATCAGCGCTGGAGAGAGAAGACCGTATCCTAAACAAACTGGTATTATGGCGCCATATCTTTCCACTTATTTGAACTGATAGGAATCAGATAAACCTAAATATTTGAGCTACTGTATTGAGCGATTTCTTCCAATATAAAAGTGTAATAAAATCCTTGCGGGCTCTGTCTGTAGGTGGGCCTTTAATGTCTGGTTTCGTTGGAGAGGGCGCCGATCTCGCAACACTTGTACTTTGAAGCTGGATTTTAAGAATTTATCAAAAAGTAATCGAAGACTCTTATTTATTTGTAGTCATTGAATCCATGGATTCAAAGCTGCAATCTGTATCTTTTGTCTCTTTATTTCCATCTTCGTTAAAATCGCAGGTTATGTCATACCCGAAAGCTCAAATGATAAATAAACATTATAAGCTTACTGCTGAGAATCGGGTTAATGAAAACTTTAAATATTCATTTTAATGTAATTGCTCAATAACTGATTTGAATTTTTAACAAATATTCATCATAAATTGTGGGTCATGAGACTGATTTAGGTAAAACGATTTTTGATTATGAAAAAATGTCTACTCGTTGCTGTAAAATGTGTTTTATTGAACAGGCAGAGATAAACACTACTTGCCACAATTTACGATAACTTAATGTGTAAGTCAAATTTGATGTGTTTGGACTCAAGTTTTGACTCAAAGCTTTCCTGTAGCTCAGTAGTAAGAGCATCGCGTTAACAACTCAAGGTTGTGCTTCGATCCCAGGGGATTTCACATGCCAAAGTATAAATGTGTAGGATAATAAAATATATGTCGCTTTGGATAAAAGCGTCTGCCAAATGAATAAATGTAAATGTTTCGAAGCATTTGTTTCTTTCATTACAACCTCCAATGCATTCTTATTTGTTATAAACCAAAAATATTATGCGCTACAGCAAATGCTTGAGAAAAACCCTCCCCATATTCAAAATATGAGGTAGAACGCTTACACGTGTGCTTTGGATGACATCAAGACAAGCAATATGGCGGAAGGCGCAATTACGTCTGTTATGCCTTGCCCAACCAAACCATACACTAACTGCAATAAAAATCACCTTAATGCCTTGTTCGTGAATACGAATTAAATGGAAAAGACAAAAACATTGATACAACAACATATGCAGGCCATTTGCTGTATAAAATGTTGGCCATTGATGATTAATCATGTGCATTTATATTACTAACAGACATAAACACGGATATAGGCAAAAACATACATACAGAGTACTTGTATATGACAGACATGTATGTAAAGATCAGCAACGAGGTGTTATTACGTTGTGATTAACAATTTCGGCGTAACCTCATTGTCTTACAAATGCGAACTCTATTTCTATCCGCTCTTAGTATTGTCACACTTAGGAAATACGACAAAACACTGAACTTACCGAGGAAGACACTGTTATAACTTTCTTTCGTTGTAATGAATAAGCTTTACAGAAATTATGTCGGTCACAAGTCTTCTGAAACGCAATGTGTTTTACCACAAACATTATGTATATATAAACACCCGGCTTTGGGCCATGTCTTAGGTTTAGCCTCGACTATGTAAACAACATTCTTGAGAAGAATTTTTTTGGGCGAAACCCATGCTCTACAGCAGGGCCGGCCCTAGCATTTTGGGGGCCCTAAACTGATCACAAAATGAGGCCCCCTATCATCTAATGTACACAACAAACTAACCTTACACAGATTATATCACATGTATCTAATTATATCTGAAAATGTCAAACTAACAACATTATTTCTATATAGCTTTCCAATAGCTCAGTGTTTAGAGCATAGGTCTAGCAGCGCTGAGATCATGGATTCGATCCCAAGGATTGCACACTTTCTTCCTTTTCTTTGCACGAGACTGATATTGCCGCCTTTTCATTTTTAATCTTTGCACAGTTTAAAGCTAACGCACATGATGATTGACACTGACACAACAAGCAAGTAAATAAAAATTTCACGGCACGACAGGGGCCCCCTAGTGGCCACGGAGGCCCCATGCAACTGCTTATATCGCTGATTAGATAGGGCCGGCACTGCTCTACAGCCACTGGTTCATGAAGCTTCAATTTTTCAACCTTTCCGGCTACCGAGAGCTCTAGCTCCCGACCCAGGGGTTGCATCGTCTTGCGGTCAGCGTCATTCGAATGCACCGGCGGAGACCTTTCTAATGAGTCCCATCTCGTTTCTCTAAATCTTTCCGGACCAGAGATACGACCAGGTGAATGTTGGTTTTTTCGATCCGAGAAAAGTTAATTCTTCCTGAACGTGAAGTCATCATCGTCCCGCCCGAGACTTTTGATCATTTATAACTCCGGCCCGCAAGGTAGCAGTGGAACGAACCCTAGCTTGTCAGAAATTTCTCCTCCGGGGCTCCTTTTATGTTCCATTTTACATCCAACAACAGCACACATTTGTTGTTTCTTAGACATTTTCTCGCTGGCTAGTGGCTACATCTGCTCTTGCTTGAAAATGGCTGACAGCGTGTCTGAAAAGTTGGCAGTGGTTTTAGATGCTGTTTGACAGTTATAAAACTTTCAAATGCATAACACGAGGCTTACATTTTATTTGAATTCACAGGCCACTCTGTAACTAAAAATAACTAAATCAATCATAACGCAACAGCTGTAGTATATGAATATCTGTGTGTCTATTTTACTGTAATGCAGTTAGGTATGTATTGAACAACTGCCTTCAGCAGCTGTTGGCCTCATGTTCCTCTCTGACGCCGCATATATGAGTCAAACAGAATTACTGAACTTCAACATGCAAAAAAAACTGTTTCCTTCTTAAAGTCCTTTTACGTGTACTTTGATGAAATTGGCAAAGCAGATTGACTCAACTGAGCACAGGAGTGGCTGCCTTCCGACACCAAGGTTGCTTTAATGGGTTTTTTCTTCATCTGTGCTCATCTTTGCTTCAAGGCCATTTGCTTGTATTTTCATTCAATGACAAGGGTTTTAATTAAGGAAATATTAATCACAAACGTTATGTGTTCAGTGTGCCTTCATGACTTGTGGAGAGGTCAAGTTGTCAGAATTTTAATCATTTTGGAGTTTCCAGTGGAGCCGACCACCACTATGTGTAAAAAATTCATGCCAGAAATCCCAAACTCAATATAGCACCTGTAGGGTATAAAATCTCGCCTTTTATTTAAAAGAGAAAATCAGCTTGATAGTGGCATGGTCGGTTTTTAGCTTTCTAGAACGTGTGCATGCACATTATCAGGACTAGCATGAAAAGTCAATTTTTCATTTTTACCTTAAGTATTCAGAGTTCATGCAGCATCGTCCAACATTTACATGTATGCTTTTGTTAGATGCTTTTTATGTGATTTAAAGAGTAAAGGTTATCAAACTGTAATGTTGACGTTGTTTTGTATATTTGTTTTCTTTCTCTATATATAGGATCCGTTTTTGTAAGTAGACATCTGCCTGTGAGTATTTCCAAGATGGCCGCCAATTGATGTGACCCGTCTAAAAGGAGCCTGAAGGCTGAAGGTTGAAGGATTACATTAACAGGTAATGACTTCAACACAATACTTTATCTTAATTATGAGACAGTGGTTGAATCGAACCCTAATGGCAGTCAAAGTGTATCGAGACCTCTTCTACTAAAAAAGTTTAAACCAATTGTTGAAATCTCAAATTTTGAGGCTCATTTGGATTTTTTCTCTCTCTCACATGTTAATCACTTTATTCTGTAAATATGTTAGCTTTCCTCTTAATGTGGAGTATTCTCTCCTCTGAGCACACAAAGTCGCTCAGCACTGGGATTTATCCTCCAATTATCGAATTCTGATGACAAAAATGGAGAAAGTGCAGAGACCGGCAATCTGAACGCGAGCGCTTAACATTCTGACACTGTTCGCCCGACGCATGTCGACATCCTCTTTTAGACGGGTATTCACATCGTATCCACTAAGGAAAACAGAGACGCCGGCGTGACAGACACGCCACATTACGTAGTAAATGCTGACTGATTGCATTTTACATGCGCGACTCTAGCAAATGTTGAATTGCTTACCCACTCTTGTCACATTGTTTCTACTGTGAAATGGAAAAAAAATATCCTGACGCTGAAGATTTTCAGTGATGGACTTCATTTTCTCAGTGCTGGCATTGCTGTTACAAAGCAAACTATTATTTCTAAACTCTGTGTTTTATAAGAAATTGCGTGTGATAGTGAGGAAAACATGCAGGACAATTTCTTATGCCGCTATGGTGAAATAACGGTGTGTAGTTTTATAGATAAAAAGAGAGTTCACTATGGTCAGAGGTGTGAAAAGTACACGGAAGTTGTCTTTGAAGACAAAGTGTGACATTTCTACATCTTTACCATGTTGAAATGGCAAAAAGAACAATAGTTATTTCTTTTTAAACCGATAAAGGTCCTATAAGCACTACAAACATTTTTTTACTCCTGCGTCTCAATCAATCAATTCATTCTAACACAAGAACACAAAGGTTTACCCCAGCATGTGACGTGGCTCGGTCTCTGTTGCTTTATTGTTGCATCATGGATGTGATGCCATCCTTTTTTGTTCTCCTTTTATTTCATGTTTGGTTGTTTATTTATTAATTTATGTGTCCCTGCCTGTGATCACAATTATCACAAAGAATAAAACAAATAAATAAATAAAAACTAGGACTCTTTTTACAGACCAGAGACTTGGTCTGGGTGAAGGAAAGTCATCGACTGGACTTTTAAAACAATAGCATTTTGTTTGCTTTCCATAACAGAACTGTGGGAACATTAGGTGACGAGATTTTTTTAAGCTAGTTATTATTATTATAAAAATTGTGTAATATTAATAATGTTATGTATGTTATAATTCTATTCATTCTAAATTTCTTATTTTTTCAGTTTAAAGGATTTATTTTTTCTTTATAGTACTGTTTTTACCCCAATGTCTCAATCTTTTATATTTACTGTCTTTGAGATAATGCAAATTTGTGAGAAGCATTATAGAAATACATTTGAATTGAACTGTTTCAAAACGTTTAAAAATGACAAACTTATCATTGGACTGTTGAGTTTAAGAAAAAAGATACACATTATACAGTTTAGACAAAATGGAACCACAGTCAAACATGGAAATATGAATTCATTTTTCTCATTAAACTGCACTAATTTGTACTCTCCTCTGACTTTCTCCCTGACACCGAAAAAATTAATTGAATGTTAAACTGCTTGCAGGCAGGGCAGACATGGCTTAATTAATAATTTAATTAATATGAAAAATGTTAATGTTGATGTCACAGTTATGGATGGACGGGCTAAAGATACTTGACACTTATGCCACGCTTCCGATTATTTTTAAATCGCTTTGGTTGAGAAAAAAATAAAATAAAACATATGAGTATATAATAAATAATTATAAGTAATATTAGACACAGTGTTTATTTAAAGCCAGCAGGTGGTTAAATCAAACACCGTGTAACTTGTTTAAAAATGTGGGTTTTGTGTTATTTTACTCAAACTAGAAAAGCAATAATGACAGTAATTTTTTTTACTTGCAGACCATTAAGTTTTGCAGTGGTCTCCCATTCCCTGTTTTATGGTTCAAAGCTTTGCAAAACCAGGCTCGCGTCGGGCAACAACAGGAACACTAATTGCCGACTTTCCAGATGGATGAGCCAATAGCAAGTTACCTTCACCTGGTCACCCCTGCTGCTCCCGTGGCGACGGGCCTCATGTGGTTTGCAGGCTGGTCTAAGAAAAAAAGTGGTTGTCTCCACATTCCCTTCTCCAGATGGCCTGGAGTAAAGAAAAGATGTAAGGAGCCTGAAACAAATATATCAATTCACTCAGACAAGTAATTTTTTGGGTTAAGGGTAGAATAAATTAAAATTCGCCCTATGAAAATTTTCAAGGCAATCCAAACCTGTGTGCATTTCTTTCTTCTGCCGAACACAAAAGAAGAAATTTCAAAGAACGTTGGTACAATGGCACACTTTAAAATAGGTGATAAAGTGATGATTGAAAATGTGATGAATTTGAATCTCTTTAAAGGAAAAATGTCGAGGGTTTTAGTTTGTTTGAAAGTTTAGTTAGATATTTATGTTTGTTGTTTCTTTCAAATTATATTAAATAGTCCATCATAACCCATTTTCAGGAAATGACATCATCTATCAAACCTTTTTCGTCATTTCTCGAAAATGTTACAAAAGTGAGGCTATCTTACATTCAGGCGATCAGAACCCACAGGCGATGAATTTGATATCGTTCCTCATTTTAATTAGTCGTCGTCTCATTTTATTTTAAAGGACAGGGTGAAAAGAGGATCTTTGAACCAAAAACCTGGAAATTGAGGATAATTATCTCACAGTCTAGACATTCATTTTAAAGATGAAAGACGTTCCAGTATAGGTATGAAAAGAGGAATTTCCACAGAATAGAGCATCGTGTGCATACAAATTGGTCTGTAAATTGGTCGAGAAAACAAATGCAACATTGCGAGCGAAGACAAAAAATCGACTTTGACATGTTACTCTAAGAGAAAACACACACACGTTTCTGCATCACCACAATCTGATATGATGTATCGTAATACCGAAGGTGTCATCTCTACAGCTGCAGTATTGGACTAATCTCTGTGCTTTTTGCTTCAGTCAGATAGACAAGGTTGTCAGTCAGGTTGGGAAAGCCATTTTCAGTTGTCAATAGAAGGGGGCTGGGATGGGGGGTGGTACTGAATGTCTCAATAGAGAGGGAGAAATTACAGTGAAACTGAGCTCAATAGAGCCCCGTCCTGGTGATAGATCGACATCCCGAACAGCCCTTGCCTATCTCTCTCGCTCTCTATCTCTCTCTCTCGTACTCTCTCTCTCTCTTTCTCTCTCTCTAAATCTCTCTCGATCTCACTCTCGCACTCTCTCTCTCTCTCTCACACACTCTCTCTCTTTCTCTCTCAATTACTCTCTCTCTCTCTCTCTCTCTCTCTCTCTCTCTCTCTCTCACTCTCTCTACTTTCTCTAAAAAGTGACAGACAGACAGACAAAAGGAAAGATGATAACAGTAACGTTACAGATTGTTCAGAAGATTGTTTACATTTTGATGATCAATGTTTATAAGAAACATTAGAAGCGTAGTACATTGTGTTGACCTCCAAATGTAGAAGATTTTATACTGAATTGTTTGAACAGAAATTACAGGGTGAATTGGGATCATATGCAACATCTTCTGTCTATGATGCACACTTCAGACCTGCATGAGGTATTGATTGAATCTGTAAGAATATCATATGATGTAAAATATCGATTATCTTCTTTACAATTTCACTCCTCTGAATTTGATAATATCTTACTTGTTTATTATAGAATGAAAGACTCGTCCGTAAAACACAAATATCACGTTATGTATCACTCAGTGGTTGCTTTAGGAGTCCTGAGAGGACCTTAAAATGTTTATTGTCGTTTGCTCTAACTGTGATGGTATAGTAAAATATCTTTATTTTCTCTCCTAGGGGCAGTTTGGAGTGCAAGAAACATGCCTCAGATTCGCTACAAATATACCTGACACATTGTACGGTGATCGCAGCTGGGAAAATTCTTCAAAGCAAAACCATCTGACATGTTCGATGTGAATTCACCAGCATTCTGTCAGCATTCAGACGGTGGTCATTAAGATCAGACGCAGTATTTTTACTCAAAGGCATCAGTTCGTGTTATAAGGGTCACTTTTTGAAATTGAGATTTATACATTATCTAAAAGCTGAATAAATAAGCTTTCCATAGAGTTATAGTTTGTTAGGATAAGAAATTATTAGGCTGATAAGCAACTATTCGTAAATCTGAAATCTGAGGGTGCAAAAGTCAAAATATTGAGAAAATCTTGTTCAAAGTTGTCCATCAGAGGTGCTGTATCAGACCGCTGCTAAGAAGAAACAGGTTTGTTTTAATGCTCACTATGTGCTTTCCACTGTAATGATGTCAAGGAAAACTGAAATTCTAAGCTTTACATAGAGACGAAACTTGAGTGGGTCATTCTCAAAGAGCGAACAGCAGCGAGTGAAGTTTGTAGGCGTGTTGACCGGCCATTTTGGTTCACGATTTTGTTGCATCCACTCACGTTTCGATATATATTTACGGTTGGAAAATGACAAAATATTTCCAATGAACATGATCTTTACTTAATATCCTAATGTTTTTCCGCATAAAAGACGATAATTCTGACCCATGCAATGTTTTGGTGGCTATTGCTACAAATATACCCGTCCTACTTCAGACTATTTAATCTTCATGCTGCACATTTGTGGATTTCATCTGGAAACGTAAATGAGATTGAGAAGCTGTTGAATGAACGTTTGGTTGGAAGTATTAGGCCTACACAAAATTTTCAGATTTTTATTACTTCCTCCATATTAAATATTTTAATATCCCTAGTGTAAATGCATGTGCAAATATCACTTCTAAATTCCTTCAGTTCAGTCTAGAGCAACATTGTTTTGAATTAATACCATATCAAAAGTGTATTACTCATCCACTTCTGAGCAGATGATTGGACTGAAGTTTTAGAAGTTTTCGAAGTTTTTGTGGTATTCTGTTTCTCTGTGTCAGGGGTTATGCTTTTCGTTAGGTTTGTTTACAAGGAAATGCATTGTAGTATTTGATGAGTAGATGATTTTAATCTTTTAAAGTTGCATTCTCATCTAAAACGTCCATATGTTCAAATCCCCAAAGTGATTTACAAAACATGAAAAGAGACAATTCTGCTTCAAGAACAATAACAAAACTGATAAACCAGCGAATCTCACTTAATGCTTATAAAAATTCATTTGGAATTCATGAGAAAGTTATGGTACAGTACCAGCCAAAAGTTTGGAAACGCTTGACTGAAATGTTTCTAATAAGGCTATTTAAATATCTTTTAATCTCAAGGTGTGCTTAAATATCAGAAATTACTTTTGTAGACAAATCATAATTCAATTCTTATTCTCTGTCATTAGAAAACAAAACTTTATTTTTAAAATATTTTTTAAATGGGTAACTTTGACCAAATAATGAAGAAAAGCAGCAAGTAAGAGCCATGAATAGATTGGTAAATCCTACAATAATGTTTAAAAAAGGGTGTGAGCTTGTAAATCCATGGGTGGCTTACTTACAAAATGCTAAAATAGAAAAGTTTTGATTTGTTTTAGATTTTGTCAACATAATTCTCAGTTACGATTGTGCTTTTGAGAAGATAAGCATTATTCTTTAAAGTGGAAAAAAAATACTTTAGACTTGTAATATATGTAGGCCTACTGGATATATTGAGATACATAGATGGAAAGACAGGCAGCTAGATTTGTTTCAGTTTGTGAAACGAATTGCCTCTGAGCAATGAACGCAGACAAATTATAGACCATCTTGGACAGGATGTCAAAGAGAAATAAATCTAGAGGCTATATATTGATTTTCTAAATATGATCAATAAACCGTTTAACAGAAATTGGCTAATTACTATAAGCCCATAATAAAAAATAACGTCCATAAACTATCCTAACCTCTGCTTGAACAGCTCGAAAATCCCTGTTTTTAATTACGGCACGCAATGGAAACCCAATCTCATTTCTCATTTTAATCTCATCTGCATCTCATTTTTTTCCATGTGTCCTTCTTCTTCTCGTTTATCTGCGTGAGTGACCTTGACCGTGGACTCCTCCTGTAGATAGCTGCAGTCATGAGGGGCTCAGACACAATGATAATGAATCCATCAAGCACCTGAAGCCTCAATCTAAAGCCGTGATAACCGTGACACGAGCACACAAACACATACAAGCGCACACACGGTCACGGAGATATCAATATTTCAACCCGTTTCATTGTGGAACGTTATAAGCCAGCATGAAATGCCCTTTCAAAGTAAAGTTCAGTCACTCTATTTGATTGTGAAGGTAACCAAAACTGTTTTTAGTCACTCATGCTTTCTGCAAAGCTCTGCGGTTTTGGAGAGTGGATTTCTGATGGTCGCTGAAAGATGTGTTTTTTTTTCCGATTATTGGAAAGAGCGTAGAAGCCAATGACCGGTGTGGGTTGTGGATCTTGAAGGATGTCTGTTCTGATTCAAATTATTAAAGCAAAATAAACAGGCTTTCAGGATGGGTTTAAAGGAGAAAAAAGATCAGCAGATTGTGTTTAGATACTAGTTTCAACAAGGAATACAAAAATGTTTTGCTCCTCTGAATCTTAAATAATGTGGATGACATTGCGGCTACTATTTTTTTACACAATAATTGCTTAAATGAATTGTTTATCCCAAAATGTATATATATATTTATGTATGAGCAATGTGGAGATTTTAGCTGCCTCTAGTGGTGAGGTTGCGAATTGCAACCAACGGCTCACTCCATCCCTCCCTTTCGAAGCAGTAGAGTGGCTGACACAGAACTAAGATGCCATCACATTTCAGCTTCTTTGCTGAAAGAGATAACATATTTACAAAATGCGCTCTGAATAGCAGTTTGTCCATTCAAGGCTACTGTAGAAACAACATGGCGAATTCCATGCAAGGGGGCCTGCGGAGTACGTAATTCCTGTAGCTCAGTTATAAGAGCAACGCAAGGTTGTGGGTTCGATCCCAGGGGATTGCAATTACCTTTGTATAAATGTATAGCTAACGCAATGTAAGTCGCTTTGGATAAAAGCTTTTGCCAAATGCATTAATGTAAATAGAAATAGCTCATTCTAAGATAATAAAAACACAACGTTTCATACACCTCTAAAAACATAGTTATGTACATTATATTGCTTTTCTGTCACTAGATCCTCCTAAGTATTGCTAACAGCACCTTTAAGTCAATAAATTACGTGCAAAAAGCTTGATTTCTAAAGAGTTCTTTATCTAACTATTAGTTTTGCATAACATTCTGCTTCGCAAGCACTTGTACGTACTCTATTTCCTTGGAAATTCGAATCTAGCTTGAATTTAGCCCTTCGTCTTCATTTCAGTATTTTTTCCTTTTTCCAGGTAAATGCAATACCCCACTCTTGTCTCCTCACTAATGTACCTATGAAGACGTAGAGGATAGCTCCATTTGCTCTGTTTGATTCATGCGTGTTACACTGATACCGCCTTTATGAGATAGAAGAGGGTGAGGATGTGATTCACGGATCGAATGCAAATGGAACTGATAAGCGTTGGTTTAGTCACGGGAGGGGTAGCTGTGTGTGTGTGTGTGTTCAGCATCGAGGGCTATTAAGAGTTCTCTGGCGGACATAGTGAAGAGAAGCTAAATCAAGGTGATGACCTGTGCGCGTATGCATTTGTTGTTGGCGTATCTCAATTTGTTAGCGAAGTCTTGTTCCGTAGTGCAGGATTGATGGCGTCTAATGGACTTTAATACCTAATGGAGATTGACAGTAACTGGTCTGCATTTAGTGATTCAGTCCAATTACCATTCAGTAGAAACCATCATCGTGCAGTAATCTCTCTCTCTCAGTCTCTCTCGCTCGCTCTCTCTCTCTCCTGACCTTTGTTGTAATGACTTCATGACCTGCACACAGAAACTTGAATTCTGTTGAACTCAAAAACAGTTCAGCAATGGTCATGACCGTATGCATTTATTTTTCGAAAAATACTAATGTAGGTATGGGAACATATTGTTATTTCTGATCGAAATCTGAGAGCTGGATTATATTGAATTTGAAATTGAACTGCAGTGTAGTAACAAAAGCTAGATACTATAGTGTTTTGTGCTATAAATACTGTATTAAAGTATACAACAGTATTTAGCACAGTTTATAAAGTTACTATAGCTAATACAACAAAACGCTATACAGTAGTGTGCTATAGTAAATGTACTATACTATGGTATAAAAACTGTAGTACGGCACAATTAACTACACAGTAAATATTATAGTGTACTACAGTATTTTTTTCATATGAGCGGTTCCAAGACTTGCCTAGTTGCATTTATATCTCCTTTTAAATATTGTATTTTTTACAATTTTTACAGTTACTGTGTCTTAAAATTTAATAATTTATTTATAAAAATGATTAAATGTTTTAATATAATTTCAAGTATTGGTAAATATCAATAAATGCTTCTAAAGTGCTGCACATTCATTAATCGCGATACAACCAAATCCTATTGAAATCGAGCTGGCTGCGATATACAATGTGTCGATTTTTTTATGTGTTGCTTGTCCGTGAAGCACGGCTCTGTGATCACGAAATGCTTCTCGATCTAAAAGCAGTGCGAGTTTGAGTCGCTTATAATGTGCATTTGAAAAAGCAACACCGTCAAACATGATCATTATGAATATACTTTATTATCATAAAAATACCTGATGAGGCTTCAGTGATGAAAAGATGTCCATAGGCATTTCCTAGATTCTAGAACGTGTTATGGTCTTCCTCTGCAGTGCGTGTTTGGAGTCTCCGCACGAGAGCGCCCTCTGGATTTCGGATGCAGCAGCATTTTCCCGCATTTCACTCAAAAGCTGTGCATAAAACAAGTAATATTTATCGTCGGTTTATCGTGACAGCCCTATATATGTGTACGTTTTTTTGTGAATGGATGCACAATAAATGACAATACAGTCAATTATTGGTTATGCCAAAAATCAATAAACATGACAAACATAATCAAGTGAGATTTTATAAATGAATCGTAATTAAGCACAGCATTATTTCCAAGCTCTGTTGAACTAAAGCCAAATACCACATTAAAAACCATCTCTATCCATGGCAGCTGAGAAATGAGTCAGGAGTGTTGTTTTGTCTGTAATTGTGGAGGTGTGATTCATCTCTCAGCACGCCGGTCACGTTCTTCCTGACGGGGAAGACAGCAGCACGGCTCAAGTGTGATGACTAACAGCTCACCTTTCACTCTTAACCTCAGGACCATGACCTTGTTCTCTTTATCATCGCCTATAAACAGCACGTTGATCGCTGCATACAGACTTTGACCTTGTGCTAATCAGATGCTATGTTTATTTTCATGTCGACAGTCTACTAGACCACAGTCTCTTCTCCAGGCCGGCGTGTACGGTATATGACATTTTCCGGGATAGTGATGACCTCTGGTAATTGTGTCTGTCTCTACATAACCATTCCTCGTGACCTCGAGACCCAATATTGACTTCAACATTCTGAAGTTACTGCAACCGGCCTCGGTTTGCTTAGATTTACACAGACTTAAAATTGAAAAACAACATGGATTATTAATATTTTATCTTTTTTCAGTTTTTTGGTCATTATTTTGACCTGAATCTGTCCTGGAGTGGATAAATAAGGAGATTTATTTTGGAAAACAAACTCTGGTTTAATTATAGTAAAATTACAGGAGCCATAGCTTTTATATTGATAACTAATGCAGATATCATGGTGAAACTGTGGTTATTGGCCTGAGATGAGGAAACAATGGTGGTTACTACACTGTGAACAATAAAGATGCTTGGAAGATTTTTCACAGCGATGCCATGAAGAACCATGTTTGGTTCTACAAAGCACCTTTCACTCATAGGTTCTTTGAAGAACCATCTCTTTCTTAATATTTATTACATGAAAAACCTTATTGTTTTCACTTTTGTGAAAAAGAAAGGTTCTTCAGATATTATTGATTCTATATGGAACCAAAATGTTCTTCTATGGCATCACAGAACCTTTTGAAGCACCTTTTTTTTAACTTGATTATAGTTAAATCATGGTTATTATTTTTAACAATTTGGCCAAGCATCTCACTTTTTATCAACAGATTATTTTTGTGGTCCTGTTTATTTTGTTTCAAATATTTTCCTGTAGAATAGATCCTTTCCTTTTTTTGTCACGCTGCCCATTTTAGCAAGAAACCTTAAATAAAAGGCTCCGAAAATCAATTTTTTATTATTTACCAATTATTTAGGAAATGTTTAAATTTAGTGCCGTAGTGATACAAATGTGAGCGTTTTTATTTATGTACTGCATGTATGTGCAGTGCAATAGTATATATTGCAAAGGTAAAAGGTCATGCAAAGGTTATTGGCCTGAACTTTCACCCTGACCGGTGTTCACATTGTGAAGTTGTCTACGTTCACACTTTAGATGACAATTTCAGTCCTTACCGAAGGTGTTATTCTGTTGAAAACACCCTTTACTGTGTGCGGGCTCTGGGATTATTTTTAGCCTCGCATGTCTGTCCTGGAGTGAAAAACTAGGAGTTTGTCAGTCTAAGGTCTTGACCGGACACAGAAACCTTTGTCTCATTTCACCGTTGACAGCATGTCATTTTTGTGACTGACTAAATGACCACCTGCCACAGCTGACAAATCTGGTAAAGCACAACGACACCCACCATGTCAACATTATTTCAGAAAGACACCGAAAGCAAATGGACTGCCCCTGGGGCCGGGTTACCCAGGGGCCAAAGTTACGCGAGATGACAGCAGATTCCAAACTTTTACTCGACGCGTCCTGAAGAGAGGCTATTTTTTCTTCCTGTAGCATTGAGTATTTGGCAGGACCTTCTGCTGGGAATTAATCTCTCTCTCTTTCTGTCCTTCTCTCCCTTTTGCACACAAGTACGCTTCGTTTTCATCTCAACATGATGTTAAAATATGGAGACTGTCCCAACTCCCTACCCTGATTTTCAGCTTGTATGCCTCCAATAAATAAACCTGCCACATCACTGTCTTTATACTCACGATATTTCTGGACCAATCAGTCCCAGGGTAGAAAGACTCTTTCATTGCATGCTAAGAAAAGACTGGCGACTGTGTGTGTGCGCTCGTGCATGCGGTCGATGCGAGACTGTTAACAGCTGTATACAATGTTCTTTGAATAAGATTATTGTATTTAAGGATTTCTAACATTAGATCTTGGATGTAATTGAATGTCTCGCCGACCTATTGCTGTTTCCATAAAGACTGGTGCTCTGGCCTTCGATGGGAACATGATAATGGTTTTTGTAGTCTGTGTGTACTGAATCTTCATTCTTAATGTTTTGCCTGTCCTCAACGGCCTCATGGAGAAACATTGCGGTAGAGATTTTTATATGTGCATCATAAAAATGTCAACTCCTTTACATTATTCACTTAATAGTGCGTATGGTATGAATTTCGTAATACACAAAATGCTTTATTGCATTTATAAAGTGAAGACCGCACTGTAAAAAAAGTCAGTTTGGTCATTTGGATGTAAATATACTGTATATTAAAGTTGCTTTAAAAATCTATGTTCATTTAGTATGCTTATAAAATCTAGAAAAGCTTATTTCAATGCAATTTGAAGAAAATGAACTAGTAACGCTGGTTTACAACCTCAACTTTTTTAAGTGTAACTGTTATTTTTACATTTTATTAGGGAATAAACCGAACAATAGAAACCGTCAAAGACATTCTATTAGTTCCCATTAAAATTCCATTATGAACCATGAGCTTTTTCCATCAAAACCATTACAACCATTAAATCATTTAATTTATTTTTGTGGTGTGTATTGGGCAATATCTCAACATCCCAACAGTAGACACCATTATAGTTTCCATTAAATCCAATACAATTCCCATTTTACAAATCCATTCAATTCTTCCCTGTTTTGGGAAGCGTTCTATTGTTTTTGTGAGCAGTGCAGTATTGTTGTTTTTTTACTAATCATAGGCCTTTTTTTATGATTTACACTGTACGAGTTCGTGCAAATTTGCCATCACGTAAAAAATAGTTGAATAGCTGCAGAAACCACATATTGTTGTTCGAACGTGTCAAGTTGGGATGATGCGATTGAGATTTGAACGCTATCACCAAATGGAAGAGTTTCGGTAAACACTGACTTAGATTTCGGTCTCACACAAAGCGCTATCATATGGCTTCAGAGGACACAGCAGTTTGTGGTCGCTCGAGTTGTGTTTCCTTAGGAGAGAATGTTTCTGTATAAGCGGCTGTGTGGAAGCCACAGGGGGCTACGCTGCGCCAAACACATATCCTGTATCTCTCACTTACACTCCCCTAAAAACCCTCCTCAGAGACGGTCAGAAAGCGTGTTCCATAGACAATTTCATTACGGCTTACAATCGCCCTGATGAATATTTCATTGTGTGTATGTTGACTATTATGTTCGAGGTGTTTAGAGTTCCCACCAAGTCTGAAAGGGACACTTGCTAAATGTGTGCGCGTGTTGCTGTGTAAATGTGCTTAGTGTCTGCCGTGCTGGGACCACAAAGCTGTCAGTCCAATGTGGCAGCAGGGAACCTTGGAACGGGTGTGTGTCGACGTGTGTGCACGTCTGTCACTCCCACCCTTTTTGTCTGCTCTCATCATTTCTATTCAGACAGCACATAAACACTCTGCCTCATAAACACACTATTAGATTATGGAAATGAGCGCGGGGAGACCGGCTTAATTCCTTTAGGAAAGCGTTTAATTTGAAGAAATAAATAAATAACAGCCCTCCATCAGGTGTTTCGCGAGGGCCGTTGTGTAAATACGGCGTAGGGATATAGGCTAGGAAATGATAATCACGCCGTTTGATGAAGAAAGTTCACGCGTATGATACTTGGCACTTCTTTAAAGTTTGAATCTCATTATGGCCGAAACTCTCTGTATGTAAAACAGCGGTTGCATTTGCTGCACCGCCGTGATGCTTTTTTTAAAGAATGTTGGAAGTGACCATTCGTTTCCGCCCTCTTTGTCCGAACTTTCTTTGATACAACGAATGTTGGGTAGCTAACTGTCGTGGCGGCAACGACGCTGTTTGTTTGCCTCGGTATCGCAGGTAGGCCATGCTTTATGATGCGTGTTCTCGACACGAGAGACGTTCAGAAGTATTAACAGAACTATTAACGG
This sequence comes from Triplophysa tibetana, assembly GCA_008369825.1. NCBI lineage: Eukaryota > Metazoa > Chordata > Actinopteri > Cypriniformes > Nemacheilidae > Triplophysa > Triplophysa tibetana. The sequence goes on from CM017893.1 coordinate 4,185,221, forward strand.
AAGAGGTACATTTTTTATTACTCCTATTCCTATTCATGAACATACGAATTTCCATTTATTATACTGAAGGAAAGAAGATACAGATCTCCTGTCTTCACTTTTGTCTTCCCAAATGAACCTAAGGCCCTCCGTCTGCTGCTTCAAGAAACACTGGAGTAATTTCTTCATAGGAAACCAGGCCAGTGTGAGTGAAAGTCACATGAATTATGGAGCAGGGACACCTGTGTGTCTGTGTGTGTGTGTGTGTTTATGCGCTTGTGTGTGCACCGCTGGAAGAGTCCGGAACGAGAATGATTTTATATTATATCTGGATCAGTCTGTCAGGACGAGCATACGTTTTTTTCTCGCTTTGTGAAAGCTAGATGAATCATCATTTGGATATCATGTTATGGTGTAATAAGAATGATGTATGCGTGTTTGTGTGTGTGTGTGCGTGTGTACAGGTGGAGTGTGAGGTTATAGCTTTAAACTCATATCTCGGGCTGTCACAATAAGATTACGCGCATTTTTTCTGACTCTAGTGCTTGAAAATGTCTCCGTTTTCATCTGCCTGATGAAGTAAAGATTTGTCTTTTTTCACTTATTTAGCACTAAGCTTTGTCATCCATAAAATCCCGCCGTTTCTCCTAACCGTGACCCTGCTGTTCCCCGCAAACGTGAAAAGTATTAAAGCTTGTTTGTTTACCCAAGAATCTTTCAAGCGAATCGGGTGGCTTTTCTTTCACAAAGGAAATTGGAAGTCGACACCTTATAAGTATCTCGTATCAGGTGAGTTGGGATGATATCAACACATCAGTGCGTAGTTAAACATTAGATGGCGTTAAATCCAGTTTAATCAGCCGAGTTGACGGCGAGTACACATACTGTATGTGCAGATGGTTATAGCGGCTCGTGTGTGAGCGTGTCTCTTATCTCTTCATTTAGCCGTGCACGTTGAGTGTGACATTTGGGAAAAGTCAACAAAGGTTTTGGATTCAGCGTACGGTTTAACTTGATTCTGTCGTTCTGTAAAAACATCACTTAGTGGATTAATGCAGCTTTTGCCTTACAGGCTGATATTCAATTTAAAGGTGTATATGCTTTTAATTATTCTGTTGTATAATTAAGTTTATACTTAATGTGAGTTTTGTAATTCATTTGAATGTAATCCTTTTTTGTGTACTTTCTTTGTAGTTACCGGTAAGAAAATGTTGATTTGTTTCTTAGTTTCCTTCTCACCACGATAAGCTTTAAAGATATTTTGAAGAAAATTTGTAGCCAACCAACATTGGACCCCATTGACTTCCATTGTACAGACATAAAACCAATGCAAGTTGTTCAGTTTCTAACATTCTTCCAAGTATCTTCTGTGTTGTGCAAAAGCAGGAAAGTCACTCAGTAAATGATGACGGAATTTTCATTTTTGGTTGAACTATTCCTTTAACACATCAATTCCATGGAGCAAATAATGATGTTCAACGCAACATCATTTCTTCCCCCGAAGGCGAAGACAACAGTTAATAAGTTCAGCACACTAATGCGGATTTCAAAACCACTTTGTTGTCTTGCGGTCCGCCTCCTTCAACCTTTTGTGGTTTCGACACAAACCATAACTAATTGCTAGCGCTAGTCTTAATACGGCGGGTTTATTCGTTCCTTGATGTTTGCTTTTCAATGGGCATGACGTGATGAAGAGCCACATCTGCTCAATACACAAACAATGATTAATATCTCATGTTCGAGCACCTTGGTTTTATCAGTGCAAGCTGTCAGTTAGATGGATAAGGAGAGGCACGGAGCATGATATATTGCAGATAGAGTTCCTGACATGCAACAACAGTGTGAAAATACAGGCGAGCCACCTGTCCTTCCCAATATAGAAACTGTCATTCACTTCTTGCCAAATAACATTGGTTTAGGTGAAGTGCGTAAGGGGTAAGAGTGAATCGGGTGGTCTTTGTGCCCCTAGTGGCATCAAATGGAACAATGGTGCTGATCGTTGCGTAGAAATTATACAATTTTACTTTAACTTGGTACCCCTTTTTTTATAATCTAAAGAACCTCTTTAGTGTACTACAAGGAGCCTTTAGTGAAATAGAAAGGTTCTGCGGATATCAAAGAAAAAAAATATTCTTTATGGGTTAATATGGGTTTCTTATGGTATTGTGTAGCACCTTTATTTTTAAAGTGAAGGATGCAAACAGATGTGACACAAAGCTGTTTAATACATTATTCTGCCATGTTCATTATTGATTGTATTGAATACAAATGTATTATTACGTTTTTTCCAACCCTACAAAGTTTCCTTTTCAATAATGTGACAGAAATAGAAACAAATGTCCTGCAGAGCGAGTGTGTCCATGTGTGCGCGTACGGCTGGCAGCTAAAGGACAGTTTGATGGGTGCTTTGGGACCACAGTATGCCAAGGAAAGGATTTACATCCCCGAAAAACACCGCACATCCTCATCCAAGTGTGATGATCATCCACACGTTTTCACGCTCGCACACATTCGATGGGCGATTCAATAAAACCCAGGCCAAAATTGGATCGGCAAAGACCTCCCTCCTGGATTTCTTCTCTCCCAAACACACTCACCCTACAGGAGCAGGATTGGCAGTTTGATAAGTGAATGACAAATGTTAGAGAAGCAGACTGAACCGTGATCACATTCATAATCCTTCCAGGCCTGTCAGAGAGATTGAAAAAGAGCCTGAGTCGATGAAGACCCTGCTCGACAAACCTCCATACACAAAGCTTTCGAAACGAACTCCTTTTGTCAAGACGATAGATGTATGTTTTTTTGGTTTGTGTGGAATTAATGAACTGTCTGCCAACCTCCATTACCAGCCCGGTCTCGTGGGGGAAATGTAGCTCGCCGTTACTGCGAAACCTTGAAAATGTTGCCACAGGTACAAATTGCTGCAGTTTTCACTTCAGATGTCCAGCGGTTACGCTAAAAGAGCAATGGCTTCTACTCCGGTTGAGACAACAAACCGACTAACACAATTTCAAATCACATTGAGGTTATGAACAGTCACTTTGGGTTTTTTTGTAAGTCTACATTCAGTAGATGATGGCCGATTTTTTTTCCCGATACTATAAATTTTGGAAAGCATACCAATGTTCATATTGCTTCACATGCAATGAAAGATATTGCATCGTCAAACATGTATAGCTGAAGTTTTATTTTGGATTGTTTGTGGGGTTAAGCCTGTGGCATACTTTATTTTTTAGGAACACACTGCTTTGCAAAGTATACTGCTTTTGACTCACCCGTGTAAACACTGGTTTATTGCAATATCTCTCCGTGCCACAGGGGTCAGATTTTCTTTAACTTTCTTGAATCGATGCTTCAAGGACACGGTTGCCACCTGGTGGTTACTGCAAGAAATGGAATGCGCATGCGCTACCTGCGCATACTTTGTAAGCGAGGTAACAAAATTATTGCGGTGCGCATACTATTTTAATAACGAAATTTGCGTCACACGGACTGAATGCTGTCCCTTGCGTACACATAAAAAGAGAACTATACTCCGGGCTTTAAATGAAAGGTGTGGGCGTATGCCAGAATGTAAATAGGTGGTGACTCGTTTGGATTTCAAGTTGGAAATGCTGATTTGTATTTGAGTAAAATGCCACAATTGAACATTTGACTTGAAAACTACAGATTTTGTACATTTTCTTCATAAGGTCTAGTTGAAAATGACAGTTTCTCTGATTCATCACAGGCCAAAAGGAGCAAAGCAATCCACATATGATGTCTTTGGTAATTTTGCTATAAAGGTGGATGTTGTTATAGTTGTGCATTGTTTCCTTTCAATAATTCAAATAAGGTAAACGGTATAAAGGATATTGCACAAAAACACAACAATAAAAAAGTTTTTAGTACCAAAATTGTTCTTCTGAATTATGCTCATATTTTTCTTTAGCACGTGTACGTTTTTTTCTCCCTGGGGGATAATGTGAAAAGATGGCATTGATTTATGGGTTTGTCATTGTTGAAAACTCCTTATCAGGATTCTATTACACATTCAACTTCCTTTTTTGTCTTTAAGGAGATATTCCTTCGACACGGTAGCTCAAATGAACATTTTTGCATATCATTTTTTTATGCGGCTAATATCTTGCTAGGCAGACAACAACAGATCCAAAGCGTAAACAGAACGTTACATTATCCACGTGAACGGTCTTAGCTTACCAATAACAAGCAAATTCTTCTTTCTAAAGGAGACTTGGTCAACCAACACGGCTTTAAGACGCTCCATTAGTCTTCTGGATATTTGTTAGCCCTCGGGGTGTCATTTACAGTAATGGGAGGGAAAGGAGTAACATATTAACCCGGGATAAAAATAGATGGTTTTAAAACGCAGCAAATGACTCTGAACATCAACAAAATCGAGAGCATGCTGTGGAAACTTTCATTTGGCGATACGAAACGGAGTAGTTCAAGAACCTCCAAGGCTTGTCTTATATCACTTTAGCATAATCTCTAAGAAAAGACACACAGAGTAAGAAGAGCTGTGTAGATAAAGATGTGTAATCTTATAGGAGAATGGCGAAGTTTAGCTGCGAGGGGCTACGCCGTGTTGGCTAACGGCAGACGAATTGGCCCCATTAAAATCCACCGCTGTTCTCCTGCGGCTGTCAGCGAGTCTGTAAAGAGACGTATTACAAATGGAGGCTGAAATGATTTCTCGTTTTCCTCCATCTTATTTTCATCCCGAGCAGGCCGCCGGCGGAAATGAGGCGGAAAATAATGGCTCTTCACCTTCTGTTTTCCAGCGTGACCCTCTCGACGCAGACGACTGCCACTGTTCACAGGTCAGTTCATCTCGCTGGCCTCTTCTCTCGAAAGACATTTACCTGCCCACATGACTCTGCGGATGCATTTCTCAGCACGCCAATGAGACATGGATGAGACCAGACGGATAGCGGTCAGCAGCCTCCACAGGCCATTGTCGTTGGAAACCGTTTTGATGCATTCAGCTGGGTAAACAAAAAAAACGTGAGCGGGAATGAAAATTATGGAGCTGTATTGTTAAATATTTTGGGGGGGTTTATACAAAAAAATACAATGAGGATCCCTCCTGATCTCAAGGTTATTCATAACTTTCATAATATGAAGTGCCTAATTCGTGTGAATTTGTATAATGTGAATTGTACAACAGACATCATTATTAGAAAAAAGCAATGCCGAAGCCCCTCCTCTAACCCCACTCCTAAAGCAAAGTTTACTAAAACGTACAGCACAAAAGAAATCGTTCGAATTGATAAGAAATCGCCACCCAGTAAAATACTGTAGTTGCGATTTCCCATTTGATTGTGTTGGGATTCATAAAGATCTTTAAATCTGTTTTTATTAATAATATTATTTCTTAAACAGGGGACCTGAGCCCACTAGCGGGTCCTTCACAAACTTCCAAGCGGGCCTCGAGATGACTTCTTCCTTTTTGTCATTAAAATAAGATTTTTTTTAAATTAAGATATTTTATTGTTAATATTTACTCATTCATTTTTATATACAATATTTTATTTATTTTGTATGAAAAATAAACATCTTTGTGTCTATGCCAAACTCTCACATATTGCATTGGTATAAATTGTGAGTTCGGGGCCTTCAAATATTGTCGAGAGAAATGGAGAGCCCCCTAAAATCAAAAAGGTCGACTTTCACTGCTTTAGATTCCTGTTTCCCTGCTAAACTCTCAATATCTGATAATTTTCAGGAAAAGGTTCCTTCTAATTCTAAAAAAAAGAAATATCAGTAGTGCAATATGTTTCTTTAAAAAAAAGATATATATACGTATATATAATCCACTCCAGTCCATGAACAACAATTCATCTTCCAGTATTCCATGTGCATATAAAAGTGCCGTTCCAAAGCCATCGATCAGGAAAACCTCTCAGCAGTGTTTTCCCATCATGCCTCCTGTTCTGTTTCTGAAACACAGTAGCTGCTTTGAGTATGAAACATGACTCTGATATGAGCAGCCATTTGGAAGCATGTACCAAGAACACACTTCAAATCGCAAAGTATTGATGGAATACGCAGAAGCAGCACAGGCAATGTGGATACATTAAGATGCATGCAGACTGCGCATCACGTAAGCCTTCTATCGCCTGTACTTTATTACATTCATATTCCACAGCTCTGTTGAGTTTAAATATACTGCGTTTTATTGAGCAAGGGGAGGTTTTGGAAGGTAATAAAGTCAATCTACAACTGTGTTCCAGAATAGTGCGTGAAATGAAACTCACCATCACGAAGATTATGAGGAGTGAACCGGGAGTCAATTGGCGCGGTGTATGGGTCTTTTGTGCGTCGCCTGGCAGCGTTTTCGATTGTTTGCCTGCCAGGAACTGACAGATTGGGTTTTAACAGTGGGATTCCCTCCCCATCAGAGATTCTTGAAGACTTTGGCGTGGGCTGAGCTGAAATAAAAGATTTAAATTGCACCATCATATTAGGGCAATCCATTGAAATGGTCTTTTTGTGGAGGAAAAGTGGCGTTGACTTGAAGGGAAGAGTGAAAGCGCTACATACATAAACAAGGCATGACATCCTTGGAAATTATAGAGGAATGTACTTGGATTTCGAAAGGACGTTTACACGCACGCTCTACGGTTTAGCTGTGATTAGAGAGTGTTTTGGTGTCGGCGGCAGGCTGAGTAAATGGGCGAGTGAGACCTCCTGCAGATCTTTAGAGTTATAATCACCCATCAGCAGGATTCTGGGAGAAATAAGGGGGCTAGAAATACAAGGCCATTCTCACAAACTGAGTCTCAGAGTTAATTATCACGGGATATGCTGACTCTCTTGAAGTTTGAGTCGCAATATCCATTCTGAGACTAATGCTCGCCTCCCTCAAAGGTTATTTATCAGAACCTAAATTCTTATCAGAATTATGCGTGTGCCCCGAACAGCTATGTCTGAAAGCGCTTATGAATCCAGAACTGAATTTAGGTAAATGAAATGCACCGCTGCGGTGGAGATTAGTGCAAGGTGTTTCATTTCCACTACAAAATGAAGTTCTTTGATGATGACCAATGAAAGTAAAAGATGAGACAGGAACTCTCTGTTTGAGAGTTCCTGTTGGATCATGAGTCTTTTGTGCTCTTGACAAGAATTTTTCTGGTCTTTTGGGGTCTCAAGATGTTCCAAACCTTTATAAATTTCTTGCTGAACACAAAGAAAGATATTTTAAAGATAGTTAGCAAATGAGATTTCTGGGGCACCATTGTCTACCATTGAAATCGTGTCAATGGTGCCCCAGAACTGCTTGATTTCCTAAATTCTTTTATATATAAAACTCAAAAAATATTTTCAAAAATAAATAAATAAAAATCTTTCTACTATGGTGGTTAATGGTGCTACTCGGCTTTCCTGTAGCTCAGTGGTAAGAGCATTGAATTAATAACGCAAGGCTGTGGGTTCGATCCCAGGGGATTGCAAATACCTATGTATAGGATAAAGCAATGTAAGTCGCTTTGGATAAAAGCGTCTGCCAAATGCCTAAAATGTAAATGTAAATGCTACTATGGTAGTCAGAAATCCAATTTCTCAGAAATCCAATTACTAACATTCTTCCAAATATCCTTCTTTGTGCTCAAACAAACAGAGAAATGTTAACAGGTTAGGAAAAACCTGAGAGTGAGTAATTCATGACATTATTTTTATCTGAACTATCCTTTTATGTCATCACGTAAGGTTCTGAGTTGGTATCACTGGGGTCAAGCTCTGGTGATTTCAATTTTTTCGTCATCTTTCTGAAATTGGTCAAATTTATCAACTGCTATCTTGCCAAATCGATAGTGTCTCTATCGAAAAACAAGAAGTGCCTGTAGTGGAAACAATTATGTATTTTTTTATAATTTTGGATTTGTGGGAATATATTTATCGTCTTACGAAACGTTTTCATTTTTTTAAATAGTGTAAATGTTTCATGTCTGCTTCATTGACTTTCATACATTTTTAATTTTGATCAAACCTGTTTATCCCCCTACCACTTTGTCAACAAATTTGGATCCGATTTGGATTCAACTGATTGTGGCTAATAAAAGGAATCAATATTATTTTTGATATTCCAAATAATTTTCCAGTAGCATGTTTATCAGTTTGACTATTGAAACTGACAGGAGGTAAAACTGTTTATTTACAAAGATGTACTGACTTTTTCAAATTAAAGTAATAGTTGACCCCAAACTTGTCCCTATTGATTTGAACCATTTTTTGGGTGGACTCTTCCTTTGAATGTATTTGACTTTGGAAAGACGCCCAGACGTATGTCAGTTTGGTTGAAAGTGAGGGTTGAATCCTCTCCTCACATTTGAACTTGAATTAATTTGATTCCTTTTACTCTTTGACTCAATCTTAAATTTCAAAGCCTATTCAGCTGTATGCTTGACCCTTACAGCTATTGAATACTCTATTTTCTCGTTTGTTTATTTCTCCTACTTTGTTCACTTTAATGTTGCTCTCTAACCTTTTGTCTCGCGTTCTATCTGTGGTTAACTGGGTGGAAGACACTCAATGATAGAACCCCAAACAGGAGATTAATGTCTGACAGACCGACTGCTTAACACCATCATATTTGAGAATTTATCCACAATGGGAGAGTGTATGACTTTTCAAATGTCATGGGGCATGCAGAGATAAAGAGTAGAGGAAATGAGCAGACATCCCTCTTTTACACAATCTACGAAACGCTCCCCAAAAGAATGACTCAGACAGTCTCTCCAGGCCAACATGTCAGACTTGTTTATATATCAGCTTGGGTTTCTGACGGCTTTACGCGATGTGTTAAAAAGGGTGTTATGTAATAAAAATGTATTTCGGAGGATGTCATAGTATTCTGTACCGTAAAACTGAGAATTGTACTGTAACTCGTAGTAGATATTTTATAGCAGATAATATGTGACCCTTGACAACAAAACCAGTCTTATGGGTCTTTTGAGATTTTTACATAATCTTAAAGGTGAATAAATATGATCTCTATTGATGTATGACTTGTAAGAATAGGACAATATCTGGCTGAGATACAACTGTTTAAAACTCAGGAATCTGAGAGTGCAAAAACAATCTGAATATTGAGAAAATTGCCTTTGAAGTTATTAATCAGGGAACTGTGGCAGGCCATCCACTCACAAAAATAAAGTTTGTATATATTTAAGGTAGGAAATTTACAAAATATCTTCATGGAACACGATCTTTACTTTATATGCTAATGATTTTTGGCATGAAAGATATTTTCACCAAACAATGTGTTTTTGTCTTTCACTAAAAATGTTCCCATGCTACGTAAGACTGGTTTTGTGATCCATGTTTCACATATATATTATAGATGATAAATGTAGGAAGTAATTATTTAAGCAGACTTTACATTCTGCTTGGATGAGTTTAATATGAAGCCAGTGTATAATTAACCATTTACATAGGCTAAAGTACAAACTTTTTGAAATCATATCTTTTTTGGTTTTCCATACAGTAAATTTGTCAGTCAAAGTTACAACACCCTATTCTTTTCTGTTTATCCTTTAGTTTTTTTATTGAAATCTGTTCATCTCAGAAAATGCACCAAAATATATTCAAGCGTAGGAGGGCTATTCCCCCTTTCGCTGACATTTGTCCGTACTCCTGTGTCCTGTTCCATTTTATGTTTGTGCTGACCTGCAGACCAGTCCTGTGATTATTAGAGTCATGCAGCAGTTTTTATTTTCTCCTCTCTCTGCCATTGAATGGCGGGTCACCCGAGGCCTCTATCTGTCGGCTCCTGGGATGTCAGTCACACATTGTGATGATGTTGAACTCTGCATCAGGATTCTCTTATGAAACAGAATTCTTTGATGAACAGGAGTGTTGTTGGAGAGGGCCTGTGTAAATATTCTCACAATAAATAAATTAGTGATGGGATTAAGATTTGGAGATCATGGGGAGAGTTCAAATTAATAATGTACTTCCATGTTTATTTTATACTTATGGGTGCAACCTATTTACACATGTTGGGTAAGTTGCTCTGAAAAAGCAATTACTTACTAGTTACTAATTACATATTCAATTAGATTACTGTACAAATTACTCTCTCCAAAAATTATTTAATTACTTATTACTTTCTATATCCTACATCAATCTCGATTAGTTAAGTGATTCAATGAAAGACACGAAACGACTCTTAATTCATTCAAATAAATAAAATAAAACTACTAAAAGTACTCTTTTTGACTGACTTAAGTATTACAAATGTGAGCGATACATTAATGAATGCATTTGGATGTTAGACTTTGATTTTAATGTCAATTCCACTATTGCACACACATATATTACAAAAATTATTTAGTTTAATTACATCAAAAGTAACTGTAATTAAATTACAGAAAAATAATATAATCCCTTACTTTAGTTTTTAAGGAAAAAGTAATTAAATTATAATAACTATATACTTATTAACTAGTAACACCCAACATTGTTAATCACACACATTTGGTATTTTCGTAGGGACTTGAACAACTTTTATACTGACCTACTAGTATTTGTATCCCCTACCTCTAAACACATCTATAAACATGATCTTCACAGACACCTTTTTGCATTTTTACATTCTCAAATTAGTGTGATTTATTATTTTTAATAATCAGTTGGCCTTGTGGGCTTTGCTGACTGTTCTTCACAATGCAGGTGAATTTGAGATTTTACTCCCAATGGAGGCTACACCGGTATGTTTAATGGGGACTTCATATAGATATAAATTCTTTCATATTCTATTCCCCAACCCTAAATCTACGCATAAATCCAATCCACGTTTAATATCTACGTTTTTTTGCAATTATAAACTGTATTAAAGTTTCGAGCACTGATTATTTTATCCCTAATGTGGTGAAAATATAACTGATAGGATACCTTTTGTGTTCTCTAATCAAAAGAGAGATGTGTGCGATCAAGTTCTTTGCATCAATTATTTAGCATCACAGCAGAATTTTTTCGGGAAACCCGTAAAAGGCAATTTATCACTTGTAATGCACTTGTAAAGCACAACTCTAAGTGCGGTGTGTTTTGTTCTATAATGAAAAGCCTCACTTTTCAAATCTGTGGATTATTACTTTAAGCATAAGCATTTATGGGAAGGTTATGCATTTGACGTCAAGTGACACTGTGAATCTCTATTGAGGGGAATGAAGAACACTTTATGGCCACAATGACACGTAGTCATCTCCATCTAAAGCACTCCATCTCAACACAATCTTTTCCAACCATAATCTCAATATGGCATACACACACACATTGGTTTATATTACTCTGGGCATGTTAGTACGATTCATATTGTACTAAAACAATTGAAAGGACTAAAAAATACATTACGGTAATACAAGATGACACTTGAATGGAACTGCGTATGAGTGTACTTGGGTGCGGTGTTCATGCAATTGTATGAGCGAGACTGTTTATGTGTTTGTACAGGTTTGATGGCATCAATTATTGCCAATTTTTTGAAAATGTCTAGGTAAAATCTGGTTCTCATATCATTGGTCTGGTATGAAAACAATAAACAGTATGCCTGAAATATCTTCAATAATACAAACCCGTGTGTGCGTGTGTTTAAGCAACTCCACATGAGTTGGTACAAAGACACGCTCATGACATACAACATTTAGGTGGATCACCTCGACTTTACAAGCTTCATTCGAGATCCACAGAAACATAACGTACGAACGGATGACTATGGAAGCAATTATGCATATCAAGTGTTATAGCAGAGGTTTTCTTTTCAGTCATAATTCATCCAGCCCTGAACAGATGGCCTTCTAATCATTGTAGACACTTGCACCTGCTAGACACAACAAATGTTTCAGAAGCATCGACAGAAGCAGCCGGCGTTTCATGAACATCTCAAGATCGCAAGAGTCGTTTTGTTTCTGTTGTGCTTTACTGAATAAAACAAAACTCTCGGTATAAAGATCAGTGGCAGATGTCTTTGCGTAAAATATTTGTTCTGAAGTTAAGATTTTGCGAACATTTGCATGTCAACCAGTGTGGAGTTTTGTTAAATGGCCAATGCCAGCAGTGAAATGAACAAACTGTATAAAAATGATTTGGATACTTTGTGGTTGTCTGTGGAACATGTCCAAATATGTGATGAGCTATACCTGTGGTTATTCAGCAACATTGAACTTGAGATGACTTTGTCATGTGAAATGATCAATGACCTTGGGCAGTAAAAACAACTGCTAATGAAAAAGCAACATCTTGTTTTATTTGTTGGCAGATGCGATTTGGTTTGCTATTTTAAAATAACTTGTTTTATGACCATCATAGAAACAATAAACATATATTTTTAAGTATCCAAATATGTTTGGATAGTTTCTTTATATATATTTTATGTTTATTTTATATATTTTATGAAAGGTTATTCAGAATGTTGCCTGGGACAATGATCAAATACAAAAATGTGGAGATTCTAATTTAATTAATAACAATAAAATTTGTAATAATAATATTCATTATTATTATTAATATTAAATTGGTATACATACATATTGTAGTTTACCATTTGGGAACATTAACAGTGGTTGATAAAATAAGTATTAGAGACTACTAGTAGAAGTAAGATTAATATTATTATGATCTATTTTATTAACCAATTTTCATATTTTTAAAAATTAATAGTCAACTATATGTATAATAATAGGAAAAAAATTAATAATAATATGAATAATTATTTTTTGAAATATTTAAACATTCAATTGGTTTATACATATTATGGATGACCATTTGGGATTATTGACAGTGGTTAATAAAAAAAATTGACATGTAAAATAATTATCATTATTATTATTACTAGTAGTAGCAGTATAACCTTTTTCATTAACCACTGTTAATATTGTTGATAGTTAGTAGTCAACTGTATGTATAATAATAATAATAATAATACCTAATTATTTCTGTGTAACACTATTTATATCAACCAATGTTACTATTCTCAAAATAGCCACCTGTACTGTCTCTATCACTACCTTCTAATGTCATTCATCATGATGCCTGGTCCAGTCAGTCTGATAGAGTGAGAGCTAGACATAAACTAGGAACACCTAAACCTAAACAAGATCTAGATACCTTCAGGGAGAAAAGCCAACTTCCTTGATGTTATGGACTATTCTGAAACAGTGTAGACTGTACCATGTCATACAGTGAAGACTGGAACTGTGCAGGAAGTTTTAGGCCTAATGAGGAAAAACCTGCCACTGTCCCCTGTGAGGCATTTCGGGTAATAACTGAAACCTTGTTTGATGGAGCAGTCATTAAAACCTCCACATGTCATCACCTGTTTTCACTTCTCCTCTACATAGTATCTCTCGCTTTCTACCTCCAAGCAAATGTCTCCCAACACCACATGCCCACCCCCTCCCCTCCCGTCCACGCTGTGTTCTCTGTGGGTTGTGAACAGTAGTGTCGTGGGCAAAGCGCCGCACAAGACCTTTTCTAGATAATTGAGTCCTCTAGCTCACACCACTAATTTGTGAAGTTCAGCGCTGCCCAGCAGTTACCCGAGAGACGAGAAATGATGGAAAGGAAGAAGGAGAAATATCTGGCCCGTGTACAATATGTTAATTGGTTTCCTTTAGGTGATCAGATCATAAGAAGGTCTTTGTTCATTTTGAAATATTTAGAGCGTCAGATTGGTTGCAAAAACCATCTCAGCATGCCACCGGGTCAAGTCGTATCTAGGATGTCAAGGATTTTTTTAATTTGTGAATGTCCATTATTTATAAATGTTTGGTAATTTTGCATTTACAAAAAAGCAAAAACACAACATTGAGGAACATTAAATAATGACTAATGAAAAATTAAGGTTTAAAGGAAGCCATGTATTAAATTAGTAACTCAAAGTCATGACTTTCCTAACTATGGAAGACTTTAATATCATGCTGTTATTTTTTTATTTCATCGTTGTATCTGCAAAACTTAGCAATCAGTTGAATAGCCCAATGAGCACCTTAACACAGCTCTGGAGTGCCTCTCATGACTCCTGAGCTGATGAATCCTAAGGGGCCGAGGTCTGACTCGATGGAGGATGGTGTCTTGAATCTGTAAATTGGAGTAAAGCAATTGATATTCAGAGAAATCTCATTATTCATCCATTCAAATACAAAAAGGAGACATATATGTAGCTGTTTTTTCAATATCTTTAACTAATTAAAGACAGACACAAATTACTAAAACTTACAAGACTTGACAAATTTATATATAAAATTGCGTGCATTCATTACATCTATTATTATTATTGTATAGGCAAGATTAATAACGGAAATGCTAAAAACTCCAAGATGGCATAGGCTACCAAGTGAAAGAATACTTATCTTTAATAAATCCTCTCTGCGCGTTGCAAAATTACGCAACAGACACGCAACGTTATTTTCTCCATTCAACACGTTTCTGATTGGCTGGAAAAAAACTCACATTTCGTTGGCGACGCTCGGTTCTGGGAGCGAATCACTCTTTTGAATCGACTCTTTAAATGAAACAAGCGGTTATCAAAACGGTTTGAATCGATTCGCCAACCAGTCTGAACGATTTGTTCGGTTTACCAACTTTCTTAATCGTTTGTAATGAAGTTTCCTCCTGTAAACAACCCGTCATACGGCAACTTTAGGACGCTAGAAATGAAATTAAAGTCGATATTTTCCAACGATGAAGTAAATACAAACTAAAATGTGAATTCTATGGTTTGCCAGCGATGGAGATTTTACTGAACTCAACACCATCACGTGCAACATCATCGGAGCGATAATGAAATGCGGGTAAATCATGTTAACGAACTTCCAACTATCGTAATATTGTGAGGGACTGGTACATGTTTTACTACTATTGTTTAACTATTAATATCATGGTTTAAATACAGCAACTTTTGTGAGGCAATGGCACTTTTATGGTTTCAATGTTTTACTGTGAAAAACCCACGTAAACTACGGATAGTATAGCGGAGAATGGTAACTTTGTGATTAAAGTTGTTTAACTACAAATATCAAACTAGGGTTGTAAATTCATTTTTTAAGGCTAATTTTATTTATTTGTTTACTTCGTGTGCCAATGTCATTTACAGTAGTAGCATCATATTCATGACAGCATTACATATAATAAGTAGTTACTGTAACATTTGCTTTACATGAATTGTCCTTGCTTTTCAATAAAACATTGGAAAATTTTATAATGTATAAAGATATGTCCAAGTTGTTAATTTAAAAATCACCTTGGCAACAATACTTGATAGTTGCACTGCTTTAGAATAGTAATGCTGTACACTGTTACTGTGAGGATGGTGCTTTAAATGTTGTTGTGGACGCTAGACAGCTAAGCAGCCTGCTGGGCTCCTAAACAAAGCCAGAAAGAAAAATGTCAGTCATTAAGCAGCCATCCGCACACAGCCCATCATCATACCAACAGAGCGAGAGAGAGAAATAGACATGGTATGTACTTATTCTATAAGTGAGAAAGTTCAAGGGTCTATAAAATAACACAGAGCACTATGAGAATTCTCTCAGAGAGTGTCTGAAACTTTAATTTCGTCTCTGATCAGGGATGACTTATTTCATCTTTCCAGGCTCGCTCTCGCAAATTCACACCACACCAGCGAGAGGCACCTATTCGGTTACACTGCAATAACAATGCCAAGCCAAGTGTGAACTGCATCATGGATAAGTGGGTAAAGAGACATTTCAAACCTCTACGTTAGTGACACTTCAGCCAAAGCTCCATCACATCAGTCGGAGCTGAGATAATGAAGTCTGAAGGGGAAGGATGGATACGATGCTGGCTTTTAGTTACGAGGCTGCAACCGGGTGCCTTCATCATAGTCTGAATTCTGTCTTTCTGCCTCGCTCGCTCTCTTTCTGTCTTGCTGTGCACTGATGATTTGTCATCTGCTGGTGAGAGGCTATGAAGTGTTGGTGTCAGAGATTTTTGCAAGTTCGAACAGATACTAGATAGAACGGATCATTTATGTGTTGCTCCAAGACCAGAGACAGTGGTGTTTTTGAGATTTTAGGGAACATTTAAAAGCAGAAAAGCTATAATAAGTGAATCTGACATTTGGTCTATTAAAGAAATTGGAGGAAACTGTGTAAGGTGTAATGTGACCGCTGTTTGCTAGAATTTCATATTCAGTTCTGCAGGACTAGGTTTATAATATTCTTAGAGGCCATTCTACAAAGTTGAAAAATTTCTTTATTAATATTTTATACTGCCTGAGCGTCTCAAAATACTGGCTGTGAGATATTGCTTCATGTCTGTATTTGGTCTAGATGTTATATTTAAGAATTTATTCATAACCGGGGAAGTTTAGCACAGTGATATTACCCGAGGGCAGAGAAATGAAATCCATTTTCAAACCTGACAGATCGACAGGTGAACAAGTGAAAAGGAAGACAATAAGACAGATATTTTCAATATTTTCATAAGTTTAAATAATTTCAACTTGAACATCGTATCCAGGACAACAGCTTCATCACCACGGGAAGTTTGGACTTTAAAGTAAACAGTGCCTCCTCTGGTAGTTTTGGGTACTGTAGCTGTACTTGTGCTTCTTAGAATATATCCTTAAGTAAATAAATAATTAAATGTTAACAAACCGTTTAAAAAAAGTTCTGTCGCCGGCATAATCATACATCACAATACATCACAATTTTCTTTTTTTATAATCAGTGGAACCTTGACAGATTGAATTAATTGAAACTGTTCAAGCGGTAAAAACGTTTGGAATCAAAACAAATGCTGCTTAACACCCCGATACACTGCTTTAAATGAAAGATAAAAGTATCCCGTGTCAGTTTGCATCAGACAAGACTAAAAACATTGTCAAACCGTTTTCATATTCAGGCAAACAATGATTTTGAAACATCACATCACGGAGTAAACATTCAAAGGATGTAAATAGGAGATTACAAAATTAACGGTACAGTAAGGTCTTCTTCAAGGGCTCATTACGCTCGTCTATGTGCAATTTTGTTTGTACTTGTAGTAAACTGTGGCAAACACACACAACAAAAAACACAATTATATAATATAGTTCAAAGCCCGAGCAACACCAACATAGAAAAAAGACATACAAACTCAAGCTGTGCTAATTGGTGTATATGTGTTGGAGTTACAACAGTTTTCTCTGAGTTGTGGAGTATTTACATTGAAATTAAGAAAGTCTAGTTCATAACACATTCTTAGTGAACAGGGCGTCATACAGAGAGTTCTAGCCATATCTCTTCTGATTTAACTCCCTGTGCTTCCACTTTTTCCCATATATTTTAAAATATTAAAGGGAGGATCATTTTCATATCTTCATATGCATGTGCGTTGAAGTGTCTCTGTCAAATAATTTATTACAGTCGCATTGCAGAGCTTGCACACAGAAACCATATGCAGTATATACGGGCTCTATTTTTCTCTCTGTCTCTCCCTCTCTTTTCTTTGGGTAACAACCTTGACTGCGGAGTTTGAACGGATCTAAACTCAGAGAAGATCAGCTGTTAAGAATTTATAGGTTCTCAGGATTATGAAGATGCAATCAATTACAATATATATATTCTGAAACATTGTGTACTCTTCAGAAATATAGCAAACAAATTTCACAATAATAATGACATTTCTTTTTGAGGGTACTTTTTTTATTTATTATGCATTCTTAAAGGGATATATTTTGTACTCGTCCTCACGTCATTTTATATCTTTATGACACAGTAGAAGATATGTTGGTGACCAAACAACATTGTCCCCCATTGACTTCCATTGTATGGGCACAAAACCAATAATGAGTCATTTCTCAAATTATCTTCTTTTGGATTACACAGGAAAGGTCATGTACGGGATCAGAATGTCATGAGGGTGAATCAATCTTGATGGTTTCTTAACTAGCTTGTAATAGCAGGTTTTGCTGCTGTTTTGAAACGTAGCATTTATTGTTATACTGTACCTTTATTTTTAACCAGCACATGAATATTTTTCAGACTGGACTTTTCTATAAAGGTCAACATGTTCAAGTGTCTTTGTGCCCCAAAGGATTATGGGTAGGACATTATGCAT
The DNA here is from genome assembly GCA_008369825.1 of Triplophysa tibetana. NCBI lineage: Eukaryota > Metazoa > Chordata > Actinopteri > Cypriniformes > Nemacheilidae > Triplophysa > Triplophysa tibetana. The sequence continues at coordinate 4,203,263 of CM017893.1, forward strand.
GATGTTGTTAATTAGGATAGTGTGACTTTTCTGCTGCTGGAGTTCTTGTTGAAAACGTGTGAGGAGGCAAACGTGTAAAACATTTTACATTCGTAAATGAAGAAATTTTGAATTTGCTGAGTTTTAAATAAAGCAACTTTGTTAGATTGAAAAATCAAGGGTAGTTAAATAGACATAAAATGTGGAACTCTCTCTCTCTCTCTCTCTCTCTAGCTATTACTGTTTTAAACCTCTCGAACTATCCAATGCTCCAATATAACTTCCATTTGCCTTTGCTGCATTAGAAAGCTCCATTACTTTTTACCATTAGCTACTTTCCTTCTCAAAGAAAATTTTACTGCTCATTGGTTGCTCTAGCAGTGAAACAGATTTTTCTCGAAACTGTTCCAACTTTTGACACAGTGTACTGTATATAAAGTAGCTACAAAATGTGGACAGCATAACCAGATCATAAGATGTTGGAAGAATGTAGTGAGAAATAATTGACAAATCCGAGCTGTAGTTTGAGACATTGTTGAGTCGTCTAGAAACTCTACACGTCATATGATGTGATTACTGGGGCCTCAGGAAAGAAACAGTGAGAAGCAGGAGTCCTTGGTGGATTCATTTCATCTCAGTTTGGTCTCTTTGCTGTCTAGGAGACACATTTGAGATATTAATAACAATATTTCATTTATGATTTTCGCTAAGTGGATCCTAATTATGGACTCCTGCAGAGTATCTGGAAAGAGCTCAGCCCCATCCCTGGCTCTCAAGTCTTAATCTAATTCTATTTCTTGTTTTAATAAACTTATTATGGGCTGTCTACCATCCACTGTCAATGCAAGTAGATTAGATGGGATTTGTATTGGACGTTATATATCAGTCAATCCATCTGCAGGTCTTGACGTTAAGCATTCTCATGTGGTTGTCCTTGGGACAAGTAAATGTTCCATTCACTTGTCTGAGGACAAATATGACTCATTTGTTTATTACCGAAGTTAAAAAATGATATTTCAGTTGAAATTTTGATCCTGATTACTCAAGTTGGCTTATAAGCGTGTCCCCTGCGGCCACCTAAATGTGTTTATACTCTCCATGATTGCTATAGAACAAAAGCAGGCAGTATTAAATATTATTAGTGTCATGGCTGTACGTTAACTTCACAGTACTGGTGCTACAGAGGTTTAAAGTTTTGTAGCACAGGCCAAATAGTTTTGTAGCACTAGCATAAAAGGTCTGTTGTCATCATTTAAAGTATACAAGTGTAGTTTATCACATGAAAAAGCAGTTTACTGACAAATGACATTAATGTTACAAACATATGAATAAATTAAGGATATATCATTTTTTATTTACCTAAAAAAGTACCTTTTTTATTCTGTGTATTTCATTTTTTTACTATACAATAGAGGCACATTTGTCCACATACATCACTGTAGTATACCGTAGTGATATTTACTGTAGTAAACTGCAGTGAAATTTCTACATAGTATAGTGCCTTTGAACCTTACTATAGTAAACTACAATGATGACTACAGTTTATCAATTAAAAAATTCCTTTAACAAATACTACAGTATTTATTCGTCTGAGTGTTCAAGTTAACAGGACTTTTATTTTGACGAGTCATCGGTAAGACGCTTGCGTTGTCGACCATCACATATGTGCTTCACGATAGCTTCACTCAAACTGTAAAATGCTGGTGAAATAAACTCTCAGAGCAACTCTGGAGATGACTCTATGTGTTTATATCTTCATACAGTGCAATCGCAGTCTAATCCTCAACCATCACTCGTGTTGTATGTTAATCTGTGCACCTCATTCACTCAGACACGCAGAACAGCCAGATGACATATTTAAATAACAGGATTCCGGGTCCACATCAAGTTAAATGGACTCAATGCGATGAGCCATTGATTATTGTCACACATAAATAAGCACAACCACGACAAATGCACTTCACACAAACACACAACTCTGTCTAATGCAACTATTCTTATTATTATTAGCACTGACAGATTTGATTGGAGCACAGTTATTATTTTCTTCGAGTTACTTTTAACGTTCGGGCGAGTCAAATTCTCTCTTGCTTGCCCATACAAAAACAAAACATTCACTTGTCCGAGACAATAGTTAATGTCGAGCCCTGGATGTTTTCGGGGTAGCTTGCTACTGCCATCTAACGATCTCTTCTGTGTCCTTTGTTGGACCCTGTGTGTCTTTATAGTTGTTTATATTGTTATAGTTGTTTATAAAGTTATGTTTTTTATGTATGTGTTTATTAAGGGACCAGGCCCCAAAGGTCCAAGAGATGTATCTGCTAGTTTTATTATTCTTTTTTGCTTATTTCCTTTACTTTCAATAAGGTAAAACATTTTGTATTTTATTCTAGCCAAAGCCTCCAACAGCTTAAATTTCACTCGTAACTTTTAAACCAATGGTTCTCAAACTGTGGTACTCGCACCACTAGTAATACTCGAAGAGATCCCTGGTGGTACATGATACGACAGAAAATAGAAAACACCATATCTTAATTATTTACATTTCGTGTTTTAAATAGCCTACAATTTTTCATTATCGATAGATATGTAATACATCTCATAAAGCCTATGTGCAATTTTAATATAGTTATATGAACTATTGTTTATTTATCATTGGTAGATATACTAAGGTGTGACTGGCAGACAGACGCTTGTGAGTCTCACATTCTCTCTCTTCCGATGAGCTGCATGCAAATTAAGTATTTCTAAACTTGAATCATTGTTTAAAGCTGTTGTTAATGCTGTAAAGCGCTAATTCAACACGCATCTGCATATACTCGCGGTTAAATCAATGAAGCACACGTTGCGATAGTTTTGACGCGACCGTTGTAGTAAAATGTGAGTCTAATAGAAAGTAAAACGAGACAGACTTATAACAAATCCTATAATCACCACATTATAACACACCTGTCCCATTAATAATCTGCTCTAGATATCTGTTTGTTATAGCTGTGCCCTGGACGTATATACATATATTTATTTTTACCTTCTGTGTTAAATATTCCTTCCGCATTGTCTGTCTTTAATATAGGTTCGTAGTCTTTCTGCAAGTTCCCACAAAGTAAAACAATCCTGACAAGTTTGTGAACCACTGTTTTAAACCATGTGGCCAATTCTAAGGTCCAATGTGTAATTATTATAGGATCAATTGGCAGAGAAATGCTATATATTATACATAACTATGTGTTCAGAGGCCTTACCTAATAAACCGTTACTTTTTTATTATCTTAGAAGGAGCTATTTCTATCTAGCTTCATACAGCGCGGGTCCCCTTGCATGGAACTTACCATGTTGTTTCTACAGCAGCCCTAAACGGACAAACTGCTATACAGAGTGTTTCTTAAATACATTATCTCTTACAGCAAAGAACCTAATACCTGATGGCATCTTAACTCTGTGTCAGCCACTGTAGTGCTTTGAAAGGGAGGGGTGAAGTGAGATGGTGGTCTAGTGGGTTAAACCACTGAACTGGTAAATCAAAAGGTTGCTGGTTCGATCCCAGCAGCCACCACCAAAGTGTCCTTGAGCAAGACAATTTACTCCATGTTGCTCCAGGGGGATTGTCCCTGTAATAAGTGCACTGTAAGTCGCTTTGGATAAAAGCGTCTGCCAAATGTAAATTTGAAGTGAGCCGTTGTTTGCAATTCGCCACTTAATCTCATTGACCGGACCTTTTATCTCGCATTGTATTGTATTGATAATGCCATCTCTTGATAGTTCTGTGCCACCTGGTGGTCAAAAGTAAAACCCATGGCCCTTCCATCTTCTGTCTCTGGGTAAAAGATAAAAAGATATTATAGATAGATACTAATCCCTAATGGGCATGACCCAAAGAGACAGAAGATTGAAGATACAGTATATATTTCATAATACATTATATAACCTTGTTTTTTATTGAATCTTGCTCGAGACACAACATTTTAGTTGGTAGGTCACCAAGGGCCATGGCATCTTTCCCAGAACTGGTGTTTATCTCAAACGCTAAATCGTCTCAACTCAGCTTTATTTGTACAGCACTTTTCAAAACACATATCAGTTACAGCATATAGCACCTTAATGTCACTTGTAAGTAAAGGTGGAGACCAGACTAAGGTCTGGCTAAGGGGGATAGTTCACCCCAAAATTTTCATTTAATTTCAAACCTTTATGACTTACTTTCTTCTGCAGAACGCAAATGAAGATATTTTGAAGAATGTTGGTAACTGAACAGCGACAGCACCCATTGATACAATTGAAGTGAATTGGTTACCACCGTTGGATGGTTACAAAATTCTTAATGTAATCTCCTTCAGAGAGAAACGCATCACTAATGAAAATACAAACTGCAAATGCACATTATTCCATGAATAGGCAAAAATCTTTTGCTGCATATTTTTCGACGCATTTTTGCCAGATTGACAGCATTGATTCGCAAGCGATTGTGAACAGTTGATGGAGGCTGAGGTTTTATTTTCCATGTACCCAGGGACCATACACAGTAAGTTAAGTGTGACTCAGCATCCACAAACAGGTTATTTGAAGACGAATCAATAGAGCTGGAAGTTTGTGCCAAACCACCGCTCTAGTGCGGATAGGAACAGTCCAATCACGACATACAAAAATGATCCAGAATTAACCATTTTGTGGTGAGTCACTGCTTGACGTGAAAACTCAAGATGGAGATGATGCATTCAGTGCCTGTCGTTGGTATTGTATGCAGTTCATTCTTTTCTCTTTTACTTCCTACATTCTGCAGTGCTATTCAAACCCTTCTTTTCTTTCTACCCCAAGTTCACTCCTAGTGGTAGTCAGAAAGAACAAGAGAATATAGATGTGCATGTTCTATAGAGTTTTTATTTCTTTGTCACTGTGTTGGCTGCTTGGCTCTCTCTTTCTCTTTCATTCCATCTCTCTCCTTTCCACAAGTTTAGTTTAAAGCTCATACTCCTTGAGGTGTGTGAACATGTGACAGAGTATGTCAGTGAGCTATTTTACTCAGAATTCAAGACTGAAATAGCAGATAGCTCGAAAATTGTTAGGTAAATCATTTTTGTTTTTTAAATGATCTTGATTTTTTTATATTTCAGTCTACCTTACAGAAATACATTATCAGGATGTGTGGGCACGTGCGCACTCTGCCTAAGCTATACATAAAGATTACCAAAGCTGGGGGAAATGCATCATGGAGTACCACCAATAGAAATATTTGATTAAATTTGCCAGAAATTTTTGCAGAAAGGGATTCGGTTGCGCTTCACATATGGGACTGAGAACGCCCAACATGTACTTTACGAATGAGTTCCCTTTGCTCAAGTCTCAAGAGGCAGATCTTAGAAACTGTAGCGTGATGTCAGAATATTGTTGCTGCAGAGGGTTGCAGTATTTGACGCGTACATTAGGGTTTTGACTGATATTCTCCAGATCCCTTTCAAATAGCTTCCTTCTTGAGTTCTTTCTGACACAAGTAAAAGTAATGATAGTTACATTTCTTATTTTGTGTCTGTGTGTTCTTTAATCATTCCCGTTGGACAAAAAAATCTGAAATGGTGTTTAAAAGAGATTTGCCTCGATTGACTTTCCATCATTTTTAAGTCAATCGTGGACATTTTGAAGTGAGCAACTCCTTAAAGAGCTTTATGTGTTTAGCACATATATGTTTAGTTTAGATATAATCCTGTTTGATCATTTAGACTAATTCTCCTCACTAGTCCCTAGGCCTATATGTATTAATGAGCAGTGTTTTGTTTTTTGTATATTCCCTTTACCAATTTTAGCAACAATTTTACAGTAAGTAGTAAGATTGTTGTACATAGTATAAGGATATATATGTGAAGTAGCCATGTGTTTGTTGGACTTATTACTATCTGTATCACCGTAGTTTAACTATAAACATGAAAAATAATCTGCCAAATGGCCACTCAAAGATGGCCTAAAAAAAATGAAATAATTCTCAACAGTGAAAGGTCCTGGCAGATCGCTTGCCTGAAAAATTGCGCACATGGAGAAATCCGCTTCATAAACGACTTTATACTTTTGGACCTTTTTATAAATGCAGTGGAGTAAAACATATGATATTTGTCTTTCAAATGCAGTAGAGTTAAGTCACAAATACTCAAGTAAAGTACAGTTAGTCAAAATGTGTACTCAAGTACAGTACTCAGGTATGTTTACTTCATTTCAGTCCACCTCTGGAAATGAGATTGAAAAAGCTTATTGTTTCTGAGATATTTGACACGAGAAAAAGGCAGAAATTTAACAGTGTCTCCTACTGTGCTCGGATTTGCAATAAAGGTTGATTTTAAAATGAACTTAATGCTTGGTTTGGCCCCAGCAGACACAGTTATGTTTCATGTTTTTAGTTTGTGATAAAGTGCAGTTTATGCTTAAAACACAATAATAGCCAATCCCAATTCTATTTTATAGCCATTTTCTTACCCCTTGCCCCTTGAAACAGAGTGGCAAGGGTAATGTCTAAAAACATTCCCCTAAGAAATTGGATTCCACTTTATTGCACATTCCACATTATTATACGTCACTGATAGCTCCTACAAAGATTCAGCGATGTTTATAGCAAACTTCCATGATGTTGCTGTCAGCTGTATCAGTTTCGTGGATCACAGCCTAATGTGACCCTGAACTTTTTATTAAAACCAGGGCACCACATACCCCTCTGTTCGCCGTCTTCAGAGTGCAGTTGCGGCCTGATATGATTAACCTGGTCTGTTTGTGATCCCATTCCGTGGGTCTCGCCCTTTGTCGGGGGAATCAGTGTGCGATCATTGTCAGATTGGTCTGTTTACAATTGCATTCTTGAGACGTCCCTGGTTACCATTACTTTTTTTCAGTTGTATATGTTGCGGTTCTATCGTGCAGTCAGTAATGCCGTTAGTTAGCAAACATTAGCGACTTTTTGTTAACGTTTCAAGAATTTGGGCAAGAAACTGAACGTAACATTAAATTGAACTTAAACAAGATGATTATTTGTTGTTTATATCCTTATTAAAGCCAAAGTAAAGATCACATTATACTTGCATTAGCAGCCATGTTGGAAAATTTCATAACCTTTAGTTTGAAGTGAGGTCACGAAAAATCTTCATTTGAAGGGCTATATGACCCTTACCTCTGTCCCTCCAACCAAAAGAGAGTCAAGACACCCTTACCCCTCCACGTGAACCCGTCAAATAGAGCAGAAGGGGAAAGTGTAGGTATAAGGGGGTATAAATGGGTTTGGGACAAAAGGAGAGAGGGAGAGATGACACTACCTTCGTACATTGTACTACATTACAACATGAGAACTGGAGAGTTTTGGGCTTCAAAATAGAAACTTAAAGTTATGCAGAAATGTCAGCTGTTAGCTGTAACAGTCGCACAGGTTACATTCTTTGATTGCTGTGAATGTCTTCTTGCTTCATTATCTCAGCTCTGACTGAGCCAATGACTTCTGCTGGAGTGTCACTACGACAACGCATTGAAATGACGCTGTAACCACCTACCCATAATGCACTTCACAGCCCTGTTGTTGGACTGAAAAGATTCTTGTTTGGTTCTTAACAGAAGGTTGAGAGAGGGAAGATTAAACAACTTGTTGCTCATTACAAATGGGAATTCAGGGTTCTTGAAGCACCATCCAAACAGATCATTGGAGTCTTGTCGGTTTATAGTTACAGTAGGAAAGGTTAAGATTGTGTGTTGTTCGTACAGAAAGCAGAGAATCTACAAGTGATTACTTCTGGCTTCATTAATGGCTATTGTCAATTATTGCTTGCATGGTTGTTTTCATGTTATTGCTTGTTTTTCATATGAGCGCCACATGTTGGAGTATACCATCCAGCCTCAGATCCACTTTATTCACATTATATCCTTGCAGACAAGAAGAGATTTGGCCAGGCTGCTTGGACCCCCTTCATACCACTGGAGACAGAGAGAGACAGCTGTGGATAGAATAGGCATCAAGGTACTTATTTTGCATGCACATTATTTTTGAAAAAAATTGACAAATAATATACAGGAGGTTTACTTGAGGAGCATAAGAGTAGAGTTTCTGTTGAGTTACAGGTTGAGCCATCAGAATGATCAATCGATGTGCATTCAGATATTACTGTTTTTAGAAGATTTGACTCGAGGTGATGTATGGTTGTTTATAAAAAAGGAAAAACAGTTGTAGTTTGAGTGGCAGGACTGCTCACAGCTTATCTCTCGCTTTGAACTCTTGCTTATTTATTCCGAAACATAAGCGTCAACTTGGTGAGTCATTGCTGTGCTTTCTTATGCGGAAAAACAACAGTAATTGATCGTTACCGCGTGCGAATCTGACACTCACTGACGGTTTTAGCAACAGTCCCCTTTCACTTCCCGTGGAGTAAAATGCTTCTTGCCGTCCTCTGAAAGGCACAATGACCTTTCCAAAGACTGTCAATTACAGGAAACCAATTAACATATTGTAGTCAGTACAGTTATTTTCTCCTTCTCGCTTTCGCTTGTTCTTCCCATTTTTGTCTCTTGGGTAACTGCTGGGGAGACTTGAGCTTCACAAATTAGTGGTGTGAGCTAGAGGACTCAATTACCTGGAAAAGGTCTCATCCATGACACTACTGTTCACAGCCTGCAGAGGAATGGAGAGAGTGGTTTGGGACCGATCCTGGAAGAAAATGGTGGGGAAAGAGAAAAACAAAGCTAAAAAGAGTGAACGAAAATGGACTCACACGGTCAGAGGAAATAGAGGTAGAAAATTGTGATTTTATCTGGAGTGGTTTGCTTTGCAGATCTGCCAAAAAATATGAGTGGGACTTCTTGGTCGCTGTCCATGGTGCTGAACTGCTTAACAAACAACTGGCTGCTGTCCATGGTGCTGAAACCCTTGTGTCTAGCATTTGCCAGTGTCTGCAATGATTAAAGGGCCATCTGCTCTGCCCTGGATGAATTATGACTGATGGGAAAGTCCCTTATATAATGTTTGATGTGCATAATTGGTTCCATTGTAGCACGTCTCAACGTTTCGGATGTTGTTTGCGGTGGATTTTGGATGTCGATTAGGCTTTTGGGAGAATTCATTGGTGAGGTTTACCTTTGACCATTAATCTGTGATTCTTTCTTTCATGCAAACGTTTTATTAATTGTCATCCAGTGTCCTGTCGTACTGTTCTGTTATTCTCTACCGTCTAGTGTTTTGCTCTATCCCTGTGCATTCATTCAGAAGTGTCATCCTATGTTATTGAAATAATTGTTTTAGCCCTGAGAGCACCCAATGCAATAACAATGTTAATGACCTTTCCTAAGCGATCTGACCCTGTGTGTACATGTGTCGAGATTATGGGGCAGGGTGTTTTATGTGAAAATAAATAGGTGTCATTGTTAAAGACATCTCCATTTATCTGAATGCAATCATATGTGCTGTATTACTCGATGTCAACTGCATAACCTTACTGTATTAAGGTTGATTATTATAAGAGCGATGATCCCTGCAAATGGATAGTCATTATAGAAGAAAAACTACTGATAATAATCGTTCGGTAGTGGTGACATTTTTTAGATGATATTTTTCATTGTAATCATAACATTTACTGAATGTTGGATTAAGTTATAGAGAAGGGTGGAAATAAGATATTTGAATGGAGAGATATATAACATAATGTGAGGGCTTAAATAAATGTTTTTCAAATGATGAATACCAAATGTGAACATGGCACTGTTACCTTAACCTTTAACACTCTTATTCTCCAGTATAGCTTCATCATATCAGAAGGGCAAAAACACAAACAAACCACCTTTCACACCCAGTTACTATATGACTTCCTGTGTTTTAGTAGGCCAGTTCCCTGCAGATTGGAGCAGAACATGTCCGCCCTCATCATGCACTCCGTTCCTCTAAGTGCTTTCCATTCTGTGACACTGATCGATGAAGAGCAGTCATAAACTCTCCCACTGGAGTTCTTCACTCATAATGGGAGACACCAGAACAGTGTTTTCCTGTCATTTTGTCAAACATAAATCTTGTGTTTGTAGATCAGTAATGTGGCACGTCGTGGCTGATGGAAAGAACAGTGGATAAGGTCAAACAGTGTCCTTGCTTTTTTATAATTAATTACTGGGAAGCTGCTGGCAGGTGGATGGACAAGATGAAAAACTCAGACGTCAGGCTCTGTACCGAAACCTAGTGAACTGCCTTGCTGTCTACTGCCTGCATGAGCAGCATCCTTCCGGGGTAGCGTCTTGGATTATTTTGAGCCTTGTAAGTGCAGCACAAGATCTCCTCTGACTACCTGAATTTTGTACAGTATGTGGGCCAACATAAAGACATTTTTTTCATTTGGTGCTATTGAGGGATGTTTATAAACCACTTAAAAAGTATGAAAAAATTTGGTCTTTGGGGACATCAACATTTCTCGCTTGGGAAAAAATATGACTTGTACATACACTAACAATGTTAAATACCACAGACAGGGTCATTAAAGGTCATTGAAAATCACAAGAAATCAGTTAACATCACATATACTCGTATCTCCCCACAAAGTAAATAAAAAATAGTTTAAGGGCCCTTAAAACCTAAAAACACGACGGTGGAAATTTCATGTACGCATTGCCCAGTGTGCTCAAATCTCATGGCTGCCAGTGCATCCAGCAATAATTAACTCTGAAGCAGTTTGTGAGAATAGCCTTGTATTCCTACCCTCCTTTTCCCCAGAATCCTGCTGATGGGTGATTATAACTCTAAAGATCTGCAGGAGGTCTCACTCGCCCATTTACTCAGCCTGCCGCCGAGACCAAAACACTCTCTAATCACAGCTCAAGTGTGGGGAGATTTTTCCGTGTATGTGTGTGCCCGAGTGTATTTGTACATTCATGCATGAGTTTTTTCACAGTGATGGATTTCACAAGAATCTATTTAATTTCGTGAGTTAGAAGTACTTGCATCAATGTATAAGGTGTCGGTTATGTATAATAATGTATGATTTGGTTATCACTCTGTCATGTGATCTCATTATTTTTCTCAACTTTCAGCTCACTTCGGTTTAGTTCTGAGCTTATCAGTAACAACTTTTCCTGCATTTTTATCTTTATTTTCAAGCCGGGTCAGATAGAGGTTCTGGAAAGAACAGTTAGTTTTACTTGGCATTCTTGGAGTTCCTCTTTTCGACCCCTAGAGAGAGACAAACGGGTCAACCAAGAGAGAAAGAGAACAGTTCGTCTTGACTCATCACTCTCTAGGTAAAATGCATCAGTTAAGTTTTGTAAAGACTTTACCGTTGAAGAAAAGTTTAAAGTTGGGAGGGAAAAGGTGATAAGAGTTTTCCCTTTACTTTTCTGTTGACGCTTTATCATTTTTGCAATATGTCAAACATTGTGCCTTGAGACCTGTGTGTCAAAGGTTAGGGTAGTTAAGACCTTAACTCTGTTGTTTTAAACCTTTGGAGTCAATACTCTGTCGTGAAGGGCTTCACAATTTTCTGTGGCAATTTCCAGATTTGTTTCAGTTCTCTTTTGTAATTCTTTGTTTATTTCTGCAGGCAATGGTACAGATTTAATCAACAGTTTGTTTGTCTGTGAAAGTAGAGGTAATGTTATGTTGGTGTGCTTTAAATTTGAAATTTGGTTGGCATGTTCTGCCTTTTTCTGTGGAAATGTGTTGAGAAAAAATGTTGTGTTTTGTTGGTTTATTGGGCGATTAAAACTTATCAACATTAACTTTCATATGCATTTGCCAGTATTTCTGTTGCATTCTCAACGGTCCACATTGTTTCTAGTTTCTTCACTAGTTTCATCAATCAAACCAAGAGAATCTTCTATTTAACATAATAAAACACATTTAAAATGACAATTTAAACTCATTGTTATTATTACTATAATTTATTCAGTTCAATGTTATTTATTACATTGCATTTCGATACATTTATTGTTTACTATCTTATTAAGGCTACATTTTGTAAAAACTGACGCTAGAGGGCTCACGATCAAAACAACAATAATGTCGTAGATTGATGACGCTGTGAAGGAGCGTGGAATGATGGGATCTGTTGTCTTTACCGATGACCGATGATGGCCATCAATCAGACGGGAACGTGACATCGTGTTAGCCTATGAGGTAAAGTAATAAAGTTTTATACATTGTGGGGGTAACGCGGATATGACGCCATTGACGGGCGACTGCACAGCCCCATGTTAATGTGTTTAGAATGACAGTTTTCTCACGATTTAAAAGTAGTTAGAAACATTTAAGATATTGTGGGTACTCAGCTGAACAAAATATTTAACACTGGCCCACTGGTTTTTGGTACCATGGTAAGAACCAACAGCACCAGTACTTTCCTGGGTTACACATAGGTTTGTATAGGCCTCTTGCCCAAGCAGCAATATTTGACGGCTTGGAACTAGGAATGCTTTCCATTTTCAATATTTTATTACTCATTTTTATTTAAACCAGGCTAATCTTTGGTGATGTGTCTGTCAGGGGTTGGTTCAGTGTAATAAAGCAAACCCACCCAAAGCCATAGCTCATTAAATATTCTTAATCATTATCAGATGGCAGTCCAGATGGTCTGTGATGCAGTTCATTTTGCCAGGTCATTTTTACAGATGTGCTTGCACATATAAATCATTCATTTTGCTGCACGGCATTTTGCTGCACGATTTCATTACACGATCGAAACTGAGAGCCAATGTGCCACTGTATCTCTTGTTGAACAGAAGTAAATAAGACGGTACGCTTTCACGGCTTTGAAGTAAAGTAAAGCTGGACAGAATAGATTTTCTATCTGAATTTTTTTCTCTCCATCCTGAATATCTGCTCTTTAGGGTCTACAATGTTTCAATCTTGGCAGTAGAGCAGAAAACACATGTCAGATATGTCAGTCTGGGACAGTGAGTTACAATTGAGATTTGGCAAAGCTTGGAGAGGAAGAAAAGGGAAACAAGGGGAAAGAAAGGAGTTTAATACCATTGACATCTATTTCTTTCCCTCATTTGTCCACACGTGTTCCATGCGTTCATGAATCACCTGCACCGATAAACACTTACTCATACTTGTCTTTCTCCTTCTCACAAATGACTGTTTGTAGTTCTACTGCGTGGCCTCTGTGAGAGGAGTCTGGGGAGCCATGTATCACATCTGCTAACACTCAAGGCTGTTTCTGGAGACAAACAAGGATGATGGGTAAATGCCATAGAGACCTGCACATGAAACACGACTCCGCAGATCTACTTTGCTCTGATATATCAGCTCTGGTCAAATGGACAATGGCAGTTTTCAAAGAATGTGTATGTATGGCATTTTACAGCTAAACTTGTTGTCCCATACTCACCATCAGATTGTTACAAACATGTTTAAGTTTCTTTGTTCTGCTAAACACAAAGGAACATATTTGGATGCAGTGTTTCCCACAGGATTTTGACAAAACGAATTAGCATTTGTGACATCATCATGTCGTGTTTATGTCTTGCTAGTGTTAGCACTTGATATTTGTTTACTCTCTGATCCGTCACATTATACTGTATTTTACATCTGAATGCCACCAGCGGTCACTTTAACTGCTGCTAAAATTCTGGGTCAGTATTCATGAAAAATCTTTGCGCTTAGAATTGCTCCTTGTGACAAAATGCTAAGAAAATTCTTGGGAATGTGGGCATTTCCCCTTAAAATAACAGAAAAGATCCTAGTAAAGAAAAAAGTAGTTCACAAAGCATCTTAACCCCTTGAAGAGCTCTTAAAGTCCAAAACTTTGGGATTTGAAAGGAGAACTTTTAAGAGACTTAAAAGTTTCTTTTAACCGCAGAGAAAATGGATAAAACACGAAAAGTGAGAAGAAATGTGTTGCAATGCATGATAATTTCCACATTGCATTTAAGGTTTATCTGATTTAAATTTGTATAGTTTTTTGTGTGTGTTCAACTTTTGTTTATCTTGTTATCTTGTTTATAAGACACAAGACAGATTGTGCAGGGTTCATGTTTGTGACCGATCATATTAGAGACACGCTAACATGTCCAAGACAGCGTAGAAATGCCATAGTGCCAGAAATAGAAGAAATCACTATGTAAACATATTTAGCAGCTGGAGAAATGCAGCAGAGATGATTTGCTTTTGTCACAACCTTCTATAGTGATCACACACACACTTACAGGACTTACAGAAACTTATTATGTCACTGTTCAATTTTCTATCAAATACATTGACATTAACAGTATGGTAAAAAATAATTACAGGGAATATATATATATGTGTAGTGTGTGCCTACGGTAAAACAGAAAAAAATACATGTGTAATTTCAAACTAGTGACCATATACTTAATGTCATACATAGCTAAGATAAAAGTTTTTGCCTTTTCCTCACTCAGATTTGCTCTCAGATTTGTCCTGAATCGCTTCTAAGCTAAGACACCTACTAAGAAGTTTTTAAGCTAAATCAAGAGCTTTTTTAGAAGATTCTTAGAAGCTTTAAGAATACGGGCCCTGATTTATAAACGCAACACCATCGGTCACAATCACAATACAGTACATCTACAATAAAGAGAGGCTATATGCAGTTTGCCCTTTCTAAACAACATGTTGCTTTATTACGAACGCTTCTTTGACTTTAAATGCAAGTCACACTACACGAAGACAACTATACGGACATAGCCCATCACACCAAACAAGTCAGGAAAGAGAGAAGACGTGGAAGCGCTGTTTATCCACTGGTTAATCGATCACAGACACATTCTTTATCAGGGATGGATAAAAAAGTAACAAAATGTGACACCAAATATTTTTCGGCGGCCTTTAATATACCTGGGCAGACCGCCCAAGTAAAGGCATTGTATGCAAATTACTGGGATGAATATCAGTAACAAAACAGATTGCATCCCCCATTTACTGCCATTGTAGAGAAAATAACAACTATGGTAATCAATGGGGGATGCGATGGTTGGTTACTGACATTCTTCCAAATATCTCCCTTTGTTTAGCAGAACAAAGAAATTACATTGGTTTGAAAAAATCTGAGAGTGATTTTTTCATGGTGACAATGTCCATCAAGATCTAAAAGACAACCGGTAATACCAGAAAACACCTGAGAAGTAGCCATATGGTAGCCACATTAAAAATTATCTCTTTGTGAAAAATATATTTGTGACCCTGCCCTATGAATACCAGCCTAGTCGCAATCTAATTTGGACATAATGAGCATTAAAGTATGATTTCAACCATTCATTTTACTATAAAACCACTCAAAGAACTGGATGTGGGTCAAAAATACCTGTCATTTTATCCTGAAGCTTGTATCTCGATGGTTTGATCTGATTTAACAATCTATTATATTGCTCGATTTAGTCCTATTCAATTATGTATTTCTTAACCTAATTAAATCAAATAATGTAAGAGTTGTCATATGATTATATTTTTAGTTTTGCCGACAGCATATTTTTACTGTGTGAATGCACACACTTCACCTTTCAGGGCTGTGTGACATATATATTGCACATGCTATGAAAAAATCTGAATACATTTACCAGCATAACAAGCGTAGAATACATTTTTGCATGTGATTAGACAGAGCCGCTTGTTTGTGTGAGGTGTGTTTGTCGCGGCACTTGCTTGTGTGATGTAAATCAATGGTGCACCGCTATTTTAGTTGTTTTGGCTTTTACAAGTTGTTTTTCTTCTGCAGTATCATATTCAGAGCCCTGTGATTTACGCGATGTGGAAACAGTGCACAGGCACGATTTGGTTTGTTAAGCATGTCATCTGCTTGTTTTGCGTGAATATTAATGAGTTCCACAGCTTCACGTATTACTACACACGTGTGACTCTCGTGCATTTGCCTGCGTCTCACTGTATGGGGACATGAACATACAAACTCCATCTCCAGAGCTGCTCTGAGAGTTTATTTCATAAGCATTTCACTGTTAGAGAAAAGCTACCGTCAACCAAACCCGTCAAAATAAAAGTCTGGTTAGCTTTAACATCTAGATTAAAACACTGTATTGTGTTATAACATTTACTATAGTAAATTGTAGTATTCTAGTAGTAAATTGATAAACTGTTTAACCACTTAATTATAACTATATAAAAACTAGATTATACGATTTAACTGAAAACTTTATATTTACTGTATTTTACCTAATTTACCAAACTGTGACATATCCTTCATCGGTTACCTGTGAGAATATACATATACATTTTTTATATTCATAGTTTTTTCTAATATAACAGATGTTTTATGATTGTGCTACGACTGTTTGGCCTGTGCTACAAAAGTTTAAACCTCTGTAGCACCAGTGCTACGTGCAAAAAAAGGTAATGTGCTTTATGGAATAATTTCGGTTTCGGTCAGAGCTGCAAAACGTGAATGTGGCTTCCCATTTAAAGTGATGAATGTTGAGTGTGGAAATGTGTTATTTGAGCAGGCTAATGAGAGATTTCCATCGCAGCGATGGTGTTTGAGATCTCCGAATCAAAATACTGGATTTGAATGTCAAATGCATTAATTAAGACGCGGCTCTATAATGAATCACTTTACATGCAGCTTCATCTTGTTGACTACACAGCTGCCATAGATTCCTATCAGCCATGAGAGTCTGTTAATTAATATACAGTACAGTTTGCTTGAATACATTATAAAATATGATATCTTTGAAGGTATATGGTGTGTTTACAGCATCGGGCTGTCGCAGTAAATGTTGCTAACCAGCTAATTGCCTTATTTACACTTACTATTTATAATCAGACATCGTGCACTGTGGAGTGAATTAGCTCATTTCTTTGTAGTGTACTTTGTTAGCTTACACCTAAAGTCGGACTGGAACACCTGCGTACAAGAAGCATCTTCCGAGCAGGTTCTCTGCATAAGCCGAGTTAATTGAAATCATCAAATTATAAATCAAGGGCCTCATCTGTAATGAATCAATTTCCATGCAGTTTTATTCCTTTGGCATTTAGGTTGTGAAAATGTCCAATTAAGTTTATTATGGCAAGTTAATGAATTGTTTTCTGTTGAACTCTGGATAATCTCTAAGCAATCAATCTGGGGGTCAGCATCGCGCTGGCAAAGGTGAATTTATTCAGCGGATTCAGAGATAATAAGTCAGGGAATCTCTCCGCGTGGATGGAAGTGTCATGACTATTTAGGCAAAGTGGATGTTGAACGCAATCTCCAAAAAAATGGATTTGGTCAGTCTTACAGAGTCGCCCCTTCAGCAGATCACAAGTGATGTCACTGCAAACTCGCTGTCATCATGATAAACGTGGTGATGAGAAGCTCAATTTCAGATGGACATTTGATTCGGTTTATTTAAATCTAAATGTCTGTATAATTCTGTTTTTTTGTCTGGTAAACAAAAACTTGACGTCTACACTAACATGTTTTAAGCTTAAGGAAACATTGCTGACTTTCTTTCATTTCTGTTTCTAGTCATGTCTTATCTAGCCGGAAAAAAAAGATTTGGATGATATGCATATAAATTATCCATTGAAATGGAACACATATTGCTTTCTCGCTCTGACTGAATTAACAGTACAACCATCCAATTTTGTCACAACATCCAAAGTCACTCCTTCTGAGTTGGATTCCACACGGCCTAAAAAATGGAGGTTTGGACGCAATTCATTTTGAACGACCTCAATGCTTTGATCAACACTGTTATGTGTTGGCTGCCAGAAGCGTTTGTTTCCTGTTTCCAGGTTGTAATTATAATTTATACAGCACTAACATTCATTATCATGCACAGTCTTCATTTCTAAACCTGTGAAAAGATAAATCAGATGGGGAGAGCATTGCACAAGTCTGTGGTATATTATCAGTATTGTCTCAAACTATGGTGATGAGAAAGTTTAAACTCTCCAATAAGCAATTTGTCAGAAGCCTTGAGTCATAGTTGAGTCATGCAAAATATCACCATGTCGATGTTCTCAACATTTTTCCATTTTGAGTCATAGCCAGTTTTTAGCTCTTAGAATAGAAATGGACCGTGAAAATGTGTTTTTACGGGGCAGCGATAGCTACTGAGGAGAGGCTTGAGATGGTAATCTTTGATCTTTCCAACATGATTTCATTAATGTTTGTACATATAATATGCTCAAAAATGAGGATGAACCACTTAAAGAAATACTTTGAATTTTATGGAATATTTTAATTATAAGAAGATTTTATTGCATTTAAAAGAAATTAAATGAAATTGCTGTCATGACTAACTCGCCTTCAAGTTGTTCTAAATGTGTATACATTTCTTTGTTCTGGTGAACACAGAGAAAGATATTTGGAATAATACTTATAACTAAACAGATCTCAACACCCGTTGACTCCCATTTTGGGTAAATTATCACTTTAAAACATTTATTTAACACAGGTAACACATTTACCTCATTTGATATTTCATTTATATTTCATACTGTTGAAGTTTGATGATAATTAAATTCAGCCGTAGATAACAAATGACTTTGCTTGTGTTAGTCCCATCTGGATTTCATTTATAAATTAATTAAAAATGTATTTCTTTGACAGTATGTATGACATTTACTAGCAATATTTCTGCCAAATTTTAAATCAAAATATTATTTCTATTTGCATTTATTTGCAGAAAACGAAAACAGGAGAAACAGGCGAAAATAAAAGCAAAGATGCTCTATGTTTTTCAGACTTTAAATACTGCAACGAAAACAAGTTCAGATTCGATTTTTTTCAGTTTTTTTGTGTGAGATGACCTGGATTTTTATCACGGTTTTCATGTGTCTTGTCATGCCGTCAGTCTTTCATTCACTATGTCTCCCCTGAGGTTTGAGATTGTTGAAATTCAACAGACACTGGATTGGAATGCCCGCAATACCTTTAGAAATGCTGACTTGAAATTAAAATTTGGAAAGGTCTGTTTAAGTTTTTCACCTGCTGTATATCAGTTCCTTCAAAGCACTCTTTATTTCTTTGGATTAAAGAGTCTGTAAAAGTATAAAAGCACCTGAAGTCTCCAGCTTACCCGCTGACTGATTTTAAGCACTTTGTCTGCTTTCCCCTTCTCTTGTTGACACGGTGAGAAATTCCGCCTCACAGTCATGTAGACGGGTAAATGTCTTTTAGGAAAGAGGGCAGCGAGATGAACTGGCCTGTGAACGGTGGCAGTCGTCTGCGTCGAGAGGGTCATGCTGGAAACAGAGGAGGAAGAGCTATTATTTTCTGCCTCATTTCTGCTGATGGGCAACAAGGAAAAGGTGCCAAAACAGAGGAGGTAAAAAGAAAGTGGTTTTAAACTCGATTTGCTAACGTTTCCTCTCGTAGGTCATTCAGCGGTGAGAGATCCAGGAAGAGGGTTTCATTAGCAGAGATGACAGAGCGTTCGGGGGTCTAAAGCCTGTATCCTGCAGGATTACACATCCTTACTGTCTCCTCATTTCTGCTTAGCTCTTTCTCTCTCTTTAAGTTCAGCTCGGTCATGCTCTTGGGAACGCCACGGAAACGAGAGCGACGGATATTATCCTCTAAATTAATGCTGGGAGCTTTTACAGTGTTGTGCGTTTGAATCTCACCAGAGACGGTATAGGAAAAAATAGGACGCTTTAGAGTAATATTAATGGGCTCCTAGGAATGGACATCCCACCTTGTAGTTCAAAATAGTTTGTTTCAGCATAGTTTGTTTACTCTCTTTTTTTAAATCATGCTTATGGTTGTTGTGTTATTTTATTGCTGATTTGAGATGCTTCATTTTGGATATTTTCTCATTTGAAGAGAGCTGCTTCTATATAGCTATGGCCACCCATTGAACGGATGTGCCTTTGTTCCCATTCAATTCTAAATTCACTGTTACAAAACCTGGTCATGCTTTAAAACCACCCAAACTGCAGGATTATGTGACGGAAAGTGAATAGCTTTTGTCATATGTATAATCGTCAATGCCATAGACTCTTTCTTTTTTTCTTCAATGCGAATGACATGCACCCAGTGGAAGCCATTACTGTTAATGATGTATAGCTCAGTAATACAAAGATTTAATGGTGTAAAACTGGGTAATGAATGATTTCACAAACCTCCTATGGACATGAACTTTCATGAAATATATACAGCTGGGTCATGTTTAATACGGGTCATAAGGGGGAATTATGTAAAATGTAATCTAACATATAAGAACGTACTAACAAGGCTCAGATTTGAAATACATAGAGGAAAAGCCGTTAAGCTCGCCGTGCTGGCATATTCCTTTAATGAGTGGGTGGTCTGGATGTCTGTCATGTATGACATTGTTTGGTGCAATATTCCAGTTTATAGATCACAACGGGGTCAAAAAGTCATTTCTAAAGAATGTTTTTCTTATGACAATCAATTTTTGACAGCAAATGAAGAGTTCATTTGCAAAATGATATATTTTGTATTATTTAGAAGCACTGTGTGAGACTCATTCATCTGCAGAACACAAAAAAGATATTTAAAAAAAATGTTGGTAACAGAAAACCGTTGGTTCCCATTGACTTGCATTGTTTTTTTGTCTGTACGATAGAAGTCAATGGGGACCAACCGTTTTTAGTTACCAACAACCAAAATATCCTCTTTTGGGGCTTGCAGGAGAATGAAAATGACACAGGTTTAAAATGTGTAAGTTATGACATCGTTTCTCATTTTGAAGGTGAACTATTTTAATAAAAATTGCAATTGGAAATATATATCAACTGCAGTTGGGTTGTTTTGGAGGATTAATAAAAATACACAATAAAACACAATAAAAAGTTATCTGTTTTTGCAAATAATTTTTAATATGTACATACCTTTACATAGAAATAATTTTGTACGTATATCTTTATAGAGCGCACCTCAGCAAACTGTAAAACTGTTTTCTATTTAATCTCTTTTGCATTTCATAATCTCAAGTATTTTAAGTATTTATTTTCAAGTATATAGTTACAAATCCTCTTTTATTAGGCTTTTAGTATGGAGTGCATCTTGGCACTACAGTCTCGGTACACAAATGATTATCCTTTGTGATTGGAGCAATCATCGTTGGCTGACTTTCACATCCTTCACAGCAAATCTACTCCCGGCCAATTATGGAAAACAATTATTTTTTTCTGGCCTCGGTCTTTGGCTTTTCTGGAGGATTTTCATAAGCTACAACATATTAAAGTTTATTAAACATTAGATGAAATTACCTCTAAATCGACGTTTAGACATTGCGTGTGGCCTTATGGATCAGTAGAATCGTGAATGGGTGTTTGGGAAAGCGCTTTGTTGGGTTTGTTGCTCATTTGTGTTTTGGTTTAAATAATAAAAATATTATATTATATATCATGTTTTATCTAATTTTGTACGGATGGGTGGACTCATTTAAACCGTGATATTACAGACTAGCTCGGCGAACAAAGTGATAAGTTAGACCAAATAAGTCTTAATAAAACAATATTATTTATGTGGTGGCGTGTTGAGCAGGATTTTCATTTTCTCTGGCACTTTTCCACTTTGTCGGACAGGCCTAGAAGGATTATGAATGTGATCATAGTTCGGACTGTTTCTCCAACATTTGTCATTCAGTTATCAAACTGCCAATTCTACTCCTCAGAGCGGTGGAGAGAAGGTGATAGTGGGTTTGAAATGAACGCGAGCCATCTGAGAGATTTAGACTAATCCAAATCTGTGATTGATGTTCAGAATATCAGGACAGTGTGTGTGCGTTTCTAAATCATTCTCCTTCGATTATGAAACCCAGTGTATTTAAGGACCATTTCTTGGCATGTCACAATCCAAAATAACCCATTCATTGGCAGAAAGTACTGCCCGTGAGCGTTACAGTGCATCTGTCGCTTTCCCCCCGGGTGTCTTTTTGGAAATGTCAGTCCTAGTCTCAATCCACCGCATCATTCTTGTAAATGTACGCCGAGCGGTGATATGATACGACTGCTCTTTGATTTTGAGAATGAACTAGATCTCGGGCTGCATGTTCACAGTCGGTGGCTGTTGAGGCCGAGGAACTCTATTTGGAATGCATCATGCTTTACGCCTCTCCGTATTAATCTCAATGACAATTTATTGATGAAATCTAAGGAGCTTTGACACCACATATTAATCATTGTTTGTGCAAGCAGCGCTTGTTCATCTCTAAGGATTTGGAAAGCAAAAAGCTCCACATTAAGACGAGAAACAGACCAAGACCAGCTGAAGTTGCAGCCGGTCCAGCTAATTAATAATGGTTTACATCCGTACCCTGAGAATCGGTTTGGAGGAGGCACAACCGGAGCTGGAACCAACGGGGGGGTTTTGAAATGCATATTTCGTTAAACTTCACAGCCGAAGTCTACTGCTTTTGTGGATAATAGACGTCTTTGACTCAAACTCTTTTGGTCGCTTTCAACACGCAAGCACACACATGCAGATCTCCCACATGGCACCTGATAATAACAAGAGAAAATTTAGAGGCAACAACCTGTTTCTGGTGGCTCGTTGGCTGTGATGTTGTTTATTCTTCTAAGCGTTATTTCACATCTTCGCTCGGAGAATTATGGTTCATTATGTACTTTCCAAAAACTAACTGGCGCAGAAGACCGTTTGCTGCTCTACTGTATGGCGTATTAGCATGGCTTTGATTTTTCTCCCTTGATTTAGTCACTTTGAAGGTCATTGGAAGTCTCTTTGATGCACATCTCCCCCAGTCTTGTAATCTGATGTAAAACAAGATTTGGTCCTCATTATTTTTTATAAAAGAAAACACAAACTAGAAGAAACTAATGCGGCAGGGGTGCATAAACAAAGCTGTGGTAATTAAAAACACAATACAAGGGATTGAAAAAGTTTTCTTGTATTGAACTTCGTTGCAAATGCCCAGATAGTTCAAAAGCAAATGTGAAAGTAATGATGGCATACGATTCATTTGTTAAATCCGTCAAGTCTAAACAAAACCATTAGCTACAGCATTTAGTTTATTTTATTGGCACAATCATGCGTAGCGTGACGTTTTGCGCACGCACTTTGGAAAGACTTGATTATGATGATGTTAAAGGGACCAAGACACATCTGTTATTTAATCATTCACTTGTAGAAATTCTCACGTGTGTGTGTGACAGCCTGCCGTTTCCGTGTAATTGTGTTTGGTTCATCTTGAGAGGCTGTGCTGTATCGATCAGTAGCATCTATAGCAAAAGAGAAAAAGGAAAGAAAACGACAGTACTATTATTTTGACCTAACCTGTAAAGAAACGCATGAACAAATGCGCACAAACGCCGCAAAGTTGTTGGAACTTAACGCGGCCTATCGTAATTCAGGTGGAAAAGGATGTCGAATAAAATCTCGCCCTGACAGACTGGTCCAGATATAATGTTCAATCTCTCTCATTCCGGACTCTTCCAGCGGCAGACGCACACACAGGTGTCCCTGCTGCATAATTCATGTGACTTTCACTCTCACACTGGCCTGGTTTCCTGTGAAGACCGAGCTGCTCAAATTACTCCAGTGTTTCTGATTGGTTGAAGTGCAGACAGAAGGTCCAGGGTTCATTTGTGTCTGTGGGAGACTAGACGAAAGAACGGCATTTAGTATCTCTTTTCTGTAGCAGCCTGGCATTTAATGTCCTTTCTGCAGCAAAGTTTTGAGGAATACGTAGCCTTGTTTTAGTGCTTTGAATGTTTAAAGAATGGCAAAGTGTTATATAACAGCTTAATGCGAAAAAGCTCATCTCTTACGAACAGAGGCACACTGCAACCTCAATCCATCATTTTCCCAAAGTTCAGGTTCCTGTAATGGAGGTAAACATTGTTTTGTTTTCGTCAGGATCTGTTTTTTTACGCATTAAAGACACTTAAAGGTATTTTTTGGAAGTGTTTTTTTAAAGGTAGCGTTTTTTTTTATACTGTATGTTTCTATATGTCTATCTCCCAATATTTTTGTCAGTCTCCCTCTCTCTCTCTCTATCCTCCCTCCCTCTCGCTTGCTTCCCCCCCCCCTCTCTCTCTCTCTCTCTCTCTAAATGGGAAGTTGCCATTATTATTTACTCACCATCGTGTCATTCAAAATCTGTAAGACGTCCTGTTTTCTCCAGAACACACAAGATAATGTTGTCACTGTCCTTCTGGGACCTTGTATGGAAAAACACTGAACTTTTAACAATGATTGCATACTGGGTTGTCAAAGTTGACGAGCACTTTTCAATGCGTTTTATTGGTTAGATATTTGCAAAACCTAGTGACAAACATACAGGGTGACTTATAATAATGATTTATGGCGCAAAACAAAAATCACTAAATATGGAGATACAAGGTTTCAGATATTTTAAAGAATTTTGTTGTCCCCCATTGACTTCCATTGTATGAACACAAAAACACAATAGATTACAGTATTTGCAAGACATAAGGGTGAATAATGGATGAATTTTGGGGCAGACTATCCCTTTAATGCCTCACATTATAACCAAACACAGTGCACCCAAGCATCCTACCAAAGTTGCATATCATCTCAGGCAGACTTTGCACAAAATTACTAAGTCCTGACCTTTGCCGACACCAGCTTCTTCAAACTGGTTTCTGCGTTCCCAGTCAATTGTTTATGACAGTACATCATAGCCTCAGATGCATTCAGTAATTTTTGTAATAGTGTCGCATCACTGGGTTTGTTGATGGTCTTTTGATCATCAGAAGAAAGCCTCTGAAGAGCATTAATGAGGTTCTGTGTCGGGCGTGTTAGAGTTTCCCCATTAGATTCGGTGCTTATTATTCCATATACCGCATTATATTTACACAATAGCCTTCACAAAACACCTGATGCAGTGATGTTTTATATTTATTAGTTCAGATAAAAAGGCTTCCTTTAGGAATTAAGCCGGAATAGATGCTCCCTTCTCTCATTTCCATAATCTAATAGTGTGTTTATGAGGGAGAGTGTTTATGTTGCTCTCTGAATAGAAATTATGCTAGCATACAAAAATGTTTGAAGAGAGAGGGAGGGAAAGAGAATTTACAATCCTCCTCAAACCACGTTGTTAGTCTCGGAAGATGCTGAAACACACACACATGCGCACACACACACACACACACCCATCTATCAATAATTTAGTAGCAATGTCTCACTGGGGTTCCCATATGAAATATTATTTCCTTCATTAATGGAGTTTATGAGAGGACAGAGTGCAGTTGCTTCTCTGTAATTGTGTATCTTTCATCTGAACTCCGAGTCACAACTCTGAACACTCCGGTTAAACAAGAAATGCACACATAATGAAATATTCATCAAAACAATTGAGGGCAATAATTGTATTGACAGTGGGGCAGGCTCACCGGTCACCCGTGTGTGTATGTGTGTTGCTTCAGGGTATGTATGTGTATGTGCACTTGTTAGTGCTCATGTTCGGATGCCTCTAGCAGTCTGAAAATAATACATTGTAAGATTCCTAAGGTAAAAATCCCAAATCAAAGTTATTTAAAATCATTATAAATTATTTAAGCGACAAACTTTTTATTAAACAACAGTCAGTTCCAGTCCTCAAATCTGATCGGACAAGAAGTCTTCAATGACTGCAGATATAGACCAGAACTAATTCAGTTAAATCATTGCCAGTTATTTACCTGATGTGTAAATATTTAGTTTGTGCTTCTTTGCTGTTTTGTGATTTTAATATACAGCCGCAGAAAAAAATAGACCATTCATTTAATCAACATTTCTAGATGTATTCTGGTCATTCCAGTCAAATGTCTGTTGAATTTCGACAAAATCAAACCTCAGGAGTGACATGAAGTCACTGAAAGTGGTGAAAGACTGATAACATGACAAGACATAAAAACTATGATCAAAATAAAGGTTATCACATAACTTTTATCTAAATACATTTAGAAATATTACTATTGTATTGCTTAAACGTGAATACGAGTTTGTTTTCTTTGCAGTATCTGGATAAACACAGAGCATCTATTCTGCTATTTTTATATACATTTTTGTAATATTGTTTCGATTTGCATTTATTGCAGAAAATGAAGGCTGAAGAAACTGGAGAAACCAGAAATTTGGTAGATATTTTGTTAGTAGTTCAGACTCTGTAAACCCGAATAAGTTGGGAAAACTCAGGTAATCAGTTACTTCACAGTTTTTGAGTTATGATTTTTCCCATTTTAAGTAAACAGAACTATTAGGTTTTGAGTTTTTGGTACTGTTGCCGAGGGCGTAAATCTCATTTATCAGTAGGGGGGGGCAGTACATATAAAATTTCTCAAGAGCAATTTTTGAATGGGACACAAATAATACAGTCAAAATTTTACTTACTGCGACACTAAGCGACAATATGCATCAGATTTATAGGTGTTTCATGCAGACTTGCAGTCATATTATAACTGAACTGTCACATACTGTAATACAAGTGAACAATAACGCTTTTTCCATTTATATATTTTTGTCTTTGCTGTGAAGACAGGAAACATATATAAAAACACACTACCCATGATACTACATGTTGACAATGAGTCACTTTTTACATCGTCTGACAAAGTCACCGTACATCGACATGTAGTGCACTACCTCCGCCAACAAACTTTGTTCATGTTCGTGTACCCAAACAAACAGTCAGTCACAGTGACAGACGCTTAAATTTTGTGTTGTACTCGTTGATGAATCGCCCGAGTTTCAGTAAACTGAATATTTAGCTTAGCCGCCACGCACATACTGCACAAAATAGATGCTGAGAAAACGACCTTCTCCTACTGAATGAAAGCTGTGCACCTCTTGTGGACGCTAGATATAGTGCCAACGTCACTAAATTGTAACCGGTATGTGCGCGGCTCATGTGAGCACCACTCTTCTGAACGTTGGTAATCCCAAAAGTCAAAAACACAACAAACTCTTCTAAATATCCAAGAAAAATAAACATTCATCATTAACAAGGCGTTTTCCTTTCTAGAAACTCATAAAATAGCTCTTAATTTAAAAATTTACTCTACTAATGCAGTCTCACGCAAAGCATGCTGGGAACTGATTTTCATTCTCAACAAATCATCTTGAATTAACTTGTTGAAATTAGGTTAAATTAACTCAAAGATAAGAATAAGTTACAGGACCTCAAAACATTTAAGTCGGGACCATTTTATATAAAATTAAGTTCACACTACTTAAACTGTTTAATTTCTTTGAACGTTCGGGTTTACAGTGCAGAATGAAACAACAATGATTATTTTTCCTTAACACGTACCTATAAATAGTAAGTTTCAAATTCAGAACAAAACTCTGCGGCTATATGTGTTGGAAAGGCAGATAGCATCGATTGATCCACGGTCAGTTTTTATGAATCTCTGCAACGCTAGAAGTCAAACTTGAGATGTTGTAGGCTAATCGATGAAACAGCTAGAAGGAGGGTGCCCATTTGAAAGCGCATTTGTGTCGACCCTGTGTCACCTAGAACAAGGCAATTTTCAGGTTAGCGCTCACCAACCGATGCCAGGTGTGTGTGTTGTTTTTTCCTCTTTTTAACCAAAAATTGATTTGTTGATAGATTTGTTTCAAGCTTTGAACTATTTATTTAAGAATTCTGAAAATTGTCTAGCAAAGAATTAAGGCGGAAAATATATTCCCAACCAAGGCACATATCTGTTCAGTGAGTGAGTGAGTATGAAGCAATGGTTTAAAAAGGAATTTCATGCAAAATGAATCTGTAGTGCACGCTAAATTACAAAATATCACACTATTGTATAGTTTAATATACAGTATATATACTTTTTTTTCTTGATTGGAGATTTTATTGTAATCCATTGATTTTTCTTTGGACTGATGCTGTGCAGCTCCATGCTACTGTATAAAGTACAGAAAGCGAAGAATACATCCCTTTATAAAACCTGTGGATGTCCTTGCATTTGCAGACATTCATCGTGTGTTCTTTAGGGACATTTCTCTCCCTGCGCATTTGTAAAGCTCTTAACTGCACGCTTCACCTTGGCACTAATGTCCTTGAGGACTTATTAGTCTTGTTTAAAATAACAAAAGTTTAAATATTTCATAATTCAGGCTCATTTAATGGAAACATTGTGGGTGTGCAAACATAGGACAGATCCTGCATAATAAAGGTCATATATATTCCTTAAGGTGCACGTTTATCCGTCACGTCATGATGAAGGACTAACACCTAGACGCTTCTCTTAAACAGTTTGATATCAGACGACTGTATTAGTGTAAGCGGTGCATTGTGTGTGGTTGTGTGTCTGTGTGCTAGGCGATACTCATCTGATTGGATCCAAATCCCCAAAAGAATAACCTCCTCAAATTGCCTCTTTCTTTCTTTTTCCACCCTGCCACCTAAACAGATGTTGACACTCTCTATCTATCTAAGAGTCATGGACGACACCCTGTGGAGGAAGGACTGGGGAATTGAGGCTGGTAGGCATATAGCTCTGTTCACGGTCGCTGTGGGCACAGTTTGAAGTCAATATCCATCATTTGAATTGCAAATTGGTACATAGGCCGATATCACCTCACTGTTTGCAAGTAATGAACGAGAGGACGGGGTCACTGTTATGAGATCAGAGACCCTGACTGGGTCCCTGTCAACTGAAGTACATGGTTATCAAAACTTGAACACTTCCAAGCTGGAAGCAACTGTTGTCACAACGAATGGCGCGCCACAACTTTTGAACAACACAGCTTTTAAAACATTCACTAACATATATAACATAAATCCAGATCATAGCTATTCATCTGATTTGATTTTTTTTATTATTGTTTCATTATTTTATTATTTTATTATTTTATCGTTTTATTTTAGTATTCATACAGAGTGAAGACTTTTTTAGTATTTTTTTCTGATTTGATTTTTTTTTAATTATTTTGTTATTTTGTTATTTTCTCATTTTATTATTTTATTATTTTGTTATTTTGTTATTTTGTTATTTTGTTATTTTGTTATTTTATTTTAGTATTCATCAAGAGTGAAGACTTTTTTAGTAATTTTTTCTTTTCCCCTAGCATTTGTTTCCTGGGGATCAAATCTGTGATCCTTGCATTGCCAACACAATCCTCTAACAATTGAATTTAAGAATGAAAATCTGTTTATCACTCAATGAAAAATTAAAAACTGATCTATATTTGGATTACAAGCTCTCAATAGTTCCCAGAAGTTACTAGTTACGCATGGAGCTGCGACTAAAGTAACCAACTAAGTTAAACTTCTAACCAATTTAAAGACGAAAGCCATTTAATGAATAGAAAAATGAAATAAATAATGCATTTAAAGAGAAAACATAACTTCCTAGAACAGTCTGTAGGCTCCATGAATCACGTGACACCGGCTCTCGCATGGACCTGCGACTAAACAGACCAACTGAGGTAAAAGTTTAACCCATTTAAAGACAAAAGCCATTTAACTAATAAAAAAATGAAAGAAAGAAAGCATTCAAAGAGAAAACACATCTTCCTGGAGCTATCTAAAGGCTCCATAAATGACGTCACTGTCCAGTGTTTTGGACTCCCGTTGGCAAAACTCTCTCTCTCAATGGCTCTGGTTTAGAGGTGAGGTTAGGGGAAGGGCTTCAGTATTGCTTTTTTTGTAATAATTGTACGTTTATGATTCACATCGTAATGAAAACAATGCAGACTGTGCGTGCAAATTAACGGCAGGCTGATTAGTTCCACGAACATTTCCGTCCAAATGCACCAGATTTCATCTGCAAAATCATAAATAAATTAATAACACGGTAATATTATGTTTCTTAGGTTCGTTGCAATTTGTAAACCTGCCTGGAAATAAGTTTGCTGTCATGTGCACGGCAGACTGTTTGCAGAAGATTAAGCACATATCCCTTTCGTTTGAACCACCCACCTGCTTTCTGAGTAAAGGGGAATGTTACGGGATAAATCTGTTTCACTTTGCCCCCCACACATGACAGAAAAAACCTCTTGCACTCTTAATTACTGCGAGCGTAACGCGTTTGTTTGGATCGCTTTTCATTATGTCACTCATCTGAAGACATTTAGAGATCTGATGCCACAGTATAGCAATGCAAATCTAATTACAATCGCACGCGTGCCGAGCGCATCCAGTTTGTCAAAGTGCATTTGTATAAATCATGCATTTAGAGTTGGATGTCATCCAGCTCCTCGTCGAATCTCATGTTAATCAAGATAATCACAATTTAATCTACTAAAATGACTATGCATTGCAGGAAGTCAATACAAATTTATACAGCAACTATATACAGACTAGGCCTTCATAAATAGTATTTGTATGAAGAAGGAAAGAATGAAAGGTGTACAGTTCTGCAATGCAGCCTTAGGCTGGTTATTGCTATATGAATACTGATTGACTTTATAACGCTATGTGAACCGTCACAGTGAATTTTATTGAATGCGAAAGTTCTGCACGCACACTCATAACGTCCCTCATACGAGAGGTTTTGCACATTAAGACGTGGCTTTTTCCAGTAATTTTCCATGACTAAAGCGCACACAGAACTCATCACCTTCATTTACGCCGTCTTAATAAAAGCTCTTCAAACGCAGGCACGGCGACCCCTGTACACAGGCTTTTCAGCACAAACTACTGTAATATCCTTCTCATAGGTTCTCTCACACCTCAAGCATTAATAGCTTCTCATTTTATATTGCGCAGAACTAAAGCATCTTCATACACAAATCGCCAATCATTGTCATAGTTCACATCAGAAGCTATAGGATAAAGTGAAAAAATATGAAATAGAATTGTTATTTAAAAGTTACGTGTTGAATGTTTCATGGTATGTCACTCTTCATTAATTTATATCTATTTTTAGTTTATGTATATTTTGCTCATCATCTGTGTTTTGATATAGGGACGGATGTTGGGCTGGTGATTGGAAATACTAAAATCTTCTAAATTATCAAGGTTATTTTGAGACATCAGTGAAAGATCATCTGCAGCATTATTATCAGGGAAAAATATGATTATTCAACCTGCCGCGAACTTTTATTGGTTAGATAAATATTGATTTACATATCAGCCCCTTGAAAATTCTCTCAAGGACCACCACTGGTGCTCCTTTGAACGAAAGGTCAGATTTCGGCGCTTCTATTGAGGCGCACAAGATGCTATTTGGAACCATCTCAGTTCATACTGAGATAACACGGATCATCAGGTTTTCACATACTTGTGAAGTCAATGCTCGAGTGCTCGCTGTCATTAAAGCTAATGGGGGGCGAAAAAATATTGGGAAATTTTGACCTTTATGTTATCTGATTAAGTCTTTTCAAACTGTTACGGTGATAATACAATTTGTATTGTAATTAGAAAAATAAAGATTTTTAATAGTGGTCTCAGACGTTTGTATCCTATTTTACACATGGTGGGCTTCAATACCACAACCTGTTGCAATGTCATCAATTATTTGCAAGAAAAAAATTCTAAAATGAATTTGCAAATGCGCATATCCCAAAGTGCTTATCGCTTTAGTTTGCAATCCTAAATATTTTCTTAAATTTTGAATGTTTCATCAGTTTTCAAGTTGATGCAAAATCAGAATGAATGTGAAACATTTATGTCGGTTGTATAATTTTCAGTTTTTAAATATAGACAGTTTCAGCAGCAACAAAAGAAACATTACGCGGCCAAAACTTAACTTAGCAAAGAATCTATATCTGTTGAGTCATTTTTATATAATTTAAAACAATAAGATGTATTATACAATAAAATAGTAATATAAATGAATATAAATTAAATATTAATTCTTAATGTTAGATGGAAGTTTACTTCAGACCAGGCACGTGTGTCCGATGAAATCATCTTTATTTTTGACGTAGTTTAATTTGCAGCATTATCGCAACGTGTGTGGTATACCGCATTATTAAGATACCATATACCGCATTATTAAGATACCGCATACCGCATTATTAAGTTACCGTATACCGCATTATTAAGTTACCGTATACCTCATTATTAAGTTACCGTATACCGCATTATTAAGTTACCGTATACTGCATTATTAATTTACCGTATACCACATTATTAAGTTACCATATACCGCATTAGTAAGTTACCGTATACCGCATTATTAAGTTACCGTATACCGCATTATTAAGTTACCGTATACCGCATTATTAAGTTACCGTATACCGCATTATTAAGTTACCGTATACCGCATTATTAAGTTACCGTATACCGCATTATTAAGTTACCGTATACCGCATTATTAAGTTACCGTATACCTCATTATTAAGTTACCGTATACCGCATTATTAAGTTACCGTATACCTCATTATTAAGTTACGATATACTGCATTATTAAGTTACCGTATACTGCATTATTACCGCATACCTCATTATTAAGTTACCGTATACCTCATTATTAAGTTACCGTATATCGCATTATTAAGTTACCGTATACCGCATTATTAAGTTACCGTATACCGCATTATTAAGTTACCGTATACCGCATTATTAAGTTACCGTATATCGCATTTTTCTTCAATGTCATGCAGCCGCTTGCTTCTGTATACACAATTTTTTGAATATTCATCTCAGACCTCTCCACTGGTTTACATGTTGCATGTATCGTTCACGGTCACATGCTTATGCGTGCAATATCTCACTACACGTTTATTCATAGAGGGCGCTTTAACTGAATCTCTCCGACCCTTCTAGCTGTCATTTTTGTGTGTGTGTGTGTGTGTGTGTGTGTGTTTGTTGCTGTTGAACGTGGCTCCGGGTTCTTGATGGATTCATCAGCGTTGAGCTGCGGCCCCTCGCGACTGCTACAGCACAGATGCTGAAGGTCACCGATGCTGCTTATCAAAAAAACAGGTCACGTGGGAGCGAAGGGAGGAAAACGATGAATGGAGAATAGTTAGCGATGATAGGGTAATTTGAAGTGACAAATATGTGTGTATGAGCTTTAAAAGCCATGGGTATGTTAAGTATGTAATTAACTAGCAGTAATTGGCTGCCATTTAAAAAACGTCTATTGATCCTCTTTAATGCAGGGATTTATGGCCTCTGAAGAGATCTTGAGTGGGTTGCCTGATTGCCCTTCTTCTTAAATGAAGCCTTTATGGGTTTTCCTCATAAATATTATATACCGGCGCTCGGAGATGGCGAAACAAAGTGCTGATTCAGTGTTGCTTTTCAAACTTTACGCAAAAAAAGTCTGCACGTCTCCTGTTTTTGAAATTACGTTTGGGATTTGAGCATATTCAATTTCTCTTTTGATTAATCAAACGCGTTCAAGTTTCGCTTGGGGATGTGTTTCATTGCCATTATTTGCTGTAGATAAAGGCCGAGCGCATCCATTCATCACAAGGGCTGTATTTCCCTAGAGAAATCTGGAAATCATGAACGTTTGGCTGTGTGAGAGAGAAAACAATGTTCTACGGTCAAAACTAAAGATAAAACGTATTCTGAAAAAAACGGCAACATTTGATATTAATTCAATCATGGTGGCGCTTTACGGCAGCAAGCAAAAATCAGCGTTTCCTAAAGGAAGGAAAATGCATGAGGTGTGAGCTGAAAGTAACTAGTAATAAAGTCCTTTTAATAACAAAAACAAACTTGAGTAAAACAATATTTTTAGGAAAAAGGTTGTACAATCTGGTGGTGCCTTAATAGCAACGATGCTTTTAGAAACCCACACTGAATATAGGAACCCAATGCTTCCAATTTTCAGAGAATATACTCTATTAAAAAAAACTTGAAATGATCTAAAAGATTTTCCCAGCCCTTGAAGTCGCATCAGCATATCAGGAGCCCAGACCTCTTCAATTAATTGATAGATGGAGTTGTGAGAAGAACTGAAGAAAGGAGACCGTAGATTCTATCTGATGGGACGAAATAGTCTTAAAATGCTGACATGATCATTAAAGTGTACATCAGAAAAGAGAGTGTTGTGGAGAGGAGCTGCCCTATCAGCAGCTGAATACATCACACGATGTCTTTGATTTAATGTGCTGCTTCTGCAATTTTTTCCAGAGTATTAAGAGCTTTTGATCATCGTGGTCTGCCAATGCAATCGATATGACCTTTAAACACTGCTGCGGTCTTACTGTACAGGGTCGGTTGAGGATCTTGCCCGGTTTTGGCCCATTCACACTCGGGATCAACAGGACTTGCATTCATTTTAGCAAAACGTGACACTTACAGCGTATATACTGTATGGTGCGGGTATCTTAAATAAACAGGTCTCTTAAATAAAGTAAATAAAGTTAGTAAAAATAAAGTAAAACTGTCAAATATTTTTTTTGTAAAAACATATTTTACAGTTTTACTTAATTTTTTTAAACATTTTTACATATACTGTAAAAAAACTCATGTTTCAAATATTTTTGAAATAGGGTAAAACGTCAAATTACAGAAAAT
This sequence comes from Triplophysa tibetana, assembly GCA_008369825.1. Taxonomy (NCBI): domain Eukaryota; kingdom Metazoa; phylum Chordata; class Actinopteri; order Cypriniformes; family Nemacheilidae; genus Triplophysa; species Triplophysa tibetana. Next base: position 4,237,481 of record CM017893.1, read on the forward strand.
ATTGCAAAACAAGAAAAACATAACAAACCTTCAAGTGATTTTTTTTATTTTACGCTATTTTTCTGGCACTCCAATTGATCAGTTTTTTTACAAAAAAACATTGTACAGTAGAAAAGCCTTCAAATTACAGGACTTTTTACTAGTAAACGTGAAGAACATGCAAATTCTTTTATTTTATGGTGTTTAATTATTAAATTATTAAATGTATTATTTTTTACAGTCTTCATATACAGTATATATATATATATATATATATATAAACTTTTTTAGACAAAGATTATATATTATATACTGTATTGAATTACTTTTTCAAGTGAAAAGTAATTCAATTAACAAGACGGAGCAGTCGGAATTTGGTAAAGTGCTGTGCTAGATATGGTTGCTTTAGAAAATAAAGTCCCGCCTGTAAAGAGCCAAATGTTAATTGCTCAAGACGAAAATTTCTCTGGGACTGTAATCACAATGTTTTACGAGCTCTGTTGTTAATACAACCCGCAGAAATATGTGTTTCTTAGGGCAGTTTGGTACAAAACAGATTTGATGGTCCTGTTGATGTTTGGTGTAATTCTAGGTTGGAAACCTGTTTTATTTTGATCTTGGCTACTGATGTTTGAGATATCCGTCTTCCCTCATTCAGATAGATACGACGTTCTCTTTAATGACCAAAATAACAAATATGGCCGGACTTTCTTAAAGGGGCTTGAAAGGAACAAAAAACAGACACGTACTGTATACGGATTGTTCTCTTTACATGGTTAAATCACAGTTTACCAGATTAATTCTTTGCAACAGGGACAAAAAATGTATTTTATTTAGACTATATATTTTTCAAAAGCCCCCGATGTTGTCCTGCGACCGCTTTGACCTAATCTAGGTTTGGTGCATCTGTGTAACCCAATACAACAATCCAAAAAGCCCTTCCCAGAAAAGAGAAAAATATGTGTTTTTCCCGTTCCTCTCCTTTTGAAAACCACCATTAGCCTTTCACCTGTAGCTCACAGCACTGTTTGAATAGGTCCATTCTTCTCATCCACACAGTCAGCTTTAACTTACATTCTCTCTCGCTCTCTTTCTGTTTCTCTCTTTCAATCTATCTGTAGCCCCTGAATGTCTTTCAATCACCGTGGCAGAAATGGGGTGGTGAGATAGAAAGAGAGAGAGACCCAGGCGAAGGCTGCTCGGGATGTCGATCTATCACCAGCAGGACGGGGCTCTACTGAGCTCAGTCATGCTGTAATTCCTCCCTCTCTATTGAGACACTCAGCACTCTCCCCCCCCCTCTCGGTTCTATTGACAACCTCAAATGGCTTTGCCAACCTGACTGACAACTTTGTCTACCTGACAAATGCAGAAAGGAGAAGCGCAGAGATTAGACCAATAGAGGTGTGGAGATTACACTCTTCTATAATGCTATATTGTATTAGGGAAGCCATTGTGATGGTCTGCCTGTGAACTATTTCTGTTGTGTTTGTGTGCTGCTGCAATTGTAGCGTGTTTGGCTCTTTGCCTGTTTTCACTGTATTTCAGACCCGAAAGAAAGATGTTTTTCTGCCTTTCTTGACCCTTTCAGAAGCACAAATATATGGTCTTAGAAAAACTAATTTCACCTTCTAGATGGAAGTATGAATGGATTGAAAGATGCGGTTTCCTTTGAAGTGCTCAACTCTGTCTTTGTGTGCCGCTATTGTACTGTCCATTCCAAATAAATGGGGTTACCACTCTTCTTGTATTTTGAAATCTAAATTTATGGCACGCTTATATTTGATTTATTATTATATAAATGTCTATTTTATTTGAATCCTGTTCTGTGAATGTAAGTGCTTGACCCCAAACCGTTTGACACAATTATTGGTTAACACAACCCAGCATTGAATCGTTTATAAACCAATCGGGTTTAACCATGCGTTAAAACAGTGTTGGGTAAGTTACTCTGAAAAAATTACTCTCTCCAAAAACTATTTAGTTACTTATTACTGATTGCTTTCTCTATCCCATATCAACCTTGATAAGTTAAGTGATTCAAGGATGGACATGAAGTAGCTTATTTAATTCATTCAAAGAAATAAATTAAACTACATAAGTACTTATTTACTAACCAAAGTATTACAATTATACATTAAAGCATTGATTTTAAAGTTAGACTTTAAATTTTGATGTCAATTCCTCTATTGCACAAACATATAATAGACAAAATATTTTGTTTAATTTAGGGTTCTCAAACGATTAAAATTTTTAATCTAATTAATCACAAGGTTTCTTGAATTAATTTCGATTAATCACAATACTAAATACGATTGAAAAATTCACGTTTTCTGTGTAGCCTACTGTTCTCAGGACAGAAAATAAATGACAAGAAGCGGATATTACATTTGTCTCTTCTTTTTTATTATAGACAAATCCAAATAACTATTTTAATTCTAAACAATTTTGGCAATTTAGCCACTGTTCTTAGCAAATGAGTGAATGGAACGTTTTTCTTTTCGAGAAATCTATTTTTTTCTTCAATTTCCCTCTTGTGTGCCACGATTTGAAAGTGTTGAGCACATACCCCTACAAAGTGACGCTCTTCTGTTTTCATTAAGGTTAAAGCAAACGACATTACTTTCCAGGCTTTAGTTATGTGATGCGCCGTCACACCCAGAAAATTGTTGTTAGTAACGGAGGTACAGTGGTCTCCTGTCAAAGCAACATATTCCGCTGAAGCCAAATCCTCTTCCTTCGTTTTCTTCTTAGCGTCAGTTGATTTTTGTCATCACTGTGCCTCTCGACGGTAGCTTGTAGAATGCGTCTAAAGTTACCGCTTTCCAAAATTCTGCGAGGGCCGTGTCCTCTACAATATTAATCAGTTTACATTTCTTGTCCATCCAGAGGGCCAACGGGTTCTTCCGACACCTCCAGCTCGCTCGTGTCACCCATGCTATTTACGCGACGAGGAATCAACGCGGCGGGGGTTGAATTGTGGGTAAAACATGGCGGTAATGAGATAATGCGTTAATAAAATTATCGCCGTTAATTCCAGAAATTAATCATCTCACGTTAACGCGTTAATTTTGACAGCCCTAGTTTAATTACATCAAAAGTAAGTAATTAAATTTCAGAAAAATAAGAGTAATCCATTACTTTACTTTTTCAAGTGAAAAGTAATTCAATTACAGTAACCAATTACTTAGTAACTAGCACACCCAACACTGGTTAAAAATAACCCAGAATTGTTTTAGCGTGTATACAGCCACAGGGAAAAATTATCCTATAGAAGATCCTATAATACATGTAAAAATGTAATGCGTTGTTTAAACATAAATATAAACTTGTTTTCTTTGGATGTTTCAAGATCTGTGAACATTGCATCTTCCTTTAAAAGTACAACGGTGGCTGACACAGGACTGAGATTTCGTCACGTCTTCTCATCTCTGCCGAAGGAGAAAACGTATTTACAAAAAGCGCTCTGTAGAGCTGTTTATCCGTTTCAGGTTACTGTAGAGACAACGAGACGAATTCTATGTAAGGCGACCTGCAGTGTATGTAGATAAAAATATCTCATTCTAAGGTAATAAAAAAAAAGGTTCATCATTATTTATGGTCTTTATACACTTCTGAAAACATAGTTCTGTATATTATATTGCATTTCTCTCAACAAATCCTCCTAAAATCTACACACTGGACCTTTAAACTATAATTATTAAATTAATAACGACTTCTATAAGTTTGAAGTTGTTTCTTAATTGTTTTCAGCAGCAATATATTTTTTTGTTTTTTTTTCAAATATATGCAAGCCGATAAGATACTGTACAGTCTAAGAAACATTACTGCAATTTTAACCCCTTCAGGGTGATACAAGATACACCCCTGTCAGCTTTTATTTGCTTTAATGAGTGACTGACTCTTTGCTCCTACTTATTTTAATATTATTGAGAATATTCGATTGCCTATTTTTTTTTACACATTGTTTTATGCGAGATCCTAAAAACAGACTCTCCATCCTCTTCCCAGCCACATAGCAACAACCGCTCAGACGGTTCGCCATATGGATTCATGTTGCTGCACTGTCACTCAGCTGTGAAGACAAACTGATGCTTTTCATCTCTCTGGTGAAAATCACATTCATTATGTCCTGCCGCAGAGCCTGATGTTCACGCTAACAATCCTACTGCGCTGAAAAGAGAAATGGAAAGATGATTTTCCTCGCAGTCCCCGACAAATTATACCCTCCTTCAGTTTTTATCTCCCGTCCACATTTGTATTTTTGTCCTAATGGCCCAGAATCCTCTCTCTTTGGCCTAGATGTGTTTCGTCCCAGGAGAGTAATTAAGTTACCTGTAAATATCCACTTCCTGTCCATCCATCCTTGCAACATGAGCATGTTTCTTACGGTAATTATATTATGCTTGCTCTTCCTTGGAGCGGTTTAAAAACAAATTAATTTGCTTCGGTGTCAGGGAAGCGGTTAGGTGGAAAGTACAGAATGGATTATTGTAATATGAAGTGTAAATTAATAAAATGATGTGATCCGACTGTTTCAGACATTACATTTACATTACATTTGAATTTACAGTATGGATGGATGACGCTGTGTTGTACTGCACATAAGAGGTTGTGAACCCAGAGTACACTGTGTTCCTATTGCTCACTGGGTGACGCATTGTGTTACCAAAGGTCATGGTGAAACACATGATAAAAAATGAAATAGCAGTTTATGAAATAATTGTGGGTAACACTTCAGATTACGGCCCGCAATACCGCATAATTAAACAGAATTTAATATATAGTATAATTATTTGTACCAATAATGTACCTTTACAGGACATGGTGAATCCGTAGATATAGGAGAACTATATGTAATGTTTGGGCAATAAAGTGGGAAAAGAAAGGAAATGTAAAATATATATTTATGAGAGAACTTCATGCCACATAAACATCAAAACACTCTTGAAATACTTTATATAGATTTGAGATTATAGTCTCAAAAGATCAAAGTGGATTTTGCACATTGCACACATTAGAACTCATTAAAAAACTCATAATAACTCATAATTAAATTATTATATGGTGACTTAACACTCCTACATCAATCAAATAAAAATGAATCCTAATGTCAAAACTCTCTCAAATTTATAGTTGACAGACAGTCTGCGGTCTTCATTCTTGCAGTTTTGCATGCGCAAAAATTAAACACATAACTTCTCCTTATTTCATGTTTGCTACAAGAATAAATTTAGAACCCTGTACTTAATACATATCCAAAGTAGCTTATTTATGGGTACATTGTGATGTGTATGTTTACGGTAAGATTGTTGTATAGCATACTGCAGGTCATGCATACCACGTTTTATTAAAATAGTTACACCTTAGTTTTAAAATACTCACATTATAAATATTTTTTTAATTCCCCAAATTCTGCATATTGTTCCGCTTTACCTACAGATATCTACTGTAGAGTTACATTATTGTTATAATTAGTTACGCTGTAAATTCTGTTTTATTATTCTGGACATTGCGGGCCGTAATCTAAAGTGTTACCTAATTGTGCTGATAGATAACTAACCGTAAGTACGAGCATCTTCTGTCTGACTTAAACCAGTCAATCTATTGATCGATGCATCTCAGCTAATGAAAGTAAAATGTCTACATTTTGTGCGGTCCAAGGTTTGATGGATTTATTGACACTGATACTGCTATCTGAACCTCTCTCTGACCTTAAACAACTTAAGTTTAATCCATACAACGCCCACAAACATGATAAAGTTTCATAATATGTGAAGTTTAATTCCTTGGACATCTTCCCATCTGTCATTCATCTGGAAAGAACCAATGTCACACAATGCCGATGAGTTGATGTTAAAATATTAATCACCTTTCTGACGTCTTGAAAAGTGCAGGTAGGAATCATTACACTACAAAACGCGTGATGCAATTCATCAGGGAACAAGATATAACATAGCTTGAATGCACTTTTAAAGCGTCTACCAAATGCATAAAAATTAAAACACCAGTCGCCCCTGTGAGGTGCCAAATTTGTCACATTATCAGATTTTTAAGGTTATTGTGGTAAATGTGTGGGTACAGAGAGAGAGACTTTTTGTAACCCTTTTGGCTCTTAAGGTAAAATATAATCTTAATATTGAACATCATGGATATTAATATCACGTTATTGACGAAACCAATGTTTATATTGGGACACCCCAATTTCAGAACGCACAAAAAGTTTTTTTTAAGTTTACGAAGAACAAGACTTAGCGACCATGACCGGCAATTCCAATTGAGCGATGACCATGAGATCAGTCGAATCAAATGTGCATATTTTCCTCACACAAAGCTATTGTGTTTTCGAAAGACTCAAGGACATAATTCACATTACGCATTCTTTTTTGGAGTTAAATAAAAAACTGGTGTGTTTGTCGCAACAGCTTGCAGGTTTGGTTTGTCAGGATGGATGAGTAAACAATGGCAACCGTAAGTGATCTTTTTCTTTAAAGAAGTTATTATTAACGATAAGCTCCGTAGATTAGACACAGTGTTAAATTCCCATGGTGGTCATAGTTCAGGAAAAGCAGGTGATTGGATATGCACCGGCAGAGCAGATGGATGCATGGCTTGCGCGCAAGGTTGTTCTTATTTTCTACCTCAGTCGTCCTCCAGGGAAGCGGGAGGAATCTAACTCTCTTCTGTTTCTGCCTCGCTCGCTCTCCTCTTCTTTTCTGTCTCTCTTTCTAACTATAACCTTAAACTGATGAAAGTCAAATCCGGGCCCAAGATCTCCCAAATGTCATGAAAAGAGTACAAGAGAATGTGTCAAGTCAAAGGTCTAAAGAATTCAGATGTGTTATTTTGGGGTGAGATCGCAGGACATATCTTTGTATTCTTTGTGATGTGCGATCAGAGAGAAAGACTTACATAAATTAATAAACAAGCGTATGAAAAATCACAGCATCACGCCAATGATGCAAGAGAAAGCAACAAAGAGACTGGTTTGCGTGAGAGGAAAGCTTTTTGTTAGGCAGCGGTAATTAAGGCTTAATCTGAAGGAGAAAGAGATACAAAGAGCGACTCGACACTCGCTGTCGGTTAGGGATTTCAGAGCAGTCTCACACCTCTAACAAGAGACGAGTTTTTTCCAAGATGTGTTTCCAGAGGGCTCAAGATGGCATTTGCAACTGAAAAGACACTTTCTGGCCAGAAAGACTTTCTGGATTCTGTCGAGTCATTTTAAAAGCTCTCGGGGAACTTGAGGGAAGATAACAAGTTTTGTGACAATTTTGTTGTGTGGGGGGAATTTGATATGCAGAAGGTTGCTTTTGTCGAGCTGAATAGGAAATTACTGTAGAATGAGACAGTTCTAGAAATTGAGTGTTATACTCTGAATTACGGTTTGGACGCGTGTACGAAAATGGGAACAATTTGTCTTCGTATATTGAACTAGCCTCCTAAGTTCTGTCCGAAATAACATAATAAACACTAGCATGCACTTGTACTCTACCATCTACCATCATGTACATTTTTGAAGGTTGTATCATCTCCAAAGCGATGCTTTCTGATTTATGCTAACGGCAAGTATAACCGGTTTTCCAGATGAGGACAGAAAGGGATAGTTCACCCAAAACTTACAATTCTATCATTTTTTACTTATTTTGAAGAATGTCGGTGACCAAACAACAGCGACACAAGACCAATCCAAATCAATGGGTGCCGCCATTGTTCGGTTACAGGATTCTTTAAAAATATCTTCTTTTGTGCTCTGAAGAAGAACGAAGGCCATACAGGTTTGAAATGACAAAAGGGGCGTTTAAATGATGATGACCCCATTTTCATTTCAAATGCTCACAATGTGATGCAATAAAAATCAATTTGTACATTGTACTTAAGATGTCAATGTTTTGCCCAACAATGTTTTGACAAAACTATATATTTTCCTCCAAAGATAATCAGTAATCATATTGTTTAAATGTTTATTTATAGTTCAACAGTGTGGAACCGGATAACTTTTAGGAGAGGTCAGAACCTAAGTCCAGAAGAGTGGAACACTTCATGTGTTTGTCGTTTTGGGGTGCATTTGATCTGCAGACTTCACCGATGTAGAACCTCGGAGCGAAACCAAGGTCAAGGGTTTGATTCTCAGGGAAAGCACATTGATAACCGTACAGCTTGAGTGCACCGGATAAAAGTATGCGCCAAAATGCATAAATGAGAGTAAAACGCATGAACATGTCTGAATGTTTTACCTAACTAACCCCCCACATCAGACCAAATACACAATCTTATCACCCCTAACACAAGTCTCTGTGTCCCTACAGAAACGCAGCCCCCGTGACTGCTAAGTGGGGGCCGTACCACAACATCCCGGCATCGCTTTATTCAGCTCGAGTGGGATTTATCCCCAAGGGTCAACAAGCAACGGAACACAGCCAATTGTAAGTAAACAGCACACCGGGAATATTCCTGTCCTGGCAGGTTTGTCCTCTTCGATCACAATGGGGACGGCGTTAAGAGTAGGTTAGCAATTTGAGATTTGCCGAAGCCGCATGCGAAATGCAGTCAGTCAGCAGCTGCTGAGTAATGCGGCGTGCCTGTCACGCCAGCTCCGCCTTTTCTCTCCTCCGCGCTTTTTATCCGCCGAGAGCGCGGCAAGAATATCAACGGCTGCTCTCATCAAAAGAGGATGTTGACATGCATCAGGCGAACAGCACCGACGGCTCTGACAGAATGTTAAACGCTGGCGTTCCGTGCGGCAGTCGGGGATCTATTTGCTGTTTTTGCACTTTTGTCATTTTTCATCATCAATATTTGCGTAATTAGAGGAGAAATCCCACCGCTGTGGTTTCCTAAGCTCTTGAAAGAAAATACTATTTTGTGTTCAAAATGAGGTTTTGAGAACACATCCATTGTCAGATTTCTGAGAATAAAACGAGCCCTAGAAAGAGGTTCACCGGAAAAGCGTGACAGCAACTAATGTACTATGATTCGAATGTAATGAGCGTCTATCTATGGCACAGTAATGACATAAAAAGAGTGTAAAAACGTGATGATTGGGTCAAAATGTAATTTTATACTTTGAAGAAAAAGGATTTTGATATTTAGGATTATGGAATGACTAGCATTACAGACTAAGGGCCCTATCATACACCCGGCGCAAGGCGATGCGCAAGTGTTTGCTAGTTTCACCCCGACGCAGTTCTCATTTTCCCGTCCTGCGCTGCGTTGTTCGAAAAGCAAATTAATTTGCGCTCATTTGTGCGCCCATTGGCTCGTTGCTAATTTAAGGAACTGTGGAAAAACTGCAATATTTTTTTGTTTTTAAAGAGCGCTTTAGTAGAAAACGCGCCTCCGGGTGGGTCCACAAAGCGTTTTCACTTTATTTATTACACAGAGGGAAGCACAGCGCCACACAAGCATCTTGGACATAAAGATAAAAAATAGGCGTGTCCTGTAAATGTTTCCTCTCAGAAGAAGCGTCCGATCTTTTCTCTTGCAAAGTCCGTCGTGTAAAAAGCGAACCCACCATGGCTCGAGCGCAACTGGCTCTTAAGGAAATGAGAAATAAGACTCTGATTGGTTTACTGCACGTTATGCCCTAAAAAACACCCATTACTCATTAAGAGAATCGGGACAACCCGTTTAGACCATGCGCCAGGCCCACTGTTTTCCTGTCGTTAAGCCCATTCGCACCAATTGCGTATAAATAACACGCGCTGTGCATTATCGTATAATATGGACGCCAAATTGCGATTTTGCGTGCATAAATACGCCTTTTTTTGCGTGCATATGATACGGCAATTAGCGTGTTTGCATATTAAACAGCAATTTGTCTCATTACCCTGTCCCCTCACCCAAACCCTAAACCTAATGTTAGCGTCCGTGCATATTATAACCTCTACCCAAACCCAAACCCTAAACCTTACCTTATTATTTTAATTATTTCAGTGTTTCCTCTTCATGTACGTTTTAAAATGGCTGCTCTCCAACCAGGTACAAGAAAACATTGGCGTATCATATGCACGCGAAATCGCAATTTGGCGTACGTATTAGACGATAATGCAACAGCGTGTTATTTATACGCAATTGGGTGCGATCGGATTGTGAAACTAGCAAAAGTGGATTCGGACACACCCTGAGTGCACCTGCGCTTTGGACCGTGCGCTTGATCGTGAAAATAGTACATTTAGTAATGTCCTTGTTATATGTAGATATGCTCCAGCTGGCCTTATAGGCACCTATACATGTCCGTGTAAAATCTACTAAACTGACTGGGAGAGAATGTACAGGTTAAACTGAGCGATCATGCTATTCAAAAGTGTCAAAGCATATACAAGAAAACAACCTGGATCAACACCACAGTTGATTATGGCCTGTGTGTGAATAGGTTGTGCTGTGTACCCACCCCTGTGAACAAAAAATAATCAAAAATACTTTTTCTAAACCTTTCTGTCATGGATAATATTATCCAGAAGACCCAGAGAGAAATATTTCTCAGTCGTTCAATAACACAGCAATTATTTGTAGAGTCAGCATATACAGGTGGTAAGGACCCATTCTTAGTTTCATTAATGTAATCTCTGTGCTAAATAAAGCTCTCACGGGACAAAAAGTGTTGACCAAATTGTGGGTTGTTATTGTAGATTCATGCTAAGCTGATAGCAGAAACAGAACAGGTGAAATTAAAAGGGCTGAAGATCAATTGTGCGTAGGTGTGTGCAGTCAGATCAAACATTCAAGAGCTCTTGTGCTAATAATCACAGATGATGAGAATACTAGGGGCTGAAATTAAAACTTATCACGGTCTAGTAGACAGAGCATTATAGTGTATGCATATCAAACTATAACGCAACCTTGATTCAAATGTTGTTACACTTTAACATGGAAGACTACAGTCGGTATGAATTCAGATGAAAACCAAATCATATACAAAACTGCAGCATGAGTTTAGACTAGAGTTGGTAAAACTAAGAGGGAAATGGTGTCCACAGAGAATATCTGAATATCTGTAAACAATAAAGTAAGAAAATATGCATAGTAGAAAAGTCAGGTTAAAAATGAGATTAACCTTTAACAAACTATTTAACAACAATGTTAATATATTAAAAAGATTAAATTTGATAAAAGTAAATACAAAATATGAATCTAAAATTAAAATAAATTCACGTAAAATTAAATATATTAAAAATAATATGAAAAATGAATTCTACATACCATAATAATATAATATAATATAAAAAATATACTTTTAATGTTTTTTTTAGATTATAAAATTTAAATATAAAATATAAATATAAAATGTATACTATAATATATTTATTACATAACATGTAATATAGTACACGTATGGGACCCTGGATCACAAAACCAGTCTTAAGTTGCATGGGATAAAATTTAGTTTAAGCCAAAAGTACGTTGTATGGGTCAAAAGTATTGATTTTTCTTTTATGCAAAAAATCATTAGGATATTTAGGAAAGATAATTTTCCATGAAGATATTTTGTAAATTTCCTAACGTAAATATATAAAAATGCTATTTGTGTGAGTGGATGGCCTCCTCCTCTTATTACCAACTTCACAGGCAATTTTCTCAATATTTTGGTTCTTTTGCACCCTCATATTCCAGAGATTTAAACAGTTATATATCCGCCAGATATTATCATATCCTAACAACGCATACATCCCTAGAAATCTAATTTATTCTGCTTTCAAATTATGTAAAAATATCGATTTCGAAAAATGTACCCATAAGACTGGTTTTGTTGTCCAGGGTCACATATATTTGTGTTATATACTGTACATGTGTGTGAGTTCATGGGATACAGGAATATTTAGTACATTATTATTTCCTTGATTCTACTTTACGTATCAATGTGACTATAAGCCAGTTTGAATACTGCTGGTTGAAACATGAGTCATATTCTGAAATGAAATTGTCAAAGTGTGATGAACCGTGATGCACAAACCGGCAATGTTAGTCTTTGCTTAATAGAGGGTAAACTGTCACTTACCATAGCAATGAACCAGATGATGGCCAACCGTACACTGATCAACATAATGGAGGCTGTAAAAACAATATAGTTTACAACTGCTGGGCTCTGATAAGCCAGAACCCTAAATAGCTTTATCCCAAACCATATCAAGCATTAAGTCACACATGGATGTCACCACGGCTTTAATTAACAACAATATCATATATCATTGTATAAACCATTGGCAACACATATGCACATAAAATATTACAAAGAACGTGCTGTTAAAGTGACCGAGTAAATGAATGATATGGAACCTTTAATGAAGAAGAATTCAGTGAGCCATTCTGTTTGATTTAAGCATGCACAAAACATTTTTATGGTGGTTTGTAGGTTTACCGGCGAGGTCACTAAGAACAGAAGTTCTTTAAAACTCTTTTTTTGTGTTGCACAGAACAGAGCAAGGTGCGAAAAACGGTTCTCCGCGGGGATACAATATAGTAGAAAAACTTTATTTTCTCTCATTTTCAGACAAAGGTTCTCAAAAGAACCATTTCTTCCCCTTTACTATTTCTCTAAAGTTTTTTTATGAAACCATACAGCCTGACAATGCCTTTTGGATCATTTTTAATGTACTGTATAGGGAACAACATGAAAATCTCACTGAACAAAAATACCTCGATGTAAAATCCACGGTACGGTATTTATTGCAGTATTGAAAATGACAATTGATTACTCGGAATGGTGCAGTAAGCATCCTAGCGTCTTTATCCTCTTATCATAACTGTTGCTGAGAGGTATGAGATTTAGTATGAAATGGGTCAAATGACCTTAAAATCCCTTTTATAAAATAAAATAATTGCATTAGATGGACCTTGCCAAAGGTAACATCTATTATGTTTTCTAACATTCTCTATGTTTCATACAGTCATGTGACCACGATAAAGTTGAGACAAATTTGCTATTGCGATAACACGATGTCGATTATATTGTTACATCCCTAGTGCTGTATACAAATGAATTGTTTAAATTAGTATTCATTTTAAATGCCAGCAGTAAAATCTTTCAAAAGCGCTACATTTCATGAGCGTGTAGATCGGTCCTAATTGAGAGTCTAAGCCACGATCACAAAGATTAATTTCACTCTTCAGTGTTTTATTGCTGTTTGTGCCACAAATTAACCCAATGTTTAAGGAGGCAGTTTAGCTAAACACAGCTCAATATTTTCCATTTTGCTGGTGATGGCTGTTTTCTTACACGGGCCATTGATTTCAGTGAAGATCAATTTAAACACGTTTCCCGAAATTGACTGCGTTGTACATATATCTGTTATCATTTAATGGCTTTACATAAAGGAGAAAGACAGATGCACAGTGTTTACAGCCAGTCCAAATTGCAGCACGCAAACCGATTAAGACTGCAGCAAATTCGGTGCTGATGAAAATGATTATGGAGTCTAGATTCACGTTCGGGTTCGAGGCACATTTTAGGAATGTCAGCATCAGGTTATTGTTTCAGCTGACTGGGTATAGCTGTTTAATATTGCTTACCACGCTTTTAAATAATTTGTTCTTCATCTTGTGTTGCCGGATAAGTAAAAAGTCTGAGAATTAATGATTACAGGTGTTGTGGGGTAAAATCAAAGCTTTTTGTTTTCCACCGAAGGCATGTTTAGGCTGAGTGAACATGGCTTGATCGTGGTTTCATCCTGGTTGGACTCCAAAATGTTTCCAAACTCCTTGAGATTTATGCTCCGTGTCCACTGTACAAAATAGCTTTGAAAACTCTTGTTGAGTTCACTGCAAAAAATGACTTTCTTACTTAGTCTCTTTATCTTGTTTTCCAGTAAAAATGTCTTAACATTCTTGAATCAAGAAGCATTTTCTGATGAGCAAACTGACCTAAGAAAATAAGTTCAAACTTAAACTTCAGTTAATATGTGCTTCAAAAAGCATAGACAATCTGCATTAGGGGAAAGAAAAATAATCTTGAATTGAGTGACTGAGACAAGTTAAACCTTGATTCAATATTATTTTCTTACTTTATTGGTAGATTTTTTGTGATTAAAAAACTAAATATTGTTTTTTTACTAAAAACAAGACCTAAGTTGCGTCATGATTCAAGAATTTGTAAAAATTTTATTGGAAAACAAGACAAAAAGATTAAGTGAGAAAGTCATTTTTTGCAGTGTAATCAAACCAATGTCTGTATTTTTGTAGAATAGCACTCTTTTAGCATAACTTTCACATCCATAAGTTTATTTTTAGCGCAAAGGTTGTTGGTTTAAATTTCAGGGAGAAACTGATACAAATGTATAGGTTGAATGCGCTGCAAAACAATTTGGATAAACACGTCTGCCAAATGCATAAACATCAATATATGCTCGCAAAGCAGTTCGAATTAAAACATGTTAAAAAGTCGATATCAATTTTATCTTCTTTTCATTTTGCTGATGTACAATATTGCGCTATCTTCAATATCATGGCCCTTCAGTTTCTTTTTGATTCTTGTTTCCCTTTGGTCTTCCTTTGAATCTTTGAGGTGAGTTTCTCTTTGTGCTCGCCCTTTGTGGAGCATTTTCCTCCTGACTTTGAAGCTCGTCCGAACGTCCCATAGCCGCAGTGTTTGTTTCTTTATAAAAACTACCCGCCTGTCCAACTTGGTTTCTCACCCTTGACCATATCCTTCTTTCTCCGGTATCTCTCCCACAGCTGGACCGGCGATAGAAGCCCCTCGCTGTTCATTTTTGAAGGGGTCATGAAGGATAGACGTTCTGCGGGAGGACCAGAGCTCATAACTGGAAGGGCTCTGGACCCGGCTTCTCTTGGGAAGTCATTATTTCATATAGAGACCATGTGGTTGAGTTCTTACAAGTGCATACATTTCACAGTCGAGAAGCCTAACGTCTTATATAAAAGAAAAACTTCAACCCTACATGAGTTATATAAAAAATTCAGAAACTTTCACAGTTGTATCCACCATGTTCACATTTAAAGATGCATGTATATTTTTAATCAAGACCGCTTAGATCTTTCGTTTCTCAGTGTAGTTCTTTTTGTGAAGTGTCTCTTTACAGTACATGCTGTTCATCAGATTGACACCAGCTCGACTTTAAGACTGAGGGCAAACTTAATATCTTTTGAAATTTCGCTTTATTTTGAGCATACGCAGTGATGGAGCACAAAGAGAGACCTTATCATCACTGTCACCCTGCTAAATTTAGAAAGTTCCTCTCTGTCTTATTTTTATTGGCAATATTCTGCTGTTATAGAGATGTCCCTAGGTGGAAAACTGTCACACGTGTCCAAAAGAGATCTGAGGATGTGAAATGTACATAACATTTGTTTGATAACGCAGATAACGTTTCAAGTCCAAAAATAAAAGATCAAAAGAGTGATCGAGCTGCAGGGTGCAATTTGTTGTGGAGTTTTTATGTACCCAACATACTGTATATGCCGTAATATACTATATCGAGTTTTTATGGACCCAACATATTTGCCGTGGTATACTATATAAAGTTTTTAGCGAATATTTTTTCTAAAGAGGAAACACATCTTGTTATTTTGAACCACACTCAATAAAGGCGCTTAAAAGATTCTTCACTTCGATGCCCTAGAAGAACCTTTTTTGCTTCCACAAAGAACCAATCAGTCAAAAGTTCTTTGAAGAATCATCTTTTCTTAATTTGTATGTTCTGAAGAAATGTGTTACACCACAAAGAACCTTTTTTGAAACCGAAAGGTTCTTCCGATATTAAAGTTTTTTTATTGGAACCATTTAGACAAAAATGGTTCTTCTATGGTATCGTGAAGCACCTTTATTTTTAATCTCGAATTGTTTAATCTCTACTTCCACCCAGTTCAAAATCCTTAAAATTTTCTTGCCACTGGGTCGATAATCAAAATACAAATGTGCAAGTGTCTTCCCTAGAACATGCTGTATTTCTTCAGGTTGTTTCTAGAAAGACCGCCTTAAAGCATACAACAGATCAGTCGCTCAAAACATCAACCTTTGCCTTGTCACAACAGGATATAGATATTCATAAATGTCGTATTAGAGGCCTCTGCTTACTGTACACGTGTGTTCCGACATCTGTCAGGCCGCTCGCCACCACGCTCAAAAGATTTACTCTCAGTGTCACAGTTGATGCGTCACGTGAGAAATGAGAGCAGATATTCAGTCGAACACTCTTCTGTCAGGGGGAAACTTCTCAGAATGCTTCATTAATAAAGTCATCACACACATGAATGCTTTTATATTACTTGTATTTCACTGTCTTCTCTTGTGGTTATTGCTGTTGTAGAGTAAATTGCTTTGATGCAAAGAATCCCAGGCCGAGGTTTTCACTAGAAAACATTCCCGTGATGACATTTGGCAGGCGGAATAAAAACTGTGACTTGACCACTCTTGTGCTGGATATTTGCAGCCAATAGAATTCAATTCGGAGAAATGCACGGCAAAGGTTCTTTGTATTGCTGTTTACACTTTTATTTATGTTGTGCGAATTCTTCATGCTTTTTTTGTTCCAGGAACAATCAAACAGCCTTGAACATTAAGACAGGCTGATGTCAAGGTTCCTCTACTGATTAAGAGTCAAGAGCGTCCGCCACAAATACATGAAAATTTACCTCACGCAAGGTTCATCACGGCTTCCGAAGATGAAGTCGTGCACGGCCTCCTCCCAATACACACTTCTGTTTTCAGATGTCTTGAGAAGACATGCAGGGCTATTCAGGATTGAATATTGCAGTTGTAAAATGGGACGCAACGTCCATTTCATCGTATGAAACTTATTCATCTTCGACGAGAATATAAAAACATGAATTTTGTTGAGCAAAAGAAAAAAAACTTGTGTCGTTTGTTTATCTAGTATCTACTAGCCTTGCCTTCAAGGCCTAATCAGTACTGTAACCCCGCCGGACATGAGGTCAAAGAGAGAATATGAAATAAGATTTTCTTTTTAATGGCTTATTTTCAAGGAGCGCGCGGATACATATTCATACGGCGCGGCGGAAAAATCTGCTCCGTCAATAACTTCACAAGGGCAGGTCGCGCATCAGAAAACGATTATACATTTAAAAGAGAAAAATGTCTGCGCTTGGCAGTCTTCTCGTTCCACCCGCTCTCCCAGCTCGAAAATAAGCCGTAGTGTCAAAAGCTTCTAAATCCAGCAGACCACACACTGCTCGGGACGCATGAGTCTTTATTTATCGACTCAATCCCGCATACGTGAGAGCGCAGTCTGGAGTGGCAAACTTGTCACGTAGATTAAATGCGGCGTTTTTTTTTAAACGCATTGCGAAGGTGCGAAGCACCTCTTACCTTTCACGGCAGCTGTGAACTGAATTAAGTACGCAGATGTGCAGATGGTGGCTCGTGAAGATCTTAAAAAAAGATGGATGGTGAGGTCTAGACTGGTTGTAAAGAGCCCCTTTAGGTGTGCAGTAGAAAAAAACATCTTGGAAAACAAGGATTTTGATAGAGGTAACAATTCACACTGGCTTTCACCTTTTGGGAAGGAACAATCTTTAACCAATTAATCAGGTCTTCTGGGGTGCGGACACAATCGTCTGTACCCTAAAAGCAGCACGGAAGATGAGATAGCAAACGTTGTGTACTTTTTTTTCAGTAAATATAATAACTGGGTAATAACTAGGGATAAACCCTGAACCTACCCCTAAACTTATACCACGTATAACCTTATACTACCCAGTACTTTCTTAGGTTGGTACACAATAGGTACCTACTATGGTATGTAAATGATGCCTAGAAATGTCAGTTACTCACATTTTTCCAAATACCTTTCTTTGTGTTCATTCAAACAAAGAAATGTATACAGGCTTGGAACAACTACAGAGTGAGTATTTAATGACATCATTTTCATTTTTGGGTGAACTATCCCCAGTGTTCGAATTGTGTTAGGGGCTCTTGGGGGTCCCCTAACCAGCCCTAAAAAATATATTCGAGGCTGCCAGTACAAGCATCAATCACATGATAGTTTGGATCACAGCTATTTCACCACATTACAAGCATACATGTCCTTAAAATGTTTATAATCCATTAAAAGAGATTCACATGAGATTGAAATATTTTTTTCTTTGTTTTTTTGCAGTGACCATGCTATCGATTTTGCTGTTAATTGCATAACAATAAATGCATTAACGAATGACCGTATTAAACGTGATTCATCTCGTGATAATGTAGATCAAGTTTTTGAAAATAATATGAACCTGTGCAGAGTAAGAAAAAACAAATGTCATTCCTTTGATGAGAATTCTATTGCACAAAATTCGAGGCTCATTTTTGCAGAAGGGCGCGCAAAAAAAATCTCTGGGAGGGGAAACGCAAAAGTTTTGCAAAGGAATGCAATGTAATTGTGGAGAGCAAAAGATTTAACTTTAATTTGTCTCCCTTTTCTTTTTTTTCACCAGCTGTGTGTCCCTTTAGTAGCTCAGTAACGTGTCGAATCTTTTTTGACAATGTGAGAACATCGTATATAAAGAAAGAATTATCAAAATTATAGTAGCCTAACTGTAAGGTTTTAAGATAAATGTTTTCAATATGAGAGGATCCGCATGAAGCAAGTGTCTCGGTGTGACATCTCTGTACATGCATGTCGTTTTCTGATAAAAATGACATTTTAATTTGTGTTTGTGAATTTTTACAAATAACTGACAGAAGTGTTTTGTTTTAGCGTGATAATTTGACCGAAATTATTTTTGGTTTTAAGAAGTCTAGTTTTAATGAAGAACCAGGGGACCCCCAAGTTCATTAGTTTAGACCCTTAAGGCTTACGAGGGGTCTGGGACCACCCCAGTCACCCCTCAATTCAACCCTGACTATCCCTTTAAAACAGGACTCAAGCCTTTGCTGAAACCTCAGGGTGACAACTAGCCACAGTCTCTCTTTTATGATTACATTTCTGATGTTCCTGTTCCCCTATGAATATTTCAAAAAAGTCACAGACGCATATCACAGAAAAGAGTGTATGAAAGTTTCCAACAAATTTTCAGCTTTTATCTTCCATTTCCCAAATGACCAACCCAAAACAATATAGATGTATGAGTTTCGAGAGATCAGCGTTTTCAATAGGAAAGCAAAATACCTTTCTAGCTAAAACACTTCCACCTTCTGTGAGCCTCTGTGAACAATATCAGAGGTTCATTTACAGCACCGCAGAAACTTCACTAAGCCTGTGACCTTTCGCAACATCCATACTCAATAACTTTCTTTCTTTCCTCTCCCTATGACTCGTTGTTTCTCTCTCTTTGTTTTCTCACTCTGAGAACACCCCCACTGGAGGGCCCTGTTGTATACCGGTCTGAACTGAGCCCACCCGTCCTGTAGACTTGAGTAAGATGATTGATTGACAGATGCTACAGTTCGTTATTGACAGCAGGAATGAAATCACAAGAACTGAAAATGATCTGGAAAAATGTATAAATCAGCATCGAGTTACATAGAATTATAATAAAACATTAAATTGTAGGATAATGACATGGATCATTTGTAAACACATTATCTAATAATCAGTGCCTGGGGGATGATAAAATGCAATTTATTAAATAAAAAAATTATTCAATAATATATTTAGTTAAGGCTTGACGGTTTTAGTTTCCACAGTAAATTTAACTTGAAACTTAATTATTATAATAATCCAGGATATCACTTTTTGGAGGATATATTGACAGAAATGTTATAGAACTTTAATTCCTACTATTTTACTAGATGGTTAATTGTAAATTAGTATGGATTCGTAAGAGCCCGTTCCATCGGGTCGGCTTTGGGGATGAAGGTTAATTTTTGCATTTTTTACGTTTGTATGATTCATATTGTACAAATACATACAGAATTGAGTACTCTCTGGTTGCCAATTCAGCAGTTACAGCAACCTGAAAGTTAAATAAATGTTTCGTCCTGAAAAGCGTCACTATATTTTACTACTTAGTGGATAGTGTAGCTAACTTAAGGTAAGTTTGATTGTCTGCTGTCAGTAAGCATTTTGAATTCTCCATTTTACACAGAACAGAAATTCAATTTTGCGCATAAAGAACTAAAAAAGATGTCCTGGGAACAAAATACAATATAAAAAGCTTGCAGACGGAGGTGAACATTCACCAGCTACTTTTAGTGGGGCTTCTGTCAATTAGCTGAAAAAGTACTATAAGTCTTCGGCATTGAGTTCTGAACTGTTTTTTATTTTACAATAAAACCCTCTGGGCTTGAAAATTTAATTTTGAGTTATAAATGGAAGTTGGTTTGAGTTTCAAGAAGGAGAAATGGGGAAGTACTGCTGGGTCATTGTACCGTGTTTAAAGCGTGGTGTAGCGTAGAATTGGGATAATACAGGTGTTTGTGTCCCTCGCGTTTAAACCGTTCTCTTAAATAGATTTTGAGGAGCATAGCTTAGTTAGATGTTATGGTTTTATGTCGGGTCATGTTGGATTTCAGGGAGGGGTATTAGAGGGATTGGAAAATAATAGGTAGAAAGAGTTTAGGAGCGTTCGCCAATCTCTTGGGTTTTCAATTCATGGGGCTGGATTTGATCTGCCCATAGTATTGATTTGTTTATGTTGTTTAGATATCTACTCTTTCTATATCGCTGTTTCATTTATTTTGGATCATGTTTTTTCTTTTTTCGGGCTTGTCTAACTTTTTTCCTTATTAACCAAAATACTTTAAAGGCTAAAAAAATACGTCTCCTTTCAAAGTGTTTGATGGGATATTAATGCGAAGTTACATGGACCCTTTCAAGGAAAATAAGTATAAGTGTTACAGTATATTCCAGATTTTATACAGAGATTTGAAACAATTTTGAACGTACTGTAGTAATTATTGAAATTATGTGCACCACCCCCCATATGATATACCAACAGTTTACAATATTGTTGAGCAATTGAGATTCATTTTTTACTAAATGATTTCTGTTTAATGCTTTTGGTTGAGCAGCAATCAAGAAAGTTTATCATTTCACTGTAGCACAAGTAAAGAAATGTACAAGTAAGTTAAAGTAAAGGTTAGAAAAACGAGGAAGAACTCTCTCGCCTTATATAACTTCTTATCAAAACAGGACAGAATTCAAATGTGTTTCATTTTCACACCAGGATGAATGTGAAAGATCACATGCTGGGCAACAGTTTCCAACTAATGGGAATGACTCTGGCTGTAAGAGGTGTTAGTGCGGGTTGTAAAGAATGTTACTACATGATAAAAGATACAAATGTATCTGTTTTTAGGCCGCTCCATTGAACACAGACGCTTGATCCAAATGATTCACGGTGCATTTAAGGTACACATTTTACTAGTTTCTGTGTTCCCTGAGAATCAGATGCATGAACTTTGCTCAACTTATGCTAGAGGAACACTAAACACATTGAAGAAGACATTTTCTGTTATGTAAGTGTCAGCTGATCTAGGATAATCCTAATCAAAGATCTAATGTTTCATACTATACTGTGTGTATTTGAAGATTTAGGGAGTGTTTGTTGAGCAAACATCACCACATGGATCAAAACGTATCAAATGGGAAAGATGAGAATAGACAGCAAAACAGATATTGCACTGTTCTAGGAAGATCTGCCTAGGTCATAATTACTGTATGTAAACCTTATACTATTTCAGAAGTGTCACAGATGAAGTCCATAAACACACAGTTAAGATCCAAAATAACCTGGAACATTCCTATAAGATGTTTAAATGAATGCTTGCTTTGAGCAGAAGGTCAGGAACCTGTATGAAGTTAAAGGTGGGTTCGAGGTACAAGCCCACATTGGATCTGTGCTAGATGGAGAAAAAGGTTGTCGAAGGGACATAATGTTAGATTTATCAATAGTGTTAGGGCATTTTAAGCCTGTCGTTTACATACATTATTCATGTCAAGGTCAAGACCTTTGCACTAACAGCTTCTGAAGAGAGTTATCGCTGTAAGCGGTACAAGCAAAAATGTTTCAAAATATTCCAGATCTGTTCCAGAAAAGATCAAGTTCGTGTTGATGTAGACTGCCATTATTGAAAAAATGATAAGTGCTTGAAGGTAAATTTTCCACGAGAACATGCACAGCCCCGAGCTCTTGCCAGCAGTTGTTTGATATATAATATTCACGATCCAATCATTTTTCCTTGTTGAATTACCTGCTTCAAGTGAAAATATATCAAATAGATGGAAGTCAAAATGGTAGTATGTGGACTTTAAAACAATGTGGCAAAAGTAAGGATTTTAAAAATACATTCAAATATGGATACTGTTAAATATTAATTCGATTTAAATAGACTTAGAAAGTTTGCATTTTGATGGCTGATTTCTTGCAAAAGTGTAGAAAGTGCAGACGGCAAGTTGACTCAATATTGAGCTTAAAGCATCACACAAGAGAAATACATGAAGATTACAAGAGGCTGTCATATTTAGTGTTGGTAATGGAGAGGAATACAGAGAGGAATACACAAGCAACGTCACAGGTCACTGAACACGTAAACCTGTGAAAATATCCCCTGCCGACGTTGAAGTGGAAAATGTGAAGATAATTTGATATTGTGTCTTCATTAGATTAAACTCAGAAAGGATGACTTGGGTACGGTGGCTCGGCTGTATCGCGTTACATCATCAATACGCGCAAAAGGAGCACAACGACCTTTCTTCTGGCAAATAACCTCAGTTTACACTCCCATTCAGTCATTAAGTCTGTCCTCATTTTTCTAATCTTTGGAGGTCAACCCAAGCAGTTGAGCTCCCAATTGGCACAAGGCAATTTTTAAATGCGCTTATTGCCAACAGCTTCTGATCCAAAGACATCTCATGAAACTGTTGGTTGTAACATGGGTTACCAAATAAATAAATAAATATGATAATAAAGAATAACTCAGTGTCATCATCGTTGTCATTATCATCATCATTATAATCATCAAAAAGCAAAATCACCAACCGCGACTGTATAATTTTGCTTCTTCACCATCAGGTGGATCCACTTGAGTCCCCGCGCCGAGGTCTTACAGCTGAAGTTTGACGCTGGCTAGGCGCGGAGAGGAAATGTCAGCTTTTCCACACAGTGTGCAATTCAAGCTGCCAAATCTCACAAAGTGATGGGAGCTTTTAGAGCTATGAGTCACATTAAATATAGACCTATTGTATGTTCTCTTTGAAAAGCCTCTTTGAAAATGTAATCTTGTGGGAAAGTCGCGAATGAATGGTTATCAGGCAAACTAGAGGGTGAATGATGAAGGCGCTCTTTCAAAACATTCTGCTTGATATCTGGAGATGTTTGTGCCTCATTACAATACACTGCGTTTGAGAATTCATAGTCTTTATTGCATTGATTTTAATGAGGATCTCAGAATGAGGTTTTCCATTACAAAGGTCCTTATGAACCATGAGCTGTTTACCATTAAAACCATTACAAAATTCTGTTTCAGGCCTTGTTCTATTTAGTTGTAATGGTGTTCTGTCAGTTCCCATCCACCAGGTAACATTCCACTAATAGATACAAACACGTTACCAGTATAGATCTACAGAGGCCAATATAGTTTCCATTGAAACCATTACCCAGATTCATTTATCTAGTCCAATTGGGTCTTATTCCAGTAGGATTTAATGGAGTTTTATTGGTTCCCATCAACCCACCAATATAACCCAACACATTACCAATGGAGACCCACAGAGACCATTATAGTTTCCATTAAAACCAGTACAAATCCCATTATTACCATTGTGTTGTAGTTTTTCAGCACAGATGTTTGCTCTCTCTCCTCTCTTGACTTCAATAGGGGCCCTGTAAACAAAAAACGGGTCATAAAAAGTGTACAAGATGCACCAGACAAACAAGACAAGAATACATCTGTGCTATTTTGCGCAAAATGACCTTTAGCAATAGTTACTTGATATGACACTATATGCCAAAAATATACGGTATACTATGTTCCTTAGCAACACAGGAGCTTGTGACAAAATTATAGCCTCAGATAAGCATTTGTGACATTTTTTTTATTTGAAATCTGTGGGGGTTTGAAACAGATTACTGATCTTTACAACACCACTATAAAGCCTCACTTTTTAACGCAATATCTCTGCATTATTTCTGGTCTTTGTTGTAATAGCATCTCTGCTATAGAGAATCTGAACACTGCATCTCAAGGGAAACACTACTGCCACCGAGTCTCACTTTTGTTTTATTCAACACTACTTCTAGACTGAATGTTAAAAGTGTCATGCGGCATTAAAGGTGAGGTTTTTTGCAGAGACAACTTAAACCCAGGTTGATTTTCCCAAAAGGTGAACACGGTGACTGCACAAAGAAAACATCTCTGAACATACCAACCTTGTGTCATCCAGTGATGCATATTTGGGGGAGGATTACTTGTCCACTCCAAGGGGAGCGTTTACGAAACCTGTAAAAAAACAATTATTTTGTCGGTTCTGCTCGTTGCCTCCGGGGTCGCAAAAATGACACTTCACCTTTGAAATGTTAAAGCTATAATTTTCCAGCGCAAAGAAATGAGATGAGGGCCGAAGCACAAAAGTGCCGCCGTGCCGCTGACTTCATTAAACCGCGGGAGTTCATCGCGGAATAATTCTGGGGGAAAAAATGTAATCAAGTTATCTCATGTGAACCCCGTGTACTTGAATAAATAGCTGTGCCGTCAGAGGGCTCCCCTGACAGATTCAAGCTGTTATCAACTCCACATTCATTTAACTGCAGATCACTTTATCCACTTCTGAATGAAAACATGGAAAATTAAGAAGCGCCGCGCATCGGATTTGACCATGTTAACTACATTTCCTAATCTTACTGTGAATCTTAATGGATTTCGGAGTGGAACGAACAGGGTTTCCCAGCAGGATGGTGGTAACGTGGTGGTTAAAGATATACAGGCCAACGAAAGTCAGATAATCCAGGTTGCTGGTGAGCAACTGCGGTCACGATCTTTGCGAGCGCCGCTGAGCTTTTGTGCAGGGCTCTTAACATCGAATTGCTCTGAGGGGGGTTGTTTCATAACTGCTTCATTGTGTGTGTTGGTGGATAAGAGATGAAACAACCAATGCTAGTTGGCGTTAGATGCGTGTCGCTGGCTTTTGATCTTTTGTGTCAATAATACTAAAGCCTTGATGGAGTTCGTTGCTTTTTATCCAGAGGATTGATGTTGTGAAGTGTGGTGGAGTGGGTTACGTGAAGTAACTGGAAGGTTGTTGCAATACAAGACACTTAACCATTGGGTATCGTGAGGTGATTTGCATAAAGCTTATTTTAAATAGAGGTAAGCACTTCTTCCTACCGTTGTGGTTTTGGGAGAACGGCTGCCGTCGAGAGTTGAAGTAAATGTCTTTCAGGTTTCTGTATTTGAATGTGACGGCATACCAAGAAATGTGTGTCACGAGAGGTAAACCATGAAAACGAATGTAAATAGAGCCGACATGCTCTTGATTTTGCTCAGCAAAAAGGACACCTTTCAGTTTTCTGTACAAAATACAGTTTCCTACAAACAAAACAATATTGTAAAATGTACGAATCGGTGATTTTTCCCTCTATTGTGTCGTCTCTGTCATTTTGTGCTGTTTTACATAATGGGTTATGAAAGTCAAATAATGTCAAACTCGACAATTTTAAATCAACAGCTCTACTATTGTTATTCGGGGTGAGGTGCTGGTGTTGTAGTACTTGAAAATTCAATTTTAGACACGATTACAAAAAGTTTTTATTCTATTTTGGCAAATCAGAACTTTTGTGGGTTTCTGAAAAAAAACAATTTTGCTACAAAGAGATACGAACACTTAAACCACATTATGACTTTTTATTATTTTACCTATTATGACTTTTGAGTGTTATGTGGATCTTTTAGGTGAATTTCTTTCAGATCTTTTAGATCTTTCTCAGCCTGCCTTGGTCTTGACACCCTCTGGTTTCGGTTTAGGTGGTCTCAACATTAGTATTAGTATTTATCATTGATATTGGTTTACGTTTCACTAAAAAGACGTGGATTGCATCTTTCGGAAAATCCTTTTTCTTGAGGTGGTCTAAAATTCATGAAATATTTTTTCCTCCTGTTTCCTGCCTTTGATGTTACAGTACAGCTCCAGATAGTGAGGTGCTCAGAACTGTGAGTGTTCTTGTGATGCTGTCAGCCAATCCGTGTTGTCAGCATGTCATGGCATCATCTACTGCATTCCTCTAACACGGCAGGTGTAAACCGGCTCTCTTGATCCAGAAACATGCCCTGCTCGCGTGAACCGCTTTGCTCGCGATGATGCGCCGTGCCGCGATCAACTTGAAGTGTTTACTCAGCATTGTTTCTGCATAGGAAAACATCCAAAAGAGTTGTAAAGACATCAAATCTGGCAGTGGTCCCAAGCCTCAGGATAAGGCCAAAGACCAAACACAACAAAGAGGGTGGGAAGATTAAACCGCAAAGATAAGACTGCAGGAGGAGGGATGCTGGAGTACAGAGCAAACACGCTTTGGGCAAGTGCTTGCTCAGTGCCATCGCAGAGCGTTTGAGAGGAATCTCTCTGTGCAGTGCAAAAATAATATTTGCTGTTTCATATTTTTAAATACTTATGCGGCTGCACCGTGTGTTTGTGTGGGGCTGAGAAGCTTGGGAAGGAATGGGAGAACTAAGGCTCCAATGTCTACAGAAATAGTGTGAAAAATTGCCAGTGTCCCTTTCATCTCTTTCTTTTTTTAACCGCTATTGAATTTTGTTCAAAAGAAGCGACTTCAAAGAGTAGAGGGAAAGTCGTGAGTGCGGAGTAATGCAATTTATTGGGAACCGAGAGGAAAATACCGCATAGAGGTGCAATTAAAGCGTGCCGTATTTTGTGGAGAATGCAAGTGTGCTTTAAATTCACTTGGTTACTCTGTCAATGGCCTGATCTTATCTGAACAGACGATTGTGTAAGATAAGCATTATGTTAGTGATATGGACGAGCAATATATATCTGACCCATATAGCCTTTGATCTCTGTAAAATGCAAAAAAATGGTTTCCTTTACTCTTAATAATGTATTATGTTCAATTGTTTTGGGGCTGTTGACATAAACAACAGTTTAACAGTTTAGGGTCACTTACTTATTCATATTTTTTCCACTTTATTTGAATAGTTGTAATCTTTAAAATGATATAAACACAAATGTCACTGTGCCTTTGAAAAGCCAGCTGAAGTCTTGTTTCTGGTTTGTGATTTTCTACATAAAATCACATACGATGAAACTAACATTTTGATATATTTAATATTAACCAATTAAGATCAATCATTCATAGGGAAATTTATATTTCACTAATGTTACAATTAAATATTTGTTTGTTTGTTCATTCATGTCAATGATTCATAGTGAAATGAATGGTTAAAACCAAGCTTTGAGTTTGAGACTTCAGTCTGATTTTACAGAGCAGGTCACAAATGTTACTGTGGAAATTATGTTGTGATAAATCCACATTGCAAAACTTATATTTCAGGATTAAGTCCACGCTTATCTAGAATTTTCTAGAAACCTAAAATTATAAAAATATAAATAGTACAGTTCCAAATAGTTCCCATTATTTGGGCTTTTATGGACTTTTATTCTATTTAGTAAAACTCATGATTACTCATAATTACAAAAATGTTTCAAAACTAAAAAAATTCAAACCTAATTTTAGACACTTAAATGAAGTAATCAATTAAAAATATCAATAGACAGGTGATCACACCCATTAATAACATGCATTTGTATTTCTGTCACGACAACTCTCGAAGGGATGGCATGATAGTGTACATGATATATAACGTATTTGGTCTTGGAATAGATCTGCTACCCTGCTGCGGCGGATCAAATACAGAGACTTAAGACTGCCAATACATCCACAGCATACTGCTGTGTGCATATTAGGAATTTTACTGCTGCACATGTTAAATATGAATAAACACCCATAGCGTACTCAAATGCCTTGTAGATCTATAGACGTGGAGCTGGGGAAGGAGGAGGGTTTCTGAAATGCTCATTGAATGCTATTACGGAGGGAACCAATCAGCTTCAGCGTGTTTTAATTATTGTGTCAGATTGCTTTAGACTTTAGGACTGTGGCTTCCAGACCTTTATGCCAGAACTAGCTCGGTCATTTTACACTCCACCACAATCATTAGCCAATAAGGGATCTAATGTCCGCTTTCATAGACACGACTTAGCTTAAACCAGGACTGGGCCTTAGTTGAATTAAGATATTTATGTCGCTTTTGTGAAAATGCCTTAGAAGAATACATTAATGGTATGCATCTTGAGACAAAACAATGGCACCAATATATTTTAAGATATTTCTTAAAGTTATATTCAGTTAAGGTCAAACATTCATTTTAGTCTGGAACTAGCATTGTCTGTGAAACCGGGCCTAAGTGTATTGAATAAAAGACCTTAAACAGTCTTTCGAAGGGGATAAAAGCTTCCTCCAGTTTTTTCCAACTTTCTAAAGTCAACTGTTAAATCTAGGCCGTAAGACTGTTGACAGCATAAGAACTATATGACTTCAAGTCAAGAGTTTGGAGATGGAATGGAGATCTTAGCGATTGACTGAGCTCTGCTCTTCAGGCCTGACCTCCATGCAAATGATGGATGCATAGGAACCAACAGCGATGGCTGCATATCCATCAAACAAAGGCCCCCTTGATGAATGAATATGTCCTCTATCAAACGTGCATCACCTCATGAGCTGTCATTCACGGTGAAATGCGTTCTTCCTTTACCATGAGATTAATGAACTCTGGAAATGATTTAGTCAGCGGCCCCCAGAAGGTCAAAAGGAGTTGAGCGTGGGTACATTTCGGAGCGCCGACCTAAACTCGATCGCTGTCGCGCATCTGCAACGGCCAGATTTTACGTTTGGACATATTGCTTGTGCCCTGAAGTCGCTCGAGTGAAAAAATTACAATCGGTGGTAAAGTGGTGCCGCACATGGGGTGTTGCTAAGATACGGAACGGCGGTATATCAAGGTATATTAAAAAATGACATCAGCAGGGCTATTTATTTGTTATGCGAGCAGAACATCAAGGGGGTCTTGAAAAAGGAAATGATGAGCTTCTGCAGATTAAAGGCTAGAGGATCCAGGAACATCATTATGTCTGAACTGTGGCTAGGTTGGAATAGAGGTTTGGAGGTGACAGAAAACAAATTGATTTTCGCTTCAAGGAGAAGTATAAAGTCCCGCTATCTACACGCATGCATGGCTAAAATCAATAGTTCCTCTGATTCTTTTATTTAAACCTCATGCGCGTCGCGCCCGGGTACGTTCCCAGAAATAAGACTGAGCGTGCTTATTGCTTTGATTTTAGACGAAGAAATGCATTTCCTCTGAGACCCGATGAGATGCAACTTTCATTTTACCAGCCACAGGTTTATGTTTATGGCCCTTGGGGAGACCGCCTGGTTTCCCTGCAGTTTTTCTTCAACCGTGTCTGCCAATACTAATGTCAGTTGTATTTTGTCTACCATAAAAACAAACCGAGTATGAATATAATACCTGGGTACATCTATGTGTGTGTGTGGATTATCAAAACACAGAAATAATGCATTACAAAATGCATTTGCTCACTATTACGTTTTAAATATATTTGAATATTTTGACTTGCATTAAATAGCCTAGCACACATAAAAATGCCAATGTAAACGTTATGGGAGATACACACACACAGACACACAGAGTACACAAAGGGTGAGCGACTCTGATACAGAAAAGTGCTTTTCTTGTCATACTGTTTGCCACAGCAATGGCTTCAAGAGGGATTCCAAAGGATTAGGCAACACAGAGCTGTCAACAAAAGAGCACAAGAGAGAGGGGGACTATGAAGAAGGAATAAAACAGACTTGAGCTCTGCATGTTGGCATAGAAAAGAGGAACTGGGTTATATTAGCAAGAGAGAGATTACTGACTTACTGGGAGAAGCAATAAGTAACTGCCGTCCACTTTCGTTCGAAAAATGGAGTAATTTATAGCTAAGAGGTCAGGGCTGGTTAGCGTGACCTAGTTAGCAGCAACCTGCTGGTTGATGCCAGAATTGAAGAATCTGGGCATAAAAACTGTATTTTACATGAACTTGAAACATATGGTGATTATTTGTTGTACTTTTTATTTCGTTTGCTCACACCAACTACATTTCCCAAAAAATATTAGAGCATTATGAGAGGAGTTTGTGTACCTCAGTTGGTGGAAAAGTGTGTGATGGGTTAATTTAACATGGGTTTGACACAAATACTCCTAAAATGTATGGGTTGAATGGCATTGATGCTGCATCTTTACATTGCAATAGACAAACGTATTTTGTAGTCAGATAAGGCATTTTGTAACGTATTAAGATTCCATTTGTTAGCATAAACTATTGAACAGTACTTCTTTTTTAACATACCGTTCATTTAAAGTAACTGGTATTTTTAAACATTACATTTTATGCATAAATCATCTAAAGTTGATTTAAGATGACACAATTCTAGAACAAAAATATCTGAAATGCAAATACTTTGTTTTTAAACATGTCAAGTAATTGTGGGAGAAATTCCGGTCGTACCACATTACTTTTTTTAAGGCAATGGCCAATGCAATACACTTGAAATTTAAGGTGATTTTACGGTGATTTTAAAGCTGAGAAACAAAATGAAACATACTGTTTAAATGGTGTCCATGTAAGTAAAACAAATTAAGTAAATCTGAGTAACTCAAGTATTTCCATTAGAATTCGCACAAATATTATGTGTATATCAAAATATAATTTGTTTATTAAATGCTTATTTTGTTCATTAAAAACTCAAATAATATATGTTAATTTTAGAGAATTTGACTGTTGTATTTTAATCCATTTTTTTTGTTTAACTAAATGATTTTACAAGATTTATTAAATTAATCTAACTTTTAATTTTTGTGATATTTACCAAGACAGGTGAATTTTATTTTAGAGTGTAGATGAGAACACAAACATCTAATTGAAATTCATATTTTTAATCTGTTTTTATGTGTACACCACATTCATAATGTTTGAATAGCTGCTAAAGATCTTTTTTTTTTGAATTGGCATGTCGAAAATCCTTTACACGTCATTGACCCAGTTTTGCTGTCCATTTTGAGTTAGCTAATGCATTCTCTACTGTTACCTTATTGTAAAGCATTATCATATATTATTTATTTATTCACAATAATCAAACTGTGAAGAATTTCAAAGGTCATAAAAGGTCTGTAAATGCTTTGAAGAAGAATACCATAAAATATATAGGCCAAGGCTTTATTTTAGAACTCATCTGGCAAAATTCAGTTCCTTCAGTTCCATTTCTTGTATAATTCCAACATAAATATGGCAAACAAGACAACCATAAAACCCTAAAAACTTAGAGTTGTGTGAAAGAAGGAACTATTTATTATGGTTCAGCTGACTTCAACCAAAGCCAGAAGGCAGGACAGAGAAGTGCAGTAACATTGTACTTGGAGCTCTTACCAACTTCTGTCCTATGATTCAGCATCCACCTCCACTTTACAACCGCCCGATTGATCGTTTTTTCTCCAAATGACCCAAACAGGTCAAAGCAGTAATGGACATGCCTCCTACACAGCGATGGATAATCTCTGACTTGCCTTATGTATGACCACCCGTCCGTTCCACTTCACCCGGCGCCACATGTGTTTCATAATCTCATCTCTCGAGCATCGGTTCTTCTCAAACATCAGGGGCAGCCAGACTGAAATTTAATTTTCAAGCCGCACAACACATCTGATGGGAGAAGCTGTGTTAATGCAGTTATTATTGGCACCGTGTGAGGCAAATGCAACATGGGAATTGGCGGCTCTGAACGCCATGTTAAATTCAGCGCTTTATCGGCGCACACACAGACACAACCTTGGTTTTTATCAATAGCTTGTTTTTAGAAGGAAATCTTGATCATTGTTGAAACCAAGTGGTCAGTTTTTGTCGGTTAGTTTTCGCACTTTGCACCCCCTGCTGGCGGACGCAGGAACTCTGTGGAATAAAAGCATCTTTGCTCAATTCAAATATATATACATTCATGTATTTGGCGTGAGCTTTAATCCAAAGCGACCTGCAGTGCACTGTAAATGGGATCCGTATGTGTGTCCTCTGAGAATATAGATGAATCTTTGATATAAATTTCAGCTTTGAGTTCAGCGATATAACTCCAGCGTTGGCTGAAGCCGGGTCATCGAAAACTTTCTGCAAACACTTTGAAACGAGAACAAAGGAGATAAAACATTTCTAATTAACAACATTATCTGCTTCGGGCTATTGACAGATGTGGCTTTGGATGCTCAAGGTTCCTCATAAATATACATTTGAGAAAGTGTGTCAAGATCAAGACGTGCCTCATGACATTGGGGTTTGTGAGATCGTCCGCGACGCCCGTTATATCTTCAGAAGAAACAGATTAATTATTATTTATGCATGCAAATGAATGCTTTGTTTATCAATCTCAGAAAATCCTCAAGAGGTCTAAACATTTATCCACCGGACACTTCAAATAATCATTTGGCATTTGAATACTGATTAAAGGTATGGCTCGAAAACATAAATGAGTCCGGAAAGAGTTTCTGCCACATGTAAATATACATAAACATTAGGGTAAATGAAAAACTTTTAGCACATGTAGATGGATGTACTGAAGTGTTTTGCAAAAATGGTGGAATCCACCAAGTCCTTGACTGACCAAAAATGAAAGAACTCTTTGGAGATTTTAAGGTGTTTTTATTCAGTACCGTATCAATTTATCATCAGATAATATCAATAGAAACAAATAACAAGATTGTTAAAATACATGAATTTACACCAGCACGTAGATGTAAAATATTCTGGATTTGGATCAATTTGAGTTCATATTGAGTTCCTTACTATTATTTAGTTGACAAACCTGAGTTCAGTTTGAGACATTTTCAAGATCTCTTCTGAAATTCTAATGGAGATATTTGTGAGATTTCTGTCTCTTGTTCTCAGGAGAAATATCTGTGACGCAGGAGGCTTCACCCGAGTGATTGATAGTTCGGTGATAGGTCACCGATAAAGGAAAATTCTATCATTTTTTTACTCACCCTCTTGTTATTTCAAATCTACGTGACTTTCTTACTTCCACAGAACTCAAAAGAAGATATTTTGAAAAAAGTCAGTAAGCAAACAGCACCGGCACCCATTAACGTCTATTGAATGGATGCTAAACCAATGCAAAAGAATTGGGACCATTAAGCAACATACTTTTTCTAAAGTCTGTTTTTGAATGTGTATTTCTCTGAGCCCGAGGGGCCCAGGAACCTGCAGACAATTGTTCTTTATTCCAAAAAGGTCTCAACAAATAGAGAAAAAAATATTGTTTTCTCTATCATGTGAAATAATTATATTATTCTAAAGCATCTCAAGTGTCCTTTTTTGGTCATTTCCGCCTGAATTTGGCATACCCAATTTTAAACAGAATTTATAACCACATGAAGTGCTACATTTTTTTAGTATTTTTTGTAATTTACAATGAACAACTGAAAGTGCTTGGTGTTGAGTTTGCTCGTGGTGTCTTGGTCCGTCTACCCTGTTTCACATTGCCATATCTCAGCCTCTGATTCCCCTACTGTGTCAAATGAGGGATCTACATAGAGGTCAGAGTATGAGCTTCTGTTTAATACGTATCCCATGTGGATATACATAGGTTTAGATATTTTACCATTCATTTGATATGCAACTCGAACATGTTGGACATATTTGAACTTATGAAAAATGTTTATGATCATCAACATTATTTTAAAGGGGCTATTACAAGGGCACATGATGAATTTCAGCCTAAAGATGTTATTTTATGCACAATAAATGCCAAAATTGTGCTCTTCTCCATAAACCAAATACTATTATCTAGTAATTGATACCGCATATGATAGTAAGAGTTACAACAATGTAAACATTAAGGGAATACTTTTATGACGTAGGTTAACTTAATCTCATAGATGAGGAATCATTTTAATGATTTTAAAGAGACATAATCTGTGATTATTTTTTTATAAGAAAGAGGAAAGATCTGAAGAAAAGTGTTAAGGCAGGAGGCCGCATCACCAGCACTTTGAATTGATGTGGGTGTATACATCTGGAAGGGATCTATTAAACTTGTGGATCCTGTTGATCTGGCTTAAGCCCTGAAGTGCTGTTGAATCCAAGGCTTGATCGCCCTTGCATTTACGGCCAAGCTTCCCGAGCGGTATTTAAGCCATCGCCACTGCTTAGAAAACAAGTGCACATCAGTCAGTAATATAAAGTATGTAGAACATGAATAAACCTCTGGAATTTGGTTGGATTTTATGAACCATCTCAATTAGACAAAAAACATTGTTTTAATGTAAACAAACAGCATTATTTGAATAAAAGCTGTGTGCATCATGTTGGATTTATACATCCTAATACTGTAAGCCAATCAATAAAGAATGCAAGTAAAAAGAGGATTATATCAAAATAAGCTTATTCCCAAACACTGGATGAACCCTGAATCTTTAAGCCCCTTCAGAAATAAACAGATACTGTTGCTTTTGTCTGTTGATTTCGTGTGCGCATTCGGTTTTTACTTGTCTGTGCAGTCAGACCCTTAGCGATACCCTGAGGTTTCTGTTATGTAACCATCTTAACTACTGTTGTGAATGTGAATTATTCTTGCGCTTAACTTTTGTGATCCTAAGGCCGTACTGGAGAGATGCTCTTTAAAGTTTTCCTTGTATGGGGTTGATGATAGAAAACAGGCTATTCGGGTCTAAGTAAATAAATATTTGTCAGACATCTCCAGCTCCGGCTCGATTATAGAATGCTGATGCTTTGTTTACTGGACATTTGACATGGCTTTCAAAGCATTCGTGTATAAAGCTGCGAACCTCTTTGGAGTAAAGGGAACCGATCAGCTTTGGAGTTCACAAGTCGAAGGCTCCCTGGCTTATGTTTTATTTTACTTTCCATGGCTAATCTTTCATAAGTCCATTTCTTCAAGCTGTCACTTCTTAAGAATCATAATAGAGGAACAGGGACGCGTTGCATTACGGCTTTAATAAATATTAATATTGAACAAAGAAATATTGATATTCAAAGTGCCTGTGTTCACTGGAACGCGAATTTAGCTCAGAGCGACAATACATATATAATATATTCATACATAGTTTAATCCTAATATTAATCTATACATAGCTTTTTTGGCTTCAAAGGATTAGCTCGCCAAAAAATGAAAATTCGGTCATCATTTATTCAGGAACGACTTCTGGAGCACGAAAGAGGAGTTATTTTTTAATATACCGATCGCTCTTTTCCAGCTTTAAAGCGAAGGATGCAAGTATATGTTTTGCATATAGGTGTGCTGTTTTCAAGCATTCCGAACACATAGGAAAGCTTTGCATGATAAACATAAAACATAAGTCGTTATACAAAAAATTCTTGACGCCTGTGAGGAAGTTAATGGTCAACATGTTCATTTTGGGGTGAAGTGTTGCTTTAATTTGTCTTGGTGCTTTCTCTCTCCCTCACTAATATTAATTCACTAAATTAATTGTTTGTTTCCATGGTAGTGATGCACACGTGAGTCGAGAGGGGTATGTGGCTGATATCCCATTAATGACTTGTTATCTTTGAACACTTGCTGTCATTATTTACCACTTGTTATTCCAGCGCCAAACATCTGCCGAAGAAGAAAACAATTGAGGGAGAAAAATATTCAGTCACATCTTTTGACACCTACAGTATGACACATGCGCTGCAGTTGTTGTCGTTTAACAATCTCATAATTAATTTAGCAGGAAAGCACATTAAGGAATCATACAATATAAATGAAAGGTTAAAAAACAGTCCTTAGATAGACGTTGCATTGTTCCCCCTAAACTTTTTTTTCTTCCTCCCCTTGGGCACGTCATGAATTCATTACGACATTCGGCTCACAAAGACATAAAACTGTAGGCGGGCCCTTCACATCACCAAACCTCAAACAGTATTCCTGTACGCTCTCTGACGAACAAAACAGCTTTAACGAATCGTTTTCCTCTTTGGAATATTAATCGGTGTCTTCCTGTACCGAAAGTGCTTCTTTTTTCTCATCAGAACGCGATTGCTGCTTAAGTCCGAGATGTTTCAAAAGAGTTTGGCGGTAGTCATACTTTCTGAAGAAAAATGCCAGGCCTGACATTATCTCAAACATAACAGCCGAGAGACTCCCTGAGTTAAACAGCGCTTTAAAACCAAGACAAGCGCCCGGGTGTCGGCGTACATCCGTGTGACCTTCAAAATGGGAAGAAGGAAATTAAGCCCACTGCTCATCTCTGCCTGGGCTTATATCCGCATCTGAAAGGCTTTGGACATGTTTGGGTTTCTGATCTGATTCATTATGCGAGATCTATAAAGGCCGATGCATGTAAATGAGTACGAGAAGATCATTTTGTGCTTCTTTTCTGAAGTTACACCTTTGAGAAGACGCTGGTGCTAAATGTTAGCTGTAGACCTTATCAAGGCTCATTTCGGCTAGCTCTGTATAACCACCCAATAAGCACTTATTTTTTTCTCGAGTTGACGCTTTTTTGCCATTGAATCATGACTTTCTACTTGCAAAAGTTAGATGGTAACAAAAAGATCAGAGACTTAACTGGACGAAATATTTTCTGAAAGAGAGACACACATAAAAATCGTATTGCCCAAAATTATATATATATCTTATTTTATTTTTTAGTCAATAATCCTTAATGTCTAAGTAAAATCACGGTAAAAAACAAAGGCAAAAATCTAAGTAAATTGAGAAGGTACATAGAAATGGACGTCTTTGATCCACAAAAACATATGTAATGTAATCTGCAAATATTTGTTTCAGAGAGATAGGTTGATAGAGAGTTATGCCAAAAGTTATGTTTTAAAAGTATTATTTAGTATTATTAATTATTATATATTTGTATTAACAAATAACAGTAATAAATAATAATGTTAACAAAATATAATAATAATAATTATACTATGATTTTTTTGGATATGCTATTCAAATCTAAAAATACTTAGATACCTAGATGCTTAGATAATAAGTTTTACATTTCACTAAAATACAACATCACTGTGTATTGTATGCAGCAATTAAATCTTCACTATTCCTTACATATTATCCAAAGATTGCCATAGTTTGCATCAGTTTTTGGAATTAAGGTAAACAAGTCACCAAAGCCTCACTTTATTCATGAATGCAGAACAGCGCCTTACGAGACAGTCCTGGAGCAGACCAAAAAAATCTAGCAGCATTATTAACAACATACAAGCATAACATGCCGTGATTTGGTCAACTCTGTGGGGTGTACCTAACAGTCGGGACACCTACCGACCTCAGAAAAGGAAACAACGCTCTCTTCCTGATAAAAGCAGCCAGAATAAAGCCTGCTGCTGAGATCAAAGTGTGATAAAAAACATCTAGCCCTCAAATAAGCAGTAAACAGAGTAAAATGTGGTCGAATCCGACAGACCCATAGTGTGAAAGAGATTTAACAACTTAATTTAATTAATCAACTGAACAAATCATAGACAAAAGATGACAGCGTTTCATAGAGGCAGAAAGACATCAGGAAACACAAACGTTTCTCCAACATAAATAAGCCAATAATTTCTCTCAAGACCACTTTGCATGATGTAAACACGGATCCAGAGGCACTTCTGGTTTCATTTTTATTTTATTTTTAAATCTCACATACAGTACATAATCCAATCTTAAATATGTTCGTTTAACATTTTGGTTTTGTTAATAAAATTCTGTTGGTTGTATTTTGTTCAAACATTTGTGTAGTGTTAAAAACTGAAACAGTAGGGTCAACAGCGTTGAACCAGCATTGTTTGCGTCATCCGAGTGGTCTATAATAGGCGTTCTGTGAATAAGTTATTTCCAAAAAGTGAAAACTGACAACATTTTAGTCCTGTGTCAGCCGCTGTAGTGCTTCGAAAGGAAAGGGTGGAGTGAGCCGTTGGTTGCAATACACAACCTCACCACTACATGCCGCTAAATTTCAAACTCTCGACCCTAAAATGTTTCATATTTCTTAAGACATGGTGTGTCTGGGCATTGACAAATGGACATAATACTGCAATGTCTACACGCTTACATTTGCTCCAAGGTTAATTCATGTTAATAACTTAAGGTTCATTCATTAAAGTTATGTACTTTTTTATTAATTTTATAGTAAAAAGATCATAGTACCATGGTCAGTTTGAACAGTTTTGTTCATTTACACTGATGCTATCACATGCAATCGCTTTATAATGGGACTGTAATAAGCATTTCCATCACTTTTGAAGTTTTTAATCAAACTACTGTAGAATTTAACATTTGTGCGACAGATAAAAGCTTCACAAAGTCTTGCCTTATTCCAGTGCTAATTAATGCCATTTAACATCTCCTTGAGCACATTTTACAACAACAGAAGTGTATTTTTTAGCCTTAGCAACTGTGCTTATGCTTTCCTCACGAGTACCCAGGGTTCTTTCAGAATTGCTCATGATGTAAAGCTTAGGATAAAGTCCCACCTAAAATAGATTTGGACGGATGTGGTGAAAAGCTATTGGCAACCAGGGTCAATTCCAGGCAAATTTTGACAGAGAAAAGGAAATTTCCTTTCATTCATGTGGCACATAAGAGGCATAATCTGTGCTCAGGAAATTGTTCCCGGGTTGTTTCAATAAATGCAGATGGACGGGACAACACTTCACAAGAACAAACTAATTCAAAACCAAGAGGCAACGTGCCAGTGTTTTTGCAATGCTAATGCCTTAGAACATCATGTTGAAACCGTGGACAATAATCACAATTATCCTCTTACAACT
Organism: Triplophysa tibetana; assembly: GCA_008369825.1. Classification (NCBI taxonomy): domain Eukaryota; kingdom Metazoa; phylum Chordata; class Actinopteri; order Cypriniformes; family Nemacheilidae; genus Triplophysa; species Triplophysa tibetana. The sequence continues at coordinate 4,276,204 of CM017893.1, forward strand.
GCACTTGTCATAATCTTACACCTAATGAGAGAATTACGGGCGATGATATGATGCCAACAAGCACGGCACTTAGTTTAGAGAACAATTTAAATTCTACATTAACTCAAAACACGACAGGAGAGGTTTCATTTACTCCGACAACGAATGTCAAAATATCCACTTAGCACACCTTCATTACAATACTTTGTTTGTATTACAGACATGATAGCTTTATGTTTTTCTTATTTCAATGAAAATAGACACTTAACAAACTAAACAAAAACAAAAAGCAATTACAGTTTTAAAAAGTATACTTGCAAAAAAGTTGTATGTTGAAATAATTCGAAATTTTACTTATAGTTTATGCTTATATATTATATATAAAAATAGCTTTAAGTTCTCCAACACTTGTAGGAACATTTAGGAGATTTTACATGTATGATCACATTTTTGGCGCATCACCACATATGCTCTGACTCCCGGCGACTCTCAGCATCGTCCGTTGACTCCCAGCATGTGTTCAGGAGACGTTCCTGACAGCTGAAGTTATGGGTGAGCTCAGGAGAGATGACTGTTGTATCACTTCAACTTCAATTCACAATTTTTTAAATAACACACCTCACTTCCGTGGACCTCAGGGGTGAATACAAGTGTCCAACTTCATTAGCTCACACTCCCCGAAGGGGTCCAATCTGTTCGCATGGTTCCTCTAAAATACATAACATTTTAAGGTATCAATCTAATCTACGGCTGTAATGCAAAAGCAAAACAATTACTGTACGCCTGCTGGTTTGTGCTGGTTAAATGAAAGTTAATTAAAGAAACAAACAAATAAATGAAGGGAATACCAATGTAGAATCTTAGTATATAGTTGAGAATTATTAAAAATAATTTACAGCGTCTTGGTTCTTTAAATAATGGAAACGCAAGGAGGTCTGTCTAAACCCTGAATGATTGTGTATTCTTGTTTGCGGAGAGCGTGAACAGATGGTTGGAGACCTGAGTATCTCCACTGGAATAAGTTGGTTTGAAGACTTATCACACGCGCAGACCTGACACGCCAACACTTTGCCTCACGTGGGATTTGAAAAAGAAACAGAAAAGGCCAGTTGCATCCCCAAGAGATTTAAGCAAAATAACAGCGATCTAGACAGCAAGAAACCTGTGCACTAAAGTACGATTCGATTTAGTAATCAAATGTGTTGACGTGAGCATATACAGTGAGGTCTGGAAGTCTGAGGTGACATTTAAAATGTCTTTAAACTTGGAAATAAACAACATATTAGTAATCTGAAAAATATATGATGTGAAAATGAAGGAGAAATATTAAAGATTCTGTACTTGTGGGATAACATGCATCATCAGGTTCTGCACAAACGTGGAGATGAGGGCGTCTCGAGGGCAGCGGTCATTAAAAATGCTTATTTTAAATAATCCTTTGACGGCAATTGTGGATGAGAACGTCATTTAACATCCAAAATGTCGTATTAAATTTGCATCAACAACATACAAAATGTAAGCATTTTACGCCACTGTGAATACGAGCTATAATAAACAAGAATAAGAGGAGTTACTTTACAATCATGTTCCTATATTAATGAAAATCACACAGAATGGGTTCGTTCCCAAACAAGGACAAAAGGGAACCCAAAGTCTTTAGTGCTCCAACGACAAAAAAAGAAAAGTATAAATTTCACTAGTTTATAGATGATAGATCAGTATACAGTACATGAATTGTTTGTTAAAGGGATAGTCCACCCAAAAATGAAAATTATGCCATTATTTACTCACCCTCTTGCCATTTAGAACATTTATGACTTTCTTCTGCAGAACACAAAAGAAGATATTTCGAAGAATGTCGGTAACCAGACAACAGCAATATGCCATCACTTCTATTGCATAAACACAAAACCAATGCAAGTCAATGAATATCGCAGTGGTTCGATTGCCATCATTCTTCAAAACATCTTCTTTGTGTTCTACAGAAGAAAGAAAGTCATACAGGTTTAAAATGATAACAGAATTTTCGATGTAGTAAAGTCGACTTTCCCTTAAACAAGCTTGCATTCAATATTTCCCTGCTGTTACTTGGAGAAAGCAACACAGCTCCATTGTTAATGTCTTGAACTCTTGGGACTAGAACAGAATAAATAAATAAATCACGATTCCTCTGCCTGGTTGTGTGTAAGATTAACAATCTAGAAAGCGCTGGAATTTCAGGAGATGTTTATGAGCTAGCGTGCTGACACAGCATCCACGACACGCCCTTGAGCTTACAACATTATCATCTCTGTCTCCTCAGCCCTTGAGCCAGTTTATTAATGTGTAAAGTCATGAGGAGTGAGATTAGAAGGTTTTATCAGCATTTTCAATGGTAATGAATTCATGTTCGGTATCAAGTTTTCTCAGGTCTGTTCTTATGCATGTGAGTGGGATTCTTGGTGTTGGAACTCCCGCAATGACTGTTTTGCAATCGTATGCAGGTGATTTTTTTATTTTCTCTGTTAGTGAGAAAAAATTGCCAATTCTATGTGGTGGTGATGGGAGTTACGAGAAATAATTATAACATTGATTCAGAAAATATTGAAACACTCCAAAACTTCCCAACATGTCCCAGCATTGAGATGACAGACTAATTTGTCATAAAGTTTAATGGAAAGCAACTGCAATGAGACTCAATCTTATTTTAATTGTTGGATTCATCCTATGAATAAGAAATACATTTTGCATTATGCCTGAGAAACATTGTGGTGTTAGATTAGTTCTTTAGATTAGCTCTTTAACTTCACTTCTCCCTCTGTGGCTTCTCTCCGTTCCTTACATCGTCATATTGAGTGTAATTAGTTGCACTGGAAGACATTTTTTAGACTTAGATTTATGCATTTGGCAGATGCTCGAATCCAAAGTGACTTATAGTGCATTCAAGGATATCATTTTTTTATCAGGATGTGTGTTCCTTTGGGATCAAATCCAAAAATTTGCGTTGCTAACACAATGCTAATTCACTTTTTAAAAGTATCCTCGTATGGTAATGCCTGTTTAACATTCCTCTCCAGCATTTGATGAATTATCACTAGAAAATCGGCACAAAGATCTGATTTCACTAAAGTGATTTGACTATGCAAGAATATACTTATATCATGTAATGTGTATGAAGCATGATTCATCTTCATGAAATCTTGTATGTGATTGGATCAATGTAACCAACACATGTAGGAGATCATGTGTAAAGATTCACTGATGGTCATTACACAATACTGGATACAATGAAGACAAGCAATCGAACTTTTAGATTTTCACATAATCATAATGATACAGTCACTTACGACATCCTCGATCCTGGGACTCACTGAGGCTGCAAATCGGACCTAAAATCAGGCCTTAAATGTTCAGGTGTAACTCCTGCCTAATGCTTAAAGAGACAGTACACCCAAAAATGAAAATTCTGTCATTATTTTCTCACCCTCAAGTTGTTCCAAATCTGTATACATTTCTATAAATTTACATTTATGCATTTTCGCAGACGCTTTTGTCCAAAGCGACTTAGATTACATTCAATCGAACCCACGACCTTGGCGTTGTTGGCACCATGTTCTTACCATTGAACTACAGGAAAGCTTTGTTCTGATGAAAACAGAGATATTTGGAAGAGTGCTTGTAACCAAACAGTTCTTCCAAATATATCTCTTTGCGTTCAACAGAACAAAGACTTTTATGCAGATTGAGGGTGAGTAAATGAACACACAATTGTCATTTTTGAACTGGGCTGTGTTTCCCGATAACGTTATCTCTTAGCGCGCTACAAAGACTCTAAAGGTATACACCATAACTCAAGTGATACCTTTTCTAGGCGTGTTCCCCGAACTCTACCTATTGTGGTTACTTGAAGAAAAACCTTGTTAAGTGCGATAATAGTAGGAGCTGTCTATGTTGTTGTCATGGTTCCACTATCATGTCATGTTTTATTCCTGTCTCAAGTGGAGCCATGGCAGTGCCTGATGGTTTAATGTGGGAAAGACATGGTTCTTTCTCGTGTTTCGTCATTGTTCCCTTCCCCTCTCACTCCTCGTCAGCTTTCCCTGAGTGCTTAATCCCCAGCACCTGTTTCTTGTTAATTATCCTGTGTTTGTTCCCTATAAAGAGTCCTCATGTTTCATTGTCCTGTGCTCGTGCATTGTTCTTGTCTTGTACCTGTTTGCTGTATCAGATGTTGCTGTCTTGCCTTGTTGCCGTTCCCTGTGTCTAGTAAGTGTTAGATTAGTGTTCTTTTCAAGTACTTTGTTTTGTAGTTTAGTTAGTCATTGTCCTTGTTTGTTGTTAAAGTTTATATATTAATCCTGTCCTGTTTTCCCCCTCGTGGGTTTTGTTTTGCATGTTTGTTAGTGTTTATTTGTAAATAAAAATCCTTGTTACATCTACCGTCTGTGTCTGCCTACAATTGGTTTCCCATGCCATGTCTCACCTTGAGTTTCATGACAGTTGTTGGTTGTGAATAGGTTGATTTTAATACCTCGAGAATCGATTGTTCGCTTCACCTTGCGTTTTAGAGTGGGTAAAGTATTGAGAAAATTATCGTTATTATAAAGAAACGCTTTAGAAATAGTAGAAATGACATTTATCTGGGCTCACTGAAATAGAATAATACATGTGTGTGTATTTATAATTTTGCAAGTGTCCGAGCCCGTACCCTCACAGCCATACGTTTTCTGCGTTAACCAGATACATTAACTAATCCTTTAAGAATCAAAGTATGTGCTTTATAAAATTGTAATGAATTAGAACATCTATACTCCACAAACAAAAATCTAGATCATTACCGACTGCAGTAACCTTTTTTTTAAAAACCTGTCAAGACAAATCAGTTTTAAAGAACGCAATGTTTTTCTTTAAAGGCAATCATTTATTGCATTCTCAGGCCTGAAAACTGAAGATATTATTAGCACCTGTAAACCTTTTATTCACTTTTAATTCTTCCAGAATTGAAAAATCAAATCAAAAGTAAACTAATCTACACAGAACCCTATTCCATTAGCTCATTTTGCAGGGGCGTCATACATACGCATGGCCTCCGCTGACATTTCACATTAGTTGATTAATAGTGAGTTTGACAACCGTGCATGAATCTATAAACGAATGTGGATGAGTATCAAAAAGACACCTTTAACCTACTTGTGCTTACCCGATGTGTGGCGTGTGGTTGTTGAATATTAAGTCCCACGGCTCTGTTTCACGGCACATTGTTTACCTTTTGTAGCTGGGCATGGGGTGATAATTTTATTAACGGCTCAGGATATCATTGATCTCCTTTGGCTATTAAGAATTCATTATTTTCTTTGTCAGTCTTATGTGCTAAGGGGCAACTAATTAGAAGTGGAGGGATGTTTCATACAGAAGGATTTCACAGATGATCTTAAAGCTGACACTACTAATAATATACGATTTTTCATTCATTATGGATATTAAAAGTGACTGTTTGCAGCGAGGTTATGTCAAATACTTAGAGGATTACATTGGATGGCTTTATTTTATTATTATAAATTTTTGTTAAAATAAACATTTGTATTAAGCAAAGAGCATAAAATCAGTATTTATCAGTGTCTTTTTACCTTACCTATAATATTATTCAGTCCAATTATATTAAGAAAGACAAGTATGTAAGCTAACCTGCAATTTTAGGTTTCAAACAGAGTTGGGAAATAAAGATATTAAAGTTATGGATTGCAGCTTTAATAAAAATAAAATTGCATTTTTTTTGTATTTTTTGTATTGTACTCAAATCCAAATGCAAATTACTTGCAAATGCAATGTAAGTCGCTTTAAGTGTCTGCCAATTGCATAAATGTAAATAAATCTTAAAATGAGACCAAATAACAGGACCCATTTACCAAATTGTTTATTTAAAAGAATCGTTATACAATAAAATGATAATATAAATGAATATGAACATAAAATAAATCAAATATATACAGTTATATTATTATAGACACTAGCAAACACAAACAGGAAGTTAACTAGGGTTCAGGCGAACAGCGCGTGCGCTTCCTATAAAACGGTCCATATAAGACCCGGAAAAGTTAATGCTGGCAAACATATCAAAAATTAATTTGCCAGCCCTAAAATACTAAATGTAATAGTTTACCGAAAACATATCTGAATTTTTTTTTTTAAAAGTTTTAACCAAAAATTATAAAAACTTAGAGGGGTATTTTGCTTATTTGATTCTAAAAAAACTGCATGGTACAGTAAGTAAAAGAAAGCATTTTTGTGGGGTTTTTCTTTCATCTTTGTTGAAGTCATATTCAACATATTCAGCATTTATAAATTCCCCAATACCTCCACCAACAGATGGTTTTGGCCTTATAGCAATAAGAAAGGTCCCACTATAACAAGAAGAGGTCATATTTAATCTAAAAACAGAATGTGCTGCCAGGCTCAATCAGGAAACATGAGGGGTTTGTTACAGCACATTATGCCAAGACTGCAATCTGACACCTGTCAATCAACAATTCCACCAATCACCTGGCTCACAGCTGCTCTCTCCACCCCCATTTTAGAGAACAAATTGAATTACGTTCACATTGGTTTACGGCCGCGTTGCCAGATCGGGAAAGAGATGTTTGCTTAATACAATTGAGAGACTTTCATTAAATTAACCTTTCTCGATCCATTACTCACCTGCTGCAGTCATAAACCCATCCCCATGTGTTTATTTTATGGCTGTCCATCCGTATGGAATCAAGTCGGGATTTATTTGTTGCGTGACGTTAATGCACGGTCACCAACAAAGTATGTCAAATATGTACGGCCACGGACAACGGTATGGCATAAGAATGGAGTCTATGTTGTATTTAAAGTTTCTTAATTTCTCTTTGCAATGGTTTGAAGGGTGAAGTTTTTGTTGCAATCTGTAACTTTGTTTTTGGCCGCACCAGGTCTCAAGTTGATTAAAGAACCCTCCAAACCCCCCTTCATTTATTTGCTTGGCCATATTTCATTCAACCGGCTTTCTGTCCATTTCTAATTACCATAATGCCCTGTTGGCTCCATAGCTTCTGTCTGAATGGAATGCAATTATACATTGGTCACCGCGCGGCGAACGCAGGCTTTTTTAGTGAGACACTGGGCAACTTAAATGGGAGAGATTTTAGGAAGTGAAAGCAGAAGGAAATTCGCCAAGGTGGGACTCGTGAGAATACTTCAGAAAATTCCTGGAATGAGATGAAGCATCTTTTTCCATTTTACTTTGAAACAACGTTTTTTTGCTCCTGAGGGCAAGACTGTCTGAGTTATTTGATGTTTTATTACTCGCTTCTTAGATGTCGAGAAATGTTTTCAGAGCTTTTACTAATGAAATCGGCCCATAAGTTGATGTGGCTTTGTGTGATTACGGGGGACAAAATAACCGGAGGGTAGAGAATGAGTTTGTTGGGCCCAAACCCAACAGAATCTAATTATATCATATACTGTAGATTTAGCCATTATAACAGATGGCAAATGTCTTGCCAGTTAAAGGTACAGTATATGTGGGTCGGTTAATTACCCATATACTTTATGATCCTTTATTTGTTGGGGAAGTGGGATGTCCTGTGGGAAATTCATCTTTAATCAGTCGCCAAGTTGATATCGAATGACTGCAAAGGTCACAGAACGGTTTGAGCGAGTATGACAGGAAAGCAATGAAAGATGACATCTCAGATTACCAGACCCGCAGCATCTAATTGGGAGGTAAACAGAATCCAAGCTGACATGACTTTATATGAGACGCCTGAGATGGAGGCAACAATGACAAGGCTTTTTTCTGAAGACCACCTGACAGTAGTTGAAAGGATTACATTATAAAAAACATGTACGTTTTGTGACCTTGGTACAACACACCGAAATAAACCAATTTTAATACACAGTTGCTCTTTTAAAGATAAAGGTGCTTAAAAGGTTCTTCACACTCATGCCATAAAAGAAAAAGAAAATGTGGTTTTGCAAAGAACCATTCAGTCAAAGGTTCTTTAAAGAATCATCTCTTTTTAACGTTTTTATAATCTGAATAACCCTTTTCGCCACAAAAAAAACCTTCTAGAAAGGTACTTGAGATGTCACAGGTTCTTTATGGAACCATCGAGACAAAAAAAGGTTTTTCTATGGCATCCTGAAGTACCTTTATTTTTAAGAGATCTTTTGTCTGTGATATGTAGTCTTTCTCTCTAACCACGTGCAAATAAATAAATAATAAAAATAATATATGTATATATATATACAATATAAAGGCTAAAATGTATATATACAGTATAAAGGCTAAAATTATATTACAGATGAGTCTGAATTTGTATTCTTTTTGGAAGGTTTAAAATCTATGAATTTGGGATCAATTCAGTCGTCCTTCTGTAGAAACGAATAATGAACATAATTATTATAATCACGGGCAATCATTTTGTAGTAAATTCCCAGGTAGCGAGGAATAGCAATTTAATGTTGACTTTATGTTTAACTGGTTAGTTTCAACATTGATTCAACATTAAATACATTTTCTTTGCTATCCCATGACAAATGTAACTTACAGAGTGTTTAAGAGCACTATAAATAAAACAGATTACAAACTCAAGTGTCGTCAATGCACTTTGAAAAAATAGAATATATGAAATCTGCAAACATACTTTTTCTATTTTCTAGATGTTTTTCATATTCACATCTACTTCTGTTACTACTGAATGTAAAGCTTCTTTGCAACAATGCAAAGCAAAATGTAAAAAAAGAAAAGAAATAAACTAAAAGAGATATGTTGTTCACCTTACTAAGTAAAATGTTGTAATTGCATGTAGACGGATTCAGCGGAAAAAACATTAACAAATGTTATGTGACCTAAACTTAACTTTTGGTAGACCTCCGCAAAGGATCTATATATGTTGAGTAGTTTTAATTTCATTCAATACAATTACAGTAAATATTAATACAAATTAAAATTAATATAAGTTAAACATAAAATAAACTGATATGTCATAACCAAACAGTTAACTTTGGGCCAGGCATTTGTGTCCAATAGAAACCATGAATATATCCTGAACAACTGTGTACTTAGTCTTGATAGATATTTTAAAGCGATCCGTACAGTAAATTATGCTGGATCTGCTGTCCTCCGCAATAGTTTAGAACCGATCCACAAGATAAGAAATTGTGTCAGGTGAAATGTGTACAATACTGTTTTATTAATTTCTCTATTTGATGCACTCGAGACATTACCTGATTTGAATATATCCGCACACTATCATCTTGAGATCCCAAGTTATTAATTTCTCTGTGACTTTCCCCGGAAGAGTGCAAGCACAGAGTACAGTAAGCACACAGTGAGCTATTGTAGCTTTCCTACTCTCTCATCAGATTTCACCTTGGAGAATAATTTCCATATTCATTATATAACAAGTGGTAATAGATCGGCAGAACCTCTGCTCTCTTTAGAGATTGTTTTAGGAGGGATATTATTCGGTTAGAAGAGGTACTGAGAACACAGAGCATTGTACATCATTTGGGAAGGGCATCAATTATCTATGTTGATAGTAAAGGTCACTTGGGAGAGGAGGACGGATGAAGGAACAATCGATAGTCAAGAAAAGTAAAAAAAGATTTTTGTTTTTAAATATTTCACTATTGATGTCAGTGATGTTGTAGCATTAACATTAACATTAAATTCTGATGAAAAGCTCAAGGGCAGTTCATCTTGAGGTTCTATTGTGACAACTTACCCCTTACAGGCTAGTACATTTTATTAGATCAGATGTCACCTGAGCGGAATGATGGATTTAATGAGAGCTTTATTGTTGTTGTCCTAGAATCTGATTGGTAAGCGCAGCATTTCTGTATTGAACAAATGTATAGTACAATGCAATGTAAGTCGTTTTGGGTAAAAGCGTCTGCCAAATGCATTCATGTAGTTCGTTTTATTTCCTGTAAAACCACACGGAGTGAAATCTTTGTCTCATTAAATCATCATCTATATAAAGAGGTTACAGGTTGTGTGTGTTTTCGCAAAATAGCTGGTAGGTTTCTTATTTTACTTCATCAATCTGAGTTACAAGATCCCAACACCGGCAATAATAAAATGTCAATTTTAAACTCAGGGGATTTTATCTTACATGCAGATTTCCATATTAATAAACATATTCCTGGAGCGATGTACTAATAAAGAGCTGCTTGTCAATTTTTCACTCAAATAGCATTCAGTCAACCAAACCTCAGGTAGTACAACCATCTGGGAGACGACTTGAAAAATGTCTGGCATTACTGTCGGTTTATATTTACATTTGCTGAAATTTGACAAATGCGTATTAAGCCTAGACCGACTGAACCCATTCTGTTTTCAGGAAAGGTTATCTATAACCAGTAGTAGTTCATATGCGAAATCAAATTGATGGAATCACATGTATCTGACACCTGTATATATAAATGGGAACGGGCAGGTAATCTTCATTAATGGAAAAAACATACCAATATCTGCTGTCGTCTGCCTGAGATTGCATTTCAAGACGCATGTCAAAACTCAATCAAAATGCACTATTGGACAAATGTCGGCACCAAGGTTTGAAACCCAAACTTGCCATTATATACTAATATAATTAATATGTTTGCAGTTGGTTGCCTACAACAAACATTGGTAATAAAGATAAAACATAAGCCAGGTATCCCAAGTTATTGTCTTGTTAAGCAAAACTCGCCACTGGCAACAAAATACACATGGATTTTTGTTTTTGCCTTTATATAACCAGGAGCTCTCTCTGAGATTTAAAATCTCTTTCACATGAGTGTTCTGGCCAAGATGAGGAGCAGCACAATCAGTTTCAAGCACAACATTACACAACATAAACACCACATTATAAAAATTCACACTAAAAACAACTACATCATTGAATCATCTTCAAGTTTCTGAATAATCCAAATTTTGCAATTTCGATTTCGATTGAAACAAATTCCAATCAAATGGAGCTGCAAACATAAATGCTTTTTCCCAGTTCAGTTCGAGCAAATGGCACATAAAGAGTGTAACAATTATTTTTTCCATTTCATTAAACCACAGAGATATGACGGCATCCACCATAAAATAGATATGTAAATCAGCAAGCACCAATGCATTTTTCTTCTTGTGGACAAAGAAGGCCAGCCCGCTCTATTATACGAAGTGCAATGATGGGTCAATGGCTTACATTAAGATATGAATCTTAGGACAACATGACAAATAGCATCCAAAGAAGAGAGAATAGAAGATGGAGCAAACTGGTACACTACCATAGTTGAGCACAGACAAAAAAGTAGGAGAGACTAATTTCTTACTTACTTGGAAAGAAAACCCAAACTTGTTTCTGAAGTAAAAACCAAGCTTGATTCCTTTTTTTAATTCTGGGTAACGTGAGAATTAAAAGATACTGTGTCATCAATAATGATGCCAGGGTATTTACACTCTTTTACTGATTCGATTACATTACCAAATTTAGACTGAAAAGCGTTTATATAATTTGCAATTACAATTTATCATTTTTAATTTGAGAAAAAGCTTGGTTTTATCTACATCTAAAACGAGTTTTAGGTTGTTAAAGCGAGACTGAATAACATTAAAAGTAGTGGTGGGCATAGATTCATTTTTTTAATCTAGATTAATCTAGATTAAAATGGCTCATTTGAATTCTGCCAAAGGCATTCAGAATATGTGTGTTACCCAAATAATGACTAAAAGTAAGTCTTTGAGAACGGTTTCTAAAGCCAGGTGGCGCATTAGACCAGGGGCTCATCTCCTGTTTCCAAAATGCATCACAAACTGCTTGAGAAAGCTGTTCTACTATGATCATTTGTGATGAAAATTAAATTATGTTCAATAAGATGTACTTGTGTTTACTTCCGCATTAGCTAAGGGATGCTTTGCGTTTGGGGGGTACTTGAGACTGGAAGAGCCTCCTACAGTCCATTTACATTTAAATTTAGTCATTTAGCAGACGCTTTTCTCCAAAGCGACTTACAAAGAGTTAGGGAGCAACAAGCGATATGTCATACAGGAGCCATAATACATTAGGTGCCAATACAAAGTTACTGGTTTCAACTAAAGCTAGACCATTACCTGTTGAGAGAAAGGTTTTTTTTTTAAACTAACTGTATGTAAACCAATTCCGTACAGTAAACCAATTCTTCATTGCACAATGTGCAAACAACCTTAGTCTTGTCGAGGTGTCCAGTGGGAAGCGTTTTAAAAATAAATTTTCCCTGAAGCAAACCCGGCGGCTTCATAGCTGCATCCATGTTAGCACGTCACGTTTGATGTGGTAATTTCACAGTAACGTTATGTTGTTTTCGGACCAAACGCGAATGGCGCGTCAAGCGCAAGTGATTTACATGTTCAGTCAATGCAAAGACGCGATGGACCTACTTGCTGCGCGAATCGCGCGAATGAAGCCGTGGTTATGAGATGATGAGGCGGCGCGAATCACGCGAATCACGCGAGTTGAAAAATCTCGTTCACGCCCCCTACAGTGTAATTAATCTATGTATACATCCGCGCTAAAATATCAAGGTGAAAGTCATCATAGCTTGCGTAGTATAGACCCAGCTCCCAACCCAACTTTGAGAATAGATTAACGGCGACATTTTTTTATCGCGCGATAAGAGTCTCACTGCGTAACGGCCCACCACTAATTAAAAGCCAACGGAAGCTTATGCATGGCTTGCTTACTAGAGGAAGCTCTAGAGACGAAAAGGACCAAATAAGACACTTTTTATATATTTCTGTCCGAAATGGCCTGAAGCTGCTTATTTTGGCTTAAGATGTACACAATCAGAATCCTTTGCACTTGATGTTAGCAATAATCATACCCTTTTGGAGCATTTATCCAACCTGACGTCACGCCAAACAATTCAGAGACCATCTTTTTAAGACGCACCACCTCGACAATGCTAGTCATGAGGCACCAGCCAAAATTCTCTTCAAGGAAACTACAGTGACGTTCTCTTACAAGCCATTCAATACACACAATTCCATTACAAAGCAGCAAACCAGACATCGAAGAGTAGACGGCAACCATCTGATATTCAGCGTGTTGAACAAGGATTCAGGAGCTGTTTTCTGAGGCTGCATAAAGCCGCTTACATGTTAACACCTCGGGGTAGTATTTTGCTCTTTCCAGTCTAAATACGGCACATTTTTTTCTCTCAGGAAGTCGGGAACTTTCTTTCAGAGGTTCATGTAATACTTTGTATTCCCCAGGGGAGACTGATGCAAACGTTTTGATGTTCCTCCATCCCACTCCTCTGTTCCGATCATAAAAGAAAACCGGTAAAGCTTTTCACGGTTGTGCGATTCCAGTTGTAAATACAGCAGATAAGACACTCGCGTTTGTGTAATCTCCACAAAAAAGCCTGTATGTGGAGATCCTAAAGGGACTGCAAGTGTTCCGTCACTTATTATATTCAAAGCGCCGATATAAACCATTATTTGGCGCGAAACACTGAACATTAGAGCCGCTCTCGCTACCGCTGCGTCTCTAAATCAGGTCATGAAAACAATAAGAATGTGCATTATTTTACATTACTTTAGCCTGGGAGGTGGATTATTTGTTCTCTGTTCTTGAGAAATTGTGTGGTTAGGATAATAATGACTGTTGGAAAATTGCCTATTTGTACTCTGCATGTATTAAGTCTCAAATATGTGGTTTGGGATCTTTGTTATTAACTTGGAGTGGGTCTTTTATGAGATGGCGAAGAAAATGGCAAAGTTATTCAAAACAAGTCTTTCAAGTAGTCATAAAAAGCACCAAACAAACTTTCATGCAGCATTAACCCGTGACACTCTTTATCTCCTCATTAAAACCAAATGTACAACCTAAAGTACAATTTAAAGGATTTTAACGGGTGATATGAATCACTGGGACACTGGGTAGTTTATTCAAGGTTTATTTTAAATCTTGATTTAGATCATAATATTTTCCGACACAGCCTGTGCACGATTAGAGACAACGGTAATAAACTCACATCGAGATGTAAGATGCCTTGACAACACAGCTTGCGAGCGCTCTACGAATACAAACAGGTTTGTGTCAATCGGACTGCGCGTGTCTGCGGTTAATTACGAGACAGGTTGCGTGAAGATGTTCGACTCTGTATTCTCAGGTTGTCTCCTTCGAGTCAGATCCAGCGGATGGAGTCAAATCAACGCTAACTCGTTTAAGATTCTGTGCTCTCATCAACAGAACTGCAACTTAAAAAAAACATCTGTCACACGACTGTAACACATCTGCTGGGCTTTATACTGTAGGAGCAATTTTAGGTCCGACACGTACAACAGATGCGCACGGTACCTCGCTTTCTTTCTCTCGCTCACGGATCGTTCACTGTAAGGTAATTACATTACGCTGACAGTAATTTAGAGGTGGTTTACTCTTAGTGACAAGAACATCACAGAGATTTCTCACGGAGTGGCAGCAACACCTGAAAATAACTTCTAAATTCAGCTCTGTGTACGGCAACCGCATACACGTGAACACACAGATTGCATCGGATTCGTTTTAAATTCCCTTTTAAAAATCATTATACGATTAAAAATTTACGTCAGAACATGAGGCTCGTAATTGTTTCCAGAGGGATTATTATTGTGGGTCCGAGATTCCAGATTTGCAAGGTCAAAGATGAAATCAAGGGTCATTTATAATTCGCTCTTCCCGTGATGAATCTTACTGGATGGACCAAGTCAATTAAATGTGAATATTACATTTTTTTATTTTATTAGAATATTGATTTAAATATAAAATCAAGACCCAAAATGATCTGATCAATTCCGTATCCAATACTCAGAAGAATCATTATGAACACTATTTTGAAAGCGCATAGGAATACTCAGAAATCATGGGCTGTTTAACCCATGGTTGGGTATAAGATTAGGGCCCTATGAAATCCATTTTATTTTTTCACAAATTTCCGGTTTATTTCTTCTCAGATTCCCTAAAAAATATTATATTTTTCTGGATTCCATGTATCCCTGTAAAAATATCTGTAAAATAGGGTGTAATGCATTTAACATCCCACCAGTAATTTTTTTTCTTTCTTTTGTTTCAGGTAGGACTTTTAGAACTATTTTTAGTAAAGTAATGTTTTTTTTAAATCAGTAAAAAAATGTAATTCTTTTTACTAAAGTTGATAATATTCTCAGTGGTCTACATATAAAAATTGAGGGAATGGTGTGGTAAAATGTGGGTGTGTTATATCTCATTCAAGTTAACCAGACTTTTATTTTGACTGGTCACCACAAAAGTTGTTTGACAGTAGCTTCAATGCAGCTGAAAGCGTCAGACAAGGATTACTCCTGCAGTATACGCAACCTAACCAACCTAAATTGACACTTATAACAAGCAGATTATTTGAAACGCATCTCAATATTTCTAACCTGGTATAATGAAGAATTGCCTTTTGTTAGCTGTGAAGCGCTCATTTTTGAAGAAGTAATACATTTGCAAAACTCTGTGCCATTCCGCGATTCCGTCCATGTTTTCCGCATTTCGGAAATCAAAGGGCCCTAAAATACAGACAAATCAACCTGATCTCACTGGTTTTCGTAGCCGAACTAGGTGGCTAATTCGTATGAGTTTGTTCGTTGTGAATCGTACATAAACGTATGGTTACTAGAAAAAATCAATACCAAACCCCCACCCCTAAATCTAACATCACTGGTGTAAAAGCAAATTTTGAAATGTATGAAAAAGATTTATCAAATTTGTGAGAATTATCTAAAATTAGCCACCTTGTAAAATAGTTGGTTTTGCCATGAAATTTTATAGACAAAGCCAACTGTTGCTTTAAATAAACCTATAGGAAATGTCTACACTATATTAAACTAAGCCATAGGCTGAAACAACTCTGAAACAACTGATTTTAACCCAACCATGGGTTGAACCAATACAGCATTTTTCGGGGGGAATATTTGTTCAAACCTATTTTATGCAAACATACAAATGCTTCAGCTGATACAGATAAGGAATTCTGCTCGAATAAAAAACTAAGCCTGAACCCAGACATTTTCCATTTACATTGAGCAGACGATTTTATCCAAAGCGACTTACACATGAGGTAAACAATGGAAGAAATTGAAACAACATAAGGACAACAAAAAGCATAGGTGCAGTAAAACCGTTCTCATAAAGCCTACCACAGTATACAAAGCTACGTTTTTTATGACATTTTTTCATAGAAAGAGTAGAAAAGAGATAGAAGTCAGATCTGATCGGTATGGTGCTGACAGAAGAGATGTGTTTTCAGACGATTTTTACAGGTGACTACAGAATCTGCAGATTTGTAGCAGTGGGCAGATTATTCCACATATGTGGAACAGATCCAGAAAAGGTACGTGAGAGTGATTTTTTACCTTTTGGGATGGCACTACAAGACTTCTTTTGTTTGCAGAGCATAGGGATCTGGCGGGTATATATGTCTGTATGAGCAAGTGAAGATATTGGGGTGCCGAACCAGTGGTGGTAGCCAAGAGCAGAGCCTTGAATTTGATGCGAGTGACTATAGCGAGCCAATGTAACTTACTGTAGATGACGTGTGATCTCTTCCGTTCATTGAAGAGTTAGCTATAAGAAAAAAATTCCACGAAAGAAAAGTAAAGAAAGAAAATGGCACAAGGTTACTTTCCTTTTTTATGCTTTATTGGACCATGTGACCCAGTGAATCCCGAGACATTCGAATCCCCAATGCACTCAAGCATGCGATAAGACCACCAACGCACACATAACTCTCCCAGCATGCTTTTCATTACAGTGTTTATTGTTGTCTAATAGACAATGATGCCCATCCTGTTTAAATGTTTGCATAAACTAATATGCCAGCCAGGCCAGTATTTGGCTGTGCAGATTTTGGCATCAGATGAAAACTGTACTAGCATGGGCGGTTAAGACAAGAGTTAACCATCCCTTGAGTCTGTACAAAAACCAACCGTACCAACCGTCTAGAACATCGATATGTGCAAGTTATTTGCAGATATTTGTAAATATCTTTTAGTTGCATAAGTATGAGGATTTGTGTACATCTCAATTACTGTAAAAAAAAGTTAGCATCACAAATTTGAGAGTTAATAAATAGTCAATCACACTGCCAATAGTCAATTTTTTTTATTCTACTTTACTTAAAGGGTCCAATGTGTAATTATCGGGAGGATGTATTGACAGAAATGCAATATAATATACAGAACTATGTCTTCAGAGGTGTATAAACACCTTACGTAATGAAGGGTTTTGTTTTAATTATCTTAGAATGAGCTATTTCTACATACACCGCGGGCATCTCCTTCGGAAAAGAAGCAAAACGTGATGACATCGTTGTTGAGTGTCAGTCTCTGTAATAAGAACGTTATCTTTTTACACCATTGAAAAAAAAGCTTCTGCTATTTTTCAAGCGTAAACGTGTTTCATGTTAGCATAAATTCTATTATTTCTCCTCAAATCAAAAGCCTGTGCCATTTTGCTTCTTAAGTGAGATATTTAGATAATTGTCTTTTAAAACAAGACAAAAAAGGTATTAAGGAAAATACTTTTTGCAGTGCAATTATTTTTGCAAAATAAATAAATTTATGATCTTTTGTTATCTTATATAGACCACAAAGTGATCAGATATCCTGTTCTGTAGTGTCACCATCTTCTATATGAGTCGACCTCTAGTCATGAGGTTTTAAGAAATAAATCATCATTATTCACAACATCATCAGCTAACAATGTTTTATTAATAACTTCTGTCAGGCTCATTTTGATTCGTAGTCTGAGCATTTCTCCATCAGTCCATCAGCTGTCATCCCCATGTCAGGTAAGACATGAAAGGAGAATCTGAAATATGGTTATCTTTTTTGTGTAAGGGCTGTTTTGTGATTGGACCTCCCTGGTCCTGCTGTTTTGTGTCCGACTCAATTGATGTTGGACACTGTCATGTGGTTGTCACTTTTTACATGTTTTCCTACAATTGGAATGTTACACAAGCGTACAGTAAACATGATAAGTGGAGGTTGATGAAGAGAGAATGTGAGAATAATGAAATGTTAATATGACCTTTCTTAAGTTTACTATGCTGATCCGAGATCAGGGGTTTATCTCTTGACCTTCCCATCATGCTTTGCTGGAATACCGCCGGGACTTAAACTTCACTAGCTTTCACAAGCCATGAAAATGCACATTTAACACGATCATGTCCTGCAGTAAGTAAAGTTGTAGATATGATTTTAAATGCATGAATTTTGTTTCAAAACTTTCACAAGCATCATCTTAAGGATGTGTTTCCCAAACTTTTGAGTCTTATGCACCTCCGAAGCCCCCAGAGATCTTATTTCTTTAATAAGACTCCTGACCTTTCAAACATTTTTAAAAGTTTAATGTCCAGTCATTGTTAAACTTTTTATGTACCTAAAATGAAATGAGTTAAGTTATGCCCAGTTTTTGGTTTTATTGTGAACAAATCATGTTCCTGGAATCTGGTTAAGAAACTTAGTTTGAGGGAATCTGCTCATCTAGATAATTAAAAGCAATACATCTTCCTTGGTTTTCCAACAGATCAACGGTCTTCAAAGAAAAGTACTAAATGAAACTAAATACGAACTGACCATTTCAGAAATCTTACACAGTTTTTTTTGCAACTTCTGATTGATAGCAGCAGCTAAACCTTTTATATAACAAGATTATGATTTATAGATGACCAAAGCTATTTCTCCTCAATTTACTATTTATAATTTATTATATTGCCCTCAACACGTTGTGATTGAAATGCTAATGATTGAGATAACCGATTAAACATAATTAAATTAGAAATGTATTGATACAGGAATATTCCTTGATCTCAGCCAAAGTTAATTGATAGTTAATTGATGCAGAGGAAAAGCTGAACCTAATCTAATTAAACCTCATTAATATCACGCCTTCAAAATTCGCATTCCACATTGGTATGCAAATTAGACCGTGACCATGATAAACGTCTATTAAATGACAGGTACGAACGACAAAAAGGATAAACAAAATTACGGGGTCCCAAATACGTCCTGAAAGATAATCAGAGCTGTCAATCAAAAGTTCAGCCAATCAATGCGATGATCAGTGTAGTAATTACACGACAATCTCCGGTCACCTTTCAAAAGAAACGTCACTTTGCTGTCTGTAATCTATCAATCCTTTAGCACGCTTTTCCACTCTATCTCTCTATCCACGTCGAACACACGCTTTTCCGCATTGCCATGTTACATCCGACAACTTCCATGACGGATGTGTCACCACTCCACTGCGTCACTTTCCCGGGGCCGGTTAAACTGTCACTGATCCAGTCTGTCACAGCAGACTAATGGTGCTTGACAGACTCAACGAGGATGGATTTTGTTTTGTCTGGCTTTGCTTTACAATGACGGATGTCAGTCAGACTATTAACAGAATTCAGACTCCAAATCCTAAGATATGTTAAGGAGTCTGGAAATCTTGAAAGAGAAAATATCAACAGGTTTCTTGTTTCAAAAGTTTAGGTTCATATAAATGTAATGTTTCTCATAAAACTCTTTGATCTTAAGGTGTGTGCTTAAATGTTTTAAATCAATTTTTAGACCGAAATAGAATTGTGCCAACGTACTAATTTCTCTCATTACAAATCTTGGAGGACAGCATGATGACGAAAAAGCAGCCAATTAGAACTCCTTAAATACTATTTAATTGCATCTCGGGGTGAGACCTCAAGAAGCTTGTTGACAAAATACAAAAAGGTATTTTTTTCCAAGCAAAGGCTGCGTTAAATACATCTTGCATTTATTTTTTATTTGGTATTTTTAGTTACAGTATTAATGAAAATGTTACATTTGTGGTATTGCATACTATAGTTTTGATGACTTTAGCATTTTTCAAAAATGTGGAAAAAATATTTGTGGTAGGTGAATCTAAAATTTTGAACCGCAGTGTATTTAACAACCCGTTCTCTGTAAACAATAGAGTTTTATTGGAATCTAGACATATTTATAAACAAGTCTGTCAAGGAAAATCTGAAAACCAATTTTTTTAAAAGTTAGATGAGATAAATAAAATAAAACAAAAATTATTGTTGAATATACTTCTAGAGTCGTTTACCTATGACTTTTGAAGTGGAACTACATGTACACAAACACACGATCACAAGCGGTTAGTGTCTACACCTCCTCTTACGTCCTCTTCCTATGTGCCAGACTTCAAAACCGGTTATTTCTGGCCAAATGAACCGTTGTGGTAATAAACAGCATTTGGAATATATTCATCAAATAGAATTATAAACCATGACTTAAATATTTATCAGTGGCTTCGGCAAGTTAAGTAGAATGTTAGAAGTAAGTTCAAATGTCTCTCCAGCAGGTGTCTAGTAGGAGCCAGCCTCTCATCTAGCAATGTAGATGACGAAGAGAAAAATGTTCCTTGCCGTTAACAGAAAACCTCAGGTTTTAATCTTATCTGGGAAATTGCCTTTGACCACTGCCTATGTGCTCATATGTCTCCACTAGGAATGTCCTACTTTTCCCTTTTTCTGTCTCTGTTCAAGTGAGAAGTGATGTGCTCGCTGTCCCTCGGTGGTTAACTTCCAACCCTCACCCGGAGCAGAATCCATCTTCAAAAACCGGCCGAGGTCACACCTTTTCCTAGGACACTTAACTAACTTATACACTGTTCTCCACTTCTGCTCTAGCGTTATGCTACTTTAGTTCCAAGGATGTCAAGGATACCTTACAATCTCCGTATCCATTCTATATTTTTAAAGAGATCTCAACAATGTCTCAATTCAAACTGTGCACAGATTTGCCAAGAGATCACATCTGCAGTCCAAAGTCAAAGATTATAATATGAACTGAAATATTTCTTCACTCAACACTTTACAAAAAAGTTTCACTTAATAACATAACTTATTGCATTATCTAACAAAGATCCACATCAACAATTTAATTTTATTTTAAACCTTATTTTGTTAAAAAAAATATTTTTTTCTAATTTTTTTACTGTAACGTGAAAGGCAAGGTGTCCGATTTCCGAAATACGCTTGTGTAGACAAAGTCGGGCCAAATACCAAAACAACCTTGCAGCCAATCAGCAGTAAGCTGCAGAGTGTTCAGGATGGACATTATTCGAGGTGAGCACTGACGAAAGTTGGGGTTAGGGGTCTGTCTGTTTTGGTGACTTGACATCCAACCTTCAACTAATACAAAAACATTGTTTATTGATTGTTCATCTTCACTGTGCATTAACTAATGTTATACCATGGTCTGTTTCAATGGATTCTGATTGGCTGGAAGGTGTGCATTAAAAGCCTTTAACGCACGGGTAGCTCCAGTCAGTCTGATCACATTGAAAATTTACTGACCAAATAACCATCATTTTCACCTCTTTGATCTAAAATGACACTGTAAACATCAAAAAAGCTTTAACTTTGAAAATAACCTCGGTATAAGCGGGATAATCCACGGCTAGCCGTGCATTAAAGGATTTTTAGGCACGACGTGGAGGTGAAGAACCACCCGCCGCAAAGCCGTGGATTATAAAAGATAAATATTTTAGATTAAAATGAGTATTTTTGACTTAAAAATGCTGTTGGTTCATTGTTAGTTTACGTAAACTAATGCAACTAATGTTAACTAAAGAAACCTTGTACAACCAAGTCATCTCAGTCATTCAGATTCATTTCCTAAATAATTTTTTTTTGTCTTTTTTTCTATGTTGGGTTTTACTTCTTTTCAAGAATTTCAGAAGAAACGTCTGAAACAAAGTTGATGCTTGTAAAGGAAACAACTACGATCCCCAATTAATCTCCAAAGCTTTAAAACAACACCAAAAAAAATGTTCCTCTGGGCACTTCGGCGGTTGTTGCCTTGCATTTACGTTGGCGTATTTTTCTACTGTGTTTTGTTGGCTCAAACAGAATGTAACAAAATATTTCAGCGTGTCTACTTCATGATAAAATGAAAGCTTTAATAACATCCATCAACCAATTAAAAAACACTTGAATCTGAATGCTACGGTATTGAACATAGAGTCTGTCAGAAAACACGTCTTGTGTACATTCACCAGCTTTTCCAAAGTGTTCCAGTACCGGTCTGAATAATTAGACAGTCAAGAGCAATTAAAAGTTGAGGCAGGTGTGTGGCAGCCTTTTTCATTCATTTGCTTTATGTAAATGGGAAATGACAGCTGAGGAGAGGTTGAAATGAAACGCCTCACTGCGGCCGACGCTGCTGGAGATGAGGGCTGAACTCAAAGCGAAAGAAACACACAGAGACACCAGAGCAATTTTCATTACTCCATCAGCGCTTGTCCTAACGTTTACTTCTGCAAGATTTCAGGAGAGCGCCCATTAGTCAGCATAATCTCTGTGAGAGACTTCTGTTCCGCACCTCTGACAGTCTCTCTCTAACTTCAATGCTTAGTATTTGGACACTTTACATCTGACAAAATGAACGATAGTGAAGCTGCCCATTAGATCATCTTTGTGATGGAACAAAACGTAATAATAATTAATGTGGGATGCCACCAAATTTATATAATATACAGCCAAGGAAAAAATGAAGAGGCCATTCAAAATTTTCATTTCATCAGCATTTCTAAATGTTTTGTGCCCGTTCCAGTCCATTGTCTGCTGAATTTCAACAAAATCTATCCTCAGGAGTTACAAAGTCATCCTGCAGCAATGAGAAAGACTGACAGCATGACAAGACATATGAAAACTGTGATAAAATGTAAGATAATTTAAGATTCATAAATTCATGCACATATATGCTGTTTTGTTGTTTGAAAGTGAATGTGAATATTTTCTTTGCAGTATTTGAGGTCTAAAAAATATAGAGATATATTTCTGCATTGACGTACAGTTTTATATTTCTATTTAAAATTGTGGTGAAATATTGTTAGTAGTTCACAGAATAAAACAAAAATTATAATTTTAATACCTATAAAAAGTAAATGCTGAAAACTGAAAAGAATTGAAACAGTTTTTTTTATATTTTTTGGATGGCTGGATGGATGGAGAGGGGGAGAGAGAGGCAGAGAGAGACAGACAGACACACAGACAGACAGAGAGACAGTGTCAGAGTGAGAGAGAGAGAGAGAGAGAGAGAGAGAGACATGTGGACCAACATAGACAGGTAGATTCATGCAGAATTCATGCAGAAAATGTAAATACATTTTCATTAAATTTGTTTTCATTTCAACTCTTTTTCCGAATAAATCAGTATCCAGCTTCAAGGTTTGATTTTGATTCTCCACCTAGTCCAGAAGAGCACAGATGAAACCTGAGAGGAAAGCTGTTCCCATATGAGCTGTATTTCGGTTTCACTCATTGCACGTGATAACAAACACTAACACCGGTTACACTCTGTCACACCTTTATGAGTCCCAGAGACCTCTCAAACTGGCGACCCTCCTTGTACACTCACGGTGTCATAGAGCTTGCAACATTTAATTTGACCTCTGAGTCACCCAGAGCTCATCCTCAATCCCAGAACCCCCTGGAGCAGATCAGAGCCTGAGAAGCATCTGTTGAGTTAGCTTAAAAACCCGTCCTGGCCGTCAACAAAGATGGAGGGAGTGCTTTAGGGCCTATTGCCATGCCAACCGAGGCTTTACAATGATAAGCTCAGCATCTGGACCGGTCTGTACTCGCTCGGAACCCGCGACTCCCCTCTTTCCTACAAACCGGGGGATATCAATGCGCGACACCTCGTGCAATTTAGGCAACGTGTAATTAGATGCAAAAAGGCCCGGCCTGCCTATTATGGGAGCAGGGTGATGAATCACTCCAGAAAATAATTTTAATCACGGTAATCTATGATATTTGTTTGTATGGGATATAAAGCAAGGGCATCATTAGGGATGCGAGGATGCTCAGAAGCGTGCGAAAGCTAGCAGGCTATACTTAAAATGACAAGACTGCACACTACCGTCTGTATTTTTATAAAACATTGCCTCTCAACGGAAAGCGTAGCGCAACCCGACACACGTCTGCCCACTCTTGCCTTGCATGTCTTCTCCTTTGCCTAAATTGTCAGAACAGACAGAACACAAACCAGTAGCCGTCAGTTTATGACACAATGCATAGAAAACACCAAAGAGGAGGCGGATGGGAAAGAACAGGCTGCCGGCGAAGAGCAGGATGTATGTGCACTCTTAATGGGAGAGTCGAGCTAGTCGTCCGTGTCACATCATAGAGACAGGGTGCTGGAGACGCAGACAGAATAGAGCTTCCGCCATGTGCTGGAAAAGAGACAGCTGATATTGAATGACTTCTGTAAAGACGTGCGGCCGAGGTTTCAGTATCGGGATGTCCAGAGAGATCTAAACATTGTAAGACGTGTACGGGGCTACTCGCTGTCAGATTAAAAGAAAAGTTTTGATGTTTTTGGTGTGTAAATTCAACTGCATGAAGGGGAAGGGACATGTTGACATGTAAGTGTTTATAATAGCAACTATATGACAAACTAAAAAATAAAAACAATAAAGAATACGTGCACTATGCAGAGTCTTTGAACTTTTATTTACCCTCACGTTGTTCAAAACCTGTATATGACTCTTTCTTCTGCGAAACCCAAAAGTTGATGTTTTGAGAAATGTCTCAGTGGTTTTGCGTCTATACAATGGGGGCCAATGTTGTTTGGTAACCAACATTTTTCAGAATATATTTTGACTTCTTCAGAAGAAAGAAAAACATGTTGACACCTGGGTGAGCAAATGATTAAACAATTTTCATTTTTAAGGTGAACTGTCCCTTTAAGAGTGGTGGGTAATGGCATTTGGTTATCAACTGAGATTTTCGTTCATTTCAAGAGGCGAATAAGGACTTTGGTCTAATCCTCACACAAAGCCTTTGTTTATCTTTAAAACTTGCAACAGTTTTAGTCAGACGACAGGTGACTCTGAATTCAAAGGTGTGAAAGCGGTCTCAAAATTATCTGACTTGTTTGTGCCGCAGAAAAGAAATTAACAGCATACGGGTTTGGAAAAAACAAAGGTGGGAAAATAATGTCAGGTTTTTCACATCCTCCGACTGTTCCTTCAAATGCGGCATCACATGCAGACAAAACCATTATTTCATCAATTATTAAAGCATCATTACGCCGGGTTCCTGTTTATGACAGCGTGTTTCCCAGATAATTCTCCTCTCCGGATGAGACAGGTACAGGTAATGTCCTTTTGGTCTCGGTGATATTAGTTTCTGCTATTTTAATGAGTTCTCTGTAGATCACATTCCTGAGCCAGTGATATCACTGTATGCCAAAATCATTTAAATCAAACATGCCACAAAGTCAGCGTTTCATTACGGAGGAAATGCGGACAGAAAACTCACACAGACACGTGAATGAATGGCCGGGCCAAAAGTAATCAGCAGAATGTCTGCATTTCTGAGACCGTGTGTACGGTGGTGACATGGGAACTTCTCCTGTGCTTTCTTGCATAGAACATTTAATTATCGTTCTCAAATGAGCTGCTTTGGTGGGGGATTGTATATTCTAAGGGGTCATTATTTATGATGGGATTGTTTCACAGTTGTAGATTTCCTAATTCCTGGAGGAATAGTTTAAAGGAGTTGAATCAAAAATGATGTTTTGCGAGAAGCGGTTGGCATCAAAGTCGCACATATTCGGGATAACATGTAAATGACGAAATCAGTTTTCAAACGAACATAAAAAAAATGACTAAACTTTAAACATTTCCTGTTTTCATCATGTGTGCTAAGATTTAAAGGGATAGTTCACCCAAAAATGAACATTTTCCCACTGTTAACGGGTCCTTGCATTGTTCCAAACCTGTATAAATGACTTTGTTCTGCAGAACACAAACGAAGATATTTGGAAGAATGTTAATCATTTTCAGTTCTGGGACATCATTGACTACCAAAGTAGGACAAATTAAAGTGCTAGTCAAAGGTGGCCCAAAACTGTTCGTTCTCCTGAAGTCTTCAAAATGTCTCGTAGTGTGTTCAACAGAACACACAAACACAATCTGCTATAGTGAGTAGTAACGTAGCATCACAAATGAAATATCTCCAAAGCTTCACTGAGTTGCCGACAAACAGGCTTTTGTAGAATCACAGACGCTTGTTATTAATCTTACCGTGGTTTATTCTCTCTCCCTGTTTCTCTCCCCCTCTCTCGTGGCGGGTTAATGGCCCTTGTCCCCTGTTTGATTAGTTCATTTCTCTGGCCTTTAAATAATAATTCACCCAGTTCACGCTTTGCCAGGGTTGGTGATGCTAAAATTGCGTCTGTGAGTGTGTGTGTTCACCTGCGTTAAGTCTGTTTAAGTTAACTCATCAAATAGGGACAAATGTAAATTTTTGAAAGCCTTGGTAAATGTTTGGGCATCGGTTTGCCAAATATTGGAGTGCAAATTTGCTCTTTGAGACGAGATGAATGTTACTTATGAAAGCGACTTACTTTTACAAAAAATGAAATGCTGTTAGTAAAAAAACATGTCCAATGCCTTTTACATGTCCTGTGATGGACTGGCCACCTGTCGATGATGTTTCCCTGTTCAGCCTGACATCCCAGTTAAGATAAGCAGTACTGCAGATGGATAAATAATTACACAATATACTATAAACAGAGTGTACACAATAAGGTACATTTAATCTTAGTCTTTTACTATCCAACTAGGGCTACATGACATTGAAAGAAAAATGTGATAAAAGCTTGCTAAATAATGCAATATACTGTATAATTTGTGATATGATTATGTTTTTAATTTATAAAACAGTTGTAACTTTTTAAAAATATATTTAAAAATACTTTCATCCTCCCCATGCGCACAAAAAGAAATTCACCTGCCAGTCAACTTTATAAGTTATACAGAGTCAAAATGTTGTATGCAAATAGGGGAGGACAGAGTTATAGTAATTGCAAACCATTGCAATATACACATTTATGATATTTAGATCATGTTGATACATTGTGCAGCCCTATACCCACAAGCCATATTTCTATTCTGGGAAAGAAACAACACGGCATAAGCTCTCCTCTCCCTTTTGGAATAAGATAGGTCGTTTAAAATTGCAAAAGCCTTAATTGATAATAAATGAAAGTTTTTCATCTTTATAGTTGGTTAATTACAATGCATTACTCAGGGTAATGGAACCACAGATGGAAGTCATTGAACCACCGTATCTGCTGTTGAAAATGAGAAGGTGCGAGCAGGGGCGGATTGTCCAGCGGGCATTATGGGCCCCTGCGCTCTAGGGGCCATGCTGAGAGAGGCACATAGCATCAAATCTAGCAACTTCTTGGATAAACCTCAAATGTCATTCTGTGGGAAAATGTCATCAGCGCTGCCCGGTAAGTGCAAGGTCTCTCTTTCCAGGCATCCCCTCTCTCAGCATCACTCTGTACAGTGAGCGGCAGGAAGAAGCAGCACCGTACGACAGGTGACTCCTGAATGAAATGAGTAGCCTATGGCGTTTCCAACAACCTGTCACTCTGATCGACTGTTTGGATATACAAACATGAACACGGTTCGTGTGTTAATATGCACATGGTTACATAGTCAGATGCAGTGTGAGAATAGCCAAAATCTCAGATAGATGATGTTGCGTTGTCAGTCAGAACTGACGATAGAATTGGCTTTATTGTTGTAAATAAAATCTATGAATACGAATAGGCCTCACCCTCATGGTTGTCCTAAATCTCAAAAGTTACGTTTTTTCATGTATGTGGTGAAATTTGTATTGATAATGATGATCAGGTCTGCCTTACTTTTCCAATATTTAGCCTTCATTATTAGATAATACACAGTGCTTTTACATACATTGCTAAATGTTTAGATACACACAAATATTATGACGTTGTAATAAAGGTATATAGGCTTAAGAAGTATAAGCGCTACGCTACTTATAATACTCGTTAATGGCGTTTAAAACATTACTCGCTTACAAACTGTAAGAACGTGAAATATTTGAGAATTGCGCTTAAGAATATTCTTAAGAACTTCCTATAGTTTATCTTAAAAAAACATATTTTTTCTCTTACGATCAGTTTTGTGAATCCGGCGTGTTTGTGTGTGAATTATGAAAGAATCTGTGAAAGTGTGTGTGTGCTTGCATGTGCCAGTGAGTTACAGTATGCAGGGGAATGTCTTAATATTGTTAGAGCTGGTCCAGGAAACCATTGTTGGAATCATGTGGTGTAAATCCTGTATGACAGAGGATGTGAAAAGGTGTTGATATTGTTTTTCAGGTTGTGATCATAGCTTGTAACTTGTCAATGTAATCCTGTATAAGATGGAGGTAACAGTACCTTATAATTCAAAACTTTATTGTGCGCATATGTGTGTATGGGGGGACTTGTGCCCAGGGGGCTCTGAATTCTTAATCCGGGCCTGGGAGCGAGTGCAAACAATTCTTGTTAGAGAAGAACACAACCAGAGGTAGTAAAATGCACAGAAAACTGGGCCCTTTCATATAGCACAAACAGCGATGTCATTGCCAACAAACCAGCTGCATCACCGGGTGGATCTTTTGAATAACACTATTCACAAATCAATTTCAATTTCATCCCCAGCTTGAGAGGGTGAGATGCAAATCGATCATGTTAGACAAATGTGCCTCTTTCAGCACCAGGATACACAGAGAGCCAATAACACACAAACGTTTTTTGCAGAGAACAGAGCTAATGATTGTGAAACAAATGTAACGTCTCGGGCTCAATATGTATGTATGCAGCGCCATCTAATGGCCATTTATCAGAATGCAGTTTAAAATATACCAAATCAAATTTCACTGAGAAAACAAGTGTCTTTTCCACAAAGCTCAGAAAATAGAATAGTTTGAAATGGGGATTATACCGGTTTTACAAAGAAATATCATGGTCTGTGTACTTGTTAAAGTTGTTAAAAACGACACAGATCAGCACACATACAGACAGTTTTATTCAGTGACGATTCTTCTTTCTGGCCAAAACATTTATCAGAAAAGAGCGCTTTGAGCTTGTAAGGAGAGGGTCTCAGTTAAACAGCGGTGACTGTTGATTTACATGCAACAATTACTTAATTTATAAGAAGAACGGTGAAAAGATTAGCCCAACGGAGCTAGTGTACAGTGAAAACAAATATTTTGCTGTTGAATCTTTGGGGACTGGTCCAATCTATTCTGTTCAGTGGATATGGGTACAATAACTGTAGAAATTTGTCTTCCCGGTTAAAAATGCATGAAAGGTCTTGAGACCACAAAAAAAGTATAATATCAAAGTGTAAAATGATGTTGTAAAACGTTTGTTTGTGAATTTTGTTTTTAAGGGTTATAAAGAGGTGCATGTTATGACTGTTGAGGCCCCCATGACTGAAATCGCTTAGGGCCCCCAAATGACTAAGTCCGCCCCTGTTTATTAAAACCTGAAATGCATCTTCCATGAGGATTTTGTACAGGACAAAAGTGGAACAGCTGCAAAGCAGTACCATAGCCACTTGAGGGCGTAGAGGGCATCTTTATTCTTCAAATATCCAATTCTGACTGTGTTTGTTGGATGCCACTGCCATAGAGATCCAAGACATGTTTAAAAGTCCCCCTCTAACCCAGTTTTTCTCGTGGACCTATTTGACCTTCTTTCAACGATATAAAGAAATCTGAATGTAACCAATACACCTTCAGGTACAAAACACAACAATTTGCAGGTCAAATCAACAACTCTTTCTGGTCGACGTACTTGCTGGTTAACCAAATACATTTGTTGGTTGATATAAAATGACAATGAACATGTGAACAAGTTATACAAATACAATTGTGCGTTGTGTTCATCTTGTACATGTTTAATTCCTCAAATCAGATATTCAACAAATCGTTCATGATCTATTTGATAGTTTGGGTCAAACTGAGTGTAAGTGTGAGCCTGGGTAGATCTTTTAAAAACCGACTCACATCAACCCTGATATTATCTGCTCTGATTGTTAGGTAATGAAAACAGTGCCACACAATTTGATTCGATTTGATTTGATGTGTATTTTTTATTGTTTTATCTGTTAAATATGTTATACTTGTTATATTCATATAGCCTATCTCCCCTTGTTTATTTCACATATTTGTATTATTATTATGAATTATTTGTTTAAATTTTTAAAATAAATTTTTCCATTTAGATATTTCCTTATTAAATGTACCATTATGTATATATTTTATTTACTTATGTTAATGTGTCAGTTTTCTGTTGTTTGATGGTAGTTGTTATATTTGAAAAAGCTAAATAAAATGATAAAAAACATACATTGATTTGTTTTGCCTGCATTACCAGGAATATGAAGAAGACAACTGTGTTTGTATTAAACTCAGCTGGTGCTTTCCGACAGCATCTTTTATTACATACTGTACTGTAAAAGAAAATATTTGTCCAAGCTAATTGAAATCCAGTGCCTAAGTAGCCCTATTGGATTATTTCAGTGTGAGTTTAATCAAAATGAGTTGTTTCAACTTGCTAATTACTTGTCTGTAAAAAAAGTTTAAGTTCAGATAAATCTGTTGAGTTGTGTGGAAATGTATGTCAAGGAAATAGAAAAATCCAACATTTTGAGTGTAGAAGTAAACTTAAGGTTTTATAGAAGAATTTAAAAAAAAGATTACATCAAAAGAAATATGAATAGAAAGCTCTTTTTTTCACCCTCATTTCTAAATCATAATTAGATCTACTATTACCTCAAATAAATCAGCAAATGTAAATAGTCTAAATTATTGCCAATAATTGATTGTAAAAGTACTCTGGAAAAAGACAAGGTTAAGAATTAATAAATGTGACAAAGAGTTGATTTTTTTATTTTGTAAATCTAGGAGCTTTTTGCTTTTTCATGGCGCCACAGACCTCAGCTCAGACATCTTCACTTGTTCTGGACACCACATGTGAACAGGAATAACATAAAAAATTAATTGCACAAAAAATGTGAAAAATCTAAAAAATATTTTAAATTTATTCGTTCTGGATTTTAAGTGATAATGTGAGAATTGATCATAAAGTATTACACAAAACCATATTTTAATGTTCACCTCAGATCTCTTTAGACCGGACCAGTGGACCAATAGATATGGCAGCAGTGTCAGGGAAGTCCAGAGATCTGCGCTCTCTTGGGTGACGTCCAGGGTAACAATACTAAAGATTAAAACGGAAAATAAACAATAATATTAATTAAGTTACAAGAAAGCACACAAACTGGTGTACAAAAACAATGAACTCCTATTCAGTGTTGTGTAAGTTAGTTTGAAAAAGTAATTTATTATAGTTACCAACTACATATTCAATAGTTTATTAGATTAATAATATACAAATTACTCTCTCCAAAAAGTATTTAATTATTTATATATTACTGAAATTGCTGGAAAGAGATGAAACGACTCTTAATTCATTCAAACAAATAATATAAAACTAACATACTCTTATTAAAGTATTACAAATGTGAGAAAGATACATTAACGAATGCATTGTATACATGAAACAGTAGTTTAATTGCATCATAAGTAACTGTAATAAAATTACAGAAAAAATAAGAGTGATCCCTTGCTTTACTTTTTAAGGAAAAATAATTAAATTACAGAAACTAGATACTTAGTTACTAGTTAGAACCAACGCTGCTCCTAGTCTTGAACTACTTTTCACAAAATCCATCACAAGGAATGTAATCAACAAA
Source organism: Triplophysa tibetana (assembly GCA_008369825.1). Classification (NCBI taxonomy): domain Eukaryota; kingdom Metazoa; phylum Chordata; class Actinopteri; order Cypriniformes; family Nemacheilidae; genus Triplophysa; species Triplophysa tibetana. The sequence goes on from CM017893.1 coordinate 4,307,814, forward strand.
CATTCTTTAACAACGACAATTCAAAGTTATTCTATTTAAATAATGAATTCTAACTTGTCATGTTAAAGAAAATAAAGAAATAAGAGGATTTGTGAACTCACAGCTGAGCAGTCATTGTCGGTCAGAAGACAAAGATGTATTTTGCAATGCAGATAAACTTCGGCTGAGTTTGCAGTGAAGATAAACATCCTGAATGAAAAACGGCTGGATGTGGAGACTCCGTTCTGCAGAATCTCCACTGTGTCCTCATTTGGATTTGGACACCTAAGAAAATTGACAAGAAATGATATGGCCGCAATAGGTCTAAGCTTTCAGAAAAAAATTAGCATTGTCTTACTCTCCAAAGATGAGATCCCAGCGGAGACAGGACTGAGCATCATTCACAAGTGTAGCCCAACATGAGTCAATCACTGAAGCAAACTGATGACCGTCAACTCCATCAATGCGCACTTCAACAAAAATCTCCCGATTCACCTCTACATCCACACTACCATTGAACGGCTTGGAGAATTGAGCATCCTGATATGGAACCATCCTGACCTGATATGTCCCCTGACCAGCAGGAAGTTGTTTCTGCACAATGCTGTTTAAATGTAAAAGAAAAGTTTAATCCTTTCGAATTAAACTGTAATAATACTTTACGTCAACGGAACATAATAAGTTTCACCTTCCCAAAGGATTGATGTCTATTGAAAGTGTTTGGGTTTGCTGGTAGATACAGCTGAAGAGAAGTTTCAAGATTCTCTTTCTGCTAATTGGACCTTCCAGACCTGTTGAGTCTGGATCACTGAGAATAAAGTTTTCATAGATGAAGTGAGTGCCATTGGCCTGTAAGAGAGACGTACAAAAATAAACAGTATTATCTTATCTTAGATACAAGCGGTATTACAGACGCACCTTTATTTGAGAAGAAATAAATCTATTCGGTCCCTGTATGCCAATGGTCATGGGTTTGACCCCCAGTTTAAAGACACCATACAATCTAAATCATCAATTTTTTGATTATCTTATTTTTTAAGAAATATTGAACTGTTAATTTTAAATATGTTATCTGTGAACTTCTTTATTTTTTATTTATTTATCCACCCTCATAATCTTTAATTAAAGCGTTAACACACCTTCCTCACTCGAAATGACTCCTCTTACTGTTAGAAATGGAAGAGGGTGGAGCTATGGGAAATCATTTTTGCTCCTCCCCCAGCAATATGTCGCTGAAAAGTCATTTTGTTGGCGATACCCAACTTTTTAACAAATCCAATCAGTTCCCGAATGGACGAAATCAAGTCTGGACCTACATTTGTTTTCTCATTTCAGAAGCCATTCCACGCGAATATAAATCACAATAAAAAAGCCAAGTTTAAGATTTTCCAGAGATGCGACTAAATAAAATCCTTCATGTTGAGACTTGTTTCTGCTACATGAATTAGTTTTTTTTATCCGTAAATTTATTACAATTTTGACCAAATCATCCTTCAAACTATTCACTAGCCATTGTGACATTTATGAGTTATGGGATCATAATAATTTAAATGGTGACTTACCATAAGACTTGTACCACAAATGAGGTCATTGTTGTCAAATCTGAACTCTACTCTTCCATCCTGGACTGTTCCTCTACAGCTGGGATCATTCAGATGTAAGAGATCAGCAGAAAAAACAGCTTCAAAGAGTTGACAGCGAGACAGAGACATGATCCCAGAACTGCTTTCACATGTCTCATAGATATCTGAGGAACACAGTACGATTTAAAAGATAGAAGATCGGTCATTACTTGTTTTTATGGTTGATCAAATTGTGACAAACCGAAAGTGTCAAAGCCGGATATGAGATGGGTGTTCTTGTTGTCGTTACAGAAACAGCCGTAAACATCATCCTTTTCTCCACACCACTCACCCTGAGTACAGTTGAGTTCTAAGCACGGGTCTCTTGTAGCTGATTCAAGAACAGAGTAAAATAACATTATATAATCAAATAAAGATTTTTTTATATTCACTAGTTAATTTACCTTTCCTTCATATGACCAGGAACAGTTTAATTACATTACAACTTTTAAATTACAGTACAAATACAGAAACATCATATTTAATCTCAATCAGCACTCTAGAATAGAAAATGCACAACATCACGACCAAAATTTAAAACTCACTTTGGCAGATGACTCCAGCATCTTCGTTGTGTCCACAGTTGTGTGCTCCTCTTGGTGTTGATAAACAGTTTTTCAGTGTAGTTTCATTCCCTCTACACGCTACATCATCCAGCCATATTTGTCCTGAACCTTGTCCAAAATAAGCATTGCTCTTTGCCTCTATAACAGCACCACAGCCCAGCTCTTGACACACCACTCCAGCATCTGATAGATCCCAAAGATCATCACACACAGTTCCCCAAACTCCATTATGATGAACCTCAACTCTTCCAGAACACACGCTGCCACCATTCACCAGCCTGATATCTGCTGCATTTATACATAAAATGATACAACAATAGAAAAGTTTAAGAAACTGTAAGTATCATATTTCCTGTTGTCTAAATATCTAAATCTAAATACGATAGCACTTTTTCTGAAGTTCTCTTCAACATGTAATATCAATTTTTAACATCATGATTACCTTGTAGTTGTCCTTTTGTGATTTGACCTGTTAATAAAAAATATGTACATATTCACATTACATTAAAATTATCCAATAGGTTCATGCTTTGAAAGTTGCATGCATTAGTCAATTGTGACAGATTGTTTCCTCTCAGTTTCGTGTCTTGAAATGTGTAAAACTCTCACCATTAATCAGCAGCAGTAGCAAAACACACAACAAGATAAGAAACCTCATAGTGACCGACTTTTGTTCTTGGACCTGCAGATACAAGCAACAAAAAATACATTCTAAACCCATGGTTCTTTTCCTTTCATGACATTTTTTTTGATTATTTTTTTTTTTTAATTATTTAGGCGTACAATTTTTTACCACAATGGACAATTTTGAAAACAGCAATAGACTCAGAAAAGGATGAATGAAGAGAATCTCCCATTGATGAATTTACCTGAGATTAAATACCGCTGCAGACTAGATTCTCTGTTCTTCAGAATAACCAGCAAACAGTGATGCTGAACTATCAGATTCACAATCCTATAACTGCTTAGTGATAAATATGGGTGGACCTTGACTAAAACTAGAATTTGCAAAAATAGAATAATGCAAAAAATGGAGGAACAAGTCACTTTCATATGGAAAAAGACAGAGACCCTTAATGTATTCGAAATACAATACATGTACGATATCAAAGTCCTTTTTACATTTGTAAATGGAAAACTTTGGAACATGCAGATAGGAACTACAAATTCTACAAATCCTTTTCTGCTTGGAATTATAAGGTTCTATTTAGCAAAACATTACAAACAATACATTTTAAGCAACACCAACAGTTTACTTATAATTTAAGTAAACTGAAAAATTAGTTGTAATATTGTTTTGCCATGTATAAAATGATATATTGAATTCTTCTATAAGATTTATTTAATATCCGTAATGAGTAATGTTTTTCTTTTTAATAAAAGGCAGTGCTAAATATTTTTTTCATACAGATGTTTATTTTAGGTAGGACTTTTTTCACAGAAAGTGTTACGGGATTTCCCACCAGAGATAAGACATGAAGTGATATGATATGATATGACATGAAGTTGTTTATTTGTAAAACCTCATGAATTCAATTATTGACTTTTTGACCTTACTGTATTGTTTAATGTAAAACATTGTTAGAAAAGGTAAAAACGGATCAAAGAAAGCTGATCCTAATTAGTCATGTTGTGTGCTAATGAGCCCACAAATAGAGACTTTAGAAAGGACCTTTAGTTGTCTAAAAAAAACCTAAAATGTATACACAAGTTGCCTCAGTTTGGAAAGAACTGTCAAATAGAACCTTATAATGTGACAATTCTTCTAGCGTCCGTCTCACACAGCAACAGAGCAAAGGCTGCTCGACTCAAACAAACATTTTACAAAAATGACAACCAAATAAATCATAACAGGAAACTTTATTATTATCAATGAATAGAAAAGGAAAGTCGAAAACGGCAATCAAACGTAATCAACACAGAATAAGAATTAAATTAAAGCTTTGCAATCACATTAAACATGTCTTAAATCAACTCCTTAGTTAAGTTCAATGCCAGTTATCAGTGTAGTGTGGAAAATAATTTGCAAATATTTGTTGTTAAATTGTGTCATTTGTAGATATGAAGCAGAAACTTGTAGGAACAAAACAGTCAATGACATTGAGTGACCCTGATATGCGACACTATCCTTCACTTGTTCTGGAATCCATGTATCTCTAAACAAGGAACAGAACATAATTCAGTTCATGAGAGAATTGAAAGATATTACATAAATAAGAAGGAGATATTTACAGTTTAGTTTCCTTTAGACCAGACCAGTGGACCCATAGATATAGAGGCAGTGTCGTGAAAGTCCAGAGATCTGCCCACTCTCGGATGAATTCCAGGGAAACATTGCTAAAGATTGAAATTAAATGAAATATGGAAGAATCAGCCGAGGATACATTACAATAACCATCAATAAAGAAGATGTTCAAGGTGTATAGATAACTAATGTAAAGTTTATCAAGTCATAATGGAATCTTGACAATACATTCATTTAAAGGAAATATCAGAACTATTTTCTGAGGAATGACAGGATTTGTGAACTCACAGATGAGCAGGTGTTGTTGGTCTGGAGACAAAGATGAATTTTACAGTGCAGGTAAACCATAGTGGAGTTTGCTGTGAAGGTGAACATTCTAAATGAAAAACGACTGGATGTGGAGACGCCGTTCTGCAGAAGCTCCACTGTGCCGTCATTTGGATTAGGACATCTGAGAATATCAACATGACATGATATATGACGCTTGAGATTTCCACTCTATAGAAAACATATACAAAGCAATGTCTTACTCATGAATGATGAGATCCCAGCGGAAAGAGGAATGAGGATCATTCACAGGTGTCGCCCAACATGTGTCAATCACTGAAACAAACTGATGACCTTCAACTCCATCAACACGCACTTCCACAAAAATCGGCTCATTCAGCTCCACATCCACACTGCCAGTGAACGGGTCAGAGAACATGGCGTCCCGATATGGAATCATCCTGAGCTGATATGTCCCCAGTGCTTGAAGGTTTCTATTCACAACGCTGTTGAAAAATGTAATAACGAAGAGTTGTGTAAAATCCTTACATAAAATGAATGCTTAGTTACACTTTACATTAGTTGAATGTAGGGGGTCCCACCTCCCCAGAGGGTGGATGTCCATGGAGAGCTCTTGGGTCTGGTAGTAAATACAGCTAAAACGCAACTTCAGAAATCTCTTTCTGCTGATGGGAAAATCCAGACCAGTTAAGTCTGGATCACTGAGAATAAAGTTTTCATATATGAAGTGAGTGCCATTGGCCTGAGGAGGAGACAACATACAGTAATATTTTAATCCAAGAGCAGGGATCAATCTGAGGTTCATGTAACTGAACCCCATTATGTAGTATTGTACTTTGGAGCATTTGAAAATCACGGTAAGTGAAAAGATGAATGCAAGTTGGAACCCAAATAGAAGGAAAGTTTTCTTATACTTTGTCTCATGTCTGTTTCCAACTTGCATTAGATTTGAGAACAAGTGTCATTTATAAGGTCATATAAGGAGTTATCATACCACAAGCTTTGTACCACAGATGTGGTCATTGTTGTCAAATCTGAACTCTACTCTTCCATTCTGGACTGTTCCTCTACAGCTGGGGTCATTCAGGTGTAAGAGATCAGCAGAAAAACCAGCTTCAAAGAGCTGACAGCGAGACAGAGAGATGAACCCAGAGCTGTTTTCACATGTCTCATAGATATCTAAGGAAAACACGCCAAACAGATTATCAGTATTGATTAAAAAGATAACAGATCGGTCATTTCTTGTTTACGGTTCTTCAAATTGTGACAAACCAAAGGTGTCGGAGCCGGATATAAGATGGCTGTTGTTGTTGTTACAGAAACAGCCGTAAACACCACTCTTCTCTCCACACCACTCATCCTGAGTACAGTTGAGTTCTGAGCATGGGTCTCCCACAACTAAGACAAAAAATTATTGTAATATGTTACTATGATACAATTATTTTATTTACAAGCTTATTGTTTAATTTTATCGTACAACCCAGATTCTAGCTAAGAATTCAAAAAATGAGTATAAAGGGATACTTCACCCAAATATGAAAAGTCTGCGATCATTTACTCACAATTTTTCTGATCTGGATTTGGGTGTTTTACCACCTTATGCGAAGCCTACTGTAAAAAATCTGGGAGTTCTATTGCACAGCGACTTTAAACTGGACAAGCAGATTAATTAAGTTATTAAAGCTAGTTTTTTCAGTTAAGACCAATTTATAAAGTCAGGTCTTTTTAGTCTTTTAATTATTTTGAGAGAGTTATAATGTACATGCTTTTATCTCGACTTGACTTTGGCAACAGCCTTTGTGTGGGCAATGGTGAGGCTTCTCTCACACGGCTGCAGAGGGTACAAAATGTTGCTGCCCAACTATTATCAGGAACACGTAAGCTAGAACACATTACACCGATATTGGCCTCCCTTCCTACCTGTTCGCTTTAGAATTGATTTTAAGATTTTAGTTTTGGTTCTCAAGGCACTGAACGGCTTAGCTTCTAAATATCTCTCAGACAGCTATATGTTCCATCCAGAACACTTAGGTCTGCTAAGCATTTAGTCCTAGTTTCCCCCTGTTCAAATCTAAAAAGCATTGGTGACTGTGCCTTTGCAGTGGCCGTCCCAAAACTCTGGAGTAATTTGCCTTTGTATGTCCGGCAGGCTCAAACTCTTTCAGGTTTTAAAAACCCACCTTAAAATATGTACTGTCTTGCATTTAATACAGTATGAGAGGTGCTTTTATTTATGTACGGTGAGCATGTGTATTTGGTGCAAATGTAATTGTGCATTTATTTGATTTTTCCCTTGATATTTGTATAACTTTTATTATGTCTGTACAGCACTTTGGTGAACATGTCTGTTCTATAAAAGTGCTTTATAAACTAAACTAAACTAAACTAAACTAAACTAAACTAAACTAAACTAAACTAAACTAAACTAAACTAAACTAAACTAAACTAAACTGGTCTTGGCCACCATTGACTACCAAAGTAGGAAAAAATGCAATGGTAGTCAAAAGTCAGAGATGTATAGTAACGAAGTAGATCTACTTCACTACTGTACTTAAGTACTAAAAGGCGGTATCTGTACTTTATTAGAGTATTCTTTTTTTCTCCTACTTCCACTTTTACTTCAGTACATATTTTCGATGAGTTTAATACTTTTACTCCGATATTTTTTTTATGTGCCGCATCGTTACTCGTTACAATTATAAAAATGTTACGAATCATTCCATTCCAAACCCACATTACCACTGCCAGAACGGTAGATGGCAGGTTTGATGAAGCTCAGCTGGCACATCATTGAGCGAATCAAGCGATTAAGAAGACTGCGCGTGCTCCCGTTCTGCCTTTTGATCAGCTAAGAAAATGGACGAACCAGGAACACCACCTTCCACCCCATTAACTTCAAGTGATCGTGGCTGTGAGAGTGAGGAAGGAGACCACCCCTGGCCCTACTTTTTGTCCATGTTCTTATATGTCGGAGTGAAAGATAATTCATATAGAATGAAGTGCTTACTCAAGAGCGCCCCGGCCCGCGCATTCACCGTCTTAAAACAACATGAGCGCTATCTTGCTCTCTAATTGTTTACATAGTTAATGTGCACTGTAAAGGAACATACAAACAATGAACAGCTGTATTTTTATTAACTAAGATTAACAAAGATTAATAAATACTGTAACAAATGTATTGATCATCGTAAGTTCATGTTGGTTATTAGTCTACTAATGTAATGTTAACAAATCAAACCATATTGTAAAGTGTTACAAACAAATCATTTACTCAGCACACAAAAACAATATGATATTCAAACTTTTGACTATTTTCTTTAATAACTACCTAACACAATACTTGTACTTTCACTTTCAGTACTTGAGTAGTACATTTTAAAATAAACTACTTGCAATACTTAAGTACAAAAATTGTTGAATACTTTAGTACTTCTACTTAAGTGTGGTGCTTAAAGAGCACTTCAACTTCTACTCAAGTTACTTTTTTGATAGAGCACTTGTACTTTTACTCAAGTCTGGGTCTCTAGTACTTTATACATCTCTGTCAAAAGTGCCCCAGAACTTTTTGCTTTCCTACATTCTTCAAAATGTCTTAATGTGAGTACACCAGAACAAAACAGAAAAAATATAAGGTCATTGTTTGTACTTCTGGAGTAAATTGGGGGAAAATTCTGTTTGGTAATAAACATTCTTCCAAATATATTTCGCATTGTTACTCAGAACAAAAACATTTATACAGATTTGGAACAACTCAAAGGATTTTCATTTCGGGGTAAAGTATCCCTTTAAATAATTCAAAATCTTCATACTGTCACACCATACAATCAGTTATTGAATGAATTATATAAACAAATCAATGTTATCTAATATTATATAAAAATCTGTAGCATTCCAGAAATGGTTAGAAGGTTAGAAAAGAGACAAGTTTAATAAAAATGTCACTCACATTGGCAGATGACTCCAGCATCTTCATGGTGTCCACAGTTGTGTGATCCCCATGGTTGTGCTGAACAGTTTTTCAGTGTAGTTTCATTCCCTCTACATGCTACATCATCCAACCATATTTGACCTGAACCTTGTCCAAAATAAGCATTGCTCTTTGCCTCTATAACAGCACCACAACCCAGCTCTCGACACACCACTCCAGCATCTGATAGATCCCAACCATCATCACACACAGTTCCCCAAACTCCATTATGATGAACCTCTACTCTTCCAGAACACACGCTGCCACCATTCACCAGTCTGATATCTGTTATCAGTAAAATAATATGAAAGCAGAAAAAAGTTTTACGTTCTTGTATGATCTGACCCTTAATAACATGAGACACAGATGAAACCATGACGAACAGAATAATAAAAGCGGAGCCTCTATCATCAACATCATTACAGTACCTTTAATCGGTGACGTGGACGTGTTAAATATCTCTGGTGGTGAAGCTGAAAGATAAAATACACAAATACACATCACTGAAAAGTTTTGGTGAAGATTCTGAAATATTAAAATGATTTTAGAGATTCTTGTCTGTTCTTGTCTTACAATTCAACAAGGCTAAAGTGTCTGAAATAAAAAAAAACTGCGTTAAAAATTAAAAGTTTATGTGTAATAACCTGTACCTGGTGCTGCAGTTGTTTGTGTCCAGCCAACTAAAGAAAAATAAATGTATTATCATTATATACTTCTGTAACAAATGTATTTATTTTTTCATTTCATACACATAAAAATAAAATCCAAACATGATATTTAGAAAATTGACTTTATCATGAAGTGAAAACCTATCAAGATTTTCACCGTCTTTAAAATGGTATTTCAAAAATCACCACTAGGGGTGCTATGACCAAAAGAAACTCAAGCTACTGCAAAACGTGTAAGTTTTATATTTAAACACCATGTTGTACAATAAAACATATAAAAAAAATGTAACAAAAGTTGAAAAAAAATTGTCGCTCACATTGGCAGATGACTCCAGCATCTTCACTGTGTCCACAGTTGTGTGATCCCCATGGTTGTGCTGAACAGTTTTTCAGTGTAGTTTCATTCCCTCTACACTGTACATCATCCAACCATATTTGTCCTGAACCTTCTCCAAAATAAGCATTGCTCTTTGCCTCTATAACAGCCCCACAGCCCAGCTCTCGACACACCACTCCAGCATCTGATAGATCCCATAGATCATCACACACAGTTCCCCAAACTCCATTATGAAGAACCTCCACTCTTCCAGAACACACACTGCTACCATTCAACAGTCTCACATCTTTTATAGAAAGAAAACATAACAAAATCAGATACTTTTGAATTACTCTATGATATAACTTGAAGAAAAAAAACTTTATCAGAAATAGTTAAACTTCTATTATCATGATCATCATTACCTTTGAATCCTGAGATGGACGTGTTCAATATCACTGTTGTAGCTAAAATAACAAATACTCAACATTATAAAGTTTTGATGAAGATTTTAAATTAATTTCATATTTTTTCGTCTGTTAAACTCATATTATTCAACAAATCTGTCTTTTTAAGCCTTTAAGAAAAGTTATCTTCTTATTTTTATAATGTCTATAGTTACCTGTAATCGGTGCTGCAGTTGTTTGTGTCCAGTCAACTAAAGACAAAGAAAGAGATTGGTAAATTCAAATATACTTCGGTTATCTAATCAATTTATGTTCTCCTTTATACAGTAAGTATTCAAACGAAAGAACTGGAACTTGAGACCATGTGAAAAACTTAAAAAGTTATACAATTTAGTCATAGGCTTTAACATAGTTTAAAAAAAAAACATCAGTGGTGCTGTGACAAAAATAACCAGACTAACCTGCTGCAAAACGTCCTGATTTGAAACACATGGTGAGTCCCAATTCATCCATTTATTCTATACACTAAACGTATCTACTCTTTTTATAATGGAAAAGTATAAATTCTAGCACATTGCAAAACATGCACCAACTGAGATGTATTAAAGCAAAATGGAAGAGGTCGTTGTTGCCTAGACACTGTGATCATTAACTGTCACAAACATTAAATTCAGCTTTTATTTGCGTTTAAGTTTACATTCATTCATTATTTCTTATGTTATGTTAACTGTATACTTATATTCAGTGAAGCAATTATATAAAAAAAATGACTGCAGGGTTCCATCACTAAACTCCGCCCGCTCAGTTTGGGTTATGGGTAGTATCAGCCGTTTGAGTGTCCATGGATCTGCACTTCAAATTTTCAGCAGAAACAGTAGATCATCCGGATAATTTGAGAATACTAAATGCAGCATACTTTCATTTGGGACGTACTTTTCTATTTCGAATACTATTAAGAATAAATAGTATGTGAATTGGGACGCACCAACATTGTTGTAGAATGAGTAATAAAAAATATATTTAAAAGATGGAAAGGTGCTTAACTAACATTGGCAGATGACTCCAGCATCTTCAGCGTGTCTACAGTCGTGTGATCCCCATGGACGTGCTGAACAGTTTTTCAGTGTAGTTTCATTCCCTCTACAAGCTACATCATCCAACCATATTTGTCCTGAACCTTGTCCAAAATAAGCATTGCTCTTTGCCTCTATAACAGCACCACAGCCCAGCTCTTGACACACCACTGCAGCATCTGATAGATCCCAACCATCATCACACACAGTTCCCCAAACTCCATTATGATGAACCTCTACTCTTCCAGAACACACATTGCCACCATTCACCAGCCTGATATCTGTTATCAGCAAAATAATATAAAAGCAGAAAATAGTTATATTGTTTTATATGATCTTACCCTTAATGACATGAGACACACATGATCACATGATGAACAAAATAATAAAAGCGGAGCCTCAATCATCAACATCATTACAGTACCTTTAATTGGGGACGTCGACGTGTTAAATATCTCTGGTGGTGAAGCTGAAAGATTAAACAAACAAATACACATCACTGAAAAGTTTTGATGAAGATTCTGAAATATGAAAAAGATTTCAGAGAATCTTGTCTGTGTGTGTCTTGTAATTCATCAAGGCTTCACTGTCTGAAATAAAAAAGATCCGCTTCAAATTCAAACGTTTTAGTGTATTAACCTGTACCTGTTGCTGCAGTTGTTTGTGTCCAGCCAACTAAAGAAAAATAAATTGATTATTATTATTATAATATACTTCCATAACAAATTTATTTATTTTTTCATTTCATACACAAAAATTGGAAATCTACAACATGATATAAAGAAAATGTACTTTATTATGAAGTGAAAACCTATCAAGATTTTCATAGTCTTAAAAATGGTATTTCAAAAATCACCACTGGGGATGCTATGACCAAAAGAAACTCAAGCTACTGCAAAACTGTTATACATTTAAACACCATGTTGTACAATAAAAAAATCAAAAAAATAAATGTAGCAAAATTTGAAAAAAATTTGTCACTCACATTGGCAGATGACTCCAGCATCTTCACTGTGTCCACAGTTGTGTGATCCCCATGGTTGTGCTGAACAGTTTTTCAGTGTAGTTTCATTCCCTCTACACTGTACATCATCCAACCATATTTGTCCTGAACCTTCTCCAAAATAAGCATTGCTCTTTGCCTCTATAACAGCACCACAGCCCAGCTCTCGACACACCACTCCAGCATCTGATAGATCCCATAGATCATCACACACAGTTCCCCAAACTCCATTATGAAGAACCTCCACTCTTCCAGAACACACACTGCTACCATTCAACAGTCTCACATCTTTTATAGAAAGAAAACATAACAAAATCAGATACTTTTGAATTACTCTATGATATAACTTGAAGAAAAAAAACTTTATCAGAAATAGTTAAACTTCTATTATCATGATCATCATTACCTTTGAATCCTGAGATGGACGTGTTCAATATCACTGTTGTAGCTAAAATAACAAATACTCAACATTATAAAGTTTTGATGAAGATTTTAAATTAATTTCATATTTTTTCGTCTGTTAAACTCATATTATTCAACAAATCTGTCTTTTTAAGCCTTTAAGAAAAGTTATCTTCTTATTTTTATAATGTCTATAGTTACCTGTAATCGGTGCTGCAGTTGTTTGTGTCCAGTCAACTAAAGACAAAGAAAGAGATTGGTAAATTCAAATATACTTCGGTTATCTAATCAATTTATGTTCTCCTTTATACAGTAAGTATTCAAACGAAAGAACTGGAACTTGAGACCATGTGAAAAACTTAAAAAGTTATACAATTTAGTCATAGGCTTTAACATAGTTTAAAAAAAAAACATCAGTGGTGCTGTGACAAAAATAACCAGACTAACCTGCTGCAAAACGTCCTGATTTGAAACACATGGTGAATCCCAATTCGTCCATTTATTCTATACACTAAACGTATCTACTCTTTTTATAATGGAAAAGTATAAATTCTAGCACATTGCAAAACATGCACCAACTGAGATGTATTAAAGCAAAATGGAAGAGGTGGTTGTTGCCTAGACACTGTGATCATTAACTGTCACAAACATTAAATTCAGCTTTTATTTGCGTTTAGGTTTACATTCATTCATTATTTCTTATGTTATGTTAACTGTATACTTATATTCAGTGAAGCAATTATATAAAAAAAATGACTGCAGGGTTCCATCACTAAACTCCGCCCTCTCAGTTTGGGTTATGGGTAGTATCAGCCGTTTGAGTGTCCATGGATCTGCACTTCAAATTTTCAGCAGAAACAGTAGACCATCCGGATAATTTGAGAATACTAAATGCAGCATACTTTCATTTGGGACGTACTTTTCTATTTCGAACACTACTAAGAATAAATAGTATGTGAATTGGGACACTCCAACAGTGTTGTACAATGAGTAATAAAAAATATATTTAAATGATGGAAAGGTGCTTAACTCACATTGGCAGATGACTCCAGCATCTTCACTGTGTCCACAGTTGTGTGATCCCCATGGACGTGCTGAACAGTTTTTCAGTGTAGTTTCATTCCCTCTACATGCTACATCATCCAACCATATTTGACCTGAACCTTGTCCAAAATAAGCATTGCTCTTTGCCTCTATAACAGCACCACAGCCCAGCTCTTGACACACCACTCCAGCATCTGATAGATCCCAACCATCATCACACACAGTTCCCCAAAGTCCATTATGATGAACCTCAACTCTTCCAGAACACACACTGTCACCATTCACCAGCCTGATATCTGTTATCAGCAAAATAATATAAAAGCAGAAAATAGTTATATTGTTTTTTATGATCTGACCCTTAATGACATGAGACACACATGATCACATGATGAACAAAATAATAAAAGCGGAGTCTCTATCATCAACATCATTACAGTACCTTTAATTGGTGACGTGGACGTGTTAAATATCTCTGGTGGTGAAGCTGAAAGATTAAACAAACAAATACACATCACTGAAAAGTTTTGATGAAGATTCTGAAATATTAAAAAGATTTCAGAGAATCTGGTCTGTGTGTGTCTTGTAATTCATCAAGGCTACACTGTCTGAAATAAAAAAGATCTGCTTCAAATTCAAACGTTTTAGTGTATTAACCTGTACCTGTTGCTGCAGTTGTTTGTGTCCAGCCAGCTAAAGAAAAATAAATTGATTATTATTATTATAATATACTTCCATAACAAATTTATTTATTTTTTCATTTCATACACAAAAATTGGAAATCTACAACATGATATAAAGAAAATGTACTTTATTATGAAGTGAAAACCTATCAAGATTTTCATAGTCTTAAAAATGGTATTTCAAAAATCACCACTGGGGATGCTATGACCAAAAGAAACTCAAGCTACTGCAAAACTGTTATACATTTAATGACCATGTTGTACAATAAAAAAATTAAAAAAAAAAATGTAGCAAAATTTGACACTCACATTGGCAGATGACTCCAGCATCTTCACTGTGTCTACAGTCGTGAGATCCCCATGGTTGTGCTGAACAGTTTTTCAGTGTAGTTTCATTCCCTCTACACTGTACATCATCCAACCATATTTGTCCTGAACCTTCTCCAAAATAAGCATTGCTCTTTGCCTCTATAACAGCACCACAGCCCAGCTCTCGACACACCACTCCAGCATCTGATAGATCCCATAGATCATCACACACAGTTCCCCAAACTCCATTATGAAGAACCTCCACTCTTCCAGAACACACACTGCTACCATTCAACAGTCTCACATCTTTTATAGAAAGAAAACATAACAAAATCAGATACTTTTGAATTACTCTATGATATAACTTGAAGAAAAAAAACTTCATCAGAAATAGTTAAACTTCTATTATCATGATCATCATTACCTTTGAATCCTGAGATGGACGTGTTCAATATCACTGTTGTAGCTAAAATAACAAATACTCAACATTATAAAGTTTTGATGAAGATTTTAAATTAATTTCATATTTTTTCGTCTATTAAACTCATATTATTCAACAAATCTGTCTTTTTAAGCCTTTAAGAAAAGTTATCTTCTTATTTTTTATAATGTCTATAGTTACCTGTAATCGGTGCTGCAGTTGTTTGTGTCCAGTCAACTAAAGACAAAGAAAGAGATTGGTAAATTCAAATATACTTCGGTTATCTAATCAATTTATGTTCTCCTTTATACAGTAAGTATTCAAACGAAAGAACTGGAACTTGAGACCATGTGAAAAACTTAAAAAGTTATACAATTTAGTCATAGACTTTAACATAGTTTAAAAAAAAAAACATCAGTGGTGCTGTGACAAAAATAACCAGACTAACCTGCTGCAAAACGTCCTGATTTGAAACACATGGTGAGTCCCAATTCATCCATGTATTCTATACACTAAACGTATCTACTCTTTTTATAATGGAAAAGTATAAATTCTAGCACATTGCAAAACATGCACCTACTGAGATGTATTAAAGCAAAATGGAAGAGGTCGTTGTTGCCTAGACACTGTGATCATTAACTGTCACAAACATTAAATTCAGCTTTTATTTGCGTTTAGGTTTACATTCATTCATTATTTCTTATGTTATGTTAACTGTATACTTATATTCAGTGAAGCAATTATATAAAAAAAATGACTGCAGGGTTCCATCACTAAACTCCGCCCTCTCAGTTTGGGTTATGGGTAGTATCAGCCGTTTGAGTGTCCATGGATCTGCACTTCAAATTTTCAGCAGAAACAGTAGATCATCCGGATAATTTGAGAATACTAAATGCAGCATACTTTCATTTGGGACGTACTTTTCTATTTCGAACACTATTAAGAATAAATAGTATGTGAATTGGGACGCACCAACATTGTTGTAGAATGAGTAATAAAAAATATATTTAAATGATGGAAAGGTGCTTAACTCACATTGGCAGATGACTCCAGCATCTTCACTGTGTCCACAGTTGTGTGATCCCCATGGACGTGCTGAACAGTTTTTCAGTGTAGTTTCATTCCCTCTACAGGCTACATCATCCAACCATATTTGACCTGAACCTTGTCCAAAATAAGCATTGCTCTTTGCCTCTATAACAGCACCACAGCCCAGCTCTTGACACACCACTGCAGCATCTGATAGATCCCAACCATCATCACACACAGTTCCCCAAAGTCCATTATGATGAACCTCTACTCTTCCAGAACACACACTGTCACCATTCACCAGCCTGATATCTGTCATCAGCAAAATAATATGAAAGCAGAAATAGTTATATTGTTTTTTATGATCTGACCCTTGATGACATGAGACACAGATGATCACATGATGAACAAAATAATAAAAGCGGAGTCTCTATCATCAACATCATTACAGTACCTTTAATCGGTGACGTGGACGTGTTAAATATCTCTGGTGGTGAAGCTGAAAGATTAAACAAACAAATACACATCACTGAAAAGTTTTGATGAAGATTCTGAAATATTAAAAAGATTTCAGAGAATCTTGTCTGTGTGTGTCTTGTAATTCATCAAGGCTACACTGTCTGAAATAAAAAAGATCCGCTTCAAATTCAAACGTTTTAGTGTATTAACCTGTACCTGTTGCTGCAGTTGTTTGTGTCCAGCCAGCTAAAGAAAAATAAATTGATTATTATTATTATAATATACTTCCATAACAAATTTATTTATTTTTTCATTTCATACACAAAAATTGGAAATCTACAACATGATATAAAGAAAATGTACTTTATTATGAAGTGAAAACCTATCAAGATTTTCATAGTCTTAAAAATGGTATTTCAAAAATCACCACTGGGGATGCTATGACCAAAAGAAACTCAAGCTACTGCAAAACTGTTATACATTTAAACACCATGTTGTACAATAAAAAAATCAAAAAAATAAATGTAGCAAAATTTGAAAAAAATTTGTCACTCACATTGGCAGATGACTCCAGCATCTTCACTGTGTCCACAGTTGTGTGATCCCCATGGTTGTGCTGAACAGTTTTTCAGTGTAGTTTCATTCCCTCTACACTGTACATCATCCAACCATATTTGTCCTGAACCTTCTCCAAAATAAGCATTGCTCTTTGCCTCTATAACAGCACCACAGCCCAGCTCTCGACACACCACTCCAGCATCTGATAGATCCCATAGATCATCACACACAGTTCCCCAAACTCCATTATGAAGAACCTCCACTCTTCCAGAACACACACTGCTACCATTCAACAGTCTCACATCTTTTATAGAAAGAAAACATAACAAAATCAGATACTTTTGAATTACTCTATGATATAACTTGAAGAAAAAAAACTTCATCAGAAATAGTTAAACTTCTATTATCATGATCATCATTACCTTTGAATCCTGAGATGGACGTGTTCAATATCACTGTTGTAGCTAAAATAACAAATACTCAACATTATAAAGTTTTGATGAAGATTTTAAATTAATTTCATATTTTTTCGTCTGTTAAACTCATATTATTCAACAAATCTGTCTTTTTAAGCCTTTAAGAAAAGTTATCTTCTTATTTTTATAATGTCTATAGTTACCTGTAATCGGTGCTGCAGTTGTTTGTGTCCAGTCAACTAAAGACAAAGAAAGAGATTGGTAAATTCAAATATACTTCGGTTATCTAATCAATTTATGTTCTCCTTTATACAGTAAGTATTCAAACGAAAGAACTGGAACTTGAGACCATGTGAAAAACTTAAAAAGTTATACAATTTAGTCATAGGCTTTAACATAGTTTAAAAAAAAAACATCAGTGGTGCTGTGACAAAAATAACCAGACTAACCTGCTGCAAAACGTCCTGATTTGAAACACATGGTGAGTCCCAATTCATCCATTTATTCTATACACTAAACGTATCTACTCTTTTTATAATGGAAAAGTATAAATTCTAGCACATTGCAAAACATGCACCAACTGAGATATATTAAAGCAAAATGGAAGAGGTCGTTGTTGCCTAGACACTGTGATCATTAACTGTCACAAACATTAAATTCAGCTTTTATTTGCGTTTAAGTTTACATTCATTCATTATTTCTTATGTTTTGTTAACTGTATACTTATATTCAGTGAAGAAATTATATTAAAAAAATGACTGCAGGGTTCCATCACTAAACTCCGCCCTCTCAGTTTGGGTTATGGGTAGTATCAGCCGTTTGAGTGTCCATGGATCTGCACTTCAAATTTTCAGCAGAAACAGTAGACCATCCGGATAATTTGAGAATACTAAATGCAGCATACTTTCATTTGGGACGTACTTTTCTATTTCGAACACTACTAAGAATAAATAGTATGTGAATTGGGACGCACCAACATTGTTGTACAATGAGTAACAAAAAATATATTTAAATGATGGAAAGGTGCTTAACTAACATTGGCAGATGACTCCAGCATCTTCACTGTGTCCACAGTTGTGTGATCCCCATGGTTGTGCTGAACAGTTTTTCAGTGTAGTTTCATTCCCTCTACAGGCTACATCATCCAACCATATTTGACCTGAACCTTGTCCAAAATAAGCATTGCTCTTTGCCTCTATAACAGCACCACAGCCCAGTTCTTGACACACCACTCCAGCATCTGATAGATCCCAACCATCATCACACACAGTTCCCCAAACTCCATTATGAAGAACCTCAACTCTTCCAGAACACACACTGCTACCATTCACCAGTCTCACATCTTTAATAGAAAGAAAACATAAAAAATAAGACAATTTTGAATTACTCTATGATGTAATATGAAGAATAAAAACTTTAGCAGTAATAGTTGAACTTCAATTATCTAGAACATCATTACCTTTGAATCCTGAGATGGACGTGTTCAATATCAATGTTGTAGATAAAATAACAAATACAAAACATTATATAATTTTGATGAAGATTTTAAATTCATTTCATAGTTTTACCACTGTTAAACTCATATTACTCAACAAATCTGTGTTTTTAAGCCATTAGGTAAAGTTCTCTTCTAATTTTTATAATGTCTATAGTTACCTGTAGTCGGTGCTGCAGTTGTTTGTGTCCAGCCAACTAAAGACAAAGAGAGAGTTTGTTAAAATCAAATATACTTCGGTTCACTAATCAATTTATGTTTTACTTTATACGGTAAACATTAAAACAAAAAAATTGGAACTTGAGACCATATAAAAAAGTTAAAAAGTTATACGAAGTTATGCAAAGCAATTCTATGAAAAAAATGAATGCAGGGTTGCATCAGTAAACTCCGCCCACTCAGTATGCGTTGTGGGTAGTATCAGCCGTTTGAGTGTCCATGGATCTGCACTATGAATTTTAACTGGAAACAGTAGACCATCCGGATAATTTGAGAATACTAAATGCAGCATACTTTCATTTGGGACGTACTTTTCTATTTCGAACACTATTAAGAATAAATAGTATGTGAATTGGGACGCACCAACATTGTTGTACAATGAGTAATAAAAAATATATTTAAATGATGGAAAGGTGCTTAACTCACATTGGCAGATGACTCCAGCATCTTCAACGTGTCTACAGTCGTGTGATCCCCATGGACGTGCTGAACAGTTTTTCAGTGTAGTTTCATTCCCTCTACAAGCTACATCATCCAACCATATTTGTCCTGAACCTTGTCCAAAATAAGCATTGCTCTTTGCCTCTATAACAGCACCACAGCCCAGCTCTCGACACACCACTCCAGCATCTGATAGATCCCATAGATCATCACACACAGTTCCCCAAACTCCATTATGAAGAACCTCAACTCTTCCGGAACACACACTGCTACCATTCACCAGCCTGATATCTGTTATCAGCAAAATAATATAAAAGCAGAAAACAGTTATACTGTTTTATACGATCTGACCCTTAATAACGAGATGAACACATGATGAACAAAATAATGAGAGTGTGGAGCTTCTGTCATCAACATCATTAAAGTAATTGCTGAGATGGACATGTTAAATATCTCTGGTGGTGTAGCTGAAAGATTAAGCACACAAATACAAATCACTGAAAAGTTTTGATGAAGATTCTGAAACATTAAAATGATTCTTGTCTGATTTTGTCTTGCAGTTCAACAAGGCTCCACTAAGTCTGAAAGAACAAATATCTGCTTTAAATTCAAAAGTTTATGTGTATAATTCATTGATTGTTATTATATTATACTTCTGTACCAAATTAATTTATTTTTCCATTTTTCACAAAATAATTCTAATCTAAAAGATGATAATTAGAAAATTGACTTTATTATGAAGTTATAAACCTATCAAGACCTCAATGCCTATCCACATCTTGATCTTGAAGCCTAAAACGAAAACTATCAAGATTTTCAAAGCCTTTTAAAAGGTATTTAAATATTTTTTCTATATTTAAACACCTTTTTGTACAATAAAAATTGAACCAAAATACATGTAACAAAATTTGAAAAAAGTTGACACTAACGTTGGCAGATGACTCCAGCATCTTCACCGTGTCTACAGTCGTGTGATCCCCATGGACGTGCTGAACAGTTTTTCAGTGTAGTTTCATTCCCTCTACAGGCTACATCATCCAACCATATTTGACCTGAACCTTGTCCAAAATAAGCATTGCTCTTTGCCTCTATAACAGCACCACAGCCCAGCTCTCGACACACCACTCCAGCATCTGATAGATCCCAACCATCATCACACACAGTTCCCCAAACTCCATTATGATGAACCTCTACTCTTCCAGAACACACGCTGCCACCATTCACCAGCCTGATATCTATAATTGACGAAACAATAAGAAATTGGTTCTAAAAATATTAAAGTATTATAATTACAGACAGTCGTTACCAATAAGGCACGAAATCAAATTTTACAATAAGCAGATTTACTGATTAAATCTTTGCCAAACGTTTTCCTTATGATTATCAGAACATTTAAGCAAGAACGCTTTGATTTCTATAAAGATTTTTAAAGCAGCTTCAGCAAATAATCTTTAATTATTGTGTTTAAAATTATTATCTATCTTAATTAAAGAACTGGTTCATTTTTATCTATAGATAATAAATAAATAATAAAAATGTACCTGCTGTTTGTCCTTTTGTGATTTCACCTGTTAGGGTTCACATCATAATTTAACATATGAAAATCCAACAAGTTGTATTAGACACTTGACATGACAGTGTTGTGCTTTGAAAGGTTTAAAACTCTCACCACTAATCAGCAGCAGTATCGACACACACGATACGATAAGAAACCTCATAGTGACCGACTTTACTTCATGCACCTGCATTTATACACAACAAAATGTATACTATAATTTTTTTTACTTTCTTTATAATGAATAATTCATTTCTGAAGTTCAAAAAAAGTTTACAAAATAGTGTGTAAAAAGTGATATATTTAGAAAAGGATGAATAAACAAAATTATGCTTTTTTTCAAATGTACCTGAGATTATATATACCGCTGCAGCAGACGCTCTGTTCTTTAGAATAACCAGCATACAGTGATGTTGAACTATCAGATTCACAATCAAGCAGTTAGTAGAATAGTGACAAATGTGATGGTTGTACAATAGGGTAGGGACCGAAAACCGGCTCTTATGCAGGATGCAGTTCTGTTTTTAATGACCCGGAACCATGAGCAATTTATAAGTTTTGTTCGGAAAACGGTTAGGCGTGGCCAAAAGCTGTGAACATTCTTGCACCGCCGTTTTCGGTAAAAGGTGTCACAATCCAAACAGAAACGATGGGCTGCCTCTTTAATTATTGAACATACCGTTCTCATGACGCGCCGCGTTGCGCCTTTAACATGCAAACGCCTTGGTACCCACAAATATACGCGCACTCCATAGATGCTGCCGAACACATCGTTTCCCATGACTGTACGCGCACTCGGGTCAACAGTGCACATTATTTTGTCTGGTGTCTGTACAGATAAAACAGCTACATCCGCCACTAAACTACATCATTTGTCACATCTTGTCATTAATATACAAACGGAATTAAACCTGGACCACAAAATAAATAGGCTGCAAATGTTATGCAAGTTTGGTAGCTAGATTATTCTAAAGTCATTTCAAGAGTGAAAAACACGGTAATGGAAAAATATTTAATTATTTATTTTAATGTTTAAAAACATGGTCACCGTGACATTACTTTGTGATCACGTTCGGAGGAGTCTTGGCAACGTTCCGTTTCTTAGATTTTTTGCTAACGTTCAAGAAACGTCCTAGCCACGTCCTAAAATAACGTTGTGGGTTAATCCCGTGGAGAACGTTATAGTGACATCCCAGCTAACACCGTACGTTCTGACGACGTCGCCAGTTCGCACGCGCATTTTCTGTTCTGCAAAGAGCGGCGTGATCACATCATTTAAATATCGAAAGCTAACAGTGTCAAAATTCGCGTGCTTTGGATCGCAGTATTAATATTAAAACGCCGATTTCTTAACGCCGATTAAATTAACGTCATTCGTCGCCACGCGTATAAGTAGCCCCGGGCGCAGATCGACGTTAAGTTAACGTCACTCAAAATGCAAACGTATTAGCTAATATACATAGCCCCTCCCCTTCTGGGTTTGCATGGTCTATGGCAAGTCGAAGGCTCGTGTCATCTCAAATCCATATCGAGCTTAATTCGATTTGGCGCGTTTAAATGAACGGACCCGGATGTTTGTGAATGTGACTAGATGCTTTTGATTGTTGTTTTTAACAACGGACGACCTGCTAAACTTATTTGGTAAGACAAAAATATAATGTTTAGCTTAAGCATTACGTTTATTAATCTCTAAAATATTAATCAATAAATATCTGCTTTAAATCCTCTATATTGTGTTTAAGTCTTTGATTAATTATGTAATGCTCTACAGTATACATCAAGAGCATTCTGAAAGATTTATAGCCAGCAAGATTTCAATAGCCAATCACAGCTGGGGGGACCTTGCTGGTTTTGTTAATCACTGTCTATATCAATGAGTGAAGAGTTACATTTCGCCTTAGATGATATATGTATAAAATACCCAAAGCACAGGTTTTATCAGCTGGCAATTTTCGTTGCATTTGTGATTCATGTGAAAACCCAGATATACAATCATATGTTTGTGATGTATTATTTCTACATAAACCCTGCTAAAAAGCAGTATTAAATAAATTCTGGTGGTTTCCATTTAAATACCATTATTTACCAAACAAAATCATGTAACAAAATAAAAAAAGATGTCTTTGCAAACTCTGTTGCTCGATTTTACACATCGGGTTATGAGTGCAAGTTAGGCCAATTATTGACATTTATAGTTAACTATAATAATCTGCATTGAACATTTGTGCAGTTTTATCGAGCACCTGTTGCACTTATAGATTTCTGACAGTGTCTCTAGCCTGACTTTCACAAGGCTAGACAGGAGTTCACATTTCTTATCATCTCAAAAGAATATGAACATTGTAGTATAAGTTATCTCTCCCTTTCTCTCTCATGTATGTATTCACCACACAAACTAACTGGGTTAGTTAGATACAATTTAATATGCGAACAACAATACCCAGTTATATAATATAATACAGTTATGTTAATGATAACAAATCTTTACATTTTATTAAAGACTGCGCAGTGGTTTTAAAAGTGAGGGGGCCTTATCAGCAAAAAGAAAAAATATGCCGGCGAACAGAATGCGCAATTGCGACCCCAGGAAACAATCAAGTTGGATGGGGACCCCGAGGATAGTGTATATGATACTCGTCATGCTCATTTTCTGTAACACCTGGAATAGCTGCAGCGTCACCCGAAGCGCCAGTAAGCTTCTAAGGGATACCCTTCCACGGACATCAGATCTGCATCCTCAGTAGATGTTTTTAAATCACACGTGAAAACATACTTGTTTTCTATGGCTTTTAATAGATTACTTTTGGCAGACAACATTTTTTAATTGTTATGTTGATCTTGTCCTTATTTTCTCATTTTTGTTATTGCTGTACAGTCCTTTGGTCTATTTCGTAGTGGAAACGGCTCTATAATTACATTTTGTAAGCATACCTTTTGAAAAAGTGTTTCTGTTCAGTATTCTAAAACAAACTTGCATAAATAAACACATAAAAAATGTAGTCCAATGTAACACTTTGGACTGTAATACAGTCTTAAAGTAGTTAAAGGTTCACAGACAGTGCACTCCACTATTATTGGCACCCTTGGTAAATATTATAAAAGAAGGCTGTAAAAATCAATCTGCATTGTTTCTCCTTTTAAACTTTGATTTAAAAAACTACAATAATCCAACATTTAAGGTAAAACAATTTGAAGTGGGGGAAATATTACATTATGAGAAAAATCTTTCACTTCTACACCCTGGTCACAATTATTGGCACCCTTACAATTGCTTATGAGTAGAATATCTCCCAAACATATTCCAATTGATATTTTTTTAGCATGCCAAGGTGTCCAGTCATGACTTCTTGTTACACAAAATACAAAATGGCTTTGAGGAAATGTTTAAACATCAACATCAGGGCAATTCTGAAGTCTTAACAGACTGGAGATTACGAAAATCTGCTTTAAACAGGATGTGTGTTTATATTGTCTCAATGCACAGCGAGGAGAAGAATTAGAGTAGCCAAAGGCCTTTCAAAGAGCACAGATGGAAAATTGCAGTAATCAGTTGAATTTGGGGGTCAGAAAGCATATAAAAAAAAGCACCTCCATCTCAACAAGGTGGTTTGGGACACTTTTCAAGACACAAATCTTCTGCTATCATGCAAAAACAAACTCCTCCATATTTATCTGCCATACTGGTACTTCAACCAGTACTGGGTTCAATGGCCATATGAAATGACAAAATTGTTTTTTTTTTTATATTCTACATATAGAGCATTGAAATTGCGATACTCTCAGACCCATGATGGATACAAATAACACTATGCAGAATAAAAAATATATAAATAATAAATTGTTGTGAGACTACTTTTAATCCAGAGTTCCTGGACATCTTGTTAAGATACATGGCATTATGTTTTACATCAAATACTTACAAATTAAAAAAACCTGACTTGCTCTGCTAGAAATATTATGATGGGTCTAGGTTAAATCTTCCATTAGCATACTGGTTCAAAATAAACATCAAAATTAACGAAAATAGGTCACTGAAAGCAAAATCAAGATCCTGCCATAGCCATCCCAGTTCCCTGACCTGAACGCTATTGAAAAATAGTGGGATGAACTGAATATAAGAGAGCACCAACATTTGAAGGATCTTAAGAGAACAGACTCGGACGATTTGCCTTAGAGTCTCAAACCTCGTCAGACATAAAAGAAAAGACTTAGCGCAGTTATTCATGCAAATGGAGCATTCAGAATGTTTTGAATCCAATGGTGCCAATAATTGTGACCAGCGTGCATTTTTTTTCATAATGTGATATTCCCCCCGCTTCAAATTGTTTTACTTTATTAAAATGTTTCTCTCAAAAGGAAAAACAATGTAGATTTATTTTTACAGTCTTCTTTGCTCATATTTAACAAGGGTGCCAATAACAGCGGAGGGCACTGTAGCTACATTGTTGGAATTCTAAATTAATGTGTTCTCAAACAAACGCTAATCTGTTTGTTTTTCATTTCTCCAGTAGGTTTGTTTGGACCTTTCTATTCAGTCTTCAGTAAAGTGACGTGCAGAAGTCTATACGGTTTGGTTTTGGTTATGTGTCTTTTCAAAGTATGTTTGCTCACAATTACTGAGTCAAAGGCCCTGTGAAAACTAGCCCCGATGTCTTTTGACAGTTCTCCTGCCATTTCTCTGAAGTACAAAGAAGCAATGTTGAAATGTATGTCTCACTTGTAATAGTATCTGGGTGTGTCAAAACTTGATCTACAAGTCTATATCACTCAGTGTAAATAGATCCTATTTTTAAATCTTATATTACTTCTTTAACTATATACAATGAGTTGTTTCAACCCCTGGCTGAGTCACGTATGAAAAACAAACTGTCAAAGTTTTGTTCTGTTTTGTTGTGTTAGTTAGCTGTAATTTTTAAGGTTAATAAGGCTTAAATCAAAAGAAACCAACTGCAGCTTGACTGAATATTAATTGGAATGCACAATAAAAAAACATTTAGAAAAGATAACTCATTTTGGAACCAAACTCTTTATAAATTGTGTGTCAAAATTTTCATTGATTTATAACCCCCCTGTCAAAAGTCTGTCAACCTCTCACTCAAATGCTTCTTTTCTGGCCTGTCAATCTTATTGTCAGTTTTCTTTATGTCCGGGTGTTGGACAAGCTCTGTCCCCCCTTCCTAGAGTAGGCTACCTAGCTACACACCCCTCCCGCCCCACCCCAAACTGTCCTTTCACCCTTGCTGATTTTCTACTAGGTTACATGGTCTGAAAGATGGATGTAAAGTAGAGAGAGATAAGTAAATTTTTAAGTGCGTGATGTTCCTTCTAAGAGTAAGTTGGTTCCGAGTTTATGACCTTTGTCATAAACCTAATGAGGAGATTGTTGAATTGGGGGGTTTTGGTTCTGCGTCCTTATCAATGTTTCACAAACAAGGTTATTATATGATGTTTTTTTATGTCATGGTGATCAAAGTTTAGCTTTGTTCTGGCAATTAACGTTATAGGTTTGTGGTATTTATGACCTGTTGTTGTGTCCCATTAAACTGCCTTTAAGACCCTTATATGACAAATGATAAAAGTATTTGACACTTTGGGGTCCGTAATCTTATCAATGTGCCATAAACTGCCATTTGATTAAAGGACATCCCTTGACATGTTCTTTCTGGTCATGGAGGAATGGGGTTGTTTTTTGTCAGCACCTCAAATGGGTGTGTTCTAGCAATGGGATAGGCTTAATACAATGAACCAAAAAAGCTTTGGGTTTCCACGCCGACTCATTTTCTGGAAATTTCTGTGTTCACTTCTGGAAAAGTGTGTCCACGGATCTGGTGTGAAGGAAAATCTTTAATGTTTTTGTCAATGAATTTTTTTTGGCATCAAAGATCAAACATAACCCAAATCTGGTTTAGGGTTAAACTTTTAAAATTAGGAAAAAGTAAAAACCTAGTAAATATCTTCATCTTCAATTTGTTTACTTCTAGACTGTTTTATTTAATAAACGTTTAGTTTCAGATGATATCTCAATATCTAAAAGAAGGATAGTGCTAACCCCAAGTTAAGATACAATTGTTTAGAATTCTTCTTAAATTTCAAGATTTATTACCGTAATCTTTAAAAAAACGTTGAATAGTCAAATAACTTCTTCACATCCTGTTGATGCAAGTGTTAAACAAATGACAAAATGATTTTTAATTGGTTTGCTTCAGATCAAAACTTGACATGCACAAAGCTGAATCAACTCACCATGTTATATTTAAATGTTTGCCTTTTCTTGTGTAGCATGCTTTTCACTAAAAACATTGAATATGAATGAAGTTCACTTTTACATTATTTGTCACGTCTTTTGAAGGCAATTCGTTTTTACCAAATAGAACAAAAAAAAATGTTTGCCATCTTATTTTCTATTACATTTATTAAGTTTATTTAAATTACTTTATATAATTAAAATAAAAGACTGCTAAATATAACATTCATTTAATCAGTGTATTCTCAAAAAGTCGAAAATAACTGACAACAAGTCCAAACACAACAGATAAAGCAGATTCTAACCAGATGATTTATTCGAGTTGTGTCATGGGAAATATGAGTGAGGGAGTGTACATCGGATTTAAACTCAAAATCAGAATGCATTGGGATAATAGTGAGCAAATGAAGGGAATGAGTTGTTTGCACAGAATTCGGACAACACTACAAAATGGCGGACAGGGCTGGGTACATGTATTTAAAATAGGCCAATTTTAAATACAAAATAGTATTTGGGTTGATGAAAATAACTTCAGTGTTTGTATTTTAGTAGTTTCAAAATACTGCAAAATACTTTGCAAGAAGACTACGAAAAGATATCATAAAAATGTGGCCTCTGATCGGTGCCTACTCGGTAGTTTGCTCGGACCTGTTGTTGAGAGCAGAACAAAAAATTGGAAGAAGGTGGTTAATGTTAGAAACTTGCAGGCTGCAAGATTTCCATCTATCTATTGCATAAATTGCTTACATTTTTAAGAGTTATGTTAAGATTTGGTGTTTGTAGCCTAGGCTAAATACTATTATATCGAGCCGCAGCCCCATATTAGCTTGCCACTTTCAATGGTGTAGTCTAAGTGATACCCAGGTATATGCCTTATACCCACTAGAAAAGATCAAGATTATCCGTATACTCAATTAAAAAAGTGTGAGGATATGAAACAACACATTTCTGTTCGCAGCCAAGGTGGCTTGGCCACCTTGGCTGTTCAGGGAGTCAAGGAGAGTTGAAATCAGGACTGCGTTCATCCTCGACAAAACATTGCAAAAGTTTTTCAAACGGAAACAGTTGTGCGGTTGAACACTCTTTGTGATGACGCAAGAGTTGAACTACGGCAGCTGAGATGCCCATTCTTTGAGTTTATTTTGAAGAATTTTCGGAGCCTGATAAAATTGGTATAAACACGTGTTGAATACTGCAAAAAAATATCTATTAAAATCTTCAATTGCTGCGTATACCAAGCTGCAGCAGACACGTTTAAATGACTTTACCTGGCCCATTGTGCGAGCCGTCTCTTTAATACCACGTGGGTTATATAGGCTACATGTTGTTGCCGTGGCGGTTTTCCAAATCATATTCGACGAGTGCCTATTTGCGTACAGGGACATACATTTAGCCAGAGAATGCACAACAGTGTTACTGCTGCAGAATATTATTTCGTTAGCAAACGTGTAAACTGCAATAAAGTTCTTTCCACCACCTATCAATTTCTTGTGATCAGTCTGCTCAAGATCAACAAGCTTGTTTGCTTTGCGGTCCCTTTAAATGCAAGATAAGATGTTGATCTACGTCAAAGCGTCAGCGCACCAAGACTCTTTCTACAGCGTTGTTGGCAGGCCGGCCAGAGAAAGATTTATGACCCCACTTTAAAAACAACTGCGTAGACTTTCAGAAAACGAGTATATTTGTTATCATTAACATAACTGTAAGGGGATTGTTGGCATGTTAAATTGTATCTAACCAGACAACTTCACAAACGTTAGTTTTGTGTGATGAATCAATACATGAAGAAGAATGGGAGTGATAACTTCATGTTCATCAAAATTAATTCAATGTTCATAATTGTTTAAGATGACAAGATTTGAGAACTCCAGACAAGCCTTGTGAAAGTCAGGCTAGAGACACTGCCAGCAATCTATAAGTGCTCAGAGGGCTTGATAAAACTGACAAACGCTCATTGTTAATTATTATAGTTAACTATAAATGTCATTAATAGACGCACCTTGCACTCATTAGTGTGACCTAGTGTGTTGAACATTTTGTTATTAGTAAGGAGCATCAGAGTTTGGTTTTTAACCATTTACTTCAATATGATATACTTTAATGTAAGTCTTTGACATGACCTTAGTCAAACTAAATAAAAATTGTGGTTCATAATGGTATTTAAATGGAAGCCACTAGAATTTATGTAATACAATTTTTTGCAGGGTGGGTTTATGTAGAAATAGTGACACAAATAATGACTTAATAGCTGGGTTTTCACATGGATCACAAATGTGCGTTGAAAATTGCCAGCTGATAAAACCTGTTCTTTAGGGACTGTTTACATATGTATAAATAAATAAAACTCTTAACTGATTGTTTTAGACAGTGATTAACAAAACCAGCAAATCCACCCAGCTGTTATTGGCTATTGAAATCTTGCTTGCAGAATTTCTTTCTTTAATACATATAGAGGCAAACTCTATCAATGCATACGTGAGAGTGGTGGTGTTCATGTGTTGTCGACCTGGGACGGATGAGTAGGCTGAGGGGGGATCAGAGTACACTCACTACAAAAAACTAGACAACACCACTAGGTGGGACATTTCACATACTGGGTGAATAGAGGAAGTACAGACCTAAGACATTCCTGATTAATGTCTCCAGCAATAATATGTGCACCGTCAGGGTGTGACATTAAAATGAAGAAGGTTTCTATTAAATGAAAGCAAACATACATCAACATTAAAACATGGCCCGAACAATGAGAAAACTTAGAACAGTTGATTTTACCAGCATTAAAGCGAGACATTTTGGACAAATCAGTGAGGATATGAGACGGTTGAACAAGAACCCAAAATTATTAGAATTATTAGAATTAGATTTTTGCACAAAATCAGAGAACTATTTAAAACAAAGATCATCTGAACAATTATAACTAAATGGGGGCAGAAGAAGTAACCATGCAACTAATTATAACTAAGAAATTGTACGAAAATAAACCTGATAAAAGTTCAAATGAGAAAATGTACAAACTAAAATAAATACAAACCGTGACCTTATCATGTCTGTGTTCCCACTCTCTGTTATTTATGTCAGAAAAAGAAAAATCGACCATCGGTTTCATTCGTTAGGTTTGGTAAAACATGTAATGAACTTAACAAACGTCACTGACACATCACATCAAGTAATTCTAAACAAAAATGTAATTTGTAAATTTTCACAAAACAGTGACAAAGAAAACAACATCTATAAAACTCAAGTGTTCTGACAACTTTGTACTGACTAAACGCAAATGTGGAAACTATACAAATGTTTACAAAAGGAGTATAACATTGTATTACATTTTCTTGACATTCACATGGTGAGGATACAAACTCTTGTAGTTATGGGAATGTTTGATTCCTTCATGACCAGGAAGAACATGTCAGGGCATGTCCTTTAATCAAAAGGCAGTTTATGGCACATTGAGTGCGTTTACATGCACAAAATAAACAGATATCAATAAAAAATCAGCTTATAAAAGAAACCTATTTTCACATGCATAGTAATAAACCGGCTACGCAGAAAAACTTCACAAAGAAGTTTAAGACTTGCCACTGGTTTCTTACGTGCAGCGACATCACCATCCATAGTCTGTTTTGTCTTATGAAATACTTATTTCACTGACTGAAATGCAATTCAACCTTTATATATTTTTTGGTTGATATTCTATCAGTTAAAATAAACCTACCATAAAAATAGACCCCCATAGAATACCATAAAAATTATAGACCCCTCATTTCTTTGTAGGCAGGCAAATTTAAAAAATCAGCAGGGGATCAAATAATTATTTCTCTCACTATATCTCTCACATCATTAAAAAAAAACTTAAAACCCATCTCTTCTGTGAATATGACAGAAAAATTAGAATAATAAATAAAAAAATAAAAAATATTAACCCTCTCTCTTTCTCTCAACAGGTTGTGGTCTAGCTTTTGTTGAAACTATAACTTTGTATTAGCACCTATTGTCTTATTGCTCCTGTATCACTTATTGCACCCCAAACTCTCTGTAAGTTGCTTTGGATAGAAGTGTATGCTTAATGACTAAATGTAATATTTGGCATGTTGTTGTGCTGCTGCTCGTCCTGTGTTTTAAGCAGTATGTACCAGCGCTGTGCACCCGCCTATAGGCGCATAAAACGCTCTTTAAAAAAACAAAATCGGCCCTGGCGCCGGATTGCGCCGGGTGAACAGTAGAGCCCTTTGTTTTTTATACAGCCAAGGGTTGAAGTAACTCATTGCACAAAGATAAGGAAATAAAATAGGATCGTATCTATTTACACTAAGTGGCACATGTAGATCAAGTTTTGACTCACCCACATACTAATACAAGTGAGACATGAATTTTAACATTGCTTCCTTGTACATCAGAGGGATGCCAGCGACACTGTCAAAACACACCGGGGCTAGTTGTCACACGAGCTTTGACTCAGTAACTCAGTAATTGTGAGCAAACAAACTTAACAAAGACACACAACTGAAACAAAACCGTATGGACTTCTGCACGTCACCTTTCTGAAGAATGAATAGAAAGGTCCAAACAAACCTGCTGGAGAAATGAAAAACAAACAGATTAGCGTTTGTTTGAGAACACATTCATTTAGAATTCCAATACTGTAGATATGTGAATCTTTTACCACTCTCTCTAATTTACAAACACAACCCTCTCTCATGTCATGTAACCTAGAAAATCAGCCAATATGAAAGCTCAGGTTGGGGTGCGAGGGTTGAGTCCTTTAGTCAAAAGGCAGTTTATGGCACATTGATTGATTAAGATTACAGACCCCAAAGTGTCAAACACTTTCATCATTTGTACGATAAAGGTCTTAAAGGCAGTGACATGGGACACAACAAGAGGTCCTAAAAAACAAAAACATATAACATTAATTGGCAGAACAAAGCTGAACTTTGATTACCAGGTCATAAAAAACAATCAAACATAAACCTCGTATTTTGAAACATTGATAAGGACCCCGAACCAAAAACCCCAAATTCAACAATCTCCTCATTTGTTAGATAAAAGTCATAAACCCAAAACCAACTCAATCTTAGAAGAAACATCACACACTTAAAAAGTTACTTATCTCCCTCTACCTTACAAATACAACCATCTTTCACACCATGTAGCCTAGCAGAAAATCAGCCAGGATGAAAGCACAGTTTGGGGTAGGGGGTTAGGGGTGTGCAGGTAGGTAGCCTACAATAGGAAGGGGCAACAGAGCATGTCTGTCCGAACAAAAAAAATTGTTGTCAATAAGATTGACAGTCCATAAAAGATGCATTTGAGTGACAGGTTGAGAGGCCTTTGACATAAATCAAAGGTCATAAATCAATCAAAATTTTGACACACGGTATATGCTTATTTGTGTTTGTCCCAGAAATGTCTAGTTTAATTGAACCCAGTGGCTGGTCTTGTTCCTTACTATTGTAAGTCACTTTACATAAGTGTCTGCTTAACTGCTGGAATCGGACTACAGCCCTTCCGAATGCATTTAATAACCTCCACCAAAAGGAAAATGCCAAAAATGGGGCGATGCCTTCCTTAGAGAAGAGGAAGACCCGCCAAAGTAGTGTTTGGTTATCAGAGATTGTAAACATTTGACTGAGCTTCGCGCTAAACTAGTTTTCCTTTTCATGACAATGCTACATCTGCTAACAAGAATTCCGCATCACACATTCTAAGATAACCAGCGGTCAAATAACAGCTTACATGACTTAAACATCGGCTGTGAAAGCTGTTTTGTGTAATATACTGATATTGAGTGTGTGTGTGCATAGCCTACTTCTTTAACACTTCTATGAAACGTCCTTTGAAGTCCTGCTTGCAAACGTAAAGGGACTTTATATAGACCAGAAGAAATCCAGTCGTTTTGTTAGAAGAGGGACAGCGGTGAACAATAGACTTGAAATATGTGATGTGTTGAAATCGAAATGAGTCAGTGGTGGCAAGAAAACCGGGAAGACAGATAGACTGCAATGGTTTGGAGAATTCGGCTCCTTCACCCAAACAAGAATTTATGCCTTTACATGCACACATTTACATATCTTACGTTACTTATCTTATGCCAATTATGCTAAATAAACTGATATGTGTAAGGTCATATAAACGTGTAAAACGTTTTTCTTTTATCGGAGAAATGAAATAAACGTCTAAAGCAAAACCTGCTCAGCAGAGATAGTTGTTCACCCATTACTGCTATTTCGCAGTGCATGTAAATGCCTTTACCGGTTTCCTATCAGTTTTGTTTATGTGCACATGTCTTACAGCTAGTAAAAGTCCCAAACGGAAGTTATAGTAAAATAACGTATAAAAGTACGCTCTCGAATTATGCAGTTGATGTAGAAACGTGAAAAATAAAGACATGCGCAGGTACTGCGGACATGAGAGGAGATATAAAAATACAGCTTCTGACCGTTTCCCCGTTGCATTGTTAAGTACTAAACAGACTATCAACGATGATGTCACTGCACGCGAGAAACTCGGCAAGTCTCAAACATCCACGTAAACGCGATTTTCTGCATAGACGGTTTATCATTATGCATGTAAAAAAGTGAAAAAAGGTTTATTTTAAAGCTGATTTTTTTCTAGATATCCATTTCTTTTGTGCATGTAAATGCTTTTACAAAAAGATCACATTGAAAAAAATATATAATAAGAAACTATTTGATTTTGCATTGACCAAATATTGCATGTATTTGAAAAGAAAGTCTGAAACATAACCAAATTAATATCAACATGTTAAAAAATATGACATATGACATACTTATATTCCACCGGATGCTGATGCCAAGCTTGCTATGAAAGAACTTCATGCAGCCATCAGTAAACAACAGACTGCTCACCCGGAGGCTGCATTTATTGTTGCGGGAGATTTTAATCACTCTAACTTAAAGACAGTGCTCCCTAAATTTCACCAGCATGTTTCCTGCCACACAAGAGGAAACAAAACTTTGGATCATGTCTACACAAACATGGCTGAAGCTTACGCCGCGACACCCCTCCCCCACCTGGGTCAATCTGATCACCTTTCTTTGTTCCTCACCCCCAAGTACTCACCTCTCATTAATCGTGTGAAGCCATCAGTGAAGACCATCAAGGTGTGGCCTGCGGGGGCAGACTTCACACTCCAGGAAAGGTTTCTACGCACAGACTGGAGTATGTTTGCTTCTCAGGCAACCAGTGGCTCTCACACGGACATAGACACCTACACCTCTTCTGTATTGGACTACATCAATACCACCATTGATAGTGTCACAACTCAGAAGCAGATCACCATATACCCTAATCAGAAGCCATGGATGAACAAGGAAGTGCGCCTCCTGTTGAAAGCACGCAACACCGCCTTCAGATCAGGTGATGCACAGGCCTATAATACTTCCAGGGCAAATCTGAAGAGGGGCATCAGAAAGGCCAAGCACTGCTACAAGTTGAAGCTAGAGGAGCATTTTACCAACTCTGACCCTCGACGCATGTGGCAGGGCATCCAGGCCATTAGTGACTACAAACCCAACCACTCCATCCCCATAGCCACAGATGCTGCCTTTCTGAACGAGCTTAATGACTTTTATGCACGCTTTGAGAGAGACAATAAGGAACCCGCCACCAGGCTCACACCTTTTACTGACCACCCAATCATCACACTTAACTCCACAGATGTTTACACTGCACTAAGCCGGATAAACGCACGTAAGGCTGCTGGCCCTGATGGCATCCCTGGTCGCGTACTCCGGGCATGTGCGGAGCAGCTCGCTGGGGTCTTCACGGATATCTTCAACCTGTCCCTCGCCCAAGCAGTTGTTCCAGCATGTTTCAAATCCACCTCCATTGTTCCCATTCCAAAACATTCCAGCCCGACATGCCTGAACGACTACCGCCCTGTAGCACTCACACCCATTGTTATGAAGTGCTTCGAGCGGCTGGTCTTGTCACACCTAAAAGACTCTCTACCATCCACACTGGACCCATACCAATTTGCCTACCGCAGCAATAGGAGCGTAGATGATGCAGTGTCAATGGCGCTGCACTCCGTGCTCACACATCTGGATAATAAGGACACTTATGCACGCATGCTGTTTGTAGACTTCAGCTCTGCATTCAATACCGTCATCCCTTCCAAGCTAATCAGCAAACTTGGAAACCTAGGCATTAACAACTCAACCTGCAACTGGATTATGGATTTCTTGACGAACAGGCCTCAGCTTGTTAGGTTAGGCCACATCTGCTCCACCACCATCACCCTCAACACTGGTGTACCACAGGGCTGCGTACTGAGCCCCTTTCTCTACTCCCTTTTCACACTCGACTGCAGGCCTGTGAATGGATCTAACTCCTTCATCAAGTTCGCAGACGATACAACAGTGATTGGTCTCATCAGCAACAACGATGAGACTGCTTACAGGGAGGAGGTACGGCACCTGGCCACATGGTGCTCAGACAACAACCTGCTCCTTAACACCTCCAAGACAAAGGAGATCATCGTGGACTTCAGGAAGGCGAAAGGAGGCACACACGACCCCATCCACATTAACGGGATGGCTGTTGAACGTGTTTCCAGTTTTAAGTTCCTGGGGACCCATATTTCGGAGGACCTGTCCTGGACCACCAAACCTCATGCCTGGTCAAGAAGGCTCACCAGCGTCTCTTCTTTCTGAGGACACTGAAGAAGAACCAACTGTCTTCAACTATCCTGGTGAACTTCTATCGCTGCACGATAGAGAGCATCCTGACCAACTGTGTCACAGTCTGGTACGGGAACTGTTCTGTTGCTGAGCGCAAGGCACTGCAGCGGGTGGTGAAAACAGCCCAGCGCATCACAGGGACTACACTCCCTTCCATTGAGGACATCCAGGGGAAACGCTGTCTGCGTCGAGCTCGCAGCATTCTCAAGGACTCCTCTCACCCCGCTCATAGACTGTTTATTCTCCTGCCTTCCGGTAGGCGCTTCAGGTGCCTCCGGACAAGAACCAGCAGACTAGGAAACAGCTTTTTTCCCAGAGCTGTTTCATTATTGAACTCTGCTCCCCACTGATTCCACTAACCCTCATAACTTTAACTTTAATGCTGCTACTACATTGTTTACAATGCATAACAGGGCTGCATCCATGACTGAACTGTACACACCAGTACTTCATGTTATCTGCTCTACCGGACTGTTTACACACACATAGCATCATTTCCACTCTATACTGCTCACTTGCACACCAGGAATATTACACTGAATGCTCATTTGCACTAATAAACTACTTCCATAACTGAATTAACTCATCTACTGCACTGTAACTCATCTATTGCATTTATTGCATAACTAACTGCATCTACTCATCTATTGCACTGTAACTTCAATAACTGCATTAACTCATCTACTGCACTGTAACCTTAATAACCGCATTAACGCATATACTGCACTGTAACTTCAATAACTGCACTAACTCATCTAATACACTGTAACTGTATTATCTGCATCTACTCATGTATTGCACTATAACTTCAACAACTGCATTAACTCATGTACTGCACTGTACCTTTAATAACCGCATTAACTCATCTACTGCACTGTAACTTTAATAGCTAATGTCTGTAACTATTGCACACTCAAGTCACTTGCACTATTGTATTGTCTATATTGTTATCTGTTCATAACCACCTGTACATTAATGTTCACAGTATATAGCCTTCTGTATATATTGTTCATAGTACATACTGACTGTCATATTTTCATACAACATTTGTATAGTATTTTCCTAATATTGTATTCTGTATTTATTCACACTGTATATCTGCACTTGCTAATTGCACTTCTGGTTAGACCTAAACTACATTTCGTTACACTGTACTTGTATATGTGTAATGACAATAAAGTTGAATCTAATCTAATCTAATCTAAAAAAAAATACTTTATTTATCATTAATAAAAAGTTGTAACGCTCATCAATTTCGTTAAATAATTGTTCAATCCGAGTAATTCTTACACTGATTGTTGGTTTACAGACAACATATAAGCATAGCAAGCATGTTTTCACATCTTTTAAATGAGAGGTGATCACTTGTGTAAATCTACCAAAAGACGATGTAAGCACTAAAAACCAGAACAAACAAAACCCTTGAGGAGACAAAGAGAGCTGGGGCCCGATACACCTTCCCTTGTCCTTTTACCTAAGTAT
Source organism: Triplophysa tibetana (assembly GCA_008369825.1). Taxonomy (NCBI): domain Eukaryota; kingdom Metazoa; phylum Chordata; class Actinopteri; order Cypriniformes; family Nemacheilidae; genus Triplophysa; species Triplophysa tibetana. The sequence goes on from CM017893.1 coordinate 4,345,404, forward strand.
CTGTGAACAGGGAACACAACATTGTTTAGTGCATGATGAATATGTAGAACAGACACTCTTAAAATTAATACATATTCTGCAACATAATCGTGTAAGAACGTATGAAGTAATACAATAAAATGTTGCTGTAGCTCAATCGGTAGTGCATTGAATATGAATCAATATGTTCTTACATTATATTAAACTCTTCAGCATTTAAAAAAAAAGGTTAGAAAACAGATACATTTAATAAAAATGTCACTTACATTGGCAGTGGACTCCAGCATCTTCATCGTGTCCACAGTTGTTTGTTCCATATGGTTGTGCTGGACAGTTTTTCAGTTTATCTTCACTTCCTGTACACGCTACATCATCCAACCATATTTGTCCTGAACCTTGTCCAAAATAAGCATCGCCTTTTGCCTCAATGGCAGCACCACAGCCCAGCTGTCGACACACCACTGCAGCATCTGATAGATCCCAAGCATCATCACACACAGTTCCCCAAACTCCATCATGAAGAACCTCAACTCTTCCAGCACACACGCAGCCACCATTCACCAGCCTGACATCTATTATAGAACAAAAAAAGCATACTTTAATTTGAGCAATTTTACTTGTCTAATACGTGCATGGGCAACTCATAACACACCAAAGACACAGAAAAACACATGCTCACTCCATATGACCCCTTTAAGGCAGAACGTAGCTAGCAGTTCGTAAAAGTAATACGAAATACTTCATAAAGTAATAGCTAGCAGTTCGTAAAAGTAATACGAAATACTTCATAAAGTAATACGTATTCGCAAAATATGACGTTTACCTCCAACAATCCAAATTCGTGGGAAAAAGCGAATTTCAAAACGCTCTTGATTTAAACTTATTTCACCTCACATAGTAACGTTAAATGCTTTATTAAAAAGATTACTATTTAATCATGAATAGCATAATAGGTATTTTATTAAATATTTCAAATTAAACAAGATTAATAAACAAATGATGATTAAAAACAATACAACCCAATGAAATCATAATAAATTACACATAATATGGGTGATTTCATTTTACTGCCAACCGCCAATGAAATAAAAAGATAATTTTACTTTGACATCCACAACACATGCAGATGGATGCACACACAGAGGCGCACTTATACCTGTGCTTGATGGAGCCACTAATAATGTAATGTCATCACATAATGTTCTCTATTTTTACAGTGTACAGTATTAAGAATGTCAAGTGAAACAATACTTTTTTTTCAGTAAGTTCAGAGAGAGCATTTTTATTCCTACAGTTACTCCTGACGGGAGGCTTCTGTAAATATTTAGTTCGTATGTAACGTTTCCCTTCAACCAACTTGATGCAACCAAAATATTAAGTAGTGCTTAGGTTGTAACTTAATTCTCATTTAAGTCAAAACTAGGCTGAATTGTAACTAATGCAGAGCTGGAGCAACCGGCCCCAGGACAGCAGCTGTCCAGGGTTGGAAACCCTAGATGGGATCTCTCACAACTAAGACATGAAAATAGTTACAATTATTTTATTTATTAGCTTATTGTTTAATTTAATCATACAACATGGATTCTAACTTACCTTTCAAAGAGTTACATTTATTGCTTTAAAGGGATACTTCACTCAAAAATGAAAAGTCTGTCATCATTTACTCACCTTAGTGTTGTACCAAATCTGTATAAATGTATTTTGTTTTGACCAACACAGAATTATTGTGTTTACCATAATGCTGTATCCGTAATGTAAGAACTGTTTAATTCATTTTCAACTTTACATAATAAAAAATAAGGTACGTTTTTTACCTGAAACTTGTCCTTTGGTGATTTCACCTGTTAGGGTTCACATCATAATTTAACATATGAAGATCCGATAAGTTAATTTGTATTAGACAATTGTGACAGATTGTATCCCCTCAGTTTTGTGTTTTGAAAGGTGTAAAACTCACCACTAATCAGCAGCAGTATCGACACAAACGATAAGATAAGAAACCTCATAGTGACAAACTTTACTTCATGCACCTACATGCATACACAACAAAATACTGTTATTGTTTCGTTATAATACAAAATAGTACAAAAAACAATTGTGTATGTAAAAAGTGATTTAGAAAAGGCTGAATGAAGAGAATATCGTTTTGTTATATTTACCTGAGATTAAATACAGATGCAGACTGGATTTTCTGTTCTTCAGAATAACCAGCATACAGTGATGCTGAACTATCAGATTCACAATATTATAAGCACTTACTGATAAATATGGGCTGCCACTCACCGAAACCAGAATATTCAAATTTTTGGTGACAATTGCACAATACAATTGCTGTGCAATTGTACCTTCTCTGGTTTGGTTCTCCATGTGTGGACGATCTGCCCGCTACTACAAGATCAGCAAATTCTGCACAATATTTTAAGAATCTTTAAGGATCAGCTGAAAAAATCTTCTCCATCAGCACGATTAATACTGCCTGCTGTTTCTTATTCTCCTTAGCTTTATGTACTGTGGTAAGCTACATGAGATCAGCTTTATCACTATTGTGAATGATTTTTGTTGTCTTTATGTTGTTCCAGTTGCTTCTATTTTTTACCTTATTTGCACATCGCTTTGGATAAAGGGGCCGCTTCATAGGGGCCTGAGAGTGCAGACACACCCTGTCAGCTTAAATCTAGAATGAAGACAAATCTTTTTAATCTTGAACACACTACACCTCCATAATTTAAATCCTCTGATAGGCTGCACTATGATAGACAACCTGAACCAGGAACATTTTCAACAAGAATAGATGTGTTGTTGCATCAAAGAGTGCAGAACTACGGAGGCCGGGACTTTTGTTTATATTTGTAAGCGAAACAAACAGTCACTCTCTCACCATAACCCACAGGGACACAGATTAAAGTACATATCATGTTATATGCTTATATTGTATGTATCTTGTGAGGGGAAAACGATTACGGATGATGCACAGGCCGTTTCAGCTGCAGCATGCGTGCTGCTCAGGGCTCAAGCTGGGCATCCATGCAGTGTGAAACAGAAACGCATCTATTCCAAATGCAAGATGAGCCTGTTTCAACTTTATTAGCAAAATGTGGCTTTTGAACGTTAATCAATAAATATGTGCTGTATCACATATTCATGTGCTTTCTCATAGTAACATTGAGCGTCCTGGATATATTGGTTGACATGAGTTTCACCCAATCGGCAGCTATACCATTCCAACAAAATAGCTACCTTTCCCTGTTTGACTGACCTGTCGATGTGGTTTCTGACTTGTTATTATGTTTCCCGAATTGTTGTTGTGTTTAAGGATTTGGCTATGGGATCAGAATTGTTTCATTATTCTGTATAAATAAACTACGATTCGCAAATAAATATAGACAATTTCACAAACATTTTTTAAATCCACATATGCCCAAAAAGCGAACCATAAATACATGTTAGACGTTCCACAAAAATAAATGGAATTCACAAATAAATACAATGAGATTTGCAAAATAAAAATTATTTACAAATGTATTTTAATGATATTTATTTGTAGATCGCCTTCTTCACATTTGTGGATCGCTTTCTGCACATTTGTGGATCACTTTCTGTGCATTTGTGAATCGCTGCACGCATTTGTGGATCAGTGCACGCATTTGTGGATTGCTCTCTGTGCATTTGTGGATTGCTCTCTGTGCATTTGTGGATTGCTCTCTGCGCATTTGTGGATTGCTCTCTGTGCATTTGTGGATTGCTCTCTGTGCATTTGTGGATTTTGAAACATTTCTAACGTCAAATCGGCGCACAATCCACAAATAGGTGGACTCCGCCCACTATCTACGCAGCCAATCGGTTAACTTCCGCTTTTGTTGTCCAATAGGCCACGTTCTAACTTCAGCCAATCACGTTTCGCTCTGCACTAAGATTCAAGGAGATAACATGGCGACCAATGGCGGTCTAAAATGTGTGTTATACTAAGAAATGATAATGGCCTCTTCTTTATACTATGTAATGATTGCTTGTGTTCAGATACGTTGTCCGTATTGTTACATATAGGCTGTATATAAACGTTTATGACTTGATAACAGCGTGCACGGACTGGTTTGGAGAATCCCGGTGACGGAATCCTGCCAGCCGTTTTATTGTGTTTATGTACTAAAGGGCTAAATTCTGATTTTGTGCAACTGTCGTTGTACTACAAGTATAACGGTGGCAGAATTAATGTGGGGGAAATCATCAGCATTGTGAATTTCTATGTCATTCATAATTCAATATTAAACGTAATTTCATCAGTCATCTCGGTTTATCCCATTCCTGAATGATCTCTGCTTCTATGGCTAAACTGTTCTGTTTACTGTCTAACTCTTTGCCATGACAAAACTATACGATACCTGTTATATACATTAACAATAGTAGGCGTAGTCTTTAGTGGTAGGCTATATTGCAAGATGATCATGTGGGACAAGTCTGTCCACAATTCCCCACATAGAAATACTGTAGTAGTATAATACATTTACATTTAGGCATTTGGCCTAAAAAAGCGATCCACAAATGTGAAGAAGGCGATCTACAAATAAATATCATTAAAATACATTTGTAAATAATTTTTATTTGCAAATCTCATTGTATTTATTTGTGAATTCCATTTATTTTGGTGGAACGTCTAACATGTATTTATGGTTCGCTTTTTGTGCATATGTGGATTTAAAAAATGTATGTGAAATTGTCTATATTTATTTGCGAATCGTAGTTTATTTATACAGAATAATGAAACAATTCTGATCCCATATTTGGCATTCTGTTTTAGATTAGATATTGCGTTTTCAGATTTGTCATTTGGATTTTTTATTTAGCTTTGAGATTTGTTTTTAATTTTGCAACTTCCTGTTTTGTTTTGCACTTCTCGGCCACGGTCCAGAACAGTACTCTACTCTCAGCCAGTCTTGTCTCATTGTTCCACTGTTACCACAGCGAGCAGGATGCAGGTTATGTCCAGACCTTATAGTAGAGCAGAGAATGGGAAGTGGTGACCAGACAAGAGCTGCGATGATAGAGCTGGATAAAGAAGGACGCGGCGACTTGACTCGTCTTCAGTACAAAATTTCAAATGCTTTTAGATTATTAATGACAATCTTAAATCTACAATTTACCTTATTACTTACTCATTCTGTTTTTTATTATTTGCCTGGCCGGAGGGGCTGCTTTAGAATTAGAATTTTTAAGTTTCACATAATTAATATATATTATATGGGAATTTAGAGTCTGTTTAATATTTGACCCGTGTTTCTCTCTCCTTTATCTTAAATGTGAGCTTTCACTGTGCGACTGTCTGTGTGTGTGTGTGTGTGTGTGTGTGTGTGTGTGTGTGTGTGTGTGCGCATGCTTATCTGTGTTTCCGTGCGCGTCCGTGTGTCTGCGCGTCCGCGTCTATGTCTATGTGTGTTAGTACGTGTGCATATTGTATGTGTGGCGCGTTTGTATGTGGGTATTTCTGTATTCGCTGGTTTCACCTTTTTTGAGTTTCTTCATAATCTATTGAATTAATTTTGCATCAAGTAAGAAGGTTAAACAATTATTGCCACAGTTATGGAACCGTTCTGTAAATGCACACTATAAAAAATGTCTGTTGAATTACATCATTGCTAAATGTGGATTTCTGGTTCTCAGAATAAGACGTCTGATAAATGACAATGTAAAAATGTATATGTGGATTTCTGGTTCCCAGAATGCTTTGCATGAGGCAAATTCTTTAGCGATCGTTAAGAATCAGCTGAAAACACATCTCCCTCCGTCAGCACCTGACCGATTAGTACTGACTTCTGTTTCTAATCTACTCATTCTATCAAAACAAATCCTTAGCTTTGTGTACTGTGGTAAGCCATATGAGATCAGTTCTATTGCACTTATGCTTTTTGTTGTCCTTATGTTGTTCCAATTGCTTCCATTACCTCATTTGTAAATCGCTTTGGATAAGGGGGCGGCTAAATGATTAAATGTACATTTAAATGTAAAGTCTGTCTTTTTTATCATAAACATACTTTTTAAAAATGATTAAAAGTGTTTCTGTTCATAATTCTAAAAAAGTAAACTTTGCACTGTAATGCTGTCTTTAAGTAGTAAATGGTTCACAGCTATTTTGGAATTTTAAATGAATGTGTTCCCAAACAACAGGTCAGTTTGTCTTTTATTTCTCCAGCAGCTTTATTCGGACCTTTCTATTCATTCTTTAGTAAGGTGATGTGTGATACCTTTTTGTTTTGGTTGTTTGTCTTTGTTTATAGTGTGTTTGCGTCGCTTGTTTGTAGAAGTGCATTAGACATTAGGCTAAAATCAACACAGCGCTCCTTCAAATACCAAATAATCCAGCTCTTTGAGAACTCTAAATTATTCAATGGTGTTATATGTTGGAATGTTACACTATACAGAACTAGGGGCACTGAGCAGCATGCATTAACAATGTGGGCACTTGTGGCCTAATGGTTAGAGAGTCGTACTGGTGACCAGAACCTTGCTCCTCTGGCGCTGCAGTAATAGTGTATACACTGCAGTGTATCACGGGTGTATGTGTATACTGCAGAGGTTTCCATAGCTGACATAGGTCACTCTAAGACAAGTCCAGAGGAGGATAATCAAGAACTGTCCAGTGGTGCGCAAAGAAGAAGTCAATGGTGTACTGTATGTATCATTTGTCAATTCATTTTTTAACCACAGTGAAGGTATTAAACCACAATGAATACAGTGATTTGGTATTTATTAATATAATATGTTTTAATGTAACATTATGGGCAGCATTATTGCATAATCTACTAAAGTAATTTTGCAACAAGGTTTGGTAATTATTTCCACATTCCTGTAAATGCACACTGTTTAAATGTCTGTGAAAAGTACAGTATTACTATTCTGGGAACCACAAATCCATTTTTACATTTAATCATTTAGCAGAGGCTTAAATGACTAAATGTATAAATGTATTTCTGGTCTGCTATATGAGTAAATGTAAATGTGGATTTCTGGTTCCCATAATGCTTTGCATGAGGCTGTTCTTTTTTATTCTTTAAAGATATAAACTTGTAAATGTTTAATATTGATTTATCTTTTGACAAACTGTTTTCAATAAATTAGATAAATATATATCTACAGTAAACAGCAAAAACGTTAACAGTGCACACAAGCTCACAATTACAGAGTCAACACCCTTGTGACGAATAGCCCCGGTGTTCTTCTGCCATCTCTCTGACACATATCTTCATCAGCCTTAGTACGATCAACCACTGTTGAAATTCAGGTCTCACTTGTATTACTATGTGGGTTATTCAAAACTGGAACTACAAGTGCATACTATATGACCCCTTTTTATTATCCCGATTGCTTCCTTCACTTTTTACAATGAGTTGTTTCAATTAACGTATAAAAAACGAACTATTAAATTAACCCAGAGGTTGTTTTTCCATTTTTGGCCTAACCATGGGTTTGTCCTATAGAACATTCTAGGGTAATTGAACCCAGTGGCTGGGCTTGTTCCTCAGTACTGTAAGACACTTTAGATAAGTGTCTGCTAAATACCTTCAGTAAGTGTCCAGTACTATACCAGCCCGGAACCAAACCCTATAATAAATACATGTCTTTAGTGGAAAGATTGGTAAATTAGAAAACTGTAAGTGCGTAAACTTTAAAAAATATATATGTTATTTTGAATATTTGTTAAATAATTTGTAATTATTGTTATGGAGGTACTGTATCTTTCAAGCATTAAAGGGATATTTCATTCAAAACTGAAAATTCTGTCATCATTTACTCACACTTATGTCCTTTCATACTCGTATAAATTACTTTGTTTCAAAGTAATTTATTCAAAAATTACTTTGGAATATAGAAAGATGTTTGGAAGAATGTTAGTAATTTTCAGCTCTTGGACATCATTGACAACCATCGTAGGGAGAATTAAATGGTAGTCAAAGGTGCCCGAGAACGCTTTGTTTTCCAAAAATTGTCAAAATATCAAATTTGTGTTCAACAGAACAAAATATACTATGGTAGTGGATAGTGTCCCAAAACTGAAAATGCTAACATTCTTCCAAATATCTTTCTTTGTGTTCTCTGGAACAAATACATTTATGCATGTTTGAAACAAGCTGAGGGTGAGTAAATGATGACCGATTTTTCATTTTTGGCTGAACTATCCCTATAAACATCTACCAATGGCAATACCAACGGAGGGCACATTTCACTATTGAAAAACAACTTATCTTTTGGAGAATTTTGCTCCTTCACCCAAGCAAGAATGTTACAAAAATATCACTTTGAAAAGAAAAATATTATTGGAAACTGTTTAATTTGACAAAATATTGCATGTATTTGAAAAGAAAGTCAGAAACATTAATTAAATGCAATATTAAATCACCATGCTAAAAAATATGACCCATGACATACTGTTAAGCTTTAATTATCATTAATAGAAGGTATCAGACGCCCACATCAATATAGTTCAATAAATGTTCAATCCCAGTAATTCACGCTCACTCTTATATACCTGTTAACCCAGACAACAGACATGCATAACCAAAATGCGTCACATCTTTTAAGGTGATCACTTGTTTAAATCTACTAGAAGATGATGTAAGCACTAAAGACCAAAACAAACAAAACCATTAAGGAGACACAGCGAGCTGGGGCCATAGACACCTTCACTTGTTCTTGGACCAAAATATCTGTGAACAGGGAACAAAACATTGTTTAGTGCATGATGAATGTGTAGAACAGACACACTTAAGTTAAATACATATTCTGTAACATAATCATATAAGAACGTAGAAAGTAATACAACAAGCACAGCTACGTGATGCTGTAGCTCAATCGGTAGAGCATTGTTTGAAACAGCTCATTTGTTTCCCAGGTAAAAAACATACTGAAATAGATTTATGCCTTAAATTCACTAAAAAATTAAACTTACAAAATTAAATGTTTACCTGAGTTTCCTTTAGACCAAACCAGTGGACCCATAGAAATGGAGGCAGTGTCATGAAAGTCCAGAGATCTGACCACTCTAAGATGATGTCCAGGTTGACATTGCTAAACATTAGGGAATGAAAAGTTTAATATATATATATATATAGATAAATTAGTTCAAAATGATCTTGTAATAACTATAAAACAAACATAATATGAAAAACCTGAAAAAATAACCCTTTATTAAGTTTAAACACTAGTTACTTAGAAGGCAAACGAAAACCATGAAAAACAAAACCATGAATAAATGATCTCTATAAAGTTTAAGAACAGCGCCTCCAGCTGGCCGGATGTTATAAACAATTGTAAATCTATACCCTCAGTCTTTGTTTCACAGAAAATCATCACAGGGGACCAAACAAACATTTTGTGAAGCGTAACAGGTTTTGTGTACTCACAGATGAGCAGGTGTTGTTGGTCTGGAGACAAAGGTGAATTTTACAGTGCAGGTAAACCTTAGTGGAGTTTGCAGTGAAGATGAACATCCTGAAGGAGAAACGACTGGATGTGGAGACGCCGTTCTGCAGAAGCTGCACTGTGTCGTCACTTGGATTCGGACACCTGAGAAAATTTGGAATGATTAAAAAACATATAAAATCAAATTGGAACTGTGTAACAGTTTGAAACAAGAGCGATTATTTCTATAGGTCACAGAGAATGTAGTATACTATATTTTATTTGAAAACCTAGAAAACGTATGACCTTCTTGAGTCTAAGGAAAATAAACACAAAGTATCCTCTTACTCTTCAACGATGAGATCCCAGCGGAGAGAGGACTGAGCATCATTCACAGGTGTCGCCCAACATGAGTCAATCACTGAAGCAAACTGTTGACCGTCAACTCCATCAACACGCACGTCCACATAAATCTTCCGGTCCACCTCAACATCCACACTTCCATTGAACGGCTTGGAGAACTGAGCATCCTGATATGAAAGCATCCTGACCCGATACGTCCCCAGACCTTCAATGTTTCTGTGCACAATGCTGTTGACATGTTCAGTAATAAATATATGTGAAAAATCTTTCAAATACAAATTGAGTAAAATGAGACTAAATTTAGTCCCACCTCTCAAGAGGGTTGATGTCCATGGAGACCGATTGGCTTTGGTGATAAGTGCAGTTGAAACGCAGCCTGAGAAATTTCTTTCTGCTGATGACACCTCCAGCTGATCCCTGCTGGCCGAAGATAACGTTCTCATAGATGATGTGTGTGCCATTGGCCTGGGGAGCAGAAGCATAAAAATTGTATCACAAGTTTAATTATGGGAATAAAGTAATAATAAAATTATAATAAAATAATATAAAAGTATTATTTTAATGTACAATTACAATTAACGTGATGCAAACAACAACCTTACCACAAGACTTGTACCACAGATGTGGTCATTGTTATCAAATCTGAACTCTACTCTTCCATTCTGGACTGTTCCTGTACAGCGGGGGTCATTCAGATGTAAGAGATCGGCAGAAAAACCAGCTTCAAAGAGCTGACAGCGAGACAGAGACATGAACCCAGAACTGCTTTCACACGTCTCATAGGCATCTGAAGAACAAACACACAACACAACATTGATTAATAATTATAAAAACGTCATTATTTGTTTGAAAGTTTGCAATAGAACGAGTCACACCAAAAGTGTCAGGGTTAGATGTGGGTTGGGTCTGATTACAGAAACAGCCGTAAACACCATTGTGTTTTCCACACCACTCATTCTCAGTACAGTTGAGCTCAGAGCACGGGTCTCTCACTACTAAAAAAAATCAGAAGATGAATAAAACTGAAATCAGGTTAACAGGAAAATAAATATGGCTACAAAACAAAAAGAAAATATACATTATTAAAGAAAATACTATCATTAAATTGTGGCATTTTAAAGATTGATTCAAAATAACCAAATACTGTAGGTATATGGACCTGAGATCTCATTGACGGCAAATTAATACTTCACCTGTGGGTCCTGTGGACGGGAATATCTCTGTTGGACTTGCTGTTGTCTGGATAAGACTTTGAGCCTCTGAGATGGGAAACACTGGACATTATTACCAATTCACGTATAATCATTTAAAAAAAAAGTGGTAAGAGAATGATCAGAGTCAATATGAGTAAAATTGCAGACCTGCACAATAAGCAGAGCACAATGCTGGCTTGATGAACTCATAAACATAATAATTTCCAGGACAAGCTTTGACTTGTATGGGGTGGGAATTGTAGCTACAGCAGCTAAATGAAGAGGAACCACAGACTTGTCGGATGACCACTCCATCTGCCAGCTGTGGGTGACCACCATTGAGCCACAGTGGGCTATAGGTTCCACACATGCTATAACCAACACATGACTCTGGCATCTGGGCATTCTGTCCATTGTAGAAAAGCCTGTACCATCCATACCAGTTCACATTATAATCACATCTTGCAGATGATTCATTAGAAGCATAGTTGATGGACCTCCAAGGCTCTTCCAGACTGGTGTAGCTGATGCAGGGGTCAACGCTCGGTGAGGTAAAAGCAACTGGTATGAAAAAGTTGAGAGGATGCTTAAAGCTTCAATGCATCTAAACGTGCTAAAATCTTGAACTGATATGTAAATGCAACTGTAATATGTATAGTACAACAGAACACATCTACCGTGAACAAGAATGATTGCAAGGTACCTGCACAATATGAAGGGATGGGTATCGATAGTTTTGGCCTTATCAGTTTGTAGACATAATAATTTCCAGGACAAGCTTTAACTTGAATCGGGTTGGATCTGTAGTTACTGCACTGGCCATACTGGGTACCATAAACTTCACGAGTAACAATCCCATCGTTTGGCTGAGGATGAGAGCCATCGAGCCATAGAGAACTGAAACCTCCACATGCCATATAGCCTGCACACCACTCAGGAATCTGAGCACTTTGTCTATTAAGGTAGATTCGATACCAGCCATCCCATTCAACAAGTGTATCATCGTGTCCAGATCCATATCCATTATGATAGAAGTACTTGTGTGTGCTTCTCCAATTGTTGTCTAGTATGTTGTAGTTATAGCATGGATCATGATCTACAACACTGGAAGATGCTGAAATTAATAGACACAAGAAAAAAATGAATGACAGAGGTACTTTTAGCCAAACCCGAACCGTCTAAACACAACATATAAATGAGATTAACTGTATAAATTGCATAGACTACTGGTGCAAGAACAAGCAATTTATAAAAACATTCTTTTTGGGTCAGCTAAATATACTGTAGGTTTATTTACACAGCTAATTATGTGATTTAATCAATAGTTTTTTTTTAAATAAAGGTCAGCCAAATCATCAAAAATGATTTATTCTATCTTAAAAATATAACGCCTTCCCCTCCTCTTTTGATTTTCACAATGAAGGCATTATACAAATAAAGTAACCAAGAAGATAATTGGAATTTCTGTGATGTAAATCTTGTAGATAATACACAAATTATAGTCAAAAACTATTTAAATTGAAATATAATACCATGCAGTGTCTTTATTTATTTATGAATTATTATTATTTCATTATAATGTGTGTAAATCTTCTTTGGGGCAACTTGCAAAAATACTATTTATTAATGACTCATGACCTTTACCAAGATGCACTATTAACACAAACTGTAAACTTACACAATGTTATTTCGGATCCGGTCATTAAAGTTGGAGTTGTAGATGATACTGTCTGGGATATAGTGTTGATATCTAGAAACAGGATGTAACGATTACCATCAAACCATTACTTCAAGTATTTCAAATACTGACTTAAAATACTTTCTAAAATAATACTCACCTGTGCAATATCCTGTACAATAGTTTTGCGGTGGCTGTGCCAGTTCGTAAACGTAGTAATTTCCCGGACAGGCTTTGACTCTGATGGGTGTTAACTTTTGCGCGCAGCATCCTCTCTGTGAGCTCACACAAACCTCCTGGGTCACCACTCCATCCTCAATCTGAGGGTGAGGACCATTGAGCCACAGACTGTAATATGCATTGCAGCTGAATGTGCTAACACACTTGTCTGACATTCTGATGTTCATCCCATTGTAGAAAAGTCGGTACCAGCCATTCCATGTGAAGGAATCATCACAAATTGTCAATCCACTTTCATTTGAGGCTCTCCAGGGACGATCCAGAGATTCATAGTTGTGACAAGGATCATTGCTGATGTTATTAAACGTAACTGTTGTAGAGAAAAAAGTTAGATGATGAAAGTGTTTGTAATTAGACTGTATTCAACTTATCCGTTTTTCAGTGACAAGCTTCACAACGTAATACTGTATCTTATCTCAATCTGTACCTGCGCAGTATGAGGGTCGAGAGATTGACATATCCGGTTTGACTAGTTTATAGACATGATAATCTCCAGGACAGGCTTTGATTTTGATGGGGTTGGATCTGTAGTAATCACACAAATTGGGATACCATATTATGGTTCCCAACACTTCACGTGTAACCACTCCGTCCTCAAGTCGTGGATGAGAACCATTGATATAAAGTCCAGTATCACCTCCGCATCCAGTGTAACTTGTGCACCCCTCAGACATACGAGCATTTTGTCCATTCAAAAACAGCCGATACCACCCATTCCATTCAACAAACCGGTCATCATGGCCATCATGGCTTAACTGGGTCCTGTGTATGTCTCTCCAAAAGTCATCAACGATGATATAATCAGAGCACGGATCAGAGATGGATGTTACTGCTTCTAAGAGAGGTGAGTTGAAATCTGTTTAGTTAACATTTGTCAATACTGGAGCTGATTAATCTTAATAAGAACTATTATGTGCTGCAAACACTCTCACTTTTCCACTTAATGACACAAATGTGTTTAAAAAAATACATTATTACCAGTTGGCGTGACTGTTGGCATGATGGTTGAGTAAGTTGAGTTTATTGTGCTAACATCTGCAAAAATGAAAAATAGGATTCACAACAGACACAGATATCAATATACAAGTTGTATTTATATAAAAAGACTATTTATCTGTATGCTATGCCAACATGTAGGCAGTCAACGCACTAACTCACAAATACACCAATGGTGTTGTATGATAAGTAGACACAATTTTGAGTAAACGTGTTTACCTGCACAATACGTCCCATGGCAGAAAGATGGCCTGGTGAACTCATAGACATAGTAATTCCCTGGGCAGGCTTTCACTTTAATAGGATTGGATTGAAAATAGCAGCAGCTATTCATCCAGTTACCGCAGACAGCTCTGGTGACCACCCCATCCTCGACTCTTGGATGTGAACCGTCTAGCCACAGAGGGGCATGGGTACCACAACTTAATATATCAACACATGTCGTTGGCATCTGAACACTCTGACCATGAATGAAGAGACGATACCATCCGGACCAGCTGACATATTGATCACACATTACATTGATGTTACCGCTAATGCGATTGCTGGTGGCTCTCCATGGATCATCCAACACAGCGTAGTTGAAGCAGGGGTCAGAAGAACGAGTCACTGTCATAGAAACATTAAAGGAGGCATGAATTAAAATCACAGTTTAAACCCGAGCTTTCTTTATATAAGAGGGAATCGTATTCACGTGCTCATTATTTAAGTGTCAGAACTGAAAACGCCCTTGTTACTGAGATCAGTGATTGGTTATAGTATATTTTCTAAGTTTCCAGCTCATGTTGGAAAAACATCCGTTTGCGAATAATGGAGGCTGTTTTGAAGTGTTTTGGTATTATTTCGGGTGCTGGGTGATATCCATAAGTTACCGGGAGTCTCCCGTTTGTTTATTTATCATGTAAACTCTCGAAACATTTGAGGCCTGCGGTCGCGGTGATCTTTTGTCCAGTTCGGGATCACTGGTCTCAAATGCTGATAGGTACGGTCATATAACATTAAACCCATGACAACAACAGGGTATACAAACTATGCCCAAAGCCTTGCGATCCCATCCAGGAAATAAGAAATTTGAGTTAAATCATCCTGTGCGAATGCGTCATGTTAATACTGATCTGGGGAGGTCATTATAATTCACAGGAGATCTCCAAATAATATTGGCTCCAACTACGCAAACTGCTATCCAATCAAAGCGGTGGGGGTTTACTTATAAAGTCTTTAATGCGGCACGCCCATTAAAACCCAGCGTTTGTAAAGCTGGCCTCAAAACCTGGGTAGAAAATAGCCTATTACTTATTATTTTTTATTCAGTAAAAATCACACGAACGTCATAAGTAGACCTCATACAACAGTTTGAAACAATAAACAAGCTCAGTTCATCACACCTTAAAAAAAATGAAAAATTTAGTTTTCATTTGTGTTTAATTTTATAACGTTTCTTGAACTCTTGTTTGGAAACAGGTTAAGACAGACTGGACAACAACAACATCTCTTTTCAATTGGAAATGACAAACCATTAGTGGAGAGAGAATCTGAAGACCAACATCAAGACTCATGGATCATAATAAAGTAATGGACAACCTCGCAACAATAATTTATTGACTGGTACACAAATTGCAACAATCTTGGTTTTGTTTAAATCAAAAAAAATCATAGAAAAGTTAAATAAACTTTACCAGGGGCTGTGATGGGCACAGAACTGGATTTTGGGGATGATATTGCCACTGTTGATGGTGATGGAGTGTGAAAGTTTGCATCCTCTGATATAGAGAAAATGTAATGTCAGCTTTCATCCTAAAATGTCAACACAATCTCACAGCAATTTGTAACTATTATTAGAAGTGGCAAATTAATACTATGACAATCTTACATTTTAATACGATCTCATTTTGCACCAGTGAGAGTTAAGGGGGTTATTCGTAAGGCTGTTCAACAATAAATCACAAATAATCGCATCCAGAGAAAACGTTTGTATTCTTAAAAATATACGTGTGGACACTTTTTATCTGGACTGGACAAATGAATCTTTAAAATAAAAGTGACGAATTCTCTTTATATCCAGCTTAAAATCTACATGACTGGTGTGTACAAAAAGGGGGAAAGAGTTTACCTGAACAATACGCTGCACAGTACAATGGCCTGACAAACTTATAAACATAGTAATTCCCTGGACAAGCTTTGACTTGTACGGGAAGAGATTTTAAACCACAGCAGTCATTCCATGTGGGACTACAGACTTTTCGGGTGACCACTCCATCTTCCAGCTGCGGGTGAGAACCATTGAGCCACAGTGGGTTCTGGGAGCCACATGTACTTTCACCAACACATGAATTTGGCATTTTGGCACTCTGTCCATTGTAAAAAAGCCTGTACCAGCCATTCCAGTCCACGTTATAATCACAAAACCTATTGTAATTAAGATTAGAAGAGTCGACGACTCTCCAATGGTCATCTAGACTGGAGTAGTTGTAGCAGGGGTCAACATTCAAAGTGTTGAAAGGAACTAACGAAATATTGAAAGAGTGAGTCAATTATAAAACCATCAATATATTTAAAACTGAGATGACAACAGATCTGTTTGGACAGTTGTATTATGAAGGAAAAAGATCGTACCTGCACAGTAAACAGGCATTGGGAATGATTGTCTTGGCCTTACAAACTTGTAGACGTGATAATTTCCAGAACAAGCTTTGACTTGGATCGGGTTGGATCTGTAATAGCTGCACTGGCCATTTTGAGTTCCATAAACGTCTCGGGTAACAATGCCATCTTGTATTTCTGGATGAGGGCCACCAAGCCACAGAGAACTGAAGCCTCCACATGACATGTAATTTGCACACCATTCAGGCATCTGGGCACTGGATCCATTTAGAAGGAGTCGATACCAGCCGTCCCATTCAACAACTGTGTCATCATTTCCAGATATCTGACCATACACATGCCAGTTGTTGAGTGCACTTCTCCAGTAGTTGTCGAGAATGTTGTAGTTATAGCACGGGTCGTAATCAATTGGACCTGTTGAGAAAGATTGAGAAGATATTTTAACACATTACTGTACCGATCAGGTTTGATTCTCACTGTGAGGTGCCCTTGAGCCCTCCACCCCCCAACATGCCCTTCAATTGTACCCCAAGGGGCCTCAGTGAATCACTGCCCACAAGGGGGGTGTTCACTACTGGAGCCTACTGGTCTTCACTTCAGATTATCACTCATTCATGCCACTAGATGTCAGTCAAAGATGTGTTATACAAAGAAGCAACTGATTGCATCACTAAATGTTTACTGTACATATACTATAATATAACCTGTCCTAAAAACCATTCCTGCAGAACAAGGGCATTTAGTAAACATTACAGCAGATGTTTTCAAACTCTTTTTGACACTTCCAGGATGATTTACTTTAGGCATGTATATACGCTATAAAAGCTCTTTGGATCGTGTGTCCATGTCGCCATCTTGTTTCGGCCTCCGTGCCCTATTGTAAAATCTCTGCTCCCCCTTGTAGAGCCTCTGCACCCCCCACTTTGAGAACCTCTGAATTACAGTATGAATGCTGGTGTTTAGCACTGTGAAAAAGTCCTATTCTTAGCAAGCAATATCTGGATGACAGTTTAAAAAGGCTTATGAGCCACCACATTGTTTTTAAACCCAAATTGTGGTTGATTTAATTTAATTACTTTGACCACTTTTTGTATTGTGCAAACCTACTCAGAGATGCTGTAATGGCACCTGGGGGTGTTGAGGATACCATCTGGGATATTGTGTTGGCATCTAAACAAACAAACAAATGATAATTATACAATAAATAAGTTTATATATACATACATAATATCCATATAAGTTTCAAAAGATTACATTTCAAAACAAATGTGACTATACTGTACCTGTACAATATGCTGAACAGAAATGCAATGTCTTTGCTATTTCATAGACATAATAATTGTCTGGGCAGGCTTTTACTCTGATGGGTGTTGACTTGAAACTACAACAGCCATTCCCTTCATCTCCACAGACCTCCCGGGTCACCACTCCATCCTCAATCTCAGGGTGAGGACCATTAAGCCACAGACCAACTTGTGTGTTACAGCTATACTGACCAACACAGCTCTCTGACATTTGGATGTTCATCCCATTATGGAAAAGTCGGTACCAGCCATTATAGGAGAAAGAATTATCACAAATTGTCAATCCACTTTCGTTTGTGGTTCTCCAGGGACGATCCAGAGATGTGTAGTCATAACAAGGATCATTGCTTATGCTCTTGAAAGCAACTGTTAAAAAAGAGATTAATGTATAAATATTATAATATTTTATTGTAAAATAATGTTTCTAAAGAAAAGCTACAAGTCAAAGTTAAAGCTTCACCTGCGCAGTATGTGGGCCGAGGAATTGACATTTCAGGTTTGACCAATTTATAGACATAGTAATCTCCTGGACAGGCTTTGATTTGGATGGGGTTGGATCTGTAGGTGCCACACAGGCTGGGCTGCCACATATAAGTTCCTGAGACTTCTCGTGTCACCACACCATCCCCAAGTTGTGGATGAGAACCATTGAGATAAAGACCAGTATCACCTCCACATCCCGTGTGAGTGACACACCACTCGGACATTTGTGCACTTTGTCCATTCAAAAACAGACGATACCAGCCATTCCATTCAACAAGTAGGTCATTTTGCCCATTGTGTAAGTATCGACTGATGCTTCTCCAGAAGTCATCAAGAACGTTATAATCAGAGCACGGGTCAGAGATGGGAGTTGTAGGTACTAAGAGAATAGTTTCAAAAGACAAAACAGTAAGTTAGTAGATGGGTAAAATTATCATAAAATATAAAAAAAAATGTAAATTATCATTTCATTATTAATTTAAACTCATGTCATTCAAAACCTGTATATAATGTGAACACAAAAGAAGATGTTTGAAAAAGGTCTTTAATGTACAATGTTGTTTAAAATTATCTTGTAACATTACCAGTTTGGGGGGTCGTTGGTGTCGCAGATATATAGCTCATGTTATTGCTCCTTGGATCTAAAACTGAAATTTTAATGAATATTAGCACATTAAAAATAAAAACATCAATAACATCTAAATAGGCAAATGTACTGTGTTTACCTGCACAATAAGCCACATTGCAGAAAGTTGGGCTGATAAACTCATAGACATAATAATTGCCTGGACAGGCTTTAACTTTCATGGGATAGAATTGGAAATGGCAGCAGTCATTGTTCCAGTGACCGCAGACATGTCGGGTGACAACCCCGTCCTCGACTCTTGGATGTTGACCGTTCAGCCACAATGGGGCATAAGTGCTACAGCTGTACATACTTACACATGTGTCTGGCATCTGAGCACTCTGCCCATGAAGGGAGAGACGATACCAACCAGACCACTGGACATAGGAATCACACATAAATGGAGAAGATTGATCGATGGCTCTCCAAGGCTCATCTAGCAGTGTATAGCTGTAGCAAGGGTCAGCGATGAGAGCGCCTGTTTGGAAAATATTTAAAAAAAGTTCCAATCCTGTTGTTCAGTAAGAAAGTCATCATATCCACAGAACTGATAATGTTTGTTTCTGAAATATTCATTAATAACGTTAGAATCACAGATTAGAGTTAGGTCCGAACTTAAAAGTAATGGTCTGCACCTTGTAAAAGTTTAAATCTACTTGGAATAAAGGCATTTTATGAGTGATAATACAGGATCAAAACAAAACAGGAGGGTTTCAACGTTTCTTATTACTCTGTTATAGTTTTCATGGTTCTTGGGAAAATTGTAAATCTTAAAAGAATAGTTATCTGACCCTGACGAATAATTAGACAAGTGGAGAGGTGGCAAAATAACACAAGGATTAGGTGTAAACTTTTACAAAATCGTATTATTGAGGGATGTTTGAGCTTAAGGTTATGAGCTTCTGATCGTAAGATCAGTTTCCAATACACTACAAGCCAATAGTGCCAACAGGAAGTGTGATGTATAAAATGGGATAAAAGCATTTGTAACGTATCAAATCTATGCATATAGTATGAAAAAATAATATATCAAAAACATATAAAATACTGTTCTGAAAAGCTACATTCCCATTGCCAATATATTATTGACAGATGACATAATACATTACAGTACCGGACAAGGTTGTTCCTGGAGATACGGTTGGAATGGTCATGTTTCTGTCGTCTAAAAATAAGAATTCACATACAATCACTTACAATCACTTACAAACCAATGTTAGCAAATATATTCAGCTTTTACATCACATGTACAGTATACCAACATAGAAGCAGATGGCTATACAAACTCAATGAGACAGACACAACCTTAACCCTATGTTTAATGAAACTTATTAGGCCAGTAGTTCTCACGGGGGCCCCAAGATGTATCCAGGGGGACCACAGATTTTATGGCATTTTATGAAATATAGAAATTTATCAAACACTGTAAAACCTTGCCGTAGTTTTGCCGGAGGTTGCCAGTAACTTTGCTTGGGAAGAATGTCATTTTTTGCAGTGTTGCTATGCCAATGCCAGTAATGAGACCGGTCTCTTCTCGTTCATTTTCATTATCAAAAGTCAAAGTGTTATAATTTTGATAAAGTTTGACTCAAATTAAAACAGTACTAATAGGAAAATTATAAGCAATCATATCTACAGTAAGTTACTGGAAAGCCTCCTGCAAAACTACAGCAATGTTTTACAGTGTAGATTTTATGCAATCAAACATTAAAAAAATTAGACCACCAATCAAAAGTATTGATAGCGTTCTATAAGTGAATACATTTTTTGATATATTCAAGATTATACGCTTTAGGGGGGCCGCAAAGCAATACACTCTAAACAAATGGGGCCTTACAAAGAAAAGAGGTTTACAAAAATGTTTACAAAAATGTTTACCTGCACAATATGTCCCATAGCAGAAAGATGGCCTGGTGAACTCATAGACATAGTAATTGCCTGGACAGGCTTTCACTTGAATGGGATTGGATTGAAAGTAGCAGCAGTTATTAAACCAGTTACCGCAGACAGCTCTGGTGACCACCCCGTCCTCAATTCTTGGATGTGGACCATTCAGCCACAGAGGGGCATGAGTACCGCAGCTTAAGTCATCGACACATGTGTCTGGCATCTGAACGCTATGACCACGGAGGAAGAGACGATACCAGCCGGACCAGCTGACAGAAGTATCACACATTAAATTGAAAGCAAATTTGTTGCTGGTTGCTCTCCATGGCTCATCCAACACGGTGTAGGTATTGCAGGGATCAAAGGGAGGAATCGCTGTAGTGCAAAATAAACATAAGTAATTATTATACTTTTGCTGCATAAATTGAATCTTGAAGTGGAGTTTAGGTAAACTTGTATTGCATTTTGTAATATGGCAAACAAAAGTCTTTATTATTTTGCTTGTAATTGCGGTGACACATGAACGTAAAATGGATGACGCATGTATCATTTGCGTAGATTTATAGTAGACTGTGCGTAAAACTGTGTGCAGAATTGCATTGTTTTATTCAACGATTTATCTTTTTTTATATGGAAAGAAATGATTACAGAAAATTACAGAAAAAGACTGCAAAGTTAAAAGTACTTAATTCCTTTTTCATTTACATTTATACATTTGGCAGACGCTTTAATCCAAAGCGATAATTTCATTATCCTACACATTTTTATTTAGGTATGTGCAATCCCCTGGGATCGAACCCACAACCTTGCGTTGTTAACGCAATGCTCTTACCACTGGGGCAGAACCATGGCAGATCCTAATGTTTTATGTGGAAAGGCAATTATGGCCCTAATGGCCTTCCATACTCTCTGGTATCGTCGTTGTCCCCGCCCCCCTCGTTTCCTCATTATTTCTTGTTATTTATTTCATGCAATACATCTGCCCCCCCTTGAATTTATCCCTTCTTTAATGGACCTGTGTTTTCTGTCCTGTGCTGGTTCATTTTGATTCATGTGGTAAGTTATTGTCTTTAGTCAGTGTAGTGCAGTCCAGTTATTTGTATTTAATGTCAATTTTTATCTTTATCTGTCCAGTGTAGTTAGCCCGTGTTCCTGTCTACACGCCAATTTTTACCTTGTCCTGTTATTTTACCCCCATGTGGGTTTTTGTTTTATTTTTTGTTAAAGTCTCTTATTAAAAGGATAGTTCACCCAAAATGAAAAGACCGTCATCGTTTACTGTTCCAAATCTGTACAACTTAATTTTTTCTGATGAACACAGAAAAATATATTTAGAAGAAGGCTTGTAACCAAACAGATCTTGCCCCTCGTTGACTCCAATAGTAGGAAATTCACTTCATACCTTTTTTTTGTTCTGTTGAACCCAAAAGAAGACATTTCGAAGATTGTAGGACAGCAAACAATTCTTGGGCACTTTTAAATGGCATTGTATTTTTTTCATACTATGGTAGTCAAAGGGGGCAAGATCTATAAGCATTCTTTCCAAAAAAATCTCTGTGTTCATCAGAACAAACAACTCGAAGGTGAGTAAATGATAGAATACAATTTTTTGCCTGAACTATACCTTAAAGACAACCATCTTCAATACTACATATTTGCTGAGCTCCGTGTAATGCCAAAAGCAATAGGTCGCAGATTATCTATGTCTATGTCTTGATTTGAGGTGAGACAAGGAACAGAGGACCCAGGTGCAGACAGCGGGTAAGGGGATAATCCTGTTAACTGTCGGAGCCTTTTTTGAGCCTATATGAAAAGGCGTGTTGGAACTAAAATGGCGGTAACTCATGAATTCTTTCGAATACAGACTAACGGTTTGTCTCGTTTGAAAAAAGAAAAGTAGCTGATTGTTGCAACAAAAAATTACATCACACAAAAAAAATTAAAGGTATGTTCTTAGCTTTAATATAAAAATAAAGTAAAAAAGTTATTTTTTCGTTGATTAACAAATACATAAAAAATAAAAATAATTCTTTATAAAAAGAATCAATTACTCTACCTACATAAATTATTTTAAACAACATCAAAGAAATCTGTATTCTAGAGTCTTAGACCTTTCCAATGATATATAGTTTGATTCGAT